>JADLZL010006151.1:0-723684 GCA_015844335.1 Chrysopogon serrulatus | reverse complement strand
AAATTGACCACAAACCCTCCTTCTTGTTTAGGTCAACACTGCTTCAAACTTCGCAGCTCGCCGCTTCGAATCTGAATCTTCCGATCTAGATTCGCACCCACCTCGAACCTTCAATGGCGACCCGGGATGGAGTTCCAGAGGTAATTCTCGTTTTCTTCATGCGTTCGGTAATTTCTCCATCGATCTTTTGCTTCTTTTGACTCTTCCTCCTCCCTCGTGTATTGTTCTTTGAAGGAATACAAGGATGAGATTTTGATCCCCTATGCGGTGAACCCCAATTCTTACTTCCTTGGTCCGATGGGAGATCCTGATCCGATCGAATTTGTTGAGAAGGAGACTTTGAGGATCCCTTTCAAATCTGGAGTCACCCCGCCGAACCAGTGGCCGAACACCTTCAAAACCTAGCCGTTCCCCCCAATTGCCGGATGGCGAAATTGGTACCGGAGGATTCTGGACAAGAGCAGCAGCCACTGGGAATCCCAAGATATTCAGCATTGCTTGGAGTTATCCTTGTCAGAGACACCTAGGAACGATTCCCTGTTGATAGCAGCTAGCCATTTCTGGTCTGACGCCGCCAACACCTTGATCTTTGGCCATGGTCCGATGTCTTTTACTTTGGCAGACATTTTCATGATGACTGGCCTAAACGTGACAGCACCAGTATACCCCTCCAAGTACAAAAGCAACAGCAGCCAAAAGGCAGTCAAGTTAGGAGGTGGATGGGCCAAGTATATTCAAACTTACATGTCGTCTGGTGCTGTATCTGACAAGGAGTATAAGGCCTTCATGAACATATGGCTGTGCAGATTCATCTTCTGCGGTAAATCTAATGAACCAACCTTGAATCATATGGTGATGGCCGAAGAATTGGCTTCAGGTACTCTAATACCTCTGGGTAAGTCCCTCTTAGGGGCTATCTACCATATGATGCATCAGATCACCGTCCAGATGCGCCATCATGGAGAAATTCACTGTGTAAATGGCCCCTGGTGGTTGGTTCAAATGTGGCTGCAGCTATACATGCATCAGATAGTCTCTGTAGACCTCCATGACTTGGGCTTTCCTTCAGTCAACTATGCCAAAGATGGTACAATGAAGGAGAAAGCTTGTCAGACATATGGAGAGGCAGCATCCTCTATCATCATTGATATAGACATTGGCCATCTGTTCAAACTGTTCTTCAAAGGTTTTAACAATGTGCTTTGGCTCCCTTACAGAGAAAATAAGAACTTGACCCTTCCCTGTAAGTTCAGCTATGAGTCTGGCTGCTCAGATCAAGCCTCCACAGAAATTTTTAACTCTTTCATCAAGCCTTGCATTCTACCAGCAGAATTCCACCATGGGAGGTTGCTGCATCCTACCTATGAATTCTACAACCCAAACATGGCAGCCAGATAATTAGGATGTGGCCAGTTGCCCCCAAGGCTGTTCTTTTCCAAAACTATAAGGCCCAGGGAGAAAATAGGAGATGACATAGAGGCCAAGAAAGTTTTTGAGCTTGGATGGGAACTGCCAGCATATAAGCCTTCTCCTCTTGGATTGATAGATGTTGCCCATCCTCTGTTTGTTTTTTGGTGGCAAGAGTGGCGTGCCCACATTTTCAACATACCAGTGCATCCTCTATGCCAAGACAGGATGTTGAGCCTGTTCCTCCTTCCAAAGAGGTCCAATATTATCAAGCTGGACCTAATCCTGCCTTGGGATATAATGCTCCATCTTTGGTAGCTTCTATGAGGATCCCTGCAGCCTTGGGTACAACACCTTCAAGAGGAGAGAACAAGAGGAAGGCTCCTGCTGGATCGAGCAAGGATACTCCTATGATCAGGAAGCCAAGATCTAAGAAAACCAAACTGTCTCCTAAGGTACAACTTTGAATTGACCTTTATGCTGGCAATAATTTTGTGCTTATTCCTTCTATTTGCAGCCACAGGTTAAACTTCCAAGATTAGCCAATGCTTCAACAACTATTGAGATTTCCCCTCAGGCCTCTGCTGAAGATGTAGAAATCCAGGAAGCCACTAGCCATATTGGTACTGTTCTCTTAGTTGATCACCTCTTTTTCTTGTACTAGATGCATTCAATAGTACTCACACCCTGCTACTTTGCATTGTCAGAAACAGATCAACTCTTGGACAGGATGGCAGAAGAACCTTCCCCTCATCATGCTTCAAGCTCATCATCTTTGGGCATCCAACTAAGCCCTCAACCAAGCCAGGGCAGAATTCAAACCGAGGAAGATTCTATTCAAAAGGTAATGCCTTGCTTCATTAATTTCTCCAGCAAACCTGATTAGTCGGCTAATAATTTTCTTTTCTTTTTTAAGGATGATATCAAGCCGACTGCCAGCTACTCTTTCACAGTTGAAGAGTACATCAATGAGAGAGGTGAAGAAGCTACATTACAAAGAGAGGTTATCGCCAGAAAAATCAAGCTCGGCTAAAGGAAATAGCTCTCCTGCTGGCCAAGGACATAAGTATCCTGGTCCAAGATGCAGATCAGATAAGGGACCTTGTTGAACTCATTGACCAAGAGATTCCTCCCACTCTCAGGGTTCCCCTAGAATCTGCAACACATCTTGATGACCATTTTGCTAAGGTCAGGAGAGCAAGCAAGAACATAGCCTCCGTAGTCGCTTCCCGCAAAATGACAATCTGATGAAGAAACAACAAGCCAAAGAACTGCATTCCCAGATTCAGGCTGCTAAACAGTCCTTGGCAACCCTTGAACCTGAACTGGAAGCTATGGAGAAGGAAAAGGTCAGGCTGGAGGCTCAACTGGTTCAATTGAATACAAAAATCCAGTCTCATAAAGATCAAATCGCCAACCTGCCGAATTCCATAGAAGCAGCCAAAACAAAGATAGCATCTGTCATCAAAGAGAACCAGCGGATCAAAACAAAGCTCACCAAGATTCAGGGCTCTGAAGATGATGACAAGAAGGTGCTAGATGATGTCAGCCGTATTAGGACTGAAGCCATAGATGCAATTAAACTGTTCTTGGGCGAGTAAAGCATCGGCTTGTAATACATTCAAATGTAGCATACTGTATTTCTGAGCAATTGCATTCCTTTTTATCCTTTGGCTTTTACATCTCTATCTGATTGATAAATAGCCGATTGCCTTTAGTTTCTCGATTAGGAGAATAGCCGATTCCCTATGAAACGTCGATTTTTTGATTTAGCCAAACCCGGCCCAGTCCGGTAACAGCCCAAAAGGGAGAAACCCTACTTCATCGCTTGGGATACTCTGAGATATACGCCACGATTCTCCACTTCGGCTTATAAATAAGACCCTCCTCCAGCCTTCATCGTCATCTCCAGTCAAGCACTCTCATCGCCGTCTCTTCGTCTCTCTGCTCAAACCAATCTAGAAGGAAATCTAGCTTCCCAGAGTACCAATGGCGAACAGCGATGATCGTGGCAAGCGCCCTGCCGAAGGAGAAGCAGAAGGAAGCTGAGCACCGCGCCACCAATGCCATGGGTGAGAATCGATCTCTTGCCCCCTTGCGGTTTATTCCCCCTGTTCATCTTCCCCGATTTTGATCTCTTTCATCTACTTAGGGCGAGGGTCATCACCGGCCAATACCATCTGCTTCCTCCAATGACGGTGACCCAACCGAGCACTTCTGACCAACCTATTCCTGTCCCTGGCTCCTCCAGTTCGTCAAGCTCCTCCGAGTCCAACAACTCATACAACCCCAACCCTTGGGGTCCAGCGGAGTCAGAGGGAGATGACCCTCTGTACGTCCAAGAAGAGGCGCTCACCTTCCGTAAAGAGAGGGATGAGGCCCGGAGGGAGCTCGGTGATGTCTCCAAGCAGCTTGGCATTGAGCAAGCCGAGTAGGAGGACCAGCGGAAGCAGTTCTGCGATGTCATCACTGGTTTGACTTTTCTGCATAGACTTCTCCCCTTAATCCTCCTGTTTCCTGACTCATCTCTGTCTTTGTCCAGCTCTCTCCGCAGAGAATGAGCGACTGAAGGCGACGGCGAATAGGATTGCTGACAAGGTGAACGCCTAGGGGGAGACTGCCGAGGCACGCCTTGATGCTGTGGACGGCCGTGTTGATCAGGCCGTCATCCAAGGTGTGCACCTTGGTGTTTCTCTCGGGCTGGCGGCGATGACCTCTCGGACCGGCGAGGACTACTCCTTCTAGGCAGTTGGCTTCTTCGGCGGGCCTCCACATGAGATTGATGATATCAATGAGCGCCTCGAGCATTATGAAGATCATGTTTGCTCTCTCGCCGAATATACCAATCCTGAGTCTGTCCTGAATAAATTGTTTCGTGAGTAGTTTGTAATCGTGCACTAGATGTGAATAATTGTAAATAAATCATCTTCTGAAATGTGCTTGTTTATGATTCCTGTGTTGAAAGCCGAATAGATGTCTTTAGCATTTTTCTGAACAACGCAACTCCGAAAGATGTCTCCCGAATGCGTGACGTCACTTTAGTCGACTAGATCTTAGTCTTGCGTTGCAAACGATTTGACATGTCGCTCAGTATTTTCATTCAAGGCTTCACCTTTCTCTTTTCCCCGATAAACCAATCCGACAGAATGCCGAAGTCATTTCAAACCATTCGGCTATATGTAGATATTTTTGTACTAAAGGCGTCTGAACTGTATCGGCTATTTTCAAATTTCACGGGATTTTTAAACTAAAGGCGATGTTTCTTCATCGCTATTCATATCTGATTTCTAATTCCCTTTCATGAACCAACTTCAACGCTGGGATAATATTTCTTGAGAAATCTCCCATTGATAGCTCTAGCAAACTCCTCTCCGAACAAAGTTTTTAGTATATACGCGTTGCCGGGCACACATCTCACTACCCAAAAAGGTCCTTCCCAATTCGGAGACCATTTGCCGAATGCTCTATCTTTCGTTCCAATTGGCAGTATAGTTTTCCAAACCAGATCACCTTCTGTGAATTGCTTCATTCTAACCTTCTTGTTGTAATACCTAGCAACACGCATCTTGTTTTTCTCAATATTTTCCAGCGCCTTGAGACGAATTAGATGCAAATCTTTCAATTCATCTATCATCAAATTTGTATAATCTTCCTTTTCCAAATCTTTTTGTAACATGACTCGCCTTGAGCCTGACTGCAACTCCCATGGTAATACAGCATGATGTCCATAAACTAACTCATAGGGAGATGTTTGAGTTGACCCATGACAAGCCATTCGGTAAGCCCATAAAGCCTCATTAAGAACCAAATGCCATCTTCTTGGTTTTTCATCAATCTTTTTCTGGATGATCTTAATCATAATCTTATTTGATGCTTCTGCTTGGCCATTGGCTTGTGCATAATAAGGAGAAGAATTATACAACTTAATTCCCATGTCTTCGGCAAAATCACAAAACTCCGAGGAAGTGAATTGACTTCTCTGATCAGTCGTTGTGGTTTGAGGGATCCCAAACCTATGAATTATATGCTCCTTAATAAAACTGATCATATTCTTTGATGTAACTTTCTTCAAAGGAATAGCTTCAACCCATTTGGTAAAATAATCTGTGGCCAAGAGCACAAACTTATGTCCTTTGCTCGAAAGAGGATTAATTTGATCAATTAAATCTATGCCCCACCCCTCCGAATGGCCAAGGTTTGATTATTGGGTTCATTGCGTATGCCGGAGCTTTTTGAATATTGCTGAACTTTTGACAATCTTGGCATCCCTTATAGTATTCAAAACAGTCCTCTAGCATGGTTGGCCAAAAATAACCAGTTCTTCTAATTATCCACTTCATTCGGTAAGCCGATTGATGTGCACCACATAGTCCCTCATGCACTTCATACATCATCTTTCTGGCCTCTTCTTGATTCAAGCATTTAAGTAACACTCCATCTATAGATTTGTAAAATAATTGATCATCAAGAAGCACGAACTTGAGGGCTTTGTACCGAGCTTTTGAAAACTTTCTCGTGATGGATTTCTTAGATAACCGGCAATCTCGCACCTCCAATCACCAACCACTTGATCAGCATCGGAAACATCCTTATCTACGGTGAGAACTTCTCAATTTTCACGATATCCAGAAGTAGCTTGAGCTAACTTATTTGCTTCTTCATTGTGCCCCCTAGGGACATGATGCAAGGTCACTACTCGAAAACTTTTTAAAAGTTCCCGGCACTCCTCATAATATTCTCTTAGCACATCATTCTTGCACTCATACTGACCAGTCAATTGGTTAATCACCAGCTCAGAATCCCTAAAGATTTTGATAGCAACAGCTTTTACCTCTATAAGAAGCCAAAGCCCTCTAAGCAATGCTCCATACTCCGCTTGATTATTAGTAACATAAAATTCAATGGGAATAGCATATTCAAAAGTTACCCCCTGTGGGGAAATCAAGAAAATACCAGCACCACCACCTTTGTTACAGGACGAACCATCAAAGAATAAAGCCCAAGGCACAATGCTTATCATCTCAACGTAAAGATCACGATGTTGAGTAATAAAATCAGCAATAATTTGACCTTTTACCGCTTTTGCCGATTCATATTTTAAATCAAACTCTGATAAAGCCAAAATCCATTTGCCAATTCTTCTATTCAAAATTGGCATTGATAACATATGCTTTATTACATCAAAACTAGAAACTACCACGCATTCGGCATTTAATGTAGTGCCGAAATTTGGTACATGAATAATACACACACAAGCAAAGTTTCTCTCAGTAGCTGAATACCTTGTCTCTAGATCCAACAGTTTTTGGCTAACGTAAGCCATCACCCTCTCCTTTCCTTCAAACTCTTGCATGAGGGCCGATCCTATTGTTAGGCTATCGGCCGCCACATACAACTTAAAAGGCTTGTCAAGTTGTGGAGGTACCAGCACGGGTGGCACCTTCATGTACTCTTTGATTTCATCAAAAGCCTTCTGTTATATGTCACCCCATACAAATTCTTGATCTTTCTTGAGTTTCAATAGTGGAGAGAAAGGCAAAACTCTTCCTGATAAATTGGATATAAATCTTCTCACAAAATTAATTTTGCCAAGCAGTGATTGTAGTTCTGTGAGATTGGTTGGAGGTATGACTTTGTCTTTTGCTTCCATACTCTTTTTTTCAACTTCAATCCCTCCTTTATGAACTAGAAATCCCAAAAACTCACCAGTCGAGACTCCAAAAGCACACTTGTTTGGATTCATTTTCAAACCATGTTTCCTAGTGCATTCCAGAGTCTTTCTTAAATCGGCTAAATGTCCTTCATGGTTTCTAGACTTGACCATCACGTCATCGATGTAGATCTCTACAATCTTGCCGATCAACTCATGAAAAATATAATTCATAGCTCTCTGATAAGTTGCACCGGCATTCTTTAACCCGAATGTCATGACAATCCATTCGAACAAACCAATATGACCAGGGCACCTAAAAGCTGTCTTTGAGATATCTTCTATTGCTATGAAAATTTGGTTATAACCAGCATTCCCATCCATGAACCTAATGACCTCATATCCAGCCGCTGCGTCTACCAGCAAATCGGCAACTGGTATCGGATATCCGTCCATAGGAGTGGCTTTATTGAGATCTCTGAAATCTATACAGACCCTCATTTTTCCATTCTTCTTGTATACTGGAACTATACTTGAAATCCACTCTGCATACCTACATGGCCGAATGAAGTTTGCCTCTAATAATCTTTCAATCTCTTTCTTCACATCGGCCAATACCTCCTCTTTATAAATCTTCCATGGAGGTTGTTTGTAGGGACGATATTCGGGCTTAATAGGTAATCGATGTTCAACAATAGAGCGATCCAATCCGGGCATCTCTGTGTAATCCCAAGCAAAACAATCTTTAAACTCTTTTAGAAGGTTTATCAATTATAATCTATACTCTGGATTCAAACTTGCACTAATGTACATCGGCCTTGGCTTAGTTTCATCACTAACATCTATCTCTAACAACTTGTCGGCCGACATAAAACCACGCCCCAGTTTTCCTTTGTTGCCATCGATTGGATTACCCATTAAAAATTACTGTAAGAGCCGACTGCTTGGATCGGCTGTTGATCCCGGTTGAAAACATTTATAGGACCTTCTCCCCACACTTTACCGGAGAAACAATCCATGCCATCATATTCCCAATAAGTAGGCTCCGTAGCAGCAACACTTATAGAATCATCGGCATGAATAACCTCAATATCATCTCCAACCCACTGAATAAGAATCTGGTGCATGGTTGAAGGAATGCAGCAGTTAGCATGGATCCAATCTCTCTCTAGAAGCAGACTGTATGCCCCCTTGCCATCAATGACAAAGAATGTAGTAATCAAGGTCTTTGACCCAATCATCAACTCAACATGCACAGCTCCACGGGTATTAGAAGGATTGCCAGCAAAGTCTCTGAGAACCATGTCAGTTTTCAACAAGTCTTCACCGGTCATCCCAAGTTTCCTGAAGGTAGTATATGGCATGATATTGATAGCAGCTCCTCCATCAACAAACATTTTAGTTAGAGGCTTGCCGTTGACATATCCTTTCAGATAAAGTGGCTTCAAATGACGATGCTTGGCTGGTTTGTCGAAAACCGCCTGCTGTGTTAAGACAAGCTGGGCCATCAAATCTTGAAACTCACTTTCATCAAAATCAGAGTATACTTCTTCTTGGACATCCTAGTTTTTAGGAGCTATGAATTCTAATGGGAGGAAGAAGGCCATGCATGCATCACTTGAAGGACCATGCCCATCGGGTTTCTTCCTAGGGCACCATGTCTGCTTCTTCTCAACAGCTGCTTGTTTTAGCTCCTCGTTCCTCAAACATTGAACTCTTCTCTTCTGGCTTTTCCTTAATCCTGGAGGGCACCATTGTCCTCTCTGCCATATGTATTCATGGGGACCCTCCTCTCGATTGTATCCCTTATAATGAGTCCAATGTTGATCTGCAAACCTCTTCCTTTGCTGATTCTCAAAATTGTCTATTTTTAAGCGCCGATCGTCCTCAGGAAACTGCGTTCCAAGTCTTTCATGGACCGGACGGCGGTTGACTCGAGACTGCCTGTACCTAAAATATTGATCACTGCATTCAGGGCAATTGTTTCTAGCAGGCAACTTCAAGCCTTCATTTCAGCAATGTTTAAAGAATGAACACCCCCAATGAGACTGCTCCATCTCTCTCATGTGTTCTTCTTGCTCTCTACGATATACCTCTTCTTTGTATCTCTGGCGCTCTTCTATAAACCTTTGCTCTTCGTAGTACTCATTTTCTTACTGCCTTTGCCACTTGTTCAGCAGAATACGTGATGTAACCCTAGGCTTAGAAGTCTCGCCTTTTTCGGTTCGGCTATTCTTGAACCGAACTTTTTGCTTTAGCTCTTCACTTGTGATTTGCTGATTAGGGTCGACAGTACCGTTCTTCTTTGCTCTATCGGAAGTTAACACCTTCACCTTGCCTTTACCCTTAGAATCATCTACAGAAACCATATTCACAGAGAAAGAAATCATATTCTGAGGAAAAGGCTGACCATCATCCTTCATTTTGCCTTCAGATGTCCCTCCTGGATAGCCTTCTGAATCCGCACTCTGAACACTCGGCAATCGTTGATGGAATGAGAATTAGTGTTATGATAACCACAATACTTCTTGTCTTTCACTCCTTCAGGGCGTAGCATAGGATATCCCTCTGGCAACTTGATGCATCCTTCCCTTACTAACAGATCAAAGAGCTTGTCTAACTTAGACACATCAAAGTCATAAGTTCCCTTTTGTTGCCTCAACTAGCGTTGACTAACTTGAGTAGGCTCTTTTGCCCAAACCAGTTCAGCTGTAGCTATCTCATCATCATCATAATATTCAGCCGCTTCTTCCAGAAAACTTTGATACATTTCACTAGCAACATTGCCCTTTTGGAAGCGGTTATCTCTCTTGAACCCTTGGGCTTGATTACTCATAGCTGCCAATCGCTGTGAAAGTTGACCAAGGTCATCAAACTCCATGCCGAATAGTTTCTCTCTGACATTCGGCTACATGCCTGCTATCGCCATCCCTGGCAACTGATCATCTGGTAAGTTCAGAGAATAGCAAAAGTTCTTGGTTTCTCTGAACCTGCGAAGATACTCTTGTGGTGTCTTATTAGCTCTCTGCCTCAAACTCATGAGGTCAACCAGTTTCTTCTCATTAGTGCCCGTGAAGAAGTATGAATGGAATTTCTGCTCCAATTTTGCCCACGTACCAATAGAATGAGCTGGCAAAGATGTAAACCTTGTGAAGGCTAGTCCTGTAAGAGACAATGGAAAATACCGAATCCTCCAAGCTTCATATGTAGAAGCTTCCCCAAGCTACATCAAGTACCGACTGATATGCTCTATGGTGCTAGTATCATCCTGGCCAGAAAACTTAGTCAAATCTGTTGGAGGTTTTACCCTTGGAGGAAGTGCCACTCTATTGTACCATTCTGGATAAGAAGACTTGTATGAATATGACTGATTCTTTGGCATTAGGCCGAACTGATTCTGCATCATATCAGCCATCTTATGCATGATGATATCAATGCTTGAATTTGGAGTTCCCTGCACTTGCCTCCTAGAAGGTAGTCCTGACGCACTCTTATACCCTAGATTTGGTAAAGCATCGAAAGCACTATAATCAGTAAATTCCTGATATCCATCTCCATACATATTCCTTTGCAGCCTATTTGATGCTGGAGACACTTTGAAAGCTGATGGTGGTACATCTCCTGTTGTACCAATTGTCACCTGGCCATAAGTAGGAGGCTGTTGCTTTTCATTGGGGGCTGATTCACCCTTATTTGAACCAAATGCTCCACCATCTCCAGCAGGCTTCTCTTGATACTTTGGCACGTTGAAAAGCGTTGGTCCACGGATTGGGCCAATATTTTTCTCAAAGTATTTATGAGCTGTTGGGCTGAAAGTACTAACCATGATTGCACGAAAAGTGTTCAAAAAGGCTGTGTGATGATTTGTCATAATTTCTCCCAAAGCCCTATGAACTAACTCTGACATCTTTTGAGCATCTTCCTCTTCAGTGAAATCAGATTGATGTGGAAGGAGAACCCTTGGCAACGATTGCTTTTGGAACACCTTGTTGCTCTTATTCTTAGAAAAGGACATCAAGCACTTCTGTTGAAATTGCTCACATGCTTGCTGCACCAATTCCCTTGAATTCTCTGGCAACTCATCCATGGTCACATCCAGAACGTGATTGTTGACGGCCACTATTGCATAAATTTACCCGCCAACTAGCCTTGAAATGGAGACAATTATGAACACCAAAGTAGACATAGGGTTTACACTGACCGAATTCCATGAGTTTTGGTGTTTTATTATTTCTGCAGGCGTAAACCAGGAAAGACGCAACATAAGAGCTTATCGCAGCAAGAAATCGGGAAACGGACACCACGGCAATGCAGGAAGGATCTAGAAGAAACGAGAAGGCACCACGCCGAGCCGGTGACCTGGAGGGAGACCAGGCCGGACCGGGCTGGTTCTGGGCCTGGACCAGCCGGTCTGGGCTGCCGCCTCTCGGGGCCCGGTTTGCCCGGTTTGCTTCACCGCCTTTGAAGATCAAACTCAGCCACCCGTCAATGTCGGTTTTGATCCGATGGCTCACGATCATCGCCCAGGGCTATAAAAGGAGAGGCACCCCCCTAGGAGGAGAGCCCAAGAAACCCTAATTCATTATTTCCTCTCTCAAGGAGAGCGAAGGGTTCCATCCTCAGAGAATTAGATTAGAACTCCAACACTTCAAGTTCTAGTTAGGCATTAGCTAGCAAGGTTTCAGTAGAGTTGAGCTACACTCAGGATTCTGGAGTCATCATCCAGGAGGCTGGTATAGCTTTGTATCCCTTTTATTTATGACTTTGTTCTTAATTATTATGTTTCAGTTTATTAAGCTCCTAGTTTATTCTAGTATTTTGCTTGATATAGTATTGATTGATGATGAACTATTTCATATGATCGTAAAGCGCTTAACTCATTACTCGAGTGGGTTAAGTGGTAGTAATTATGTAAGCATGGTGCTTAGATATGCTCTACCTACGAATGCACCTTGTAGGCCGGGTTCGGTGGTCGATCGCGGGTGTGACATTTCTGTTGAGTCCTATGTATTCCATCCCCTGTTTACAAGATTAGCAGAACACAATTGCGAAGGAGGAGAGTGTTTTATTCACAAACCTCCCTAGTAAGGTTCCTTGTGAGTAATTTAGAGTCATCAATACTATAGATGAAAGTAACATGTTAGAATAGATGCAAAGACTTAGTAATTCTGACACTACATATGAATTCAATCTCTTAACTAATCTACTTGTTTTTTGCCTTGCTATATTAGAGAGTTTCTATTTCTATCTCTGAGTGATTTATCATTGCCCTACACTTATCATATATATATCTATGTGGCTTACCCCTGTATAAGTACGTCCTTGTCATGTGGGTTCTATCTAAGTATGTATGCACATCAATATTCTCTAGCTGTCCTTTCCTATGGGATTAAATAAATTCGACAATTGGGTTCACTCCCAATAAAATGCTACAATGGTATTTTATCTGTGCGCTTGTGGATACTCATTTATATTTAATAGTTGCATGATTTAATACCACACCTCTTATGTCGCTGCTGGGGATGACAACCCGGTGTAATTGCATGGTGGCTTAAGAGGTGTCAACAAGCATTTTTGGCGCCGTTGCCGGGGAAAGGCTAAGCTATAAAGAGATATTGATCAAATGCATACTTATAGATGGAACCATGACTAGGTACCTCTGCTTAAGCAGGCTTACCCTTGTTTGTCTTTGTCTATATCATATATAGGGTATTGCAGGATTGGTCTTGATTCATCATCATCTTCCATCAATTTCAATCAAACCAATCAAGAGTTCGTTTCACACCAGTTTCTGAGCCATGGCTGATAAGACTCTGCGAGAGTTCTCTGCTCCGAGCATGAAGGACATTCGCACTGGACCAACACTTCCAATCAACAATCTTGAGTTTGAGCTCAAGCCAAGTCTCATTAACATGGTGCAAGCAACTCCATTCAGTGGAAAGATCAGTGAAGATGCTAGTGCTCATCTTCAGAATTTTCTGGAGATTGGTAGCACACTTATCATCAAGAACGTCGCTCAAGATATCAAGACATGGGCAGATTGTTCGAAGGTCTTTCTGGAGAGATTCTTCCCTTCAGGCAAGACCAGTGCCTTAAGAGAGAAGATTACTGGTTTCCAACAGCAGAAAGATGAACCAATTCCGGAGGCATAGGAACGCTTTCAGGACTATATATCAGATTGTCCCCATCATGAAATTGAGGACTGGTTGCTCATACAAGGCTTTTATCATGGATTATCCAAAGGAGCACAAGGGCAACTAGATGCTACTGCTGGAGAAACGTTCTTGTCACTCACTATCAAGAAGGCCAAGTCACTCATGGAGACGATAGCCTCTAATCAAGGCTGGTTGTTGGACGATGCTCCGCACTGCAAGATGAGTGAAGAAGCTGACATTGAAGAGTTAAGTGCAGTCTCAGCCAAGATGAATGTGTTATTAGACTGGCTCGAACAACGAGACAACTACAAGAAGGATCATCAGGCTATTCAGGATGCTATGGATTCTCAGGCAAGAACGGAAAAATATTTAGGAATCACATATCCCCCTGATTTACCAGAAGATCTGAGCATTATTAGCAACAACCAAGGATTGGATCAAGTCAAACAACCATCCTTGTGGAATGTGATCAGACAGCAGCCAAAGATCAATGAAGAGCTATCACAAAGGCTAGCTTCTAATGAGAAGATCATAGAGAGTATGAATCGTAAGATGGAAAGTTTTTCTTCTGCCATAAAGGATCAACTGAGCTATAACCGAAAGATTGAATCACAAGTAGCAAAGTTGGCTACTGCTTTGCCCATTGCCGCCAGCTCCGAGCAAATCAATGCAATCACTACAAGAGGAGGCAAGAGTACTCAAGATCCCCCATATCCTAAAGGAACACATCCTAGAAGGGCAGTACGAGTACAGGCATCGCCAGTAGCACCTGCAGAGAGAAACAACGATGAAGTAGAAGAAGTTGTGCCACCATTAGAGCAAGAGCCTCAGCGCAATTATAATGACACTAACTTCTTACCATTTCGTCGACAGAGAAAAGAAAGGATGGATGAGCAGTTTAGGAAATTTGTGGAGGTTATACGTCACTTTTATATTGATGTGCCTCTACTAGATGCCCTACAAGTGCCTACATATACAAGATACCTCAGAGACATTCTAAACAATAAGAGGCCACTGCCCACCACCGAAGTTATCAAACTCACAGAGGAGTGTAGTGCAGCTATCCTGAATACATCACCAATCAAGAAACAAGACCCAGGACGCCCCACTATTGAGTGCTCAATTGCAGATCAAGTGTTTGAACATGCACTATGCGATCTTGGCGCCAGCGTGAGTGTTATGCCCAAGACGATCTTCGATAAACTCAACTACTCCAAACTCACACCCACGATGATGTGCCTTCAACTCACAGACCAATCACTTCGCCACCCTGAAGGAATCGTCGAGAACATACCGGTAAAAATACGAGAGTTCTTTATTCCAGTCGATTTTGTTGTGCTTGACATGCAGGAAGCAACAAATACACCACTTATATTGGGAAGACCCTTCTTGAGCACTGCTAATGCTCACATTGATGTTGGAATTGGAGAAATCTGATTCTATATCAATGGTAAGGAAGAAAGGTTCGCATTCAAGCCACGACCAGAACAATACTCTCAATCAGAGAGGTGTGAGGAACATAAAGATTTAAGGTCTCCAACTCTAGGACCGACAGACGCTATAAAGACATAATCATCAGGAGGAGTCCAGTCTAGAGGACTATAAAGATCAGACCCTCGCCGAAAGGTAATCGGTATTTACCCATTGACTTCTTATATTCTAAAAATCTAAAAATATTTTTCTTTATCATTTGGTGTCTCTATAATTCTGAAAATACAAAAATAACTAACTAGCGGGACCCACAACACTAGGACCCACTTGTCATATCACTTCACATAGGGTTCTCATCTCCACTCACCTCCTGCTGTCCTCCACTTCCTCTTTTCCACCGAAAGTTGCAAACATACACAGTTGAAGAGACGTAGGAGCACCAGGAGGAAGGAGTGGCCAAGTGGGCCTAGAGTGGGACCGGCTGGTCCCACACCAGACCGGCCGGTCTCCCCCCTCCTCGCCTATAAAAGGGCAAGTGCCCAGAGAGCTCTACTCACTCTCCTCTGTCTAGATTTCTGCCTTTCGTCTCTGGATTCTGAATTTCTCTTCCTTATTATTGCTAAAGCCAATCCTAGAGAGGGAGAAGGAAAGAAAAAGAGAGAGAGTAGATGTGCTAGGGGTTGCTTAGTGATTAATGGAGGGAGGTCTTGCTGAATTTTAGAACAAGCAAAAGTAGAGGAGGTGCTGCCCAAACTTAGAGGAGATAATCACTTGTCTAGGGGAAACTCTGCTAAAATTTGGTTGTGGAGGTAATCACCCCACAAGGACCACTGACCCTGGACAACTGACCCTCCAACTGTTGTGGTGGAAACCTTCCCCGCAAGGACTACTAACTCCCTCTAACTTTTCTTCTTGTTACTAACTCGATCTATTTATTTTCCACGTGCATTTATTTTCTGTATTTACTTCCTTGTGTTTTTCTTGTTATGTGGAGGTAGCAATATCCCACATTATTTTCTGTATTTATTATGTATTAACCCTCTTGTGGGGGAGTTCATTCCCACAAGAGTAATTCACTCTTGGAGCGGTTATCTTCATTTTTCATATTGTCTAACCCCGCTCCTAGAGTCCTTGTTGTTTTGGTTCTTAACTTGTTTGCAGGATGTGTGGCATATGGAAAGGGATCAGGAGTGGACTTAGGTCCCGGTCCACACATTCAACACAGAGCTCCTCTTCCCGAGAGAGATCTGACATGCAGGTTGACGAGACGCCACCCACTAGCAGCAGGCCATCTTCTTCCTCGACGGTTATACACTGACTGATGGAGGAACATGACCTCAAGTGGAAGAACGATGAAGAGAAAGAGAAGTACGAACTCATCAAGAACCACAAGTTCGTCCTAACCACGGTGTACGATCCTGAGCTCCTTCGAGACACAGGTATGGACACCGAATTCCAAACCATCTTTTCAACTATGGGTTGAATAGGATTTGCGGATATTTCTGAGCCAGGGTGCAAATTGCTTACTGCTGAATTTCTATGCACCTTAAACTTTGTTGAAAAAGGGGTGAAATTCTGACTCTTTGGGATTGAGAAAACATTGACCTGGAAGGAGCTAAGTTTAGCTTTAGGTTTTCATGCTGAGTGCTCTGTAGATGTCGATGCTGCCATTCTCGACTTTGTGAGAGAACAGTTTTGGTAACTGGCCAAAACTCACCCACGCATGCCAAGACTAGTAGCATTCAATTACCTACATTAAGGTTCATGCATAGATGGTTGGCATTTACTCTTTTTCCACGAAGTGACACTAGTACAATGAGGATAGATGAGCTCAAGTTGCTCTATGCCATAGTGAAGAGTAGGAAAGTTGCCCCCGTTATGATGATGATGAGACAGTGGCTAGAGGTTTTTCGATTTGGCTATGATATCGAGTTCACTTCCTTTGTGACTCGAATTGCTAGCTATCTCGAGTTGTGGCAAAATTCGCTTGTTCCTTACATTAGAGGAGGACGAGGTCGTATATCATACGACTACTTTCGCCAAGGTCAGACCTTGGTGAAGAGAGGAGACACTGTGATTATGAAGATCAATAACAGGCAAATCCGGTTACCTAACCCGGAGCTCAACTTGCACACCACCAGTTCTCTTCTTGTCAATGTGCAGGTAACAGCAGCGACACCTATACGAAGCGCATCAGCACGGTTCACCAACGTGCAGCCCACTCATTACTATGGTGCCGACGCAACGCCACAAGGACCAGCCTACACCAGTTACATGAACTTTGGAGAAGCGGAGCCTTCCCACAGGGGAGAACCTTCACAAGACAGTTGGGGCCGGTACGCCCAACCATCGCCACAAGCTGAAGTCCCCTGGGGAGAGACATCGGAATGGCCAGCAGGTAATTTTAATAACTATCAAGGAAGAATGTCTGTTGATTCGCAGGAAGTATCTTCTGGAGGGTACCACCGTGGTCGTGCATCGGACGTAGGGATGAGCTACCACGAGCAACAAATGCTACATCAAAGATAGGACCGGAGGCTTCGTGTTGTGGAGGAGCAGACTGCCACCCTCGTCACGCAAAACACCTCCATCCTTGGACAGTTACACCTACACGACCAGTACCACCAGCAGCAGATGCAGAACTGGGACTACCTCTTCCAGCACATGGGCGCGAGGCCGCCGCCGCCACACTGAACGACTACTACAACATCCAGCTTGGAGGAGAGCACCCCCGGTATCCCGAGGTAAATTATCTTTGCCTTTGTTTTTATTTTTCATTTGATTTGTTTGATCTTTAGTTTGCTTATTAGTTTGCTAAATAAAAACCATAAAAAACAAATAAAAAGAGTGTGTTTATAGGCTTGCTTAAAATCTGTTGTGAATAAAAAGAACTTGGAGGCAAAATTTGTTGGCATGGAAATGATGAATAGTTGCTCTATTAAATTCTTTTGAGTACCTAGCTTATAGTCAAGAATTCTCCTAAGGTTTCGGACACAACTGATTTGACATGAATACTTACTCTGAATCTGAGACCTGTGGGTAGCATATTCCTAATCTTAAGTCTAGGTAGTTGACGGACATGATTTGAGATGGTTAGAGCTGCTATTTATCTTGTTCCAATGTGATGCTAAAATTCTGGAGATTTAATTTTGAAAACTTAAAAAGAACACATGATGAGTTTCTTGTATGACAAGCTTACTTCCTACCAGAGCCATATTGCATATCTAGACTAGGAAGCCTCCACACAGTTGCTGCTTGTCATTGCATTCAGTGTTGTCAACCTCGGTGACCCTTGTGAACAATCTGTCATGCTTTTAAAATCAAGATCCACACACTCCACCTCATATGCACTACTCTACCCTGGAGTAGGCGCAAAAACATGCCATTCCATCCATCCAAAAATGTTCTACTCCTACACTAGAGGTAGACACCAAAAATATCCATCCACCAAAAACATGCTCCAGAGTTTCCTGTCATCTCTCCAAATTGTTTTGTGCTAAAGGAGTGAGCTATGCAAAAGAAAAAGAAAAAAATAAAAGTTGAGAAAAATGGACAAGTATCCAAGAAAGAAAGAATAAATATCCAAGAAGAAAAAGGAAGAGAAGATAGCTCACATCCGTAGCAAGGTTTTGATATTTCCAAAAGAGAGATCCATTTGAGCATGGTAGAATTAGGTCCACCATATATCCATCATTTACCACATACATGCACATCTTGATTTGATTGTATGACTCGTTTCTCTTTGGATCCCTTATTTGGCTTCGCAACATATGCAGCACACGTATGCTTATTCATGCTGTCTCCCCACCTATGAGCTCCACATAAGCCTTAGATGCAGGATGAGATAAAGGCATAAGCTTCATTGTCCTGGTGAGGAATCCAAAAATACCACATACATGAGAGATTTGAGGGTGTCATACAATGAAACTCTGAGCTTTATTTTGAAAATCCACAAAAACTCCAGAGACTTGGTTGAACAAAAGAGCTTGAGACATGGAGCTTGGCTTGATCTTTCTGTCTTTTAACTGCTCATGACCAAAAGAGAAGGATGTTAAGCTCCATGGTTAAAGATAACATGGGTAAGTGTGAAAGTCAGAATGGTTCACTCTAAGACTAAGGAGAATTTTTAACTGAAAGCATGTGTGCTATGGAGAAAGTTGATATCACAGCAACTCCTGATCCATTTAAGAGAGTGTTTTGCTAAGGGACTAGCAAAGGTTAAGCTTGGGGGAGTTGTTGACAGACACTATTGCATAAATTTACCCGCCAACTAGCTTTGAAATGGAGATAATTATGAGACATAGGGTTTACACTGACCAAATTCCATGAGTTTTGGTGTTTTATTATTTCTGCAGGCGTAAACCAGGAAAGACGCAGCATAAGAGCTTATCGGAGCAAGAAATTGGGAAACGGACACCACGGCAATGCAGGAAGGATCTAGAAGAAACGAGAAGGCACCACGCCGAGCCGGTGGCCCGGAGGAGACCAGGCCAGATCGGCCGGTCTAGGCCTGGACCGGGCTGGTGCGGGCTGCCGCCTCTCAGGGCCCGGTTTGCCCGGTTCGCTCCACCGCCTTTGAAGATCAATCTTAGCCACCCGTCAATGTCGGTTTGATCCGATGGCTCACGATCATCGCCCAGGGCTATAAAAGGAGAGGCACCCCCCCTGGGAGGAGAGCCCAAGAAACCCTAATTCATTATTTCCACTCTCAAGGAGAGCGAAGGGTTCCATCCTTAGAGAATTAGATTAGAACTCCAACACTTCAAGTTCTAGTTAGGCATTAGCTAGCACGGTTTTGAGTAGAGTTGAGCTACGCCGGGATTCTCGAGAGTCGTCATCCGGAGGCTAGTATAGCTTTGTATCCCTCTTATTTATGACTTTGTTCTTAATTATTATGTTTTAGTTTATTAAGCTCCTAGTTTATTCTAGTGTTTTGCTTGATATAGTATTGATTGATGATGAACTATTTCATATGATCGTAAAGCGCTTAACTCATTACTCGAGTGGGTTAAGTGGTAGTAATTATGTAAGCATGGTGCTTAGATATGCTCTACCTATGAATGCACCTTGTAGGCCGGGTTCGGTGGTCGATCGCGGGTGTGACATTCCTATTGAGTCCTATGTATTCCATCCCCCGTTTACAAGATTAGCAGAACACAATTGCGAAGGAGGAGAGTGTTTTATTCACAAACCTCCCTAGTAAGGTTCCTTGTGAGTAATTTAGAGTCATCAATACTATAGATGAAAGTAACATGTTAGAATAGATGCAAAGACTTAGTAATTCTGACACTACATAGGAATTCAATCTCTTAACTAATCTCCTGTTTTTGCCTTGCTACATTAGAGAGTTTCTATTTCTATCTCTGAGTGATTTATCATTGCCCTACACTTATCATATATATCTATGTGGCTTACCCCTGTATAATTACGTCCTTGTCATGTGGGTTTCTATCTAAGTATGTATGCACATCAATATTCTCTAGCTGTCTTTTCCTATGGGATTAAATAAATTCAACAATTGGGTTCACTCCCAATAAAATGCTACAATGGTATTTTATCTCGTAAACTGCGGATACTCATTTATATTTAATAGTTGCATGATTTAATACCACACCTCTTATGTCGTCTTTGGGGGATGACAACACAGTGTAATTGCATGGTGGCTTAAGAGGTGTCAACAGTGATCCTTGTTGATTTTAGGCATCTTGAACGACGGGGTCCCACCGGGCGTACCAAAAAGTGTGTTGACACAAAATGTAACACTGTGCCTCACACACAGCAAGCCGGAAAGCGTGGCTTCAATCGGGTGACCGGGCGGTTCGAAAATCCGTAAGCGTGCGAGTCAATTTGACTGAAAAACTGACAAGGGATAAACGGTTGTTAAATACAAAATCGGAACATGCCGGGTGAGACCCCATAGCCTCCCGTATATACGGCCCTGAAGCCACTTACGACGACATACAGCTATAGAAGTTGTCTGCCAATCAAGTTCATACATCGTTCGGCTAATATAAAGACAAAACACATAAAGCGTTGATTACCGAATACCTATGCATGATAAGACATGTTTGAGCAAGTGAAAGTTCATCATGAGTTGAAACGTAACCAAGCTCGGCAAAACAGCCGACTTGGGGTCCATGAAGAAGGAACAAACAAGCTATCACGAGTAAACCAATCAAGAACTCGCATCCGCCGCACGACACTTAATCCTATCAAGGTTTAAACGTTTCTAACGTGTAAGAACCCCTAACATATAACAATCTAGATTGATCTAATTCGGCTACGATGAATATGATCTATTTATCGTAATGATATGAGAATAAGAACGTTAAAGAACGAATAGATCTATAAAAGTAAGAAACCAAAACTAATCAATCTAGATTGGGGCAAAAAAAGTGTTGCAAATATATAAAAACATTAAAGACATGCAACACATGGTAACTTAATGAATCTATTAGATCTTGCCGAATCTAATAGAGCCGATAACTATCTTGCTTCGCTAAGCTATCAAGCAAACGCCTGTCGCACGGCCATCCAAATCGAGATAAACAAAGCATAAGCAAAGACCTCTTGATTATCAAGCGGGGCCTTTGCGCATGGCCATCCAAATCGAGACAAACAAGACTACTTGCATCAATATCTAAATCCACCGAATGATACTAGATATGATAGCAAGGTTGCCGAAACTTACGGAGGTCGACGGATCGATGGTCGCTCTCGAAGAACTTCGACGACACCGACAAAGGACTCGAAAACTTGGCACGGGGCCGATTGTATTGATTTGGTTGTGTACATCCTTTTTTACAATGGTCGAGGGTTTATATTTATACCCTGGACAGAACATGAATTCTAAAAGATTACGATTACACAATACTAAGGAAAATATGACGGTTCTAGCTCCAATCCTTCTCGGAGTCCTCGATTATCACAATTCTTTCCTTCTAACTGGCTTTAACTTGCCACCTTTTGCTTCCCGATTGGAGCCACTGCCTTCAAAGATAGCCGACCGCACGATAACTTGCCGAATTGCCCAGAGTCAGCCGACCGTATGGATACTTGCCGAATTGCCAGGAATAGCCACCCATATGGATGCTTGCCGAATGCTTCTGAATACTTGCTTCTCGCGAGCCTGTCATGTACTGGCCTAACTGTCATCCTCTCGGCCTTTACCAAAATCCAGTGTTAACAGCTGGCCCAGCCAAGCTTTCACAGGCAGTTCCTTAGGTCAGTTGTGGAGGTGGTTCAGCCCAGCATTCAATGCCCCTACCCCTGGAACCGACCTCAATAAACTATAAAAGAAGGGGGAGGCCCTCCCACACAACACACAACACCACACCATTCCACTCTCTACTCCAAGTGAAATATTCCACTTTTCTTTTTAGTCATTTGTAATAGAGGAGCAAGGGCTCAACCTTGTGAGAGGAGGAGAACATCTTGGTTTGTTCTTGGTATGAATCTAGTACTTTCCATCATGTTCTTCCTTTCTTTTGATCAATATAGCAATGTTTTAGAATTAGAGACTAGTTCTTATGTTTTGATCTTATCACATGGATTAGTTCATAGTTTGTGTGGTTTGATCTTAGCATCTAGAGCTATTAGTTCTTATGCAATGCCCTTGGTATGCAGACTAGTTCATAGTTTTCATATCATGATCATAGCATGTAGAGCCCTGTTCTTAATTGTTCATATATCTAGATGATTAGGAATAGAGCTAAGCTGGGGTGGTGGATCATCGTATCTTAGGATAGACCCAAGTTCTTTACTTGTCCATCTGTAGGGTGGGAGACCTAGGGGGACTTGGGTAGCGTCTATATTTGCGGGCATGGTGACCGGGTATAGTGGAGTCGGCGGATGCATTTCATAGTCTCCGGAAGAGGGTAGGCGGCAGGTGGTGACAGCCCTGTCCATCCCTTGTACTCCCCATGTTCGGCTATAGTGTAGGAGTACATAAATTGTCACATAAGGTTGCTAGCAGACCAGTACTCGGTGGCCTCCTGATCCTTCTCATGCATAGCTTTATCTCTAACTCATGTATTTGTATGACTAACTACATTCTAGACATTCGCTATATTAGGATCATTGCTCCTGAAGGATATTCTTTTATTCTTTTATTCTTTATTCTTTTGCTGCCACCACCCCCTTCCCCCACTTGAGAGTAGTTTTACCTCTGTGTGTGTGTCCACTAACTTATAAATCATTATTGTTTACCCCTATTATAAACATTGGTATATTTTATGCAAGTATGTTATTCAGATGCATGTCCATACTAGAAGTCTTTACCAAGCTTTCCTTTGGGAAAAATATAAATACGACACCTAGAAATACTCCTAGGTTGAAATGCTGTAATGATATCTCCGTGCGCTTACGGAACCATTTCCATAACTTGCAATGAGTTATCATATGACGGTTCACAATATTGTAGCTAGGAACATAGTCTTGGTACTAATACTGAGGAATGCCGAAAGAGCGCCGTACCGCATCTCCAAAGTATTGGTTGCCTAGGCTATGGTTCTAGTTTTGTTAGAGATGCTACTCTCTTGATAGAGGTAAGTTTAGTCCTGGTATGCCATGGTGCCCATGCCAGACTCTTCTGAAACTATCACCAGAGAAGTATCACTTACAGCGATGTTGGGAAACGCCATAAGGCATTTCTCAGTGCCGTTGCTAGAGATAGACTCTATCTCTATTCTCAGTGATGACGCTAAGCAATGCTAACAAGTATTTCTGGCGCCGTTGCCAGGGAAGGCTAGGTTAAAGACTCTCGGATGAACATGAACATGAATATATGCATGTATAGAATAACCTTTGTTCATACAGGATAATTCTACTTGTTTTCTCCTGTTGTGGATGAAAACAGATAGTGTATGACTGAGTTTGCTCTGCCAAAAAATTTCACTAGCGATCCAGAGACAATTCTGAGAAAGAACTGGTCTCGTACCGCTTCTTCCTCAACTATTCCACTGACAACCGAACCAGTCGCTCTCACACCATCAACAACAACCGACATGGCCATAAAGTCACTCTGTGACTACTCTGTCCCCAATGTTGCCAATGTGCCCACTGGGCCCGCTGTCAAACTTGGTGACAAGAACTTTGAGCTTCGCACCGGTCACATTGCCATGATGCAGGCAAGCACTTTCTGTGGCTTGCCGAGTGAGGACGCCAACACTCATCTCCAACACTTCCTAGAGCTGTGCGACACCATCGTCATCAAAGACGTCACACCGGAGGCAGTCAGTGGTTCTTCGAGGACTGAGAAGTTAACACCCGAGCTAAATGCTCAGCAGCGTTCCTTGAGAGGTTCTTCCCTCTAGGCAAAACAACTGCCCTGAGAGGAAAGATTACATCATTCTAGCAAAGCAGCCTAGAAAGCATCCCAAAGACATGGGAGAGGTTACAAGACTACATCCAACCCTACCCTCACCATGGGACGGAAGATTGGATGATCCTGCAGACTTTCTACGATGGGTCAGTCCCCATGTCAAGAGGTCATCTGGACGCTGCTGCTGGAGGAGCATTCCTCTCACTCACTATCAATGGGACAAAAGCCCTAATTGATAAAATACTCATCAATCAAGGATGGGGAGAGGAAAGGTCCTAAACACAGAAGCACAAAGGTATGCTTACTGTCAAGGAGACAGATATGCTATCTGCAAAGATGGACCTATTGCACAAAAGACTGGACGAAAGAGCCCAAGAGAAAGATGATATGATGAAGGGCTACGTCCAGGATATAGACTCACACATGACATGTGAAGTCAGTGGCAATGTTGTCCACTCAGGGAATGACTGTCCTGAGACCCATGAAGATGCCGCCTACATCAACAACAATAGCAACGTGTATCGCCAACCGAATAACGGCAGATGGAATAACCAACCCCACCAACAAGGAGGTAATTCAAATTTCAATTCAAATTACAATTCAAATCAACCTTCCTTGAAAGACTTGGTATTAGGCCAAGCCAAAATTAATGAAAATCTAAATAAAAAGTTATCTTTTAATGACAAAATATTTGTAAATTTAAATACCAAAATAGAAAACCTTTCTTCTACTGTTAAAAATCAACTGAGCTTTACTAAAATACTAGAAATATAATTAGCTCAGATAGCTACTGCAATTCCTGTTAATAATGAGGGAAATATCCCGAGGCAACCCGAGATACCTCTCAAAATTGTTAAAATGGTCACCATGAGGTCTGGTAAGCCTCGTACTCATAACGGGTACCTGCTGGACCCCTCCTTCATCACAAAGGAGGACCCGGGCCAACCCACAATAGAGTGTTCGATTGGCCTGAAGGTCTTCCATCATGCATATTGTGACCTTGGGGCCACTGTCAACATCATGTCAAAAGTGACGTATGACAGCTTGATTGGTGGGCCCTATAACCCATAGACTTCAAGCTTCAAATGGCAGACCAGTCTATACAAGCTGCAGAGGGAATGGCTGAAGACATCTTGGTGAGAATTCAGGATGACTATGTACCCATAGATTTTGTTGTTCTCAGTATGGGGGTAGACAATGGCGTACCTCTCCTCCTGGGAAGACCATTCCTCAACACCACAAACACCATCATATATGTGGGGTTAGGACAGATTCACTTTCAGTTTCCTGGCTGGTGGGTAAAGTGTCCATTCAATGGATATACCCAAAAGAGCTCCGAGTCAAAGAGGCAACTCAAGTCTTCAACAAAACTACCAACAAACAACAAGCAGCAAAAGAAAAGAAACAAGCAGCAGAAGAAAATTAGTAAGCCATAGGAGAAATCCATAGCCAAAAAGAAGTGGCAAATCAAGCTTGACTACCAGCCTAAACATTGCAAAATGATCATGATCAAATACGGGCTGAATCCTCAAAGCATAAGAGAGGTGGAGATCAACCCTCTTCCGGTGGGTAGTCTCCCAAAGAGGAAAGAAAATAAAAAGGAGCAGAAGCAGACTAAGCAGATCCAAAATAAAGAAACACCACAAATCAATTCCACACTACTAAAGAAGGATCAAAAGGTGTGGAAACCCAAGGAAGCTCCAAAGCCCGCCACCACACCACCAAGAAACACAAAGATGGTGTGGAAACCCAAGAAGATGTAACCATCCACTTCTCCGGATGCACCTTCTACATCAGAAATCAAAGGCAAGGAGAAGAGTCCTAGCCACCAGAATTAAAATGGTGAGTCCTTCAACCATAAGGTAAATTGGTAAGTTATCCTACTAACATCACTAAATCTAAAAATATTATCATGTTTCTACATAAGTTTTGTTTAGTTTGGAATATGTTGATTTCACGCCAACATCTTTTCATAGGCTCTTTAGTTTAAGCATGGTGCTTAGATTATTTAGCCTACCTTGATCAAATAAAATATATGTTTTGCTTGAATTATTAAACTAAATCTAATTTGTGTAAAATCATGAGAAAAATATCATGCTTAAGAAAATAATACTTATCTCTGTCACAATAAAGCCTGATCATCCACCTTAGTTTTATACAAATATGTTCTGGTTTGAAGAATGGTTTAAGATATCGATCATCTCTTCATAAACTTTCTATGCAAGCATGGTGCTTAGGTAGATCGTTTACTTTGGTCAAATGACATATTTGGTCATTGAATCAAAATGTGTTTGGTGTGGAATTTTGGTCGACTTTAGAAACTAACCTATGCAGAGAAAATCAAAACAAAGATTTCTGCTAACCATAGGCTTCAGGCAAGCCTGGGGGAGGACCCCCGATAGAGGTAACTTGTACCTTGCATTGCATATTTATTTTCAACATTTTCCTTTTATTTTCTGCATGGTATATTTAAATTCTTAGTATTTATTTCCATAAAAAATTAGAAATGATAAAAGACTAAAAATAGAATTCCACTCCTATATATATGTGACGTAAGATATGTCTAATATTTCCCTTGTTGAAATGATGAATAGTTTCTCTGTCTTATAATTCATATGTGCCTAGTTTGTAACTTAATTTTCCTCAAAATCTGAGTTTATTGGTAAAAATATCTTATCCTAGAAACTTGTTATCTAGTGAGATACATTTGCTTAATCTAGTCTAGATTAGTAAAAGCTATGATTTGATATGACTAGAATTTGCTACAACCTTGTTCCTAAGAAAAACTTGAATTTCAGAGTTTACCTTTTCAAAAGTCTAAAATTCTAAGTTCTTGTGATATGATCGAAGTAGACTACCTTGTTATGCACCCATGATTGAAATATCACTTACACAAAATAATTTGCTCTCTATGTAATGACTCTCTCTTAGAAGTCAAAAGAGAGAGTGAACTATGCAAAAAAAGAAGAAAATAATCTATGCCAAAAAAAGATGTATAGGAGAATAGAAAAAAATGGACACACGTGTGTCCGACAAAAAGAGAAAACAACAGGTACCAAGACACCCACCAAAATAAAACAATGGTACTTCGATGTCCGCCAAAAAGGATAGCCCATTTTTCTCAAAAGACAAAAAAAGAGAGAGAGTCATGCATAGGAGTAGGAAAAATACAAAAATATTTCCACACTTGCACTTTCTGATCAAGGTGTATAGCATAGTAGTTTGCTACGATCTAGTCATTTGAATTTTGAGTTTGTTTCAAAAATAACAAAAATAATCTCTAGAAAGAAGGCAACTCCATGGAACAAGGTAGTATGCGGTTCTATGAAAAAACCTTTCTTGCTACCACCAAC
This sequence comes from Chrysopogon serrulatus, assembly GCA_015844335.1. Classification (NCBI taxonomy): domain Eukaryota; kingdom Viridiplantae; phylum Streptophyta; class Magnoliopsida; order Poales; family Poaceae; genus Chrysopogon; species Chrysopogon serrulatus. The sequence goes on along the minus strand of JADLZL010006151.1, from coordinate 696,366 downwards.
CCAAGACGAAAGAAAAAGCTAAAAAGCCCCATAAGTAACAAGTGCAAAGGATAGATAAAAATACCAATTTATTCAGATCTAGGAAGAAAGTTTTATTATAAACTTGGCATTTCTGAAATATAATCGGCATAGAAGCAACTCCTGATCAACAACCAAGTTCTTAGCTTTTGCTCGAGGACGAGCAAAGGGTAAGCTTGGAGGAGTTTGTTGGCAGTAATTATCGATAATCTTACACCACCAACTACGCTCTAAAAAAGAGACACTTAGCATATACTACTCACATATACCTTTACTATTGACCTGTTTCCACTTGTATTAGAGTGCCATTATTTTACAGGAAACATATAAGAACGCAGGAATGTGCTTTTCGACAAGGCGCAATCTACAAAATAAAGCAAAGCCCAACCAGAAGATCAAATCTGGGCCAACAACCACCATGGGCCAAGTCCAGACGCAGCAGGGAAGCACTGGGCCGAGGCTGGGCCTGAGGGGGCCCACCCCTGGTGCGGCCGCACCAAGGTGTGGGCGCACCCCCACTAGGGCCGGCCCGGCCCAGCTTTTGTAGGCGGTTCCCTTGGTCGGTTGTGGAGGTGGTTCAGCTCATGCCCTACCCTGGAACCGACCTCAATGGACTATAAAAGAAGGGGGAGACCCCCACACAACGCACAACACACAACACCACACCATTCCACTCTCTACTCCAAGTAAAATCTTCCACTTTTCTTTTTAGTCATTTGTAGTAGAAGAGCAAGGGCTCAACCTTGTAAGAGGAGGAAAACATCTTGGTTTGTTATTGGTATGAATCTAGTTCTTTCCATCATGTTCTTCCTCTCTTTTAATCAATATAGCAATGTTCTAGAATTAGAGTCTAGTTCTTATGTTTTGATCTTGTCACATGGATTAGTTTATAGTTTGTGTGGTTTGATCTTAGCATCTAGAGCTACTAGTTCTTATGCAATTCATAGTTTTAATATCATGATCACAGCATGCAGAGCTCTATTCTTAATCATTCATACATCTAGATTATTAGAAATAAAGCTAAGCTGAGGTGGTGGATCATCGTATCTTAGGATAGACCCAGGTTCTTTACTTGTCCATCCGTGTGGGGGTTTAGCCCCCTATACCCTCACGGCTAGTATTTGGCCTCGCTAGGCAGGGCAGCCCAGCCCACAAGACCAAGACCGATTGGCCTTTCTGGCCTGATCAAGGTCCCAAGCGGACAATCAGAGTTACTTGTCATGCAAGGCAACTAGTCGGTTAGGAAACCAATTGTACTCTACCTAGATATGTTTTGTTTGTAACCGACCACCTCAGGATTTCAGGATCTGTAACCCTGCCCCCTAGACTATATAAGGCGGGCAGGGACCCCCTCTAACAGACAAGATTTTTCTCAATCATCAATAACAGAAGAGCAGGACGTAGGGTATGATGCATCAAGCGGCCCGAACCTAGGTAAACCGTGTGTGCTGTTCTTCCTGTTCCATCTCGCTTGTAGTCTAATAGCATGCCTCCACCATAAATCACTGCCATCGGTATACCCGTGGTAGACTACCGCCGATATTTCATCGACAGTGGCGCGCCAGGTAGGGGGTGTGCGTGCAGACTTAGGAGCAAGCAAGATGGTTTCCTTCGCTACAACCATGGAGATTGAAGCCGGGTCGACCTTCACCGTCGGTTCTTTCACCTGGACTGTCTCTGCGGCAGGAGGCGTGGGAGGAACCCCGATAGATCTGGCATCAGCGCCTCAGACTCCACAGCCACCTCATCCCTCGGGATCAATCTCGAGGGCACCAAGACCAGTGTCCCGACCACCGCTCCCTCGCTACCAAGGAAGACAGATCGACAACTCCGATCTTCTCGAATCCATCGATCGGCTTGGGCGGGGCCTCGAGGAGATGGTCGAGCAGTTGGAATTGGCTCAGAACCGGTTCAACGATGATGGCTTCACTCTCGTCCAGCCACGTCGGCGCCGGGCTCAGGCTCGCGCCGGCACTCAACGCCCGGCCAGTTCAGTGCGGCCCGCGGCAGACGCTGGTGCGCAAGTCTGCGCCAATCCGTTCCATCGCCCAGGTTCCGATCTGGCTGCGACAAGGCGCGACCCTCAGGTTCGTGCCAATCAGCTTCGCCGCTCAGATTCCAATCTGGTCACGGCTCGACCACCGCGCGGTCCACAGGCCCGCATCAGACATACTCACCGCTCGGATCCAGATCCGATCGTGGCTCAACCTCGGCGTGGCGCACAGGCCCGCGTCAACCAGTTTCGCCGCCTAGACCCAGCTCTAGCAGCGGCTCTACCTCGGCATGGCCCCCGAGTCCGTGCTAACCATCCAGATTCAGGTCTGACGGGGGTTCAAATACTGAACTCTCGAATCATCCTCGACCTCATCCGATAGCTAGTCAGACAAACTCAGGGGGTAACACCCCGATTGCAGCAGGTCAAAACCCATTCCCCTTTGGGATGCCCAACGCCTCCAGGGTGTACCAGCAACAAGCGGAGAGGCTGTTTCAGAACCAGCGTCCGCAACCGCCTCCGACTCAACTCGTCGAGTTCTACCTCGATGGGACAGCCCGGCATGTCGTCCACTGTGTCCACAGTAGAGAAGCCTCCAGTGGTTCTCGATCAACCGCTGAGGAGGAAGGCGGCTCGAGCTCCATCTCTAGGTTGGACGGAGCAATCGTCACTGCAAGCTCCGCCTCTACGAGCTCCGCCTCTACAGCAGACGATGATAAATTCCCCCAACGAGTGGCAGAACTGTTCGATACGACTGGCTTCCCGGATTTCCCTCCAGGGTTCGGAAGGGCTATTTTCAACGTCAGCGTCGACGAAGGAGAGCCCGTCGTCGAAACGGTTGAAGAAAGGCAGCAAAGGATTGCGCCCAATGAAGACCGAGCTCAGCGTGGTGCGGCCCAAGCTCAAGCTCAAGCTCACGCTCCACAACAGCCAGAGGACGTGGGACGCGATGCGGACGCAGCTGCAGACGACGCGCAGGTCACCGAGCAAGATCCGCCGCCTCCCCCGCGAGCCAACCGGCAGAGAAGAGGGATGCAACCCCGCAATTTAGCAGACGAGTTCGACCTGGTCGGCGATCGACAAGTCCACAAGACGCCCAGCGCGAACATCGCTGTCGCAGTCTAGAGGCTTCGAGACATGCAGGCTACGCCTGAGATCCAGGCTGTTCTCGATCACCTCAGAGCTGTGGAAGCACAATTCAACATAATGCGCGAGATGTCCGCTGGCCCGTCCCAAAGCCGCCGCTCCTGCAGCACTCACCGCGACCGCGGGGACTGGCCAGAAGGTGGCGACACCAATGAATGGGACCGAGAGAGTCAGCGCATGGCAGAGCTAGACCAGCGCCGAGGACGCGACAACTGCCAAAGGCAAGGCGGCAATAGGCAACCACCCCGCATACTTCAAGAGGTTAATCAACCTAACCCGCCCGACCTCCGTAATATCATTAACAACAGATACCGGGCGCGGCACGGAGCTCCAGGGCCTAGATGTTTCTCTGAAAGCCTGCGCCAAGTCAATTGGCCAAGAAGCTTCAAGATCGGAGACTTAAGGCATTATGATGGCAAGGCCGATCCAGAGCAGTGGATGGTCATCTATGAGACCACCGTCCGGGCAGCAGGAGGCGGCGAGCATGTCATGGCAAACTACCTACCGGTAGTGCTCGGAGAATCCGCCAATCGCTGGCTGCTGCGCCAAAGGGATGGTTCCATCCATAACTGGCCGCAACTATGAGAGATGTTTACAGACAACTACAGGCCGACCTGCGAGCAGCCCGACACCAAATATGAGCTTGCCCCAATCCAGGACTCTCCCTATGAGTCCTTATGACACTACATCCGCCGTTTCTCCAAAGTCTGGATCACCGTCAAAGACCTCAGTGTCCTGGAGGCCATTGGCATCTTCGTCGCCGGACTCCGACAGCCGCGCAATGCCAACCTCCGCAAAGAGCTCTTGCGCAAACAATCAGCAACGATGGAGGAGATGTTCAACATCGCCCAAGAATGGGCACGCGTTGATGAAGCTCTCGTCCAATACAACGATGGCACCCATGACATATACAAGCGTATTCGGCCCCGCGACGACGACGATCCAGACTATGACGGTCAACAGGACCCTCGCCCCGCTCGTCAGCGGGAAGACCGCGGCAATCGCCGTGACGATAAAGGCAATGATCGTCATGATGACCGAAACAATAAGTGTCGCGACGACGATCGACTGTACAGGCGGCGGGACGATGGCGGCAGTGATCGGCGTAACCGGGGCAACCGTCAGCGCAACTTTGTCAATAACACCGACAAGGGGCAGAAGCACGAGGTCGACGGTGACTACGGCGAGTACGACAAGATCCTGAATGGCGACTGCCCTCGCCATCCTAACAAGGGGCACACCTTTGGCGAATGTCACGGCTTTGCCAGCATCTTCGCCCGCAAGCAGCAGTGCACCAACAAGAAAGGCTACCCCAAGAAGCCTAGTGCGCGTTCCAAATCTGAAGACAACGAGGGCGACGGAAAAAACCCGCGTCATGCCTACAAAGACCCCTAGAAGCATGTGATTGCCATGATCTTCGGAGGCAAGGGCGCCATTGAAAAGGCACGGGAAAAGAAGCTCCTCAAAAGGCGCATCGTCGCTCTTTCAGAAGCTGATATGCTCATTGCTGATGTTCGAGCCCCAGCCTGGTTGGAACAGCCCATATCATTCAGTCCATCCGACACGTGGGCCAAACTGCCTGACGCGGGTCGCTTCCCTCTGGTCCTTGACCCAGTAATCGGCAACGTTCGCTTTGAGAAAGTGTTGATAGATGGCGGCAGCGCTCTGAATATTCTTTTCCACCATGTTCTCCTGGAGCTTGGTCTATCAGAGGAACAACTCGAGCCTTGCGATTCACCGTTCTAGGGGATCATGCCCGACAAGCCGTCCATGCCCCTTGGGCAGATAACACTGCCAGTTCAATTCGGCACACTGCAGCACTTCCGTGTCGACTATGTCAACTTCATCGTGGCCGACTTCAACGGGGTCTATCATGCGATACTTGGCAGACCCACTCTCACCAAGTTCATGGTGGTACCGCACTATGGCTATCTTGTCCTCAAGTTGCCAACTGCGTAGGGTATCCTATCCCTCCGCGATAATGTCCTCATGGCTCACGCATGCGAGACAAGTGCGTTCGCCGCTGCCGCGGCCGAAGAAGTTAAAGCACGCATGGAGGAAGCTACCTTATAACTCAGGACCTCAAAGCCTGCGGAGCTCGAATCTCCGGTCAAGCAGGGCGAACAAGAAGGTCAACCTAGTCCCCGGGGATCCCAACAAGACGGCGATCATCGGGGGCAACTTGACCCTAAATAGGAATATGCGCTCGTCCGTTTCCTGTAGGAGAACATAAGTGTTTTTGTGTAGAAACCTACTGACATGCCCAGTGTCCCCAGGGAACGGATCGAGCACTTCCTTAATGTCTCTGAGACAGCTAAACCAGTCAAGCAGAAGCTACGACGATTTGCTCGGGACAGGAAGGAGGCGATTAGGGCAGAGATAACCCAGCTTTTAGATGCTGGCTTTATTAGAGAAGTGTATCATCCGGATTGGTTAGCAAATCCAGTCCTTGTACGCAAAAAGAATAATAAATGGAGGATGTGCGTTGATTACATCGATCGCAACAAACACTGCCAAAAAGACCCCTTTCTGCTCCCTCGCATCGACGAGGTGGTCGACTCCACCATGGGTTGCCAATTGCTTTCTTTCTTAGATTGCTACTCAGGCTATCACTAGATCACCCTCGCCTTAGATGATCAGGAAAAGACATCGTTCATAACCCCCTTCGGTGCTTACTGTTACACGACCATATCGTTTGGCTTAAAAAATGCTGGTGCAACATACCAGCGCGCCATACAACAGTGCCTCGAAGCGGAGATCCGTGATGGACTGTGCGAAGCATACGTTGACGACGTAGTGGTGAAAACGAAAGAGGCCTCGACTCTGATCGATGACCTTAATAGAACCTTCAAGGCCCTAAATGTGTTTAAATGGAAGCTCAACCCGAACAAATGTGTGTTCGGTGTTCCCTCTGGCTTACTTCTCGGTAGCGTGGTTAGCCAAGATGGCATACGTCATAACCCCGAGAAAGTCAAAATCGTGCTAGATATGAAGCCTCCCAAGTGCGTCAAAGACATCCAAAATCTAACAGGATGCATGGCTCCCCTTAGCAGGTACATATCCTGACTCGATGACAAGGGTCTTCCCTTCTTTCGTTTGCTCAGAGCGAAGGAGAAGTTCATATGGTCCGAAGAGGCCGATGCTGCCTTCAACGAGCTCAAAACCTACCTATCCTCACCACCCGTCCTCACGGCACCCACAGGGCATGAACACCTACTGCTCTATATTACCGCCACCGACAGAGTGATTAGCACCGTCCTAGTGGTCGAGCGCAATGAACCCAAGTTCGTTTATCCCGTCCAGCGACCAATATATTACATCAGTGAGGTACTCAATGAGACCAAGCAGCGATACCCGCATGTCCAAAAGCTCCTTTATGCGATCCTGGTCACTAAAAGGAAGGTTTCGCATTACTTCCAATAGTACGACATTACTGTGGTAACCGAGTATGCGCTCGGCGACATCTTGCGCAACAAGGATGCCACTGGTAGAATCGTCAAGTGGGCAATCGAGCTCAGCCCTTTTCAGCTCGGATTCCGCAGCCGCACCACTATAAAGTCTCAGGCCCTGACTGACTTTTTGGTCGAATGGATAGACATAACATTACCCGTATCTAAAACGGTTGAAGAACAATGGAAGATGTACTTCAATGGCTCATTAAATATAGGAGGCACTGGGGCCAGAGTGTTCTTCATAGCACCTTTCAGAGGTCAGTTAAGATACGTTCTACGTATCCACTTTAAAGCTTCCAATAATGCCACCGAATATGAGGCCACCCTACACAGACTTCGCATTGCTGTCGAGCTCGGTGTCAAGCGGCTCCTCGTCTATGGTGATTCGGCCCTGGTCATCAACCAGGTCAACAAAGATCGAGACTGCACTAATGAAAAATTGGATGCCTACGTGGCTACGATCTGCAAACTTGAAGACAAATTCTATGGCCTTGAGTTCATCCATGTGCCCCAGGCAGAAAATCAAGCAGCCGACGAATTGTCCAAGTTAGGGTCATCCCGATCAGAAGTTCCTCATGGAGTCTTCGTTCAAGATTTGATCATGCCATCTATCCATGGGGAAAAGTTAGAAAAACAGCAAGAGGTGTCCTAGCAGCCAGCTTCACCGAATCTTGACGTACAGTTACCGCCTGCTTTCGTCACCGCTCATCTGATGGCTCCAATCAACAAATGGGTCGACCAGTCTTCAGGACCAGACAACCCTGCGGAGCTTGATCATCAATCCACAGCTAATGACGACACGATCGATCAGTCGGTCGACCAGCCTGAGGATCTTCGATCAGATTGAAGGGCACCTTTCATTCAGTACCTTGTCAACAAGACGGTACTAGATGATAAGAATGAGGTAGAGCGCCTTGTCCGTCGAAGCCGTAACTACATCTTAGTTGATGGCCAGCTTATGCGCAAAAAAACGCCAAGGCGAAAAATACTCCGGAAGTGCATCACACCGAAGGGACGGCATCGACTTACTGGGCAAGATCCACTCTGGCACATGCAGCAACCATGCAGCATCACGAACACTGGTTGGCAAAGCTTTTCGAGCTGGTTTCTACTAGCCCAGTGCCGTGGCCGATGCTGAACACTTGGTCCGACATTGCAAAAAATTGTCAGTTTTTTGCAAAGTAGATTCATGTCCCTGCGCATGAACTCCAAACAATTCCAGTCTCTTGGCCCTTTTCATGCTGGGGATCGATATGATTGGACCTTTTAAAACAGCACCAGGCGGTTTTAAGTATGTCTATGTCCTCATAGACAAGTTCTCTAAATGGATCGAGTACAAACCCCTAGTCAAAGCAACTGCAAAAAAGGCTTCTGAGATGCTTAATGTGTCATCCACCGTTTTGGCATCCCCAACAGCATCATCACCGACCTCAGCAGCACGTTCACAGGAAGTCATTCCTGGGATTTCTGCGATGACCTATCCATACAAGTCAAGTATGTGTCGGTAGCTCACCCAAGGGCCAACGGATAGGTCGAGCGCGCCAATGGCATGATCATTGACGCTTTGCACAAGCGTTTGTTCCACGAAGATGGTTTGTACCTAGGGCGATGGCTAAAAGAACTACTAGCTGTGATCTGGGGACTGCGAACTCAGCCTTGTCGCAGTACAGGCATTTCCCCATATTTCATGATATTCGGTTCTGAAGCTGTACTACTAGTCGAGGTCACTCATCGATCTCCGAGGATCGAGTACTTCGACGAAGACGCTTCAGACGAAGCAAGGGAGCTCGATATCAACGCCCTGGAAGAACGACGCCTGGAGACGTGTGTTCAGAACGCTCGATATTTGGCTAGCCTTCGTCGCCACTACAACCGCAACGTCAAAGATCGCTTTTTTTGTGGTTGGGTGGTCGGAGACCTTGTTCTTCGGCGCAAACAGAAGACAGAAGGCCTGCATAAGCTGTCCTCTCACTGGGAGGGGCCATTCATGATAAAGGCAGTCACTCGGCCTACCTCCTATAGGCTCTGTACTTTAGATGGCATCGATGTACCTAGCTCCTGGCATATCGAGCAGCTTATAAGATTCTACCCTTGATAGTCGTCATAGAATAAGATATGTATCCTTCCAATTTTTCAGTCAAGTTAATAAAAGTTTGGTTCATGGTCAAGCTTTCTTTTCAGCACAAATGTTTTATCTGTAAAACATACTCTTCTATAAGCCGTACAGTCTAAAGCTCTGACAGGGACAATCAGAAAAAGTGCTGTCTCTAGCTCCTCCACACGTGTTACGGCTCCGAGCCATAGAGCACAGGAGATGCTAGCAGTTGCTCTCTAACAGTACTAGGGTCCCAAGCGTTCCGGCAATCGTGCTGTTCCACAGAGGTCACCTAGTCGCCTAACGGGCTGATTTGCTTCAAAGGATGCTGCACGACTACACGCATAACGAACTAAATGAGTCTCATACTCGTTTGAAGATTCCAATTAATTTGGATTTTTGTTTAGTACGAACTTACTGAAGTTTCATAATTTTGACACCCCATTGTTTATTTTTGTAGCTCTTCGCGCCTATTTACTTAAAGACTTGATCAGTTGAGAGTTATTAACCTTAACCTATTTGGGGTATTCTGAGTACCGACTACAAGTCAACATACATGGATAAAGCTCTTAACACTTGGTACAGGCCGAGCAAAATTGACAAATAAAACGTTTGTTCTTCGCATATTTATAGGAGGCGCTCGGTGATTCAAGAGGTCTGGCTCGATGATCCTTCATCGACTAGTTTTACATCCTGCATCACCTTAGCTACAGTATCCCAGAAGCTAAGGCTGAGGACGTTCACTTCTTCTGGGCTCGTATTAGCTGCTGCCCCTTCTTCGACCCTCTACAGGTCGATTCAGGGGTAGTGTGACTTGGCCAGTGCTAGAACGAAGGATACGGCGAACTGGCCTGCATCCTGGACAAACTCCTTGAACAGGGGCCAGGCTCTTTTGCAAATACCCATCACAGCTTCAGGGCTATTTGCTGGGTCTGATATGGCAGCTTCCTCTGGGGCCAGCTCTTTCATCAATGGCCTTAACCCGGCCTCCACGACCTGCCAGCGCTCCTTGAGCCTTGTATTGTCTTCGGTTAGCACCCTAAATTGTGTCATGTGTTTTCTTTGGAGTTCTGTCTAGATAAGTATTGATATACATTAAAGCAATTTTGGGACATAAGGCGATGGAAGTGGTCAGTTACAGACCTGCCATTTCCACCTTCATCTCGTCAATGCGCTTCTGGGCGTGTGATAATTCCTGCGTCCTCAGCCGATCGCCCTCCTCCAGTTCTGCATTACAATAACTAGATATATAGATTTTCTATACAAAAGCAGATATTCCAGAGGTGTGAACAGCACTCTCACCTTTCGCCTTCCCTTCAAGGACGCTAACCTTGTACTTCAGGGTGGCATTCTCACTGTGTAGACGCTCATTCTCGGCCATAATGGGCCGGAACTGCTCTATCATATCTGCCCATTGTTGGGCAACATTTTGCAGACCCTGACGAACATTATCAGCATATTAGTTCTGGCTAATAATTAAACCATACATCAGATGTTTAGAACACACATGTACCTGTACATGTTCCCGCAGCTGCTTCATGGAAGCCTCGATGTTTTCTTGGATTACGGCGTCGACCTTGGACTCAAACACCTGCCACTCTCCATCTTCAACCTGATGAGCTATGAAGCTTACTTTTCCTAGAACCCATTTTGGTTTCTCAGGATGCCCCATAATCTCTTCCATCTCTTTAGATGGATCATGTGTGACAGGTGCACCAGGTCGAGCTGTCGATGGGGCCGTGGTCGACGGCGTCCCCCTCCTGGGAACATGACCGACCATGCCTCCCTGAGCATCCTCATCATCTTCACGGTGGGGTGATGGCGGCGCCCCCAGAGGGGAAGGGTGGCCGGCCTCTTGGGCCACTTCTTCTTGGTTCTCTAGGATTCTGGTATGCTCCCCCGGTTGCTTGGCTGGGGGACTCCCCCTTCTTCTGTGCTGGCCTGTCTACAAGACTGGCAGGTAATCACGATTAGCACGATATAATGAATTCATTACGTATATAAGTATCCAAACCTGGTCGATTGCTTGACGAAGCACCTGAAGCGCCCAGCTCCTCCTCGGCTAGACGACCCACCAGCGCCAATCCCCCCACCACCAGACTCTAAGTGTGGTGGTTGAGGGTCGGGCGTGGGGACTTTCTGCTGCCCCGTAGATGACTGCTCGGGTGCTAGCCTCTCGAGTCGTTTCTGATCTCCTTGGAGGGCTGTTCCTTCCGCCACCTTCGGTCGTTGCCTGGAAGGTCCTTGGCGGTGTTGTTTGCGGCTGCGTTCGTGGCTGCCGACGTGGAGCATCGGTGGTGGCGGCTGGTCGGCGCAATGGCTCCTCGAAGCGTTTGGCTCCAAACTTCTGACTCAGGGGAATTGTATCCTCTGCATCAGAATCCGAGCTCTCAATAACTGTTCGGCGCCGCTGCTCTGCTTCTTCACCAATCTTCAGTTTCCCACCAGTTTTGCTCTTGGTGGGCTTTGCTTTTTTCTCGGGTGGTGGTGGCATTGGCTCTTTCCCAGTTGCCTTGCACTTCAGAGGCCTCTCGGGGGCATCTGAAGGACTTCCTTCGTCCTCACCATCATGCTCGACCTCCCCCGATGACTTGGTTTTCTTTTGCTGGCCTTTGATCGCATCACAAGTAGGCCACTCTTCCACAGGCACGAGTGATACAAATACCAGGCGATCCTGTCTAAAATATTGCTACAACAAATTATCAGTCAAGGCAATACTCAACTACACAGTTCTACTAAATTCATGAATCTGTAACTATTTGTTACATACCAGAGGAGGTGGATTCTTTAGAGTAAATGGTTTCACTCTGTCTTCTGGGTACCGGTATTTGGCAAAGCTTTCAAACATCTTGGACAGCTGATTCACTATCTCATCATCATGCAAGTTATCCTTGTTTTCCCTTGACGGGTCCTTACGCCCTTGGTACTCGAACATGAAGTTTACCCTTTCTTTCAAGGGCTGGATTCGATGAACTACAAACTGACTAGCCACTATAATGCCATCAATCTTGCTGAAATCCATCAGAGATAGCAGCTCCTTGACTTGCACCATTTCATTGGCATCTGGCCTTTCTGACCAACGAGCATTCGGCCGTGGGATTCGGGTGACATCGCAGGGAACTGGTCGACCCTCCAGGTTTTGGTTGATGTAGAACCAATGCCTCATCCAGTTCTTGGTGCTCAAGGTATGTTCAATAACCATCCAATGGGACTTCACCCCTTCCCTCAGAGCAATGTAGCACCCACCAGCCACCTGGGAGCCCTCGGACCCTACACCCTTCTTCTTCAAGACATACAGGTGGCGGAACAAATTGAAATGCGGCGCTATTCCCAGATAGCACTCGCAGTACGTCACAAATATTGCTAGCATCAAGATGGAATTTGGGGAAAGATTGCAAATTGAAATTCCCCAGAAGATGCACAAATCCCTCAAGAAATTGTGCACCGGAATCCCCAATCCCCGCATGAAGTAGTCTTCCAAAACCACAATCTCATCTGGCTGGGGGTTGGGATAGCGTTCACCTTTCGCCGGCGCTCTCCAAACTACCAGTTCTGGTGCTGGTAGCAAACCACCTTTCGCCAATGTTCCCAACGACTCGGATGTCGTTAGGGATTTCTCCCAGTGCGCCTCCATCAGTTTCTTATGCGCAGACTCCGCCTTCGTCATCTTTTTCACCATGGCTCAAAATGGATGATGATGGGCGGCGGCGGTGCGAGCAACTAAAAACCTAGTTCGTGCGCCAGAGATTGCGGAGAAGCTAGAAGGTGGCAGAAATGGCAATGACTATTGAGAATAGAAGAGGAAGCGGCGGTCGTCGGGCTATTTATACCATCCGGATGGCCCGTTGACTCTCCCGACCATCATTTGACATTCTTTTACCCTAATTTTTAACTAGGCTTTCTTGGGCCGAGTTACCCTTTCCCCGGTATTTTTCTAAAGTACGGCAAGCCGTATGCTAAAGCCATGGTCCGTTAGTCTTACTGAGGACTAGGCCCATAGGTTGACAGAATGACCCATCTGTTTCACCAGATCAGCCCGAAGACTAGGCACACAGCCAAGCTGTGTATTCTTAAATCCTGGTCGACCAGATCAGTCTGGGGGCTGGGCAGATAGCTAAACTATGCATTCCTAAGTGCTGGTCGACCAGATCAGTCTGGGGACTGGGCACATAGTAACATCATGTACTTTTCAGTACTGGTCGATCAGATCAATCTGGGGACTGGGCTCATAAAATTCAGATTCAAATTGGATGATTAGTTTAGAATTAGAACTAATATCAGACATTTGCATTAAACAGAGTGTTTGGATTGCATCTGATAAGAGATCCAACGAAGATATTAACTTTCCACATCAAATTGGGTTACCAGAATCCAGTTACAAACTGCTTGCCTATGATATTTTTACAAAAGCAATGACGCTTTTGGCTACTACAGTGCAAGGCTCACATGGATTCTGTCCTAGAAGACATTCCTGTTTAAGGACCAGTAAACCCATGGAACTCAGAGAAAGCGCCCTCTACCAAACATCTGCCCGGCGAAAGCACAAAGAAATGCCCGCCGGGGTCCTATGACGCGTCATTGATGACATCATCGGCCGTCACCTCCTCCGCTATGGCGTCCGCGGCATCGCCAAAGTCCCGGATGAGATGCTCCAGGTCGGCGATGCGCTCGCCTTCGGGAAGGCTCGCGAGCCCCCGGAGCTCCGCCCCGCAGCGACGCCGGGCGACGGCCCGATCTTGATGACGCCCACGGTCCACGTCGCGACACCGCCTTCCGGATGCGGCCGGGAGTGTTCTCCAGTTGCTCCTGCAGTGAGTCCCCGTTAGCGCCAACAAGGTCGACGACGGCCTCCGCCGCCGGGAGAACCGTCTGGAGTTCCTCCTCCAGCTAGGCCACCCTCAGGTTGGTGGCCTCTTGGTTGGCGCGGGCGTGCTGCGCCTCCGCCTCGGCTGATTCCAGCGCCACCATAATGGCGCTGAGGCGCTCATGGAGTTCTGCCATGGCGACTGTTCGAGTCACCATGGCGTGCCATCCTCCAGCACTCCCCTCGCTGGCGTCCGTGGGGGAAATGAGCAGCTGAGGGGTGGATGCACCGATGGCCAGTACCCTGTAAATTACAAATCACTCCAGATCAGATTTTATCCCCAAAATGTGAAGTGCGGTGACATGCTAACTTACCCCTCACCACGGCGACGCCTCCGGGACTGAGTGCTCGGTGAGCCCTCCACCGGGCGCTTGCCGTGATCCATCTGCCGCTCTAAAGAGAATAGGGAAAAGGGATGGAAGAAGATGGAGAACTGTGGAACTGACTAGGGTTTCTACAGGAGCAGGATGCCTTTTCTCCTCGCCACCGTGCTTTCTATTTATAAGCGGGAGTTTGGCAGATACGACGGCGAATGCGAATCGCCGCACCGCTCCCCGACGGGTTACTTTCCCCACGATTAGAAAGTGCCATCATTACGCCCACGACCAAAGGTGAACCGTTTTGGCACGCTCTCCAGTAGCGTTTTCTCGGCCTTCGCGTTGGGATTCTCTTTTTTGCCCCTCTGGCCAGGCGAAAGGCTAACTGCGCCAATGTCTGGGTATCAGGCCCATTCAGTTTGGCTACCGGTTTCACATAGCTTTGGTTTTTTCGTAGAGTCACATCTTTTTCTGAAAGAGATGATTAATTCTGGTGATCGTCAAGTTTTTTTCAGGAAGCTTGCCACAAAATGCTTCTCATCTTCTAACAACCTTGGGGACTACGTGGGCCCATGTCACTTCAGTAGTGATTGAGCCTGTTCCTAATATGGGTTCTGACCCCTACCATATATATGGCTTTTCTAGAAGTTAGTTTTCTTAATTGAACCAATGATATCTGATATCATATGCTACTGTGGACCCACGTCTCTAGACATGAGCTATTTTTTTCTTTTTTCTGAGCAACATGTATCTTTCAACGAAGACGGATGAATTTGCCTCTGAGGTCGATTTCTTCTTCAAACTGTTTTTGCGTTGTGCTGAACTGGTCGGTTCTTCGCAGAACTGGTCGGCAGGTCGATGACAAGCTTCTACTATGTAAAGTTGCAATCTGGACTGGTCGGCAGGCGTCAAGACGGTGTTGTTTCTCAAGATTCATGGTGCTCGGGGACTAGCTGTGGGGGTTTAGCCCCCTATACCCTCACGGCTAGTCTTTGGCCTCGCTGGGTAGGGCAGCCCAGCCCACAAGACCAAGACCGATCGACCTTTCTGGCCTGATCGAGGTCCCAGGCGGACAATCAGAGTTACTTGTCATGCAAGACAACTAGTCGGTTAGGAAACTAATTGTACTCTATCTAGATATGGTTTGTTTGTAATCGACCACCTCGGGATTTCAGGATCTGTAACCCTGCCCCCCAGACTATATAAGGCGGGCAGGGACCCCCTCTAACAGACAAGATTTTTCTCAATCATAAATAACAGAAGAGCAGGACGTAGGGTATTACGCATCAAGCGGCCCGAACCTGGGTAAACCGTGTGTGCTGTTCTTCCTGTTCCATCTCGCTTGTAGTCTAATAGCGTGCCTCCACCATAAATCACTGCCATCGGTATACCCGTGGTAGACTGCCGCTGATATTTCGTTGACAATCCGTAGGGTGGGAGACCCGGGGGGACTTGGGTAGCTTCTCTATATGCGGGCATGGTGTTCGGGTATAGTGGAGTCGGTGGATATATTTCATAGTCTTTGGTAGAGGGGTAGGCAGAAGGTGGTGACAGCCCTATGCGTCCCTTGTACTCCGATCCCCCATGTTCGGCTATGGTGTAGGAGTACGTAAATTGTCACATAAGGTTGTTGGCAGACTAGTACTCGGTGGTCTTCCGATCCATCTCATGCATAGCTTTATCTCTAACTCATGTATTTGTATGACTAACTATATTTTAGACATTAGCTGTGTTAGGATCATTACTCCTGTAGAATATTCTTTTATTCTTTATTCTTTTGCTGCCACTACCTTCCCCCACTTGAGAGTAGGTTTACCTGTGTGTGTGTCCACTATCTTATAAACCGTTATTGTTTACCCCTATTATGAATATTGGTTTATTTTATGCAAGAATATTATTCAGATGCATATCCATACTATAAATCTTTACCAAGCCTTCCTTTGGGAAAATATAAATACGATACCTAGGAACACTCCTAGGTTAAAATACTGCAATGATATCTTCGTGTGCTTACGGAACCACTTTCAAAACCTGCAATGAGTTATCATATGACGGTTCACAATATCGTAGCTAGGAACATAGTCTTGGTACTAACACTGAGGAATGCTGAAAGAGCGTCGTACCGCATCTCCAAAGTATTTGGTTGCCCAGGCTATGGTTCTAGTATTGTTAGAGATGCTACTCTCTTGATAGAGGTAAGATTAGTCCTGTTATGCCACGGTGCCCATGCCAGACTCTTCTGAAACTATCACTAGAGGAGTATCGCTAACAACGATGTTGGGAAATGCCATAAGGCATTTCTCGGCGCCATTGCCGAGGATAGACTCTATCTCTATTCTCAGTGATGACGCTAAGAAACGCCAACAGTCATTGCTAGGGATGATAACCCGGTATTTTATGATGGCGTTAAGAAGTGTCAATACCTACCCTTCGGTTCATGCATAAGTAGCTAGGGATGAGACTCTTCCCTAGACCCGACACCCGTACTGTTAGAGAGAATGAATTAAAATTGCTGTTCGCTATGGTGAAACGTAGGAAGGCATCTCCTGTGAAATTTATGATGGATCAGGCCTTTATTTTGTCTAGGAATATCGAGTGCACCTTCTTGGTGACTCGTATTGCCAATGACCTTGATCTCATGGAGACTTCTCGTGTAGAGTTTATTTCTAGAGGTAGGCCTTTGATCAGCTATGAATATTTTAGACAGGGCTAAATGTTAAAGAAATTAAGAAATGGCACGATTGTTTTTAAAGCTGATACTAGGGAGATCCCGTTATCTAACCCGGGACCTCACTTGTACACCATGGATTCGTTGCTTGTCGATGTGCCAACAGGTCCAGTTCCTCTGAGGAGCGCCTCAGCCCGATTTGCTACTGTACCACCAACACGCTACTACGGTTCTGATCCCACTCCGCAGGGGTCTGCCTTCACCGGATACACTGACTTCGGTCAAGCCGAGTCCTCTCGAAGGATTCGTGCCACGACTGCAGGTTAGGAGCAACCCGCTCCCCAGGCATCCGGTGGCTCCTAGGAACATGTGCAACACTGGTCGGAAGGCAATTTTCCCCACTACCTTGGTAGTGGGAAATTTTCTCACGATGGACAGGAAGCATCATCTGGAGGACATCCCCATGTCCAAGGAGGGCGAGCATCCTATGCTGGACATGGCTACCACGACCAGCTGATGTTTTATCAGTGTACCGATAATAGGCTCACCATCCTCGAAGAGCAGAATGCTGCCCTCTTGAATGAGGCGCACCAACAGGCACAGTGGCGACAGCAAGAACAACAGAATTAGGCATATCTATTCCAGCATCTCCACTTTCGGTCTCCACCACCACCATAGGCGACCACGGCAACAACCAGCTCGGGGGGAAGCACCCTCGCGTTATCCAGATAAGTTTTCTTTTCTTTTTGAGATTTATTTCTTTCAGTATTTAATGTCTGTGTTTGAAAAATGTGTAAAATTTGAAAATAAAATAAAAAGAGTGTGTACATAGGCTTGCTTTAAATTCCTGTTTAATAAAAAAAAACTTTGAAGGAAAAATTTCTAGATATGGAAATAATAAATAGTTGCTCTGTTTAATTTCTCTCAAGTACCTAGTTTTCAGTCATGAATTCTCTCAAGTTTTGGATATAACTGTTTTGACATGAACATTTACTCTGAACTTGAAACTTGTGGGTAGCATATGCCTGATCCAAAGTCTAGGTATTGATGGATATGATTTGAGAAAGTCTGAGCTGCTATTTATCTTATTTCAAGTGATACTAAAATTCTAGAGATTTATTTTTCTGAAAATCTAAAAATACTACATGATGAGTTTCTTATATGACAAGCTTAAATTTCTACCAGAGCCACACTTGATATTTAAGCTAGAAAAACTTCGACATTTATGCTGCTTGTCTTTGCATTGAGTTTTGTCAACCTTTGTGGCCCTTACAAGAGACTTGTCATGCTTTTAAAATCAAGATTACCCACACTCCACCCAAATATAGACTACTCTACACTGGAGTAGGCGCAAAGATATGCCTTCTATCTAGATCCACCCAAAAATATTTCACTCCTACACTAGGAGAAAACACCAAAAATATACCTCATAGGATATCCACCAAATAAATGCTCCACATCTTTGTTGCTATCTCTCCAAGTTTTATTACCAAAAGGAGGTATGAGCTATGTAAAAATATTAAAAAAAGAAAGAGAAAGAGGGAGTTAAAAAAATAGGCAAGTGTTCGAGATATCAAAACAATGGACACTTAGATGCCCGTCTCCCTGAAAAAAGAAGAAGAAAAAAAAATAAAAGATAGCTCATGTTATTCTGCCAAGTTTTCAAGTCTTCAAGAGAGATATATTTCTAAGGAGTATAGTAGAATTAGGTCCACCACTTTCCACTAAATATTTCCACCATACTCCACACATAAGCACATCTTATTTTGATTGTATGACTCATTTCTCTTTGGATCCATTGTCTGACTTTACAATACATGCATTGCAAGTATGCTTATTCATGTTATCGCCACACCTATGAGCTCCACATGAGCCTTAGATATAGGTTGAGATAAAGGCACAATATCTATTGGCTTGGTAAGGATCCTAAAAATACCACGTACATGAGAGACTTGAGAGTGTCATACAATAAATCTCTGAGTTTTATTTCAAAAACACACAAAAAACTCTGGAGTAATAGTTGAGCAAAGAGCTTGAGATATAGTGCTTGACTTGATCTTTCTGTCTTTCAATTGCTTAAGACCCAAGTGATGGCTAATAAGCCCCATGGTTGAAGGTAATATAGGTAAGTGTGGAAGTTAGAACGGTTTACTCTAAAATTCAAAGAAGAATTCATGATTGAATGCATGTGTACTTTTGAGAAGTTAAACATTGTAGTAATTCCTGATCCATTTGCTGAGTTTAGCTTTGCTAAGGGACTAGCAAAGGTTAAGTTTGGGGGAGTTGTTGACAGTGGATAACTACCATTTTTAACCGTCAACTAAACATCAAACACTACAAGAAAAAGAGGTATTAACGACAGGATATGTGGTCGTTAAAAGTCAAATTGTGGTTGTTAAAAGCTATTAACGACCACAAAAGTGTGGTCGTCCATGGTCGTTAAAAGCTCCGTCGTTAATACAATTAACGACCACATAATGTTTCCGGTCGTTATCTTTTCAACGACCAAGTAAAATGTGGTCGTTGATACTAGACATGTAACGACCACATTTCCAATAATAACGACAACATTTTCTATCGTTAATATTTTTTTACACTGCCTACCAAGAGGCATTAGCGACCATGTTGTATAGTAATAACGACCACATTGTTTTTAATTAATAATGTTTTTTGCCACAATTTTACATTAATAATTCTTTTCACATTGGCTACTTATTTATAAGACAAGGCACCACTTGACACCATATACTTATTCAAGAGCACCGAAAATACAACTGATAAACTTGCAACAGCAAGCAATTATTATTTATCAAATATGTCAATACATAAAGATGTATCTTTGCAAAAATAGAAAAAAAGAGCTACACATGAAACTAACAGTGCCTAACTTAAGGACCATTCATATTACAAAGAATTAGCATCAATAGGGTATTCTTAAGTTGAACACCACCTGTACTACTTTAACTATACTTTAACTATAAAATGCTAGTCTTCAACTGGAGACACTCTGCAACATTGTCCTCCGACAACTTGGCCTTGTCAACAAGGAGAAGCCTACAGTAATTTAAAGTTAACACTATACACATAACCCAAACAAAATAAGAACCAGTTAATACTTAAATGAACTGATGTTAAATTGCAAAATCTCGAATGGAACTTATTATTACCTTGTATATATCTATACCCATATCCATTGTTAAAAGAATTGACAAGACGGTAATTAATAAATCTCTTTCCAGTAAACTGAGCACAGATGCTCTTCGATAGAACTATGCATGAGATGATCTTAGTTTTGACATCCAAGCATGAACTCTGCAATTTTCAATTGATGGATGAAGCTATTTTCAGATATATAAAAGAGGCTCGCTAACAGAAATTTTCAATAGATCGAAGAACACATTGCGTGTATCGTTGGCCAGATCCTATTACTCAGGTGGCAACCAATACTCAGATTTCCTTCTTATTACTTGTACAATTAGTTAATAACTTGAGCCCAGTTTATTATATAATAAATTTAGGCTAGTTAAAATGTAAGATGTAATCCATATTAGAAAATGTGAGATTTACACAAGTGTAGATTATTATATGCAACCTTTATTAGTACTAACTACAAGCAGGAATCTGCATAAGCAGATTTGGTCAGACATTTGAAGCTTAGTATTGTTTTACTAATTGAATTCTGCAAAAGCAATCGACAAATGTTACCTTGCTTCCAGACTTTATAAGAACATCAGACTAGCAACTGTATTTCCATACTGCCCAAGAATTTAAAGTTCTACAAATATAGTTGTGAAGCAAATCAGAAGTCGAGAACAAGTCTCTGCTAAAACAGTAGTCAAAATATCATACAAACCAATGGAGAATTGCAATGCCTCTACTAACCGATCTAGTAGCCCAGGGCAGCAGTAAAGATGCACGGAGGTGAGAGATTGAAAAATTGCTGCAGGAGCACGCATGAGAGGCGCAAGGGATGAGACATCAGACCAGAGATGTGTCATTTGAGATTACGTCTTGACATGTATAGGATTGATCTGTGAAGGGGATAGAACAGATTTATTAGTAAGCGCATCCCATATGACTTGTTTGAAAAAAATGCTAGTCCGAGGGATCTGCTTCCCCTACAGCTATCCGATGCAAATTTTGCAAGTTCTCTTGAGGAAAAAAAAAATACTGATCTAATATAATGCTACCAACTAATCATTAATATCTAACGCCATCATCTCCTGGAAGTACGCAACAATTAAACTGTGCGATCTTTGGTAAATATGAAGTACGAAAGCTGGAGTATTGAAATTTGGATTATCTGACCTGTGCACGACACCAGCGCAAGGAGGTGCAGGTGAAGGATTCTGCGAACATCTGCAATAAGAGGCACCGGCGACGATGGGGTCGACGCTGCAAGAGGCACAAGGAAGGGGGATGAGGACCATCGCTCGAGGAGGCCCCGACGAACTTCGACGGGGCCATGGCATGGAGAGGCGAGCGGAAGGCGTCGTGGCCAGGAACCGTCTCCGTGGATGTCTCCAGTCTCCACTCGGTGGAAATAGAATGGCGGCTAGATAGATCCAGATTTCTAGGACGGTTCTTTTTGGAAGCACAGTTAGCGACCACACCGATGGACTTGACAACGACGGGGATTAGGTTGGTCGTCGGGTCTTTGGGGTAAGGCTCGGATGGACGCGAGATCTCACCCGACGACCACATATTGAGAGCGGTCGTTAGTTTCAGGTCGTTAATGTGAGGTTTTCTTGTAGTGAAAAAGCGCGTCTGGTGAGAATTAATGTGGAGCCTCTGTTGGGGCCTTCAATTAGTAATAGTAAGATTGAATCAAGAGTATCACAACAAATGATGTTTGGAAGAAATAGTATATGGAAATTCATGAGCGAACAACTATGGTACAATGACAAGTTTGATCAATTTGCTATGAAAAAAGATGAAAGTGTTTCCAATGTATTGAATGATGAATGTCATTATAAATGAGCTCACAGATCTTGGTTATGATGCTCACACATTCTGATCCAATATACATCACTTCATGACCTATATGTCACAACGGTGTCTTTGCTCGTGAGGACAAATTTAAAGTATTGCAAGCGATATTTCAGTGGATGATGAAGTCATAAATTTTTCAAGGAATCAAAAGAAGAAGCTCGTGGTGAACAAACTGATAAAAAAGAAGAGAAGTGTTTAGCATTTAAGACTTAAGTGTCATAATTTGAAGATTAAGATGAAGACATAATAGAGCTTGACACCAATGTCTTTGTACACCCATAAAAAATCATCGGTCCTATTGATCCTCACTCAACTCGTTTTTCCCTATGGTCACCATCTCAGCCTGCCCTGTTGGCCAAAAAGTTTTGGCCAGACCATTGACATCAACAAAGGGAAACAAAACATGTCCATTCCAATGATCATAGCTTAAATTTTATGGCTGTAATGAGTTGAAAGAAGGAGGAACATGTTTCAGCTTTCAATTTCGTACATGCAACTGGTCCATCAATTCATTGATGCACAAGCATGACAAGCTCGAGATCAGTGTAGTTGACATCATTCGCCCTTTTTGCATGAAGTTGGTGAAAAGAGAAAACAAACGTGGTGAAAACATAATCGATAATAGTGTGATAGAGTGGCAGGCATGGGTAATAGGGTCAAAGACCAATAGCTCATTGCATTAGTGATGGTTGCATGTTTTTGAAAGCCTTGAGGCATCTATGGATGTTGGTACGATGTCAGGCCTTCTAATGCATGTTTGAGACAGAAATGACACCAACGGACTTGAGCATCATAATGGTTAACTCCGTGATATTTTATGCCAGAAAGGAAACAAAAATCTCTTCAGGATTTAAAAAGTTGACACTACTACAGAGAAGAGCTGTAGTCCCGGGCCTAAACGGCCTTTAGTCCCGGCTGCGGAGCCGGGACTAAGGTTTCGGGACTAAATGTCCCACCTTTAGTCCCGGTTCCGCGGCTCAGGACTAAAAGTCCACCTTTAGTCCCGGTTGGTAACACCAACCGGGACTAAAGGGGTGTGCCGTGGTGCGCCACTGCCCCTTTTAGTCCCTTAGTGTTACCAACCGGGACTAAAGAGTTTTTTTTTTTTTTTTCTTTTCTTTTGGTTTTCCATTTTTGGTTTACAATTATATTATTATTATTTTCGAATGCGTATTATTCGCTGCTTGTTTATGTAGACGCCAAGACCTATAATTTATATAATTTAGAGCATTACATATAAATATACTATATAATACTATTTATATATTATACATATCTATAGTTCCATAATATAATATTTACACATATCTATCACGGATAAAAGTATTTACAACTTAATTGTTCTCCGTCACTCAAGCATCGTACAAATGATCATCTTGGTTTGGTGTCATTGGCTCATCGGGGTTGAAGTAGTACTTTCGCCGGTGGGATTCAGGACTTGGTTGTTAAGAAATCCTGCGATTGTCTCCTAAATTCCTTTTAGGCGGACTTCATCCAACACTTTCTGCCTCAACCACGTCTCTTTTAGTAGACATTAAAGAAAAAAGTTATAGGTATGAAAAAAGATTTATTCAATAGCAACAAATAAATGAAATGAACTTATTATATATACATGTTACATAATTTTGCGTGCTCAAGATTTGTTCTTTTTTTTTCATAGACTGTCGAAAATTCACGCAGACATAGTAGCCACACAAATTTTTGCCCGGTGGCTGCCGTAGAATCCACTCAAGTAGGATAGGCATTGAAAGTGGCGCTTTTCAAATCTGGACGGTGTTTCTGCACGAACCCAGCCCAAACCCTAGCAATAAAAAACGATCATTATTAATTATCTATTACCGAAGTTAAAGAGCTGAAATTAATATTTAGAGATCGAAGTTACCCTTGGATAATATCTATCATTTCTTGGTAATCTTCCCGTGGTTTTTCTCAACGAGTCATAGATTAGCAAATGACATTGCCGAGATCAATCACAATTAATATCCAATGATAGCTGCATTTGTGTGTAGGCAAAATAATTATATATCTTCATACTTATCTGATTAATTGGTTTAATAGAATGTACACACGATAATGATACTTACTTAAAGTTATAGGGAAAGAGTATATATCTTTTATCATTTTGATTGATCAAGTACCTCCGTAGATTTCTCTCTTTTGAACTCTCCATATGACATACGGAGTCTTGGGGTCTTTGAATACAACATAAGGATCTATAAATTCAATCTCCTTGTCATTTCTAACTCTGAGGTCCCTCATCATGTTTCTGCATATGTATAGCCGGTTTCTGTAATTAGTTATATATATACATGATAAGTTACAGTGACATTATTAAAAGAAAGAATCACTTACGTACGAAGCGGTGATTAGAGCTTTGTCCGTAGCGTCCATGTGGCATAGCTGGTGTAGCTCATTAAATTGAACATAAATAACATCATCACCACGGAAGTAATGATGGTTTCTAATTCGGACACAAATATAGTCATCTGCTCTTCTGCCACACGCTGCGAGGTACCACTGGTTTAGCAAGTACATTTGCGTGCCAAGTTTACTGAGGGCCGCAGGGTTGAATAGACTCTTGCCATATTCATATGTCTTCTGCCAATGATCAATTTCTGGAGCACTTTCAATTGCTGCCCCAGCTATCATTTGGGCTAAGCTAAGACCAGTGTCCGCAAAAAAATTATCAAGATCCTCATAGTTCAAATCTGGAGGTATCTGCTGGTCTAGCACGTCGATGTTTAAACCATATTCATTCCTAATTACTAGCGGGGACACTGATTGCTTTGATTGTTCCCCGAGCTATGCTACACCCTTGCGTGCTCTTTTCTCTTTCTTATTCCCTTCTTCTATGGATTTGCTTAGAGTGCGATCATAGTCCGATAAAGATGATGATTCTTTCTAAGCTTGACGTCTCTTTTTTTGTTGAGCCTCAACCCTTTGTCGTAGATCTTCTAGCCGTAGTAAGAGGTATGGCTTCTCAGGGTTTCGCTTGGATTCTCTTTCATCCTTAAGTTTCTTGAAGAAACTGTCCACATCTGACTTTACCGAAGCCTCTATTTCTGCAGCAGTCTTCTCATAGGACAGCTTCTTAGGAATGATAGGTTGTTTCTTTTCGGAGGCTTTCTTCTTTGGTGGCGGGGCGGCCGACACTTTTGATTGTGTGGCCAGCCTCTTCTTCAATGGTGGGTCCACCGGTTTTGGCACTGGAGCCACGTGTGGAGGCGATGGGGTGGCCGGTGGGGGGTTGGAGCCCGACGTGGAGGCGAAGGGGCAGCCGGTGTCGGTGTTGGAGCCCGAGGAGGCGGCGTTGAAGCCCGAGGTGGCGGGGTTGGAGCCCGAGGTGGTGGTGTTAGAGCCCGAGGTGGTGGCGTTGGAGCCCGAGGTGGTGGCGTTGCAGCCTGAGGAGTTGGAGCCTGAGGTGGTGGCGTTGCAGCCCGAGGAGTTGGAGCCCGAGGTGATGCAGCCGTGTATTGCACTGCCTCGTCATCACCCGCAGCACTATGACATGTTGGTGACCACCTGAGAAACCAAAGAGGTATATGAGTAAACCGCTAACTAAGGGAATGCAAAATAAAGTTAGTGAATAAATGTATCGTCAAGTTTCATCCGCACCTAGGGTTAGCTTTATGACGAGCAGGTGGTGGTAGACTACTAGGTGAAGCCCCAGGAATAATGATGTAGCGCTTGCGCCAACAAATGAAAGTCTTCTCTGCTTGTCCTAGAGTCTTCTCTCCATCACCTCCTTCTATCTCAAGCTGCACATTTTCGAAGCCTTTGACAACTCTATCCACCGAGAAACTAGCATATCCAGCTAGAACTATCACCCCATAGATTCTTGGTATCTTCGTAGGGTCGATAGGAGTTACAACACCGACAGCAACCATGACTGTGGCAGCCCCCTGTGGAATATGCAGCTCATATGTGGTCTTAGCTTCAGTGACGTCATCCACCGAAAAGCGCAGCCCCACGCCGTCTTGAATAGTTGGCACCTCCGTGGAAGCGCAACTTTTCAACCGACCGGGGGCTAATGTTGACTCTCGGCTCGATGCGGTTTGCCTTTGTATAGAACTTACTTACTTCACTGCACTTGCCTTTTGATTTCCTCGTTCATTCTATCTTCTAGCGCTTTCTCTCATGATATCGCTTCACGAGCCGCTTCGCGTGACTCCATCACCATTGCCTCCAACCTACGCAACCGCTCTGCCTCCTCTTCCTTCTTTCTTTAGTGGCTTCTATAAGTGGGTCTATCTTTAGGGAATCTAAGCTCCCACGATATCTCCCTATAGCCTCTTGTTCGCCCACCGTGTTCAGCAGCCTCCGTGGCGTATGTCACCATCCTTCTCTCTATTTGGCTGCCCAGGCGCCACTTTCAACTAATCCTCGGGCATAGGCCATTCTCTCGTCCCCACTCTCTACAGCTTCTCACCGTACACTACCTTTCTCTGGTCTCTAGGTCTAGGGTTCCCCATGACCGAAGAACCAATACTTGGCGCCGCTTAGGCCGGTCTGCAGTGATTCTGGTTCCATCCCCTTGTCAACAATCTCCCCTGTTCCAGCCGCCACTTAGGAATAGCAACCCGGTAGCCACCGAACCCAAGTGATGTTGGTATTGCTTATGTCTAGCATTTTCCTAATTACGGATCATCCGTGCACGACCCTCATCCGAGTTCTTAAACTGTATGCGAACTCATCCCAAAAAAGGTCTCAACTTGACGTAGGCCTTGTTGGTGAAATCCGAAGTAATCCGTTATGTGCAACAAAAGTCTTGTGGAGTTTCTTTTTCCAAGCCTGAAATTGTTTGGCCATCTTCTCGCATAGCCCGATTTGAACCTTCTCCTTCAAAGCTTCATCCTGTGTATCGAGTATGAAATGTTGAAAGATATCTAGCCATAGCAATTCCTTGTCACGATCGGAGACATAACTAATAGTAGGGTTATCTTTCCGTTGCCTCCATTCTCGAGCACCGATCGGGAGCCCGTCCCCTTACAAGGTATCCACAATCGCAACAAATTTCTTTGAATGTTCTCCAAGTACTTGGCCTGTACCCTCATCGAATTCGGACAGAATGTACCGACCCTCCAACGGCTTCTTCGGGCCTCGCACTTTTCTACTACTCCCGGAAGTCAAGCCGCCGATCCGTAGGGCTACACAAACAAGTATAAATATATTAATACAAAAGCCATTCAGTTTAATTTCATGTATATACATATATACTAGATTGTAGATAGACCAAATCAGGATTGTCTCCCACAAGTTCTTCATAATCAGCGGCATCTTGACTCCCATCATCTATTTGTTCATTGCCATCACCTTGGACTTGGGGATTTTGATTGCCGCCGTGTTGATTAGGTCCATCATTGCCTCATCCATGTTATCATTCGGATCGGCCATTTCTGCAAATATATGTTACAAAACCTATATATTACTTGCCATTCTATTAAAATATTACAATGTTACAAAACCTTAGATATTACATGAGGAGGTAAGTAAAGTTAATTAAAAGTACCATTAATAAAGTTACATGACATAAAGTTACATAATAAAGTCACATGACATTACTATTATTAATAAAGTTACTTGCTATTCTATTAAAATATTACAATGTTACAAAACCGCCGGGCGGGCGGCCCTCCGCCGAGTTGAAGGAGGCGGCGGCGGCGAAAGCTCCCACGCGCAAGGCTTTCGGCTCGGGCGGGGCTCCCCGGGACTGCAGGGGCGCGGGCGGATGTACTCCCGGGCGCGTCGCCGACGGAGACCTCGCCGGAGGGTCGGGCGCTGGGATCTGCAGGGGGGCGGCGGACTTGCGGCCGAGGGAGAGGGCTCGTCGGAGAGCGTCCGGGCGGGCGGATTGGCCCTCCGGCGGCGCGTGTCGCCGACGGGGCTCGCCGGAGAGGGCGCGAGGGGGACTGCAGGGGGCGGCCACGCTGCCATGGGAGAGGGGGGGCGACGGCGGGGAGGCTCCGACGAGCGAGGCGCGAGCGCCGGGCGGTGAGTCGTCGGCGAGGTCGCCGTCGGGGCGGGCGGCGGTTATGTGTACGTCGATCTGGATCGGGAGGAGGAAGAAGGAAGATGCCCTGTAGATTAAATACCCACACAGACCTTTAGTCCCGGCTCCAGCCACGCACCGGGACTAAAAGCCTTTAACCCCGGCTTAAGGCGCGCCGACTAAAAGTTCACCTTTAGTCCCGGTCGTGGGTCGGAGCCGGGACTAAAGGTCGCCTTTTAGTCCCAAGTGCTTACCACGGCCCGACTAAACGGTTTTTTCACTTTTTAGGTTTCCGGCTGTGTTATATTTGTTTTATTTGTTTCATACTTGTTTTATATATATTTTAAATCTTATTAATTGCATAGTAAATGAAAGATTAGGCATAAAATTTTTTAAAAATCACAATTGTATTTCCTTTTGCCTTCTTGCACTCTTTTATGTATTATGTACCATAAATTATGTTCTTACCGCACAATAATGTTTGCAAATGTAAAAAATAATTAGTATTTTGTTAATGCAAAAATATATTACTTAATTTAAATATCTTAAAGTAGGTGTTTTTGATAGAAAATTAGTTTGTGCAGTATTTAAATGTAAATTTTATTCATTTATTATTATTTATCTCTAAAATCGTGATATACATGATATTCACCATTACATCGGATTATTTTTAAAGATTTTTTTCTTTTCTTATTTATTTATGCTTATAATAATTTGATTAATTTTGTTAATTGCATAGTACATAAAATATTAGGTATTAATTTATTAAAAATAATAGTTCAATTTCTTTTTTCTAATTGCTTTCATAATAAATTTAAGAACATAAAATCTTTCCATCCCTTATAATAGCAAACTTAAATATAAAATCTTTGCATCCCACATGTCATGTCAATATTTAAAATAATATAAAATAAGAACAACTAATATAAACATCTTATGTTACAATTGTCACATACACACTCTAATACACTCTATTTATTAGGCGGGCACAGTAGTGATCTTCTTTTTGACGTATGTTCCTTGGTCATGATCTTGACGTAACCATGGAGTGTCCTTAACATTTATCATGATGCTCGGATCTTTGGTCACATTGAAAGGCGTGATTCGGTCATCCCTTTCATAATCTTCTGAAATATCTGACTTGTCCTCAATTCCCACAATATTTCTTTTCCCTAAGAGAACTATATGGCATTTTGGCTCATTCGTTGATTTGTTGTCATTTTTCCCTCTCTTTTGTTTTGTAGACATATCTTTCACATAGAACACCTAATTCACATCAGCAGCAAGGACGAATGGTTCACCTTTGTAACCAACATTGTTGAGGTCCACTGTTGTCATTCCATAGTCTTTATCAACTGTTACCCCGCCTCCGGTATTCTTGACCCGTTGGCACCGGAATAAAGGGAATAAAGGGACTTTAAAATTAGGTGCGTAGTCTAGTTCCCAAATCTCCTCTATGCGGCCATAATATGTTTGTCTGTTTCCATTCAGGTTGGTGGCGTCTACGCGAACCCCACTGTTTTGGTTCGTGCTTGTTTTATCTTGGTCTAGGGTGTAAAATGTATTTCAATTTATCTCGTACCCTTTGTACGTGAGGATGTGCCATGACGGTTGCCTAGCCAACAAATATAGTTGCTCATCAATCTGGTCATTACCCTGATATTCTTTTCATAACCAATCACTGAAAGTGTCCATGTGCTGACGCATAAGCCAAGCTTCATTCTTCTCTGGGAACTGGGATCGTAGAAAGTCCTTGTGTTTCATGACATACGGCTCCACCACGGATGAGTTTTGAAGAACAGTATAGTGTGCTTTATTGAAATAATCATCCCCCGTACCGATGTATATTTTCTTTCCAATTGTTCCCTTTCCACTCAGTCTCCCCTCGTGTTGTGATTCAGGAACACCAATTGGGTCAAGTTCAAGAATGAATTTAACACAGAACTCAATGACCTCCTCTGTCCCATAGCCCTCTACGATGCTTCCTTCTGGCCAAGCACGCTAGTGAACATATTTCTTCAGGACTCCCATAAACCTCTCGAAGGGAAACATATTATGTAGGAACACAGGACCAAGAATATTGATCTCCTTGACCGATGAACTAGGAGGTATGTCATGATATCAAAGAAGGATGGAGGGAACACTAACTCAAAGCGACAAGACATTGAACCACATCATTCTCAGAGCAGCAAGTTCCAAAGTGGATTGATTGCCTTCTCGAGAAATTGCATTGAGGAATGCACATAGCTTTACGGTGGCCGGACATACATGTGGAGGTAGAATTCCTCTTAATGCAACTGAAGCAATTAAGTCATAAGCACATGGCGTCATGTGACTTTAAGTTTAGAAATTTCTTCTCGGGCACATTTATTATACCTTTTATATTAGAGAAGAATCTAGATGGGACCTTCATGCTGCTTAAGCATTCAAACATGATTTCTTTCTCTTCATTGCTAAGAGTGTAGCTAGCAGGTCTTAAATATTGGCGTCCATCATCTGTCTTCTCTGGATGCAAAGTTGTCTCGCTCTTCCATGCGCCGCAAGTCTTGTCGTACTTCAAGTGAATCCTTAGGCTTCCCATACACACCCATGAATCCTACAAGGTTCACACAAAGATTCTTTGTCAGGTGCATGACGTCGATTGCATTCTGGACCTCTAGGACTTGCCAATAGGGTAGCTCCCAAAATATTGACTTCTTCTTCCACATGGGTGCATGACCCGCTGCATCTTTTGGAACTGATTGGCTGCCCTGTCCCTTACCAAAAACTACTTTCACATCCTTAACCATCTCAAATACATCTTCTCCAGTTCTATTGTGAGGCTTGCATCGGTGGTCTGCCTTACCTTCAAAATGCTTGCCCTTCTTTCTAACTGGGTGATTCATAGAAAGAAATTGACGATACCCAAGGTACACGACCTTTCTATATTTTTTTTTTCAATATATACTATCAAGGTCATCAAAACAATTGTGTGCATGCATTATATCCCTTGTTTGACTGCCTCGAAAGATTACTCGAGAGCAGCCAATCATTGATTGTCACAAACAACAATGCTCGCCGGTCGAAGTATTCCCGTTTGTACTTATCCCACACACGAACACCTGTTTTCGCTCCATAAAAGTAGGAGTTCTTCAATTAATGGCCTTAGATAGACATCAATGTCATTGCCCTTTTGCTTCGGGCCTTGGATGAGCACCGCATCATAATGAACTTTCGCTTCATGCATAACCATGGAGGAAGGTTGTAGATACATAGTGTAACAGGCCAAGTGCTATGACTACTGCTCTGCTCACCAAATGGATTCCAACCGTCCGTACTTAAAGCGAACCTCAAGTTTCTTGCGTCTTTTGCAAACTCTGGAAATTTCTCGTCTATTGCTCTCCACTTGGGACCCATCGCCAGGGGTGTCTCAACATGTTGTCTACCTTACGGTCTTCTTTGTGCCACCGCAACAACTTTGCATGGTCCTTGTTTCTGAAAAGATGTTTCAGACGTGGTATTATAGGAGCATACCACATAACCTTTGCAGGGATTTTCTTCCTGGGACGTTCTTCCCCCTCAACATCGCCAGGGTCATCTTGCCTGATCTTATACCGTGATGCTTTACATACGGGGCATTCATCTAAATTCTCGTAGTCCTTGCCACGGTATAGGATGCAGTCGTTAGGACATGCATGTATCTTCTGGATTTCTAATCCCAAAGGACAGACGACCTGTTTTGCTTCGTACGTAGTGGTGGGCAATTCATTAGGGTTCGGAAGCATCTTTTTTTGGATCTTCAGTAATTGTCCAAATGCCTTATCGGATACACCATTCTGTGCCTTCCATTTCAATAACTCCAGTGTTGTACTCAATTTTTTTGCCCATCTTGGGTGGATGGGTATAGTAATTTCTTATGATCTTCTAGCATGCGGTCAAACTTTGCCTTCTCTTTTTTACTTTCACATTCTTTCTGTGCATCACGAATGGCATCACCAAGAGCATCACCTTCACCAAGAGCACCTCCCTCTTCTTCAGCTTCTCCCATTGCTGTATCATCGAAGACACCGAATTGAGCAATAATGTCGTCAGGCTCCAGTTGTTCTTATTCTTCTTCACATTCTTCCATCATTATCCCGGTTTCTCCATGCTTGGTCCAACAAATATAGTTTGGCATGAAACCCGACTTCAACAAATATGAGTGAATATTTCTAGAGCTAGAATATTCCTTCAAATTCTGACACAAGGCACATGGGCAACGTATGAATCCATCCCGCTTGTTTTCCTCGGCCACTCTTAAGAAATAGTGCACACCATCAATGAATTCTTTGGAGCGGCGATCGGCATTGTACATCCAATGACGTGTCATTGTCTGCATTGCAACATAAAGTATGATAAGTTTCTAATTCTTAATACAGAAATAAAAGTAACAAATAACCTAAAATTCTCTATTTCTAATTTTTCTCAACAAGCAAAATTAAAAAATACCAAAGTTCTCTATTTCTCTAACTAATCATGAAATATGGTAGGCATACTAGTTATAATTAACTAATTAACCCGGTCACAAATTGTAAATTAATGTATGATAAGTTTCTAAGTTTTCATAAAAAATAAAAGTAATAAATAACCTAAAATTCTCTATTTCTAATTTTTCTAAACAAGCAAAATTTAAAAAACACCAAAATTAAAAAGTGAAAAAATTAGAAATATGGGGGGGGAGGATTTAATCCCGGTCTTTAACACCAACCGGGACTAAATGCCAATCTTTAGTCCCGGCTGGGGTCACCCACCACACAATACCTTTAGTCCCTTGGTTGGGGACACCAACCGGGACTAAAGATTGGCCTTTAGTCCCTTGGTAACACCAACCGGGACTAAAAAGTCCCCCCGCAAATGCCCGACAAAGATAGCCGTTGGTCGGGGGGACTTTTAGTCCCTTGGTGTTACTCAACCGGGACTAAAGGTATTTTTAGTCCCGGCGCAATGTTTGCGGAAGCTAATGTTCATTTTGGCCAAGTGACCAAAAAGACTGCTGTACAGTAGTAGTGTGAATTGAGAAGAGAGCTACAAAACTAAATGATTTGTGAGACACTTGGATAGTTATTTGAATTTCTCGAGAATGAAGCTTACTAAGAGACTAAGAGATAACTCAGTGCTTCCATTTTTGTACTCGATAGAAATTATATAGGCACGAGATAGGAGTGGGAAAAAGGAATGGAGGAGACAACAATAAGTCAAGGAATTGCTCGATGACAGCTATATAAAGTTTATAGTGGGACACAAGGATCGAGAATAATTTCAATTAAACAAATGAAAATACTGGCAAAGTAATTTCAAATAAAAGAACGTATGCTACAATGGGAAAAGAAAAACTAGATACCCGCGCCATTTGTGTGGGTCAGCTTGCTAGTTAAATAAAAAAGAATAGAAAAAAGAATAGCAAGCTCTACTATATATACATCCCAACAACATGCTGTGCGTCCCGTTCGTTACAGGGTAGAACCCCAATCATACTTCCAAACCAGAGAAGCTCTTGACGTGCCACCACACTCCGTGACAACCAGTGGGCATCGCTAAAACACGTGATTCCCGGGTCATGTCGTCTTTAATGGAAACGCACGCATTCAGCTCTCATGGAAAGGAGGAACGCACACATGTTCTTTCGGAGGCACACAGATTGTGGTGGAGAAATGGACAATCCTGCCATGCCGCAAAGACCAAATCGCTAGCTGGCTCGACACGCAACACCAATAATTGCTATTGGACCGCTTTAAAGATAGGTATGCTTTCCTAGCTCTGCATTCATCCACTCCTAGCAAGCAAGATGACAAATGGCGACCATCTCCTCTGCACTGCACCAATAGTTGCTCACGTCCCTCTCTTCATCCCCTAGCTTCCGCAAGTGCAGAATCTCGCTTGGTCTTCAACCTCACCAATCTTCCATCCTAGCGTCCGCATGGATCTTGTGGCCGGGGCAGTGGGCAACATCATCTCCAAGCTCGGGGAGCTGCTGCAGGCGGAGTTAAAGCTGCAGAAGGGCCTACCGGAGCAAATCGAGTATCTAAAAAATGAGCTCGAGAGTGCGCACACAGCTCTCTGCAAGGTGGGCGAGACGCCGCCAGAGCAGCTGGATCCACAGGTCCGGCTCTGGGCTCGCAGGGTCAGAGAGGCGTCCTACGATATGGAGGACATCCTCGACACGTTTCTCGTCAACGTCGTCGAGGTGGCCACCGGTGCTGAGACTGAGAGCAAGGTTGGCTTGCGCAAACGTCTCCAGAAGAAGATGGCCAAGTTGTTGAAAAAGAGCAAGGCGCGCCACACCATCGCCGGCGCGATCGAGGACATGAAGAAGCGACTCCAGGAGGTATCGGACCGCCGCGACAGGTTCTTTGTACCGGTTGCAGTGCCTCCGCCGGCCACCACACTGGACCCTCGCCTCGTGCACATGCATAACGAGTCAGCGCAGATAATCGGCATCAAGAGGACGAGGGTGCAGCTCATAGCCAGGCTTCAGTCCTCAACCCACGGCCATGGAGATGCTGATGCTTCCGGCAAGAGCAACATGATGAAGATAGTTTCTGTGGTTGGAGCTGGTGGTCTGGGCAAGACAACTCTTGCCAAGGCGGTTTACGACGAGCTCAGACTGGGATATGATTGTGGAGCCTTTGTTTCGGTTGGCCGCAATCCTGACCTGGTGCAAGTATTCACCAACATCTTCTTCCTTCTCGATGAAGAAAAGTACAAGGCCATTCGTGATGTAAAGAACCTACAACTGCTCATTGGCGAACTCAGAAAATTCCTTGAAAACAAGAGGTATACATTAATCAGTAGTCACCTAATCTCCTATAGTTTCACTGTTTCATCTTATTATTATATATATGCTGCACTACTTGTGTTGTGTGCACACTATTTGGGATCATACATATGTTAACCATTTAATTTGAAGATGTTTATTTTTCATTATCTATCAAAGATGCAATAGTGGTAAAATACTTCTTCTTGCTCGGGTACTTATATTTGATAATACAAATGGGAAGATGTATGTTTTTCATTATATGAAGTCCATTGACCCGTACTCTCGCAGAGGTTAAGATCTTAGGAGTAAATATTTGTAGTAATATTTACTCTAAAGTATCATTATGTCATAAGCAATCATTTTAAGCCTACACTATGTCACTTAAGATTAATGGTAGAGCTTGATGTGAGATCTATGATAGGTAGCAGTGCTTGATGAAATTAATATTTATCCCTTATTACATGAAAATAATCTCAAAGAGCAGAAAGATGTATGCACCTACTATGGTCTGTAGTAACCTCCTCCTTTCCTCAAGATGTTTGATTTTTTTATTAACAAAATTTTTATGTAGTAATGGTTATATATTATCAATATGGATATGTCAAACATTTTATTTAATATATATACTTCTCTCTCTCTCTCTCTCTCTCTCTGTGCGTGTATGTGTGATTTGCATGATGGCACAACATGTATGTTTACTAATATAGGCTACTGCAAAAGATTATCTATTACATGTTGGTAAAGAAAGTCATTTTGGACAGTGACACGGTCTCCAAAGTATAACTTTGACTTTATATTTTTATAAAAATACTCATCATAAAGTGATATATTTATACTTTTATGAAAGTATTTTTCAAGACAAATCAATTCATATGATTTTCATATTTCCAAACTCAACAATTTAAAAGTTATTCATGATTTATATTCCCAATGTTTGACCCAAACCTTGTCCAAAACGACTTCCTTTTCCAACATGGAGGGAGTATTTTTCTAAATTATGCACTTCTATAACGATTAAGTTCAAAATAAGCAAAATACTTTGTTCCACCATATAGACCAAGTAAACAAGTATACGTTATCTATATCTTATTGTTATCTTAATAGCTTACCAAAAATATTTAAATAACCATAAGCATAAATATGCTTCTCCATTGCCCCTTTTAGGAATTATTATGTAGGAATAATAGTAGATTGTATTTTTATACAGGAGTTGCCTTTCAGAATGGCTCAAATTCACTGTGGTATATGGTTGTAGCGACTTTATATACGGGTAGTTCGGCACACGTGTACCTTATTTGTTGGTTTTGAACATCTGGTATTTTAGATTAATGAACCATGAACATGATTGGTCCTGCGTATGTTGTTTGTTGGTTTTTTTTCGGAATTACACAGTACAGAGACACAGATGCTCACAATACGCACACTCAGCCCCTATAAAAAACGCACGCACATAAAAACCCTACCCATATGAGTATATTGCCTCTAATATTTTATTAATAGATCCATAAACGTGAAGGGTCCTATGGATATCATATTTTATATTAACATTAATATTAATACATTAATCAAGTGAACATGATTGGTAGGCTAATCTAATATTTTATATTGACCATCTATGAACCAACGTTTGCATGGCGGATCAAGTTTTCTCTGTACAAGCAAACGTTCTCTTTTTCTTTATAACAAAAGGTAAGTTTATTAATATAAATCAATATACGTGATGGGTCCTGATATTTTATATTAATATTAATACACTAACAGCAAATGAACGTGATAGATAGGTCAATCAACTATTTTATATTAACCAACTATGAAACGTACGTACGGCCAAAATTTTTTATTTTTTCTTTAAAAAAAAAAGATTTTATTCAATATAATGGCAGAACTGGTAATTTTTTATGAAACAAAATAGATCCAATGGTATGAATGTCTAGTCTTTTGATTTGATGACCGGATGTTTCTGATTAATATGGGATTTTCTAGTGTTTATCTTTTTTTTTTCAATGGCGTCTTGCGACGATTAACATGAGGCTCTGTTGGGCCTTTAATTAGTAATAGTAAGATCAAAGCTGCAATTCTGGCACAATACTCCTTTTCTTGCTAGGGAGTTTATATTTAATAATACAAATTTCAATAAGTTTCAATTGGGACATTGTAAATCTTTGAAGTACAGAGTTCTTAAACCTTCGAACATCTATAAAGTTCCACTAGTATTTATGTTTAAAAGACTAAATTAAAATTAGCCATCACGCGTATTCACTACTAGTATAGCACAGATGTGGTGCCGCTCTTCTTCTCTTTCATACACGATAGATTCTCGAAGGTTTACTAACTCTATCAATTAATTTGTATTGCCTTGTTGGTAGGTACTTCATCGTTATTGATGATGTATGGGATATAAAATCTTGGGAACCAATAAGATCAGCTTTGGATCACAAGAACAGCGGAAGCAGAGTAATCAAAACTACTCGCAATCTACAAGTAGCCTGCAGCGATGAAGTTTACCAGCTTGATCCTCTTACACATGATAACTCAAAGAAGTTATTTTATACAAGGCTATTTGGTGGTGAAGACAAATGTCCTGCTAATCATCCTGAAGAGGCATCTGAAAAAATTCTGGACAAATGTGGCGGTGTGCCATTAGCTATTATCACAATGGCTAGCTTGTTGGTGGGCAAATCAAGACAGGATTGGTCGGAGCTGTGCAGCAATCCTAGATTCTATCGTGGCAGAGACAACAAACAAGTAGATGATACTGTGTGGATATTGTCTCTTAGCTACGATGATCTGCCTTCTCATCTAAAGACCTGCTTATTATACCTAAGTATGTATCCCGAAGACTATGAGATTGAGAAAGATTGTTTGATATGGAAGTGGGTAGCAGAAGGTTTTATACAAAAGAAAACAGGAACAAGCCTGTTTCAGCAGGGAGAGGAATACTTCCATGAGCTCATAAACAGGAGCATGATCCAAGGAGTGGAGTCAAAATTGGACTATAGCATACATGGCTGTCGTGTTCATGACATGGTGCTTGATCTTATCCGTGACCTGTCAGACAAAGAAAACTTCATCACTTCCTCAAACGATGATGGAAGAACATCGTCACGACACAAGTTGCGCCGGTTAGCTCACCAGAACAAGATACTATTGGATCAATCTCATACTGACAGTCATAGGGACATGACACAACTGAGGTCATTGGTTGCCCATGGGTGTGATATCCGCGGTTGGGTCTTGCCTCCGAGCTTTAAACTCTTACGTGTGCTAGCTTTAGAGAGGTGCACATTATCATCTGGTAATGATGATTATGACAGGGGCTGGCTCGAGCATCTTGGGAAACTAGTTCATTTGAGGTACCTTGGACTACGAGGTACAGAGGTCAGAGAGCTCCCGAAGGCGATAGGAGCTCTAAAGCTTCTACAGACACTAGACTTGAAGGGCACCAAACTTGGTCAGCTGCCATCGAGCGTTAGCCTGCTAACACGGTTGGTCTGCCTAAGATGTGACTATTGGACGAGGGTGCCGGATGGGTTCCACCAGAAGGTGACATCACTGGAGGAGCTACAGATAAATGTTGACAACCTGTCTTTTGAGTCCAAGAGGCAATTTTTGAAGGACCTGGGCAACCAGAGCCAACTGAGGGTGCTCCGTGCGCATGATACTGGTAGGCCGGATGAGAGCATGCAGGCAGAACTTTTGAAGTCACTAGGCAATCTGCAGGAGCTCCAGCATCTGGATCTTTATTGTTTTCTGAAGCGTGAAACTAGCGCTGCCTCAATGGAGTGGGACAAAGCCGTGCTTCCGGAACATCTCAGGCATTTGTGTATACACAGCATCTGGTTCCCTTGTCTGCCATCATTCATAAAGCCCACGCTTCTCCCCAACCTTTTCTTCTTGGAGTTGCGTGTGAGTCATATGGATGAGGCAGGTCTGAGAGCCTTGGGTGGGCTGCCATATCTCTGTTACCTCAAAATATAGCGGCTTATGGGATGGCTTCTCATCAGCAGGCTACGGTAGTTAATATTGCTGCCCATGATGTCTTCTTCCACGAGTTGAGAAGCCTCTGGATGCAAGGCTGGATGGTCCAGGTGGCGACCAACCATGACTCGACTAGTGCTTCGCTTAGCATCTGGAGGGAAGGACATGATGCTATGGTACTTGGTTCCAAAGCAGAGGACGGGGTCCGCAGCAGCAGAGTAGCACCGGCCCCTGTTGTGATGCCAAATCTCCACGAGCTTCGGTTCACTGTCCCAGTCAGGGCTTTCTACAAGCATGGACATGGTACCTCTGACAATCTCAGTTTGGGCTTAGAGTGCCTCCCTTCGCTACGCGATGTCCGGGCATATCTCGACTGTAAGGATGCCTTCCGTGAGGACGTGAACAAGGCAAAGGCAGAGCTCAGGCGCGTAGCAGAACTCCATCCCAATAGTTCTGCACTCAGATTGGGCGTACTTGAAGGCAATGAAGATAAGATGGCACGACCGATACACAAAGACGATGAAGAGGTACGTACCAGCTGCCTAGCTTGTTTTGATAACTACATTCCATTATTCCCAATTCCACTAACACGTACTTCTCCATTACTATTACTATATTATTATTATAGTAACAATGTCCGCAGAAAGACAAGGGCTACATAGTAAAATCATTGCTCCGACAGCCTCCTAGGACAATTAAATATTCAGAGAAAACAAAAACATATACCTGAACTCTCGGCGTATGCCCAGGGCGTCCTAGTTTCCATGTCTGGTCTGGGTGTCGTTAAGTATATGCTCCCTCAGCTCCAAATTATGATACGTTTTGGCATTTATAGATATATAAATTTTGCTATGCATCTAGATGTATATTTCTGTCTACTGGATACATAGTAAAATCAATGTACCTAGAGAAGAACATGCGTGTTAGAAAAGCAAGGTAGTTTAGATCTCATGCACATGTCACATTGCATCAAATAGGAAAGTTTGATCAGGCATTTATATTAGATCTATCTAATAAGAAGATGTTTTCTCTATCTATTCTCTGTTTCTTCTATTACCTCCTGCAAGGGGTAGTATGTGATAATTTATATCTAGATAAATGGTTTACAGTCACTTCGGAGTACAACCCATATAATAGAGTAAATCTGTTATTGATTGTTTTGGCCGAGTTCCATCATTTCTGTTGACCTTCATCAATCATCAATGCTAGACTAATGCTAATCAAAATTATTTTCCTTGACTCTTATTTCAGTCGTCCGAGATTCAGTTGCTTGCCTCTTGATCCGTGGTAGGAGTTTGTGGCTCAAGTTCGTTGATTTCAAAATTTCGGGAGCATTATTTTGGGTAGTCCTGTCGGTGCCCATACATGTTTCTGTCTACTACACGGTCATCTTCTTCCAATATATCTCTGTGCTCATGATAGACCTTTGCTGGCTTTAAACCTCTAATAATGTTGCTCGACGATCATGCCTGTTGTTTAGTATATTTCCTTTCGCTGTACCATCACTTATTGTTGGCATACCTGCAAGTATATTTGGAACATATATATGATATGTGTGTTATGTTAAATGGTGCTTAAATTTGGCTTTCGTATGCCTCCACATGCATGCATGTGAGCTTGCCCGTCTTCAAGAGCTCCATCTCGTGTCCAGTTTGCTATGCTGATTTCTCCAACTGGTGAAGCAAGCTGTTTCATTCGCCTCGTTGCTATGATCTTGGCTACTGTATTACTGATTTATTGTCAATTGTAGTGATGAACGCTGTCAGCTCCCGTGTCAAAGGCACCAAAGCCGCAGCTTTGAATAGAAACCATCTCTATTGGTGGATCTAGGATAAACTTTCATCTACGACAAAGTTTATTTTACTATTATTAATTCGAGCGACAGAATAACTCACAAGTGATGTTCTAAATACACTGAAGATGAACTTGTCATTCATAATTGACGATGCCTAGATTAAAAGACAGAATCAAAAGTTAGATCGATATTTGATCCTTTGAGATTAATTGAAAGGCTGAGGCGTTCTGCCCTAAAACTCTAAAAAAAGACAAAATCAAAAGATAGATCGATAATAATTGTGATTCCTTTAGGGTTAAGGTTGACGCCAGCTGTGAGAGGTGGTGGTTGGGACAGGGATGGCAGCTGCTAGGGCAGTAGAGGCTGATCTGAGGCAAGATTTTCCTAGCGTTACTCAGTTGAGGGGGTTGTTTCTCTTCTCAGGTGGTGGTTGGGTGAAGTTGAAGCACACTCACTTTGAGATTGATGCTTCGCCAAGGTGCCTTGTGGGTGCAGTAGCCATCGTAGCAACAAAGAGAACAGGCGGCCCCATCACTATGGCCTTAAGGCGGGGGTGGCTGGCGGCCGGCGTCGGCAGGTCGGAGGTGGGAGGTATGGGGGCTGGGCGGTGGAGCTGGTTGAGACGGTTGACTGGTGGGCAGAGGACAGACGTTGGGCGAGAGTTGGTGAGGTGGGCGAGCAGCGGCTGCGGTGAATCTGGGCTCAGCCGACATGGGGGTGACGCGAGTGTTCCGGGTGGGGGAAGAAGGCTGGGTCGCAAGCTTCAGAATATTGTCACACGGTTTTGGTGCTTTGCTTTTTGTCTAAGAACAAACTGACGGGGTTGCATTGCATTGGTTGTTGCAGTTGCAGCTACATCAGTTTGCTCATGCGTTCTCTAAAGTTCTGCTTTTCCAAGAACAGAGGTCATCGAAATTCCAATGCCGTGTTACAAACAGACCGACATACTGCTGTCAGCAACATGACTCGCCTGCGGCTTCGTCAGCGCCCCGGCCGACTCAGCGGCCCAACTCCCACACTACTGGCCCAACCTGGATCAATTAGCTGATAGGTGAAGTATAAGAGGAAGAGGGAAAGGGAGAAAGAAGGGAACAGAAATTGTATCAAACACTTGTTCTTAATTTGAATCATTCGTCCTCCCTATCCTCTGTTCTTCTTCCCCTTCCCCAAGTTCTTCCTCTCACATCTGGTATCAAAGACTCGTTCTCGCCCTAGCCTCGAATCCACCACCCCACAGCCACTATAGATGATTCCAAAGGTCCCGCGGTGCTATGGACCCCTAACTCCAGCGCATCCTGGACGAGATCCAGCAGTCGAAGGCCGAATTCGAGCGCCGCTTCGACGCCCATGACGTGAAGTGGGAGCGCCGTTTTTCTGCGTATGTATTGGAGGACGTGCTGTACCTGTACATCGGGGGTTGCATTGCATTGCACTCCTGGGAGGGAGACCGTGTTGCAGGACCGTGCATAATTGAAGTACCAAACGTACGGGAGTCTAAAGATTCCAATTGTTGTCTAATTACTAAATAGTGCAACAACTAATTGCGCAGACCTTTCCCTGTGTTTTTTATTTTCCTTTTTCTTATAAAAATGGTCTTCTCAGTATTTTGCTCTTGATTGAGTTTGTAGCTTAGGAGTGAATTCAACGCGACCGGTGTCCAGCCAATTGGTCAGCGACGAAAGCTGTAGATGGAAT
The DNA here is from genome assembly GCA_015844335.1 of Chrysopogon serrulatus. Taxonomy (NCBI): domain Eukaryota; kingdom Viridiplantae; phylum Streptophyta; class Magnoliopsida; order Poales; family Poaceae; genus Chrysopogon; species Chrysopogon serrulatus. Next base: position 654,589 of record JADLZL010006151.1, on the reverse strand, counting down.
GCATATACATATACCAATCAAACAAAATGCATATACATATACCAATCAAACAAGAGTATATATGTGTAAAGGCTTGGCGACAATTATAAAAATAAAAACGACGGCAAACAGCACATGTGCGCCTTCAATTTAGCACAACATATAATTTATGTCCCTAATTTACTTGCACGTGCATAATAATACAAATAAAGTGACAGGAAAAAAAAACTAACAAGCCAGCAGCTCAGCATGAGCCAGCGGACATTATTATTAAAGGTCTGCGGTAGCGCAGCAGTAACCTGAAACCCTAATGATCAAGCCTAGTGAATGCACTGCAGATAGATAATAGATTCAGAGAGGAAGCTAGTGTTGCCGGACAGTACAGGTCGTAGTAGAAACCGTGAGCGTCATAAGATGGCCCTAGTTGAATCGAAGCTCCTGCCGCCCAAAAGAACCCAATAACAACGTGCAAGCAATTCCGCCACCGATCACCATTACAGCAGAAATCAACCCTGCATCGCATCGCATCGCATCGCATCAGCAACACCCTCCCACCGTGGAACCGGGACCTGCGAGAGAACAACAACATCAAGGTAAAGAGGAAAGCTCTGCAATCTGCATGTTGCAGTAATGGCCCATATATATTTATCTGCTTATGTAGTCATGGGGGTGTGTGTGTCACCGCACGTGCTGACAAAGCCCAGGAAGTAACACGGAGTATATGTGTGTGTGTGTGTGTCGTAGTCGTATTCGTAGCCGTAGGTGACACAGGTTATAGATATACCAAGCCAATAAATTACTAGTAGGACGGCTAAAATAAATACGAGAAGTAGTAGTAGAAAATAGTGTTGACAATAGTGTGGTGAAGACTGAAGAGGATGCTAGCTGTGGCCTGTTGTTGAGAACTAATTCGTACCCACATATTTACCTGCATCATCATTCGGTCTCCTCGACCTCTTCATTCCGTGCCTCAACTGAGTCGTCGTCACCCGATCGTCTGTAATTGGATTTTCTTTTTTTGTTAAAACGATAACCATGGAGCAGCTCAAGGCTTGAAATGGACGGAATTTACAACGAAGAAATACATGTGAGTGCTAGCTAGGTACGTACCTCTTCATATCTTCTTTACCTAAGTCTACAATTTGGAGTGCGGGGCGGTTGGGATGGGCTTCAGCTGCGAGCCTCAGTGCAGCCTCCTCTCTCTCCACGTCTTCCTCAAAGGCGCCGTCACACCAGAAGTCAACTTTCACCCTCTGAAGCGAAGGGAGGTACTCTAAGCCGAGGTTGTCACAGCTGAAGACGTTGTTCTCTATCAATTCCTTTACCGTTACACTGAACTCAAGCTCCTCGAGCTTTGGCACTACTCTGCTACAATCATCTCTCTTTGTACTCCTACCAATGGCCATACCTTTAGATAGTATATGGCTCATAGTTAATGAAGCACTTGAATCCTCATTGGCTACAAACTGGACCATTGTGGAATGTAACACTAAGGATCTCAACTTCTGGAAGGACCCATCTGGTTCAATATTACTAGTTACTGTTCCATCTATATATAGTCTGAGGTAACAGAGCTCTGGCAACCCAGCCAGTGCCTTGACACCCTGCTCATCCATGTCCAACACAAATATATCCAAGTGGGAGAGGCTAGGAAGATGCGCAGAAATAATCCATGACGGCAACTTGGGGAACCTGATATAAGGAAGAAACAAACATCGGAGACCTCGAGACGGTACTGCTGCATCCCAGGCATTCATATGAACACTCCACATTTCAGCACTCAGTGTTAGATGCTGCATCTTCTGGAGACTACCTAGAGAATGCACGAAATCTTTCTGCATGCTCTCATCCATCTCACTGCTACTATTACTAACAATCTTAAGCACCCTTAGTTCACATAAGTTGCCTAGATCCTTCACAAATTGCCTCTTGGACTCATCATTCTTATGAGGCCCTCTTATCAGTAGCTCCTCCAGTGAAGTCAGGCTCCCTATTACCCCATCTGGTACCCAGATCTGCTGAGCACGTAGGCATACCAATTGTGTGAGCTTGCCAATGCTACATGGCAATTCCAGGTATCCAATACTCTCCAAGTTCAATGTTTGTAGAAACGTGAGGCCGCCTTAAATCATAAATCTCGTATCCCAAGGTACCTCAAATGAAGTAGTTTTCCAATATGCTCAAGGCTGCGGCATCCTTCTCTAAATGTGCAATTCTCCAAAGCTAGCACACGGACCAAGTTTAACCTTGGATGCAAGGCCTACTTATCAATAGCACACCGCAAGGCAATAAATGACCTCACTTGTGGCAGGTCCACATTAGTATTCTTAGTGAGATCTAGTTCTCTATTTTTGGGGGCTCACCGACGTGTGTGGCATTCTGATAATTTACCATCAGCACTGACAAAGTTCTCCTTGCGTGACATGGAAACAATGAGATCAAGAACCATATTATGAACACGGCAACCATCCATGATGCCATAGACTTCTTCTCGACGAAGCCCTCAGCTATCCACTTCCACATCAAAGAATCCTTACGAATAAGAGTGTCTTCTGGAAAAACACTTAGATACATCAAACAAGTCTTTAGAAGATACGGAAGGTCATAGTAACTAAGAGACAATATATGCGTAGTATCATTTTCCATATGCCTGTGATCCATATCTTGATTCAAAAAACCAGGAGAGCTGCACACCTCAATCCATTGTTCTCTTGTTTTCTTCAACAACAAAGCCATTGTGATGATAGCCAGTGGAACTCCATGACACTTCTTTAGAATCCGATCAGATAACTCATCCAGATGATTATTTGGACATTTGTCTTCACCAAATAGCCTCATGTAAAATAACCTTTTGGAGACATCATTCTGAAGTGGTTCTAGCCTGTAAACCTCACCAGCTTCTTCGGCAACATTTAATTTACGAGTAGTTATGATTATTCTACTTCCACAATTATTTCCAATAAGACTTACTTTTATTGTTTCCCAAGACTCTGCCTCCCATATATCGTCAATAACAATAAAATACCTATCCATGCAGAGAAGTGCAAAACCATGAGAGGTACTAATTAAGTCCATCTGGTGCTCCAAGAAGCAATAAAGTGTGTCGGTCACCAAAAATAATAATGGAAGAGATGCTCACAACTAACATATGTAATTACATCCTGGCCAAACAATAGTTTTTGAGTACTACTCAGACTTGAAGTTAACTAGTCCATCAACCCGTGCTCTCGCACGGGACAAAATCTATGATATAAGCATTAGTTACGACTACTTCATACATTAAACTAATATTAAATTATACTTTTTCACTTTGCTCATTTTCTATCACAAACCCGTGCACTTCCACAGGCAAATGATATGTAAATCTAATTTCTTTTTTCTAAAAAGACAATAGTTGAACAAATAAATTTTCCACTAAACTTTGGGTATAGACTATTTACAATGTTGTGGAATATATTGGAACTATATAAAATAGCCACTAAATTAGTAAAATCTTATTTTCCCTCTAGCTATAGAATTGGCTAAGTACATTTTTTAATTAGGTAAAAGAGATAAGTACACACATTCACACTTGTTCCCAGGAGAAAGCCTACAAACTATGTGATTAGGTTTACCACATCTTTTGAATAATGAAAAATATATCATAGTCATAAGAAAGACATGCAAACTATTAGGATTCTACAAACCATAAACTATTAGGATTCTACAAACCATACAAATCAAGACATATATAGATCTAAATGGAAATCTAAACTGCTGAGTCACATTTCGATGAATTAACGCAAGAATAAACATCCAAAAGCAGTACAAACATCATTAACCCTTGCCGCCGCTCCCTCTTCCTCCCTCTTCCAGCCGCGTTGCTGCCGGAGCAGACCGCCGGCAAGGCCGTGCGGCTTGCAGGGATGGCGGCGGCAGGGCTCTTCCTCACGCTAGCAGCGTCGGTGGCGTGGGCAGCGGTCGGCCGGTGGGGGCGCGCCACCACCGAGCCGCGTGGGGCTCTCAAGGGGCTGCCTGTGGCGACTACGGCGGCACCGGCCGAGACCTGGGCAAGCGCAACGAGGCGGCGGCGGAGCTCTCGTCTCTCCTCCGTTTACCTCCTTCCTCCACGCCCTTGACGGTGGCGAAGGCACCCGCCGGGGCCGCTCCATCCGGGGCTCTGGTGGCTGGATCCGGCGTCCCCTCAGGCGGGGGGACGGCGCACTCGACGGCGCCATTGGTGGAGGCACGGCGCAAGCTCAGGGTGCTGGGTCCTGGCGCTGGTGGCTGCGGTCCGGCGGGTGCAGCCCGAAGTTCGAGCGGCGTGGGCTCGGCTGGGCCGCCTCGCGTTGCGCGGGGCGCCGCCGTGGCCCGGGCGGGCGCTATGGCGGGCGGAGCTTGGTGCGCTGCCTGCGAGGCTGCGATTGGGCGGCGCCATGCTTAGCGCTGCTCGAGGAGTGCAGCGTAGTGACGCAGATTGAATGGCGATGATGGCAAGGTCCGGTGGCGGCCGGGCTTCCCGGGGCTAGATCCCGTTGGATCCGGGCGAGGTCTCCGCTTCGGATTTGGGCTCATGGACGGCGAATTCGCCTCCGGCGGCCAAATCTGGTCTTGATGACGCACATCAGTGGTACGGGGATGGCGCACGGGGATCTGGCGAGGGCGCACGGGCTGGACCTTCAGGCGGTGGCGGCGGATCCCCTCCCACCGGATCTTACCTACCGCCGACCACGGTTGGGTTGGGCAGATCCGGCCGGGGAGTGCCCGAGGCAACCGGCAGAGGCCAACAGCGACGACGACGGACGCTAGAGCCAGCAGCGGCAGCCTGCAGTGACCTCGATGTGCGGTGGGTTGCGTGGGGCCGGATCTTTGGTCCTACCGGCCAGCAGTACTGCCAGTGACCTCTCTGTAATTGGCTTCACTGATGGGTGGTTGCCGGCACAGTGAGTATGGGCATTGGCCAATGCCGCGCACGGGGGTGAGGCGCCATGGCGAAAGCTGTGTCCCTGGGACCTATGACGGCGACGCCTTCGGGCGCCACATTCTTCCTTGGAAGCGTCTATCGATCGGCTCTCTCCTCTTTGTGTAGTGTGCTGTTCCTAGGTGTAATGCGTTGACCTTCTGGTCACACGACGGTGGCGCCAGTGGCGTCATGTCCCTCCTTGGAGGCGTCGTTTTGGAATCCCATGCCCATCAATCTATAATGGTTGTCACCGTTGTGGCGAGGAAGGTGGAGGCTAATGATCATCACCGTTGTGGCTAGGAAGATGGAGGGTTAGCTGAGGATTTCAAGATGGAGGTTGTGGTGTGTGCGCGTAGATCTTGGCATGTCAAGGCCGTTTTGGTGTACGTCTGAGGCAGCTGCTCTCTTGTTGGGTTGTAGTGTTGGTGTCTGTAATAAGAAATAGCTATATGCATTGGTCGATGCAGAGGCTGGGATATTATTAATATATTCCCTTTTCTAAAAAAACTGTATTTGAGTTGACCAGTTTTTTGTTGTAGTAGTAGAAGCATGCTCACACTTCATGATATAAAACCCCCAAGAAAGCAAAGCATCCAAATTTTTGTAACATGGACTAAAATATAAGAGCATCTTCAAGAGTCTTCAGGAAAGCTTGTCTTGTACCTGCAATAACTTTTATATATCTTGTGTAAAACCTGTGTGCACTTTAGAGTGTCATCTTCTTTCTCCATCTTCGGCTAGCCAGAAATCAAGAATAGACAATGTCTATATTTATAGATCCAATTAAAGAGGCTGTTGGAGGCAAATTTTGTCACCAAAATCTCCATTACTATATATAAATTAGGAAAAATATAAAGAGTGTCTCGGAGTTCCTCTAGGACAAAATAATTAGATTGGTCATGTGCATGCCATAGTAATCGACTTGTTTTGACATTTTTTCAAACGATAATTTTGCAAATTGATACTTTTTTCAAAAAAATCAATTGTCCCATGTCAAAACATATCCCTTCACAATCTCAAAGAGAAAATAAAAATAACGACCACATATTTTGAGAAATTTTATAAAGTGATATAACTAATTCATGTTGTTCTAATTTTAAGGCACAAATAAAATAGGATGATTAGATCTCCTCACATCCAAGAGCCCTTCTAAATTGAACTTAATCTCCAAATGGTGCATGTTAACAAAAAAAATTTGTTAAATATTTTCTTTCTCCAAGATTCTCCAATCTCGAATAACATATACGGTGGACAATATGTCACTGTCACCATAATTGAAAAGACATAAAGGAAGAGATTTAGCATATCACTAAATAGAGTACATGGATGAAGAAACTATTGGATGTTGATTTTTATTGTATACATGTTAAGCTTTTAAGAGGTTGGATAGCGAAACTATTATTTGAGATGTTCTGCTAGCATTTTTGTTCTAGGACTATACAGGACTATTTTTAGGCAATGGATCAGTGAAGCACTTTCATCCTAGATTGTTTAACTTCTATGTGATTGTATTTACTTATGAATAACCCACAGAAAGTTGAAAATTAAATACCTTTTGCATTGTTTATATAGAGATACGTGGATCCATTACCTTGATTACTGGGACCTCGTACAGTCATTGCAAATCAACCATTATATATCCTAGGTCCAAGCTTTGATCTTTCTACTTACATCAGGTTTGCATCGAATATTGCCTGTAATAGGAAAAAAATAAGGGTAAGACGGTAAGAGACCATGTTATTTATACAAAAAAAACTATTTACGGATAGAGGTAGGGCACCAAAAAAATTGCCATGGTCTGGATGATTTTTCCCACTCAAACCAACCTTGCAATTTGCACGATTGCCCATTGCATTGTTGCATGATGCATCTTGCCTAGAGGTTGACATCAAATCGATGCCATGCATAGGTGATGCAAACTTCAGATCAAGCATCTAAGTTTTCGTAGTGGAAACTAATAGTGCAGAATAAATCCACGCAACACCTGAATCACAAGCTGTACGAAGTCACTCCTGACCTTGTACGAAGTCACTCCTGACCTGTGGCACGGTAGGGAAAGGCACAGGTTCATGTGTGCTAGTAGCTCTCATGAATCCGCCGTCAACCACGCTGCATCTTTTGCAGTTCATCATCTCTATCTGTCGTCGAGGACGGCGCTGCTAGGTAAATATCACAAGCTAGCTAAGAGGCGTCCTCGCTCCATTGATCTGGTGTCGACGATCGACGCACGGCAACGATGATGGCTTCTTCTATCAAATTAAAGGCGTATGTAACCGTCGAATTAGTTAATTTATTACTTGTTGCATGCATACGTCGTGCAGCGCCCATGGGCGGCGTCGCCAGCATGACGCGCACGGCGTGCTCCATCCCTGCCAGCGTCGCGTGCACGTGGTTCACGGACATGACGGCATCGAACTGCACGAAGTCCAGGCTGGCGAACTTCAATGCCAGGGGGCAGCGAGCCCACGACGCCGGCGCTGTTGACTGTTGAGCATGATGTCCAGCCGGACGTGTCGCACCATGGCGGTAGCCCTGTACATAGTTTGGTTAATAACCAGACCAGTCCAAGAACCAGCCCATCATAAACCGTTTCCAGAGCCCATGACGGGTTGGCTTGGTCACGGTCGAAACCGCGATACCCGTCTTCTTCGTGAGAAACAGCCGCCGCCGGCCGCTGGGACATGGCCGCGTGCAATGGCGCTCATCCTGATGGTGCATGCGAACTTCAATTCATCCTCATGGTGGTGAGGAGTGGACGCGGCGGTGATTGCGATGCGGAAAGACGTCAAGCAGCCGGCCGCCATCTTCCGCCACAACGTGCGTCCTGGCTGGAGGAGAAGTCCGCCGCCGCCGCAGCCGCCAATTAACGAGAAAGAAGGCGCTCGAGAGAAGCTAGACTGTGACCACAGCAGCAAGAGCGAATTCGTCGTCATCCCCTCCTCGATCTTCCAATACCAGGCATCCACGTCGTCCTCGTTGGCTTCAACATCGCTGCGGGAACAGTGCGGAGCAGCAACGGCGATATGATGGCGACGCCGAGCTCGAGTTGGAGACATGGAGGAGGCATCCACGGCCACCATGGTGGCGAGTGGCGACCAAGCACCGGCGCACCACTGGCCGCCGCAATGATCTATAGACACCTGCTGAGCTACTGCCGCGGCAGTGCTATGGGAGTACAGCTCGAACTGGAATCCAACCCGTGGAAACCATGAAACCCGCGGCTTCCGAACCGCTGGGCAACATTGTTTACGGCTTGATCTGGGTTTTATCCAGAGACCGGTAAAACCGGACCATGTACAGGTCTACATGGCGGCATCCATGGCCGCGGCGAAGCTGTCCTCGATGGAGACGTTTCAGGCCACGAAGATTAGATTGCCTAAGATATCTTTTATATCGAAGAGAATTTTTGTTATAATATAATACGTACGTTGATAATTTACCATGGAAATATGCCACCGGATTAGTATAGTTTTCCTCAGTACTGGACGGATTTTCTGTTTTTCTCCGGAAAAGAGATATTTGTTTTTTTAATCTATATATGGCAGAGGTGGGAAATTGCGTATACATAACTAAAGATCCAATGGTCATGGGTGGGTATAGACTTTTGATTTGATGGCCGGATATTTCTGATTAATGTGAGAATTTCTAGTATTTATCTTTTTTCTTAGCGCATCCGGTGAGAGGTAACGTGGAGCCTCTGTTGGGGCGTCCAATTAGTAATAGTAAGATAAGATTATACTGTAAACTAATGATAAAAATGGTAAAAAGAATAATACATTCTCTTTTTGAAAAGTTAAACTATCGAGACTATTTGACAAGGGCTCGTGTAATGCTGATTAGTACCAAACCTAGAATCTGTATGTATACGCTTGCACATTTAAAAGGCACGTATTATTATAATATAATAGGTGGCATTGTGATTATAATATAACAGGTGGCATTGTGATCATACCATTGCAACTTAGAGGCTTGGTATAGAGCTTTGTCGTGAGTAAGTTGCGGTAGAAAAGAGAGAATTCATAAAAAAAACTATGAAGATCTAAATGGTTTTTTTAGACTAATAACCATTGTTTATATATAACAATGGGCACCGCATTTAACATGTTTGTATTTCTCCTCCCTTGTGACATTGGGAAAAATAGAATTATTTTTGCCGATGTCATGCTTAAAAATCACACATATTTATGCTTATATAATAACCCAAAGTAATACTAGTAATTAAACAAACCTCCAAATTATGAAAAAACTAACGTAAAGAACCCTAAGGCCATCCTGTTAATTAATCACATCTATTAGTCTAACAAAATTAATCTCAATTTTCACTATTATATGTGTCCCTCCATATGGTTTACACTTGCACATTAATTTAGGTACGGTACGGTACGGTACGGTACGGTACGGTCTATCTACCATTCATGTGATGAACCGGGAGAGGAAATTAAAAATCATAATAAAGTAAATGCTACAACATCAATAGACAGAAATATTACGAGTATCACTGACGTCCTGAGATGAAAACAACAAAATTAATTTTATGCAAGACTACTGTGGTAACAGGAATATAGTAAAAATATGCACATCAGTGAACTCTTAGATTAAAAAAAAAAAATGCATTGTCCAATTTTTTTATCCACAAAAATAATTGCAGGCCCTGGATTTGCACAGGTTTGTTTAATATGAGCTGCAAAAGTCCAAAACATAAAAACACTAGCTCATTTATACAAAATAAACTATTAGGTTGCTAGATGGGTATATATACCTCTTGTTCTTGAGGAATTCCTGTAGTTCGATGATTAGTATAGATGAACACCTTTTCCTGTATTATGAACATTCTCATACTTTTTTTTGTGGAGATTGAAGAGAATGTCCTTGAAAACTCTGGAGAAGTCCGGATTCCGCCCAACGGACGGAAACAAAAGCACAGCAATCATATGATGACTTGAGCTCATCGTACGATGCTTTTTTTTTATGGGAACGGAGGGGAGGAGTACTCCCCACCTTCGATTGATTAGGAGCTGCAAAAAACTTTGCAGTTCTGTTACATGAGTAGCAAGTTACAGCTGGGGGGGTAGATTACAACAAGAACTGAACGGTTTTCATTATGTGGAAACTAAGCCACATCATTGATCAACAACAAACCGCTCACGTATAGGTGCGCGATGTTTCCAGAGGTGGGCAGTATCTCTGAAACCTGCCACAAGTCGGGCGAAGGAAGGTGGCATGCTATTGAAGACAACTTCATTTCTGTGCTTCCACAGAGTCCAGCAGGCCAGATGCACTAAGGTGCTTGAGTGGGGTGAGTGAGCATTGGGGCGCATGGTCCAGATCGTTGTTGCTTGGAGACCTTCTACATCGACACCAATCAAACACCACAGCTGCTTGGCAATTGGACAGGAGAGGACCAGATGTGTTGCAGTTTCAGGGCTGGAATCACAAATGGGGCATGTGTCATCCTCGAGTATGTTTTTCTTCTTAAGATTGGACCTACACTTGATGCGGTCTTGCACCAACAGCCAGCAGAAGTGCTGCACTTTTGGTGGTGTGCGATTGCACCAGACGAATGCAGAAAAGGCGGCATCGTTGCCATTGTTCTTGATTGCATTGTATACCCTTGATGTGCGCATCTTCATGAAATCTGGGTTGTCCGTCAGGAGTGGGCAAAGGCGCTTGTCTGGTGAGTCTGTCAGAACCACTTCCATCAGGATTCCTTGTATTTGCTCCAGCTCTTCACTTGCTTGTCGCGACAGCCGCGGCGCTAGCTGCCTATGAATTCCTCTTTCCACTGTCTCGCGCACCGAGGCCCCTCGAACTGTTACATGGCTTGCAATGCACGGGAAGGCAGCAGCTAGAGAGTCGGACCCATGCCAATGGTCGTCCCAAAAACTTGTCAATCGACCATCTCCCAAGACTACTGTGGTGATGCACCGATAGAATGGAAGAAGAGCTCTTAGTGCATCCCAGTGTGCACCTACTGCATCTCGGCCAGTGAGGTTTGCAAGGTTAAGACCATTTCGCGCCCAATGAGCCCAGGCAGAGTCACCCGGGTGGTGGAGGCGATGTAGGAGCTTCAGTAGCAAGCACTGGTTTTGAAGGTTCAGTTCACGGATGCCGAGCCCTCCTTTCTCCTTAGCCTGACAAACGCTAGTCCAGGCCACAAGACATTGCGATCCAGATGCTTTGGCCGTACCTGTCTCGATCACTGAGAATTTTGTATTAGCCAGAGAGCTAGTCCAATGTTGCCACAAGAGGAAAATCCTAACAATAGTGCTCAAGCTGGATTTTGCCAAAGCTTTTGATTCAGTTAACTGGGACAGCTTGCTCAGAATTCTCCAAATCCGTGGCTTCCCGACAAGATGGTGCAGCTGGGTTCAGTCGATTTTACAGACCTCAATGTCTGCAGTGGTTGTGAATGGCCTCCCTGGGTGCTGGATCAATTGCAAAAGGGGGTTGCGACAAGGAGATCCCATCTCGCCGTACCTGTTCCTGATCGTGGCAGATGTCTTGCCTGCATTGATCAGACACGACGGCACCATCAAACACCCGGTTGCACCAGACCTTCCCTGCCCTATATTACAATACACCGATGACACCCTCATCCTGCTGCCAGCTGACCGCTTGCAAGTACTGCGCCTACGACAGCTATTGGATCAATTTGCTGAGGCAACTGGACTTAAGATAAACTACTCCAAGAGCACCATGGTCCCCATGAACACCTCAACCCAACTACTTGAAGAACTACAAGGAATCCTAGAATGCAAGCTGGAACAATTTCCGCAGACATACCTTGGCCTGCCTCTGTCAGATACAAAGCTCAACCTCGAAGCTTTTGCACCACTAATTGCCAGAACTGACAAGTACCTTGCAGGGTGGCAAAACCAATTTTTGAATGCAAGAGGTCGAGCAGTGCTAGTTAATTCAGTGCTTGATGGTGCTGCTGCATACCTGATGGCTGCAAACCAAATGCCACAAGGGGTCCTAGATGCCGTACGATGCTTTGGCAAGAGTGGTCTTGCCTAATCCTCCAGCTCCAACAATAGAAACCATCCTGATGATGTTTTTGCTGGACACATCGTCACCTTGCAGCGTGGACATGAGCTTGCCCCTTGACTTTTCAATCCCAACGAGCTGTGTGACTGTGTCACTTCTCTGTACATAAGCTTCAGCCGGGGATCGACGGTGTTCTTTGCAGCAGGCTTGGCCTCAATATTGTCAACTGTGTACCTTTCTCGCCTCGTCGCCACCTCCTTGGCTTTCTCATTGATGGTGTTAATCATAGAAGAAATCTGACGGCGAACATTGGCCTGCCCAAATACCTCAAGTATCTTGTTTGCTGCATGTTGGCACCACTTCATATCGGGGTCCTTGCGCTTGCGGCCTGCTTCCACGGTGTAGGACAGCTCGCGGACGTCGCGCGCCCATAGCTTGACCAGCTCGTCGAGCTCCTTCGGGGGCACCTTGGCGACCTCGCGGAGAGCGGCAAGCATGCTCTCCAGATCCCGTGAGAGAGACGTGATCTTCTCCCGCACCCCCGTCTGCAGATAGTACTCATCCTTGACAAACTCAGCGAGCCAGCGAGCTTGCCCAGGACGCTGCCTAGAGCCCCCGTCACTATATCCATGTAGTGAGAGGACTCCGCCGGTGCCGCCGGCGGCGGCGGTGCGGCGGCCCGGAAATGATTCCTTACTCTAGCTAGCTAGGTGCAGCGGATGGTGTCATGCTGTGCTATATATCACCACTTCGCGTGTTTGCTTGAATGTATGCCTATGGTGCTGCTGGAGAATGAATACTGGTAGAGACTACCCTGCCCAACGATAGCAATGTAATGGAAAGCAAACTGTACGTGTTGAGATTGAGATCGACTACGGTATACCCAGTATAAGAAGGCAGAGAAACACTCAGGAAGCTGCATGGAAACCTTCCTTTCAATTTGTATCGCACTTTTGGGGTCCCACCACTACTAGAGATCGAAGCAGCAGGTCAAGTTTTTGGAATCTAGCTATAGGCCTGTGAATTATTGAGCCTGAATGCATCCCGCGCTGGCGGTGACTCGATCGACGTCCTTCCCTACAGTGCTGACCATGGATGTATGCGTGTGTAATGCGTTCCACGACATCGCCGAAAATCACGTAAAGTGGAGTACTGTATATGCAGTGACGGGTCCTAGCTAGCTCACATGCTACTACGATGCATGCTTCAAATCAGGATGGCGAGGAAAGTGGCTCTGTATATATCACGGTGCTTGTGATTTATTCTTCAGGCAAATCAAGCAGCAGAGTTGTCCGTTTTATCAAAAAAATGAATATTTGATAAGTCACAATAATTTACTTTAATGGAACCCTAAAGGCGCTAGGAACACATACTAATTTTGGTCTCAAGATGTTTGAATTTTCTTGTATAGACATTGTGACTGGTGCAGTAAAGATATGTATTGGCATTTCTTACTGTCATTGCTAGAATTAGCAATACCGTAAATAAATACCTTGACTATAGTTCAGAATGATCACAGAACGAATTCGTAAGCGCACAAAATTATTATTGCAGCATTTCACCCCATGGTATTCGGGTATTGTTCATTTATATTTTTTTCCCTAAAGGGAAGGCATGATATGAAAAACTCTAGAATGTATATGGACAAGATAACATAATTGTGTGATAGATCATTACTCATAGCAGGGGTAAACGGTAGTAGATTTAAATAGTGAGCAAAAACAATGACCATATCTCAGAGGTAAAAGAGTAAGAAAACAAAAACAAAGAATAATAGAATTGCAGGCATGCAGGGGAGACGACCCCATCAGCCTTGTCGTTTTCGTCGTCGTCGTCTCATCATCATCAACCTACTAATACACCGGATTTTCTTTTCTAAGTCCACCCCAAAAAACATCCCCCACTGAGGAGCTTCTCCTACACCCACACGTCAAAACGTACCCAGAAAATCCCACACCATCAAAACCAAGCATCCAGATTTGCTCTGATCATTCTCTCTCCTTACTCACCCACGCACGGACGGTCCAGATCGCGTGTATGGTCCTCCTCGTCCCACCCATCTCCTCCACCCACGTCTAGACCCTGCGTCCGTGCCCCGTAGCCAGTGTTCGATCCTCAGGTCGTTCCCTTTTTTCCATCTATTATTTCCTTCCTCCTCATCCCTCCCGCCGTCTCGCGCGCATCATTCATCCTCCTCGCAGCGCCGTGAATGACGCGTGCGAATCACGCTGTCGTGCGCCACGCATTGCCGCGAGGAGCCGCGCCCTGCCCTGCACACACGCTCGCGTCGCCGCCCCTACCTGCTTGCGCTTGCCGTCGCCTTTGCCCACTTGCGCTCGTCGTGCCCCACGCATCGCCACGAGGAGCCGCGCCCTGCCTTGCGCACACGCTCGCGCGCGGACTCCCGGTGATCACCACGCTCACTGCCACGGTGGAGATCATGCAAGGGAGTACTGATCGAGATGCTGTTAATCTTCAGCAGCTCGGTCAGTGAACTCGCTCGTGTCCTGGCTTTTATTTACCGCCGCCACCGCCAGACTGGTTCGCGGAACGCGGCCACAATAGCGCCATGCATTCTTCTCCTCCCTTTGCCGTCGTCTTCATCCGTAATTGCTGAATGGATCTCATCTGCTCATCCATGATCAGTCATTAATTAATTATTATTATTGTTCTGAGCGGGTGCGCGTTGCCAAGCATGTAGGTGCAGTTTGGTGAGCGAGTTCACCCTTTTACCACTGTCGCGGACCTCCGGTCCTCCCCTGTTCATCTCTTGCAGTGCTAAGCGAGTTCCTTTTGAAGAAATTTGGTTTAGCTGTTAATTTCTGTCAGAGATGCAATTAGTTCACGAGTGTTTCCTTTGTCAAATGCAATATGTCAGAGATGCAATTAGTTCACGAGTCCTGTACCTGTAGGACCTGATGCATATGCCAGAGAAATACATATACAATTAATTGAAATTTGAAATTCATACAAAAAGAAAATTCAAGGATGCAGACATTATGACTTTGCAAGCTTTGCAACGGCAACTCTATGAATAAAAAAATACTTATCTGAACTCTGTTTACTGGAATGCCATGCTCCATTTACTAAACTGATTCGGTTGTACATTACTAAAAGTTTCAGTAATATATGTCGAACTCATTATTTCTTTGCAGATCACTGTAGTATTTGGACTGAAGCATTATCAATGTTGTCAGACCTTGGGATCAATAAATGATACACTGCTCTCCATAGTCCAACGTGTGCAGTTTGCCTAAATCTCTTGCACCCTGCAATCTTGATTAGTTGTAGCATAGCGGAATGTTCTTAAGAGAGTATGCAGAACAAGAGCCTTGATAGCTCAAAAATTGCTTTAAGGTTTTTAGGTTTAAAGTCTGGTAGTTTTGATACTCATAATTCAAAATTTGGACTCACCGTTGCCTATTCTATGCATTACCTACCCTCGACGATAAAATGAGGACGCCAAGAGAGGGACAGACTGCACTCAGCGATGTAATAAACATACAAGGAATAAGAGGGACAGACTGCACTCAGCGAAATATCATCGTTTGTTATTCTCATATGTATCCTCTAAAATGAAGCCGTTGCGTTAGCACGGGCACTATACTAGTATTAACTAGTTCATCAACCCGTGCTCTCGCACAGGCTAGAATCTTATGAGACATAAGTATTAGTTTTTATTGAATATATCTGGCTCATAAAAGTTATATAAATTTTTACTTTTTTTTTTTTTCATTTTCTAACACAGTTAGCAAAATTAGAGAATTTATAATCTCTATCTAACTGTCATAAACTTATTGATCATGGTCTATATTTTTCATCTGCGTCCATCATTATTTCCTTTGCATGATAATTTGTGTATCTTCGGTATGGATTAAGGACGAACCTCAGCTTAAACTATGGTGAGCTTGATGCAGTCCATATCTTATGACATTGTGAATCTAAAATCTTATTTGTTCATATAAATTTTTATCCCCAACTTAAGTTGACACTGCTATGCTCATTAACACTTAGTTTTTAGCTTATAATTAAGGATTTTAGGTAGTACATTACACTCTTAAGTATTATGATGACTAAAGAACCATTTAAAACCTATACCCCGTATTGCTTAAGATCATTGGTAGTGCTTGATACGGGATCTAGGATTGGATAGCGATGCTAATCTTAAGAGGGTATTAATATTTAAGCCTCATAGCGACTGTTTACTTTAAAGGAATCTCACAGCCTAGAAATATAAAGCCACCTTTGGTCCGCGCAAATTTCTTCTGCTTGTCATGATGTTTGAATTTTCTTATCAAAAAATAATATGCACAGTAGTGGTTTGACCATTAAAATAGATATATTGAGAAATGTATAAATATATCTAAGTAACAACCTAGATAAATATTATCTCATGATTATATTAATATAACTTAAATAACTAATATTTTTTATGATTGCTAAAACAGAACATATATATTTATCGCTCACGCATGCATGCGACATCTATTTGCATGATGGCATAAAATGTATGTTTACTATAATTAAATTTTAGTATATTAATATTACAGATGTAAGTAATGTAGAAACATACATGCTTTATGGTTATTTTTTTTTATGAGAAGATTACGACAATTTAGATGTAGATTTAAGGGGTTATTTAATTTTTATATAATTTATACAATTTTTGAAATATAGAGTGCTTAAAATCAAATTACCATATTGATATGACATAAGGTTTCAGTCCAAATGTATAGATTATTTAATAACCTACAAAATTTATTATCATAGAGTATCAATGTAACTTAAAGTGATTTGTTAATGTCGTTACTATGTGTTTACTTAAGATAACATTTTTCTATTAAAAAGAAAGGGGAATATTTAATTTGATGTATATATATTTATTTGGTGGATATGGTGCATAGCACTATGCTTACTTTTAACTTTTTAATGGTAAAAATGTGTAATTTATGAATAAATGTACCGTAATTTATAGATATTTAATTATTGTTCGCAATAGCATATAGCAGGATTTAGATGTCAAAATGGAATGATATTTTTTTATAACAACCGAGTTGGACAATTGAGGTACAAACCAAAATATATTACTACTTCCTCCGTTCCAAATTATAAGTCATTTTCACTTTTTGTACATCCATATTGCTATGTATCTAGATATAATAATATGTCTAGATATATAGAAAAATAGATGAACTAAAAAAATCAAAGTGACTTATAATTTGAATAGAGGGAGTATATGTTATCTTTTATAATAACATATATGAGTAATTTGAATGTAAACATAGGGCTTGCTTTGCATTAACATTCATAATAGTGAGGTGGGTATTTTGTATAAAAATATGAGGGCTTTTGTTAAATTATTTTTCATTATTGTAGAAGTGCACATTTTAGATATAGATTTAATTAATTATTTTAAATTACCTTTCATAATGATTGAGTTGGGTAACTTAGGTACAAATTTAAGGCGTAATTGTGAAATATTTTTCATAATTGCAAGAGTGGGTAATTTAGATATGAATGTAGGGGTTATTTTAAACTTTTTTCATAATAGTAGAGTGTGTAATTTCAATGTAAAAATAGGGGATTATTTTCTATAAATTTTTATAATGGTCAATGTGGGTAATTTCCTATAACTAGTATAGTGCCCGTGCTAACGCAACGGCTTCATTTTAGAGGATACATATGAGAATAACAAACGATGATATTTCGCTGAGTGCAGTCTGTCCCTCTTATTCCTTGTATGTTTATTACATCGCTGAGTGCAGTCTGTCCCTCTCTTGGCGTCCTCATTTTATCGTCGAGGGTAGGTAATGCATAGAATAGGCAACGGTGAGTCCAAATTTTGAATTATGAGTATCAAAACTACCAGACTTTAAACCTAAAAACCTTAAAGCAATTTTTGAGCTATCAAGGCTCTTGTTCTGCATACTCTCTTAAGAACATTCCGCTATGCTACAACTAATCAAGATTGCAGGGTGCAAGAGATTTAGGCAAACTGCACACGTTGGACTATGGAGAGCAGTGTATCATTTATTGATCCCAAGGTCTGACAACATTGATAATGCTTCAGTCCAAATACTACAGTGATCTGCAAAGAAATAATGAGTTCGACATATATTACTGAAACTTTTAGTAATGTACAACCGAATCAGTTTAGTAAATGGAGCATGGCATTCCAGTAAACAGAGTTCAGATAAGTATTTTTTTTATTCATAGAGTTGCCGTTGCAAAGCTTGCAAAGTCATAATGTCTGCATCCTTGAATTTTCTTTTTGTATGAATTTCAAATTTCAATTAATTGTATATGTATTTCTCTGGCATATGCATCAGGTCCTACAGGTACAGGACTCGTGAACTAATTGCATCTCTGACATATTGCATTTGACAAAGGAAACACTCATGAACTAATTGCATCTCTGACAGAAATTAACAGCTAAACCAAATTTCTTCAAAAGGAACTCGCTTAGCACTGCAAGAGATGAACAGGGGGAGGACCGGAGGTCCGCGACAGTGGTAAAAGGGTGAACTCGCTCACCAAACTGCACCTACATGCTTGGCAGCGCGCACCCGCTCAGAACAATAATAATAATTAATTAATGACTGATCATGGATGAGCAGATGAGATCCATTTAGCAATTACGGATGAAGACGACGGCAAAGGGAGGAGAAGAATGCATGGCGCTATTGTGGCCGCGTTCCGCGAACCAGTCTGGCGGCGGCGGCGGTAAATAAAAGCCAGGACACGAGCGAGTTCACTGACCGAGCTGCTGAAGATTAACAGCATCTCGATCAGTACTCCCTTGCATGATCTCCACCGTGGCAGTGAGCGTGGTGATCACCGGGAGTCCGCGCGCGCGAGCGTGTGCGCAAGGCAGGGCGCGGCTCCTCGTGGCGATGCGTGGGGCACGACGAGCGCAAGTGGGCAAAGGCGACGGCAAGCGCAAGCAGGTAGGGGCGGCGACGCGAGCGTGTGTGCAGGGCAGGGCGCGGCTCCTCGCGGCAATGCGTGGCGCACGACAGCGTGATTCGCACGCGTCATTCACGGCGCTGCGAGGAGGATGAATGATGCGCGCGAGACGGCGGGAGGGATGAGGAGGAAGGAAATAATAGATGGAAAAAAAAGGGAACGACCTGAGGATCGAACACTGGCTACGGGGCACGAACGCAGGGTCTAGACGTGGGTGGAGGAGATGGGTGGGACGAGGAGGACCATACACGCGATCTGGACCGTCCGTGCGTGGGTAAGTAAGGAGAGAGAATGATCAGAGCAAATCTGGATGCTTGGTTTTGATGGTGTGGGATTTTCTGGGTACGTTTTGACGTGTGGGTGTAGGAGAAGCTCCTCAGTGGGGGATGTTTTTTGGGGTGGACTTAGAAAAGAAAATCCGGTGTATTAGTAGGTTGAAACAAAATAGATCTGATGACTATTGTTGATGATAATGATGAGATTTTACCAAAAAGGCCGGATGTTTCTAATTTTTGTTAGAATTTCTAAGGTTTATCTCCTTTTCGAGCAAATCTATTGAGAATTAACGTAAAGAAGCAGTTATGGGAGGTGGGTAAATTTTTTATAGAACAGAGTAGTTTCAATTGGTGATGTCGATAAGAGTCTACTAAATTACTGACCAAATATTTATGATTATCATGAGATATTCAGGTTTTGTTTTCTAGTGTGTCTATAAATCATGGATTTCTATTTTTTTTATGGTTGACAAAAATTGTCTCATATTTTTTAATATAATAATTATCCTCACACATATGCAAGCTGTTTGTTGGTGGTGTGCTCTCACATTTTGTTAATAGATTAGCATTCAATTTGATTTTTTGGTTTAATATAGGTTAACGTGGTGTCTACAGCCACGACAAAAAAATAATTATCCAAGTGAACGATGGTGTGGCCCCCATATGATAGGTGTACTTTGTAATGTATGGAAACGTGTCTGATCAACGTAATACTCGCAAAAAAACGTTTTCTACGTAATATTAATATATTTAGCTTTTGTTAATAATAGATCAACAATTTGCATTGCCGTTAGAGATTTTCCACGTTCGTTTTTCTTGTCCCTAACAATAAGACTTTCTTTTTTTATCTATAATGGCAAAGGTGGATAATTTTTTAGAAAAATTAAACAGATCTTATGGTTACAAATTGCTGGCCTTTTGATTTCATGGTTGGATGTTTCTGATTATCGTGAGAATTTCTAGCATTTATTTTTTTTCTTAGCGCATCTAGTGAGAATTAATATGGAGCCTTTATTGGGGTCTCTAATTAGTAATAGTAAGATTAAATAGATCTAATGGTTACAAATTGCTAGCCTTTTGATTTGATGGTTCGATGTTTCGATTAACGTGAGAATTTTTAGTATTTATTTTTTTCTAACGTATCTAGTGAGGATTAATGTGGAGCCTCCGTTAGAACTTTTAATTAATAATAGTAAGATGGTGGCAGCTGCTGCATCAGGCTCGTTTTTGAACGCTCCACCTCTGGAGCACATGGAGGCATACTACGATTGACAAGAGGGTGTCCGCCAGTCGGACCTACCAACGACAGTACTACTACTACTACGTTACTGTGTACATCATCAGCGTTACTGTGTACATCATCAGCGTACCGTGGGCAGCGGCCCATGCGTGGTACGGATATTTATCACCGTCCATTTGACCGAATTTATTTAGATCTGGATATTCAACATCCCGAACCGTATCCGTATCCGAATACTCAAATCGCATATTTATGATATCGATACCCAATCATATCCTATCCGGCATGGATGACACTATCCGTATTCGAATCCGAATTCGCAGACAATATATAAAAACAAATATGGTATCAGTGATATCCGTCCGTATCCAATCCGTTTTCATCCATATGCGCCACCACGAGACGAGACGACTACGATCTCACGGGTTCACGGGCTGAGGGGTGCATGCAATTTCTTGGCTCCACCTACGCGTGTCCATTGTCAAGCCTGACACTCCATTGTCGTCTCCTCCACATGTCCAGTACTTCTACAACTGGGATTTGAGTTGTGCTTATTGTTAACTCCTTTTGCTTTGTGATATTGGGGTGTAATAATAATGTGGTCTGATTCCTCTTTTTTGAGAATAAAGTCAGATAATTATTTTGATTGTCTAAACAACTATCTTTATGATGCAAAGGTGTTGTTGCTTTAACCATATCCAGTATATATCATACACATATCACAGTCAATTTGTAAGGTATCTTTCTATATATGAGAGCTGATGACTATGCTGGCTATGGTGATTCCCAATAAGCAACAAATGAAAAGTTGAAAACAACAGAGTGCTGCCACAGTGCCTATACACTTTTTTTTTTGAAATGAACAGGAGGGGTGTGAGTCCCTACTGTTAAAAAAACAGGACCAAAATCAATATGGGGTAACTTCACTAACGAATGTAGATCAGGATCATGGAAAATATTATTACAGGGGGTGGCACAAGATCGAGGTGATTGATTCTCTGACCACTGTACATCGACACATCGTCGATTCGAAGTTTGTGTGGAACATGCATGATTCCTTCTCTGCTCCTCGTCTCCGATCTTGTGCACCGGCGGCGACGTTGCTTTTTATTTTGTGTATATGTATGTAAAGCAGTCAATCAAAGCCCACAGTCAAGGAAGGCCCAATTACCATTGCTATAGGCCATCTATCTTCGGATCCTCAGCGAACAGCCCAGCTGCCAGCGCTTGTCCTCAATTTTTTTTTCTAGGACCTAAAACGTGGAAATCATCAGGTGCAAACGCCACCGACACAAACTATGTGCAGAGCTGAGACCGAGCGGACGCTCGAGTGGCTAGCGGAGGCAGTGGCCACGCAGCCGGCGCGAGTTCCATTCCTGAAATCAGACCCGCGTCTCTCACCGGGATTTATTCCCAGAATAAAATCTCCAGCCTCGTCTCGCGTGGTACCACAAAGGGACTGCGACGTTCCTGTCGCCTACGAAGCTACGATAGTTTCGGTGATCTCCAGAAGGACGCGTTCTTCTAATCTGTGTGTAGTTGTAGGTCTAGTCAGGCACGTGTGGTGTGGGTGTGGTGTGCGTGGTTGTGTGCGTGTGTGTGCTTGAACAGATTCTACGACTGTACTCAGATGAGAGGCTTTAAAAAAAAAACTATGTGCAGAGCAGTACGCCAGAAGTAGTGGTACATAACAGTGACCCAACGATGTTGATTTTTTCTATGGGTTAAGGTAGGTGCTCCCTTTGCCTTTTTTATCCTTATATTATTTATTTATTTTTCTTTTTTTTCAATGGTTTCCTTTCTATTGTTTCCATTCTTTGCTTAAATTTATTTTTAATTTTGTTTCATTTTTAATTTTATGTATTTTTGGCTCTTATTTTTTTTTTAAGAGTTAAATGCACCAAAGGCCCCTGAAAACTTATAAGGGGGTGTCATATAGACCTCTGAACTTTGAAAATGCATTTTTGGGCCTCGAACTTGTTAAGTGGTACACCACAGGCCCCGAACTTTGAAAATACATGTCTAGCCCCCGAACTTGTAAGAGGGTGTCATATAGCTCTCCATAAACAGTAACTTTTGATATTTTTCAAATTTTTTTTAGAAATCCAAATTAAGAAGCAAGAAAAATATATCTAGAGAGCTCTAAACATCTTGATATTTTGTAGATTGGTAGAGTGAATAACAAGGATGACAATGGCATAGAATATGCTAAATTTTTAAGTGAAATTTGAATTATTGTATTTTAAAAATAGTCAAACTTATATATTCTATAAATTTTTAGGGTATTCAAATGGCAATAAAAAATCTCAAAATATCAATAGAATATATAAGTTTGAACATGCTAAATAATATGAATATATAAGTTTCAAAAAAATTTATAATATTTAGCATGTTCAAACTTATATATTCTATTGATATTTTGAGATTTTTTTATTGCCATTTGAATACCCTAAAAATTCATAGAATATATAAGTTTGACTATTTTTGAAATACAATAACTCAAATTTCACTTAAAAATTTAGCATATTCTATGTCATTGTCATCTTTGTTATTCACTCTACCAATCTACAAATTTTTAGAGCTCTCTGGATGCACTTTTCTTGCTTCTTAATTTGGATTTCTAAAAAAAAAATTAAAAAATATCAAAAGTTACTGTTCATAAGGCATATATGACACCCCCTTACAAGTTCAGGGGCTAGACATGCATTTTCAAAGTTCAGGGGCTTGTGGTGTACCACTTAATAAGTTTGGGGCCCGAAAATGCATTTTCAAAGTTCGGGGGCCTATATGACACTCCTTCACAAGTTCGGGGTCTTTGGTGCATTTAACTCTTTTTTTAATTTTATTTATTTTTATTTTTACTTTGATGTTTTATTTCTTGTTTTCTCGCGGCTGGAACTACGTACTCCTCCATATACAATTTAGAAGTCGTTCTGGCTTTGGCTCAAAAACGATCAAAAGAAGTCGTCCCTAGCGTCGCATGGAAAAAATGGACGCCGATGCCCTTCCGCATCGTCTCCCGGGCCGAGTAATTAGCACACGCATACGTTGTGCAGCATAAATGCATGCGTGCATGCATGTGTATTGATTACATAGAACAGCGCGTACACGCCGCTCGCTTCCAGGCCGCTCGCCGCCCACGCTGCTCGCCGCTCGCTGCACGTCGTGCTTCCAGGCCACTCGCCGCTGGTGATCTCGGCACGCCGCTCGTCCCTCGCCGCACTCCGCTCGCCCTCACCGTCGTCGTTCCATGGATGCGGCGGACTCGACGTCCGAGTTGGCCCCGGACTCCGTAGAGATGGAGTCGGCGATGCTGTCCTCGGAGATGGAGATGGCCGTGGACGCGGAGGAGGTCGCCGCGGACTCGGACAAGGCCGTCCTGAACTCGGAGGAGGTCATGGCGTGTGCTAGCGAGTGGAGAAGACGAACTGTCCATTTATACAACAGCCAAAAAAAAGGACCACAGCCAACAAAAATACTAGTGGGTGTGAGGACTCGAACCGGCGAGCTGTTGCCTCGGGGCGTGGTGGCCTAACCACTCAGACTATGCACCATTCATGGAAAAATGGGAACCGCGTCCTATTTATTAAGGGTAGACATGGAAAAATCCCCTCTAATTAATCACTCTTTGGCACTCCTTGGTAAGCGTAATCCTGTCCTAAACGACTTCTAATTGCGATATGGAGGGAGTACGTACCTAATCAAATGTTGCTCCATGAGACACTTTGACAACGTTCTTCATTCGGCCGACCGACGACTTGCTTTGGCCGACGAGGGAAAACGAGGTTGGTTACACATAACGTGCATGTGCATGCGCCAACGAGGAACACGTACCTCGCCCGCGTGATT
The DNA here is from genome assembly GCA_015844335.1 of Chrysopogon serrulatus. Lineage (NCBI taxonomy): Eukaryota > Viridiplantae > Streptophyta > Magnoliopsida > Poales > Poaceae > Chrysopogon > Chrysopogon serrulatus. The sequence continues at coordinate 630,351 of JADLZL010006151.1, read as the reverse complement.
GGCTCCACACTGCTGGGCCGTACGTGACACTACGTGTATGTGGGTACGTGTGGTCCTGATATATATATATAAATAATTTGGAATTCTGGTTTATGCAATGCAACATATGTATGTCTGCTCCGTCGCGTATATAATAACAAAAGTCTTCCTCGAAGGCGAGTCGAGGGCGACTGCCCGGCGGCTGGCCGCTAGCCTCACCTCCTGCTCGCCAGCTCGGCCGTGGCCGCCGTGGCACCTTGCCTTCTCCTTGGTGCCGGCGGTGGCCAGGGGAATGAACGGGGCTCAAATAGGCATCCTTCGATGGATGTTTCTCTTCGCAGTGGTCTACCCAGCTGTCTAGCTTTCGTGTGGCTACAGTCTTTGGTAGCGGATACTTTGCCGCTATCGCTCTTCTTCGATGGATGTTTTGTCGTCGCTGCCCACCACCGTTGTCGCTTTGGTCTTCCCTTCGTAGATGCTTTGCTGCTGAGTGCGGGTTGCCCTCTTGCGGATACTTTGCCATCTCGTCATCTCTGGTAAATGCTTTGCTGCCGTGTGATTTCGTAGCGTATATTTTGCCGCTACTGTTCCAGTGGAGGAACCAGCACTCTTGAATAAGGGGGGCTGAGCAATAGATGACAGATTGTAAATAGGTGAAAGGAGAAATTTTTGTGATATATCGTTGAATTTTTAATTAAAAAGTTGGATTTCTATTGAATTTTTGAATAAAAATTGATTTTTTGAATTTATATGAAAATTTTATTTTTTCTATAGTATAATAAAAATTCATTGTTTGGAGGAGGAGGAGGAGGGGGGGGGCACGGCCCCTACCGGCCCCTTGGTTCCGCTGGTCTCGTCTTCTGTGGATACTTGGCCATCGTTTTGTTTTGGTGGATACTTTGCCACTTGCAATGCTGCTGGGAGCTTGTCTCGCTCGCTCTGGGCAGATACTTCACCAATCACCTCAGCGGCTTTAGTGCTGGTCACCTCTGCATTGATGTTCTTAGTCACATGTTTCTATCTATCGAGGGATGGGGTTTTCAGGCATTTGGTCTCTGTATCGTTCGTCTATTGCGTTTTCTTTTACAGCTATATATGTATGTTTGGGACTGCTAGGTAGGGACTGCTGGGTTAATCACTAGATTACTTACAGAGTCCATGTAATGTTTCAAACTCTACTTTTTGTTAATGAAATATGTACCTCAATGGTACGGTCGTGAAATACAAAAGTCATATGTCTCTAAGAAATATATCACTTTATAGTTGATAACCTTTTTCATTTAAAATCATCTAGCTAAGATATCTACTTTTACACTTTTTTTAAAAATTAAAAATTTGAATTTTTTAAATATCCTCACATGGAGAAAGAACAAAAACAAGCCTTCAAAAGTTATATAGCTTTATGGTTAACAATATTTTCATTTAAAATCATTTAGCTAAGGATAATTACATCTAAAGCTAGTAGAATTCAAATTAAAATTTTTGTAACCAATCTCGAATGGAGAAATGATAAAATTCAAAGTTGTGGATCTTGATAAGTTAAAAAAACAGTGCAGTTGGCATAATTTTTATTTGAATTCGTTTAGTGTTCCAAACATCCATTTCAAATTCAAATCAGCATAATATGAGTAGAAAGAAGAAGATCTAGTATATTAACATAAATGAGTGCAGCCGGCAGCCATGCAGTTCAAGATTTTTTCATGAAAAATGTGCAACTTTCTTTAAATCGCTGAAATACTGCCCTTTTTTCTCTGAAATTTGTGATTGGCTCGTTTTTGTGCTGCCTCCACAAATACTCTCTTTAGGGGTATAAATCGCTGATTTAATTTGTTGAGACGGTTGCGTATAGGCGATCGACAATCGGTCCCATAGAGCCACGATACGGACCTTTTTTCAGTACTAACTAGTAGCCTTTTTTCAGCAGTGACTAGTATATGCATGGTCCCCGGAGAATCTGGCATGCGCAACAGAAGCTAGCAGAAGCGGTGCGACGATATCTACCATGATATATTGGCCTTACTAGCTAGCTATAAATTAACACCCGCGCCACGCGGCGCAGCAATGCAGCATATATATTGTCAACTAGCCATGCTACTGCTAGCTCATTGCAACAAGATGCATATGACATGGATTATTCTTTTGCTCTCTCTCGCCGCTTTCTGCTGCTGCGTCCTCCCTGCCTACGGCGAGATTGGCCTTAGTGTTGGGCCGCGACTCTTCGACCACCCCACCAACGCCACCACCACCAACGCCAGCACTGCCGCCGCTGACGACACGACATGCTTCTATATAGGATCCAGGTGGACACGGGCACTGAGCCGGGCGCGGGCACGGACGCCCGCGTCTCTCTCCGGCTCGGCAGCGCGTCCGGGAAGACGATGCTGGACATCAAGGACCTCGAGTCCTGGGACCCGAACCACAAAGGCGAGGACCTCTTCGAGAGAGGCGACATGGATTAATTCTACGGCTAGGGTCCGTGCATGGACGACCGGTGCACCATGCTGCTGCAGTCCGATGGCACCGGCACGGAGCCCAGCTTATACATCACCTTCGTCGGTGTATGTGCAGCGGGAAGACGATCCGTTTGGGCATCACCCGCTCGCGGATTGCTGGTTCCGTGTGCTGCAGTGGCTCGCCGTCGACGAACCGCCGTTCAAACTCTCAGCCTTCCACGATGACTGCGGCAATTTGGCTTCTTCGTGAATGTAATCATCATGTATTGGTGGCTCGGTCCAGCGACGAGGAGGATGGACGGACAAACGATAGTTTTTTGATCCAGTCCGTCAGCACCTTCGCTTCAGCATCACAGGACAACACTGAAGAGGAAAGTCGTGAAGTTATTGGGCCACCGGCCATTCTGCAGCCCAGGACACGGAAGCCCAACAAGCGGTTCACCGGATAAGATTGGATGAATTAGGCCACGTTCGTTTCAGCTTGGAACGACTCGGAACACGGTCTATTTCGCCCGGATTGTTACAGCCCGGTTCGAAGTTGTTAGCTAAATAGATGCAAGTCAAGAGTCTGTAATGGTTAAGGTAGGGGCAGGGATTGATCGGAGGCGTGCTCGATCAAGACTCAACCCGTAGAGTTGGTCTGGTTCACACCACGGCGCGCAGAGCGCACGTAACGCATCATCGCAGTGCAACGGTGTTGTTGGACTCTGTGTTGCGTGGCGTGGGGGTTTTGCTATATATCAAACCTGTAAGTCATCTATAAATATAAGGAACAAAGGACCAAATTGGCTGCGGTTGTAGGCAGCACATTATCTCTCGTGCTCTTGCAATTTTAGGGTCTATCTCGCCAGTGGTCACCATCGATCCCGGCAGCGCACATACGACATCGGAGCTCGTCTAGCTCCAACAGAAGCCAGCTCGGGCCAGGAATGGCGGGGTTCGGTAAGATACGACCCGGAATAAAAATTGGTCGATCCGGGCCTTTCTTCCATCGTTTTGGCCCGGAATGGAGATGGACCCTCCTATGCCCGGAACCAAACCTGGCGACGGTGCGGCATGAAGGGCGGGGCGACGGCGACCCTACGTCCTCCCCCTTCCTTATCCTTCTCGCCAGTTATTACCTTGCTCTCCCCTTCGTCCTCATCCGCGTCCTCTCTCCCTCCTAGGGTTCTTGGTTCTTGGATCTACCGGATTGGCAGCTTGAGGTTGGGGAGCACGCGGGAGGGCGTCTGGGATGGGAAAAGGAAAGGCACAAGCACCTCTTTTCCTCCTAGGGTTCTTGGTTCTTGGATCTCCTAGTTGTTTTGTTGTAGCACAAGCACCGCTGATCTCTTCCTTTCGCACGGGAGTCGTGCTGGTACTCGATGGGAGAAAACAGGTGTGAGATGCTGCTAGTGGATCGGAGGAAGCTGGTGCTTGCTAGCATGGAGAATAGCTGTTGCTTGTACTGGGCTGCCAATTGGAGGAAGAAGGAAAGAAAAATGGAAGGTGTTCGTGCATATCTGCGGTGTTACTAGTAGCAGGTATGAGTTGTCATACAGTTAGCTAAACATTTCCGTTCAGCATGAGCTTGCATTTTTTTTCGCAAGGAAATTGCCTGCCATTACTGGTAGGGGGATATATAAGAGTTTTCATGCAGCAACTTTTTTTTCTTTTGAAAATTGTCATGGAGCAACTAAATCTATCAATCACTAGTTGTACTAACTGTAGGATTCAGACATTCGGCTGGGTTCTGCCCAGTCTAGCTAGTAGTAATTGGATCCTTTTCTTGTATATTTCTCAAATAGTAGGATTTTTGTATGATGATAGCATTCTTGTCAGAAATTTTGTCAGAAATTTGGGCAAGATATAGAAAGGGACATAGAAATTGTAATGCATGCTTTGATATTTACAATACAGTCACCTGGGAAGCATGCTTTACACAGTCACCTGAGATGCGTGCTTTACACTTGTTTTTTTAGATAAAGGATAGTTTATACCCGGCTTCATCTACCAGAAGGTAGAATTAGGCCAATTATTACAAAGTTAAACCACGGTATATGAGAACCAGCACACATACGTTCACACCAACACTGAGAAATAACAAAAACAAGAATAAATTTCTGACTAAGTATGACTAATAAACCTAGTTGATAACCATCCATTGGATCTGAAAAAATGGAACGTTGACGTCTCCAGAACCGGGCAACATGCCGAGTTGCCCCTATAAACCCCAAGACGCCGCTGCAGTCTCGCCCATTGCCGGCTGAGTTCCCCCTCGGGGGCGGATCCGAGGGGCAGAGGCAGGGGGCTGCCGCCGCCGCTTCCGGGCGCTGCCGCCGCCTTCTTGCGGCCCGCCGGCGCCGCCGCAAAGACCTTCTGCTCCACTTGTCCGGTCTATACTTGTCAAAAAACCACCTCATTTCTTGTTAACCAAATTGTCCAAAGATAACGCAAATGCTGCAAAGTTAATAAGAATGCATTATAATTGGCACCCCCTTTTAGACCAATTATTAAACAAATCATCTAAGTTATGCGGAGGCGATAAACCAAACATTAAATGCTAAATTATCTTTGGTTAAAATGACCCCTCTTTTTAAATACCACAAAAAAATCTTTATTCTTGAAGGTATTTTGATTTGCCAAATATCTTGTGACACCCTAACCCTATTATTAATTAGCGCAGCATACATGGATTTAACTAAAAATACTCCTGATGAATGTAAAGCCCATACAAAAGAATCCTGTTCCCCTTATAAGTTTACATTAAGTAAGGATGCAATAATCATATTCCAGTCCCGCAAGTTCCTACCCACCAGATTGCGGCGAAAGGAAACATTAAGTGGAACCGAAGCCAACACTTTGGCAACTGAATCTTGCTTTCTTCGTACTATGTTAAACAACGAGGGGAATTTATCTTTGAGTGGTTTGTTACCTAGCCAAGTATCCACCCAAAACCGAGTTTGTGACCCATCCTTTACATGGAATGAGCCATAGTTCATAAAAACCTCCTTTACCTTCATCAGTCCTTTCCAAAAGTGAGAATCCGAAGACTTTTTGGAGCATCCTCCTAAGGTTTTATCCTTTATATATTTGTTCTGCAGTAGTTCTTGCCACATCCCTTCCTCATTCATTATCTTAAAAAGCCACTTGCTCAACAAACCTTATTTTGTAATTCCAAATTGAGAATACTAAGGCCCCCTTGATTTTTTGGTTGGCATAAACTTCCCACTTAGCCAATCTATACTTTCATTTGTGGTGGTCACTCTGTCAGTAGATTCTGGATCTAAAACAATCTATTTTCTCTAATACCCTTTTGAGAATTTCAAAAAAAGATATCTTAAACATCGGTAAACTAGAAAGCACCGAGTTTATTAGGACCAGTCGGCCCCCTACCGACAGTAACTTCCCTTTCCAACCACTCAACTTTTCTCTATTCTATTTTCAATGACTTGCCAATCTTTATTACTCAGTTTCCTAGTATGCATGGGTAAACCAAGATATCAGAAAGGAAACTTTCCGATCTTACACCCAAACAATTGCGAATAGAACACTTCGTGATCCGATGCATTACCAAAGCAAAAAATCTCACTTTTATGAAAATTAATTTTGAGCCTTGAAAGTTGCTCAAAAGTACGCAAAAATCAATTTCATGTTAATTGTTTTGTCTACATCATGGCTCATAAAGATCACTATATCATCCGCATACTGGAGTATAGACAAAAAATCCTAGATGAGATTAGGAGTAACTCCCTCTACCTGGCCCGCTTCTTTAGCTCTAGCAATGAGTATGGCCAACATGTCCACCATTATATTAAATAGTATTGGTGACATAGGGTCACCTTGCCTTAAGCCCTTCTTGGTTTGGAAGTAAGAACCAAGTTGATCATTCACCTTAATATTCACATTCCCACCTTGCGTAAATTGCTGCACCCAAGAACACCACTTTTGGGAGAAGCCCTTCATTTTAAGTGTTTGTTGTAGGAAGCTCCACTTTACTTTATCATACGCCTTCTCAAAATCTATTTTAAATATTATACCATCTTTCTTTTTGGAGTGAAGCTCATGGATCGTCGAGTGAAGAATTACAAACACCCTCCATAATATTTCTGCCCGGTAAAAAGGCTGTTTGAGTTGGTCTTATTACCTTCTGTGCAACCGAAGTAAGTCTATTGGTTGCCACTTTAGTAAAGATTTTGAAAGTGACATTCAACAAATATATCGGTCTGTATTGTTGAATGACTTTCGCATCCTGGTTTTTTGGTAATAAGATTATAGTTCCAAAATTGAGACTATTCAAAGGCAAATTTCCCTCATGGAATTCTGTGAACAGAGCCATCAAGTCATCCTTTATAAGGTCCCAAAATACTTGATAAAACTCTGGCGGAAATCCGTCTGGGCCTGGTGCCTTATTATGGTTCATTTGGAACACCGCAGCCCTCACTTTAGCTTCTGAAAACTTGTCTATCAGGTACTCATTTTCTAGGTCACACACATGCGAAATGTCATGGATCATGTTCTCATTGAGATCAATATGAGAAACCTCCGATGGCCCAAACAAGGTTTTATAATAGTTGGTGATATGCTTTTTTAATTGAGCATCACCCTCTACTATATTAGCCTCGTCCTCAAGCTGGAAGATCCTCGTCTTCCGATGTCGCCCGTTAGCCACCAAGTGGTAATATTTTGTATTAGCGTCCCCCTCAAGTACATGTTTAACCTTAGCCCTTTGATACCACTTGAGTTCCTCTTCCCGGAGTAATTCCGCAAGCCGCTCACTTAACACATGTTTTAGGTTTAATTCTATAGTATCAAGCAAAGAATTTTCTACTTTCTTGTCCAGCACATCTAGTTTATCCAGCAATGCCTTTTTCTTTCTTATAAGCTCCACTAACATTCTTCGCCCAACCTCTGAGGTATTGGCGAAGTCTCCTGATCTTGGCTTGCCACCTCTCTATAGGGGTACCTTGAATCTGAGTACTGTGCCAGATTTCAGACACCATATCACAAAACCCATCCCTGAGCAACCAACCCAATTCAAACTTAAATTGTGGTTGGTAAGCTGCAGAAGGACCGTTTGTGTTAAAAAGCAGGGGGGTGTGGTCTGAAATCTCTCTAGTCAAAGTATGAACAGTTGTAACCGGATACTTGGACTCGAAATCCGTACACACGAGAATCCTATCCAGCTTCTCGTAGGTCGGACTTTGGAGATGATTAGCCCAAGTAAATTTCCTTCCTGTCAATTGTAACTCTCTAAGATTCAAAGTATCAATGACCGCATTGAAGAGAAAAGGCCATCTATCATTATAGTTGTCATTATTCTTCTCATCCAGTCTACGAATAATATTGAAATCACCACCTACAATAATAGGTAATGTGTCTTTCGAACATATTCGCACAAGCTCGGATAAAAAGTTTGGTTTAAGTTCTAATTGAGCTGGACCATTAACTGAAATTAAATTGAACATAAAGTCATCTTCCTTATGCCGTAATTTAAAACGTATAAAAAAAATCCCCTTCCTCAATCTGACCAATGTCAAAAATTAACAGATTTATTCCTAAAATCGTACCACCCGAGCGACCCCATGTGGAGCCATGCAGTGCCAAAGAAAATCTCTACCAGCGCAGATATTATTCAATGTGGTCTGCGGGAAACTAGCTCGCCCGGTCTCAGATAAGGCAATAAAATCTAGGTTCTTCTCTTTTGTTAAATCTGACAAAAATTCATATTTTTTAGTATCTGCAAAACCGTTACAATTCCAAAAAATTCCTCTCATCTTGACACAGCTTTTAATTTTTCTTCTTTTTATTTGACTATGCATATTTGAACATGATATAGGGGTCTGTAGACACAACGGGTCACAGCCCCCATCACCTAAGTCCTAACAAATCTCTGCACAAATTAAATTTAGAGCGTCTAAATCCACATTCTCATCTAAGGAACCAACAGATACATTCTCCTCTAGCTGTGTAGTCTGTCCTTCTACCAGAAGGTGCTCAGACAGCCTAAGCGACTCTACTTCCCTCAAATTATGCAATGAAACATTAACTTGTTGTTCATCAACACCAAAAGAAATCCCCAAAGCACTAGCAGATGCTACTAAAGATGAATCATCAAGAATATTAAAAGAGATAGGTGTTTGTCTTTGCCTTTGAAAGAAGGGGAGTCCATGTTCCTACGTGCCTTTAACTTTGTCGCCTTCTCCAATGAGTCCTGCTCTGAGGTACCCGCATTTCTCTTGCTAGACCTTATTGGCGACACTGCCCCACTACTCATGACTTTTGAATTCTTAATAACACCAGAATCACCCTTCGACTTCATCATAGTAGCCTTCCACTGAGCAGACCCATCTGGAGTCAGTCCAGACTGAGTAAGCAACACCATCGGCTTGGTTGCACTCTTCTTTGTCTCCTCCAGAACAGGTTGTTTAGTTACCTCTCCTGTATCACCAACAAAATCCTGGCAGGTCCCCTTGGCACCTACTGAATCGTGTTGAGTCACTGAGAGCATATCCATTTCGGTTAGTAAACCGTGGGCAGTCTTATGATTGTGCTGTCCATCCGGCACCACCGAATCACTAGATTTATTCCCTGGTTCTTGACTGGCTAGTGGCTCCTTTGTTTTTTTAGCATCAAGATCCATGTCATCAGACACGTTCCCCTCAGGAGGCTCATCATCCTCTGTGGTAGAGTCCATGTCAATGACTTGAGGCTCACCATCAGGCATATCTTTTTCCACCCTAAATTGTAGCTCATAAACAAAATCCCCAATAACCACATCCACCAGATTCGGGATGAGTTCAGGATCCAGCATGGCTATTTTCATTCTAGCCCTTCCAAATTTATTTGTAAATTTTGTGTCTACAGCTCAAGAAATGCCTAAGATTGAGCCAATTGCCTAAATAATAGGGAATTCCCGTAACTCTTTGGGAAGGCCACGGAATTACACCCAAACCTTTTCAATGTCATATTTAAACACCTCATCCTCGGTCCCTTTCTCAAACTGGATTTTCCCTTTCACTGACTTGGTGTCCATCAGACCCCAATTCACCATGGGAGCAAGAACCTCAGCAGAAGGAAAAGTAGTAGTAAAGGCATCTGACCCTTTTAAGTCAATTACCCAACTATGACCAAGTAGAAGTCTGTCAAGTTCCACTGCAATTGATCTGCAGTAAGGGAACCCTCCAAAACACGTACCACTACAGTCCTACCATCTGCAACTATCTTTGGGTTCTGAGCAACATGTATAAAATAGAAACCCGAACCTTCTACTGCATATCCACATGGTACAGCAGTTGCTTGCATGTATTTAGCATTTGGGCAAATTTTCTTAACGTGGTCCCCAAAGCAAATGTCACAACTAAGTACTGCCGTACAAACAGATAAAGTATGCCCCTTGGTATGACAGCGATAACAATATGGTTTCCCCTTAGTTTTTGGAACACCACCTTTCTGGGAAGATTCTGGTAAATCATTGTGCATATTTGACATGTTACCATTCAGTGGAGCAGTGGCCAGAATAAGATCAGACGATGGCGGTGCTGCGTTGGTTGCATGTTGAAGTGCTCCCGCTGTAGGAGCTGAAGAAGTAGTCGTCGTAGCTGCTGCACTTGATGATGCGTTCGTGTTGCCAATATGTGGCCCCTGCGGCAGCTTTGACTGCTGCTGCAGTTGGCCGTGACCACCAGTGCCCCCCAGGTCTCCTCCCTGGGCAAGATGAGGAGCTGCTGGCTGTCCAGCGTCGGTCGTGTGGCCATCACCCTAGGCGCCGCCATTCTGGGGAGCAGCAGCATGGGCGCCTCCCTGTCCACCAGTCTGCGGGGCGCCAAATCCATGATTCCCAAGACCACCGGCATGGGCAGCTGTGCCAAAGCCGTGTCCCTGGGGAGCCGCAGCATGAGGACCAAAAGGCCCCGCCTGGGCTCCGAAGGCGCCTCCATGTCCACCAAGGCCGGCGTGCTGGTGTGCGAAACCAGGCTGGGCAGCAGGATGTGCACCAAAGCCATGCGTGAGATGGGCACCGTGCATCCCACCTGGTGCAGGCATGTTGGACGTTGCATGGTGCGGCTGCTGCCGGCCGTTTCCCGAGACCGCCACCGTTCCATCCTCTTGCACGTGCTGCGTTCGATCGCCACCCACCTCCTTGTCCTCCATGGAAACCACCAGTGCCTCCTCCTTGATGGCCGCCATGGCCACGCCCTCTTCCCCGGGTAGGAAAGCGACCACGGCCATTGTTTCCTGAGTTGAAGCGAGCCTGACCGGTGGCGTTCCCGGGATTGAAACCGGGATCGAACCCTGGGTTGAAATCACCACGACCTCCACCTCTGCCACCAAAGCCTCCCTGCACCGCCATCTTCCTGCCCAATCTCACCGCCTCTGCGTAGGAGCGTTCCGGCTGCTGTGGGATTTGCGGCGTGCGCGTAACAGGGATGTATCGGAGAACCCTTGTTCCAGTTTTCGCAAACAGAGCACAAAGGCCCGGCGTCCCTCTGAATACTCGGTCGGCCCAAGTCGAACCCGAGGCGGACCCTGCACGCTCGCGACGTCCCCTGGCCCACGGTTCAGAACGCCTGATCGCACCGGGTGCGCAGCCGCGCCGTCTACACAGATCGGAGAGGAAGTCGGATCCAATTTCTCCGAGGATTCGAAACTAAGTGTCAACGATACGTTCGGATCCTTCCGTGGCAGCTGGTCGTCCGCAGCCTCCGCAACGCTAACATGCGAAGAAGCCGCAAACGGCTTGCCCGGAGTACACGGATCGGAACATCGAGACGCAGGAAATTCAAAATTTTGCCTGTGCTTCTTCCCCGACGTCGAGCCCATCACCGTCGTGGCCAACCGGGGACTCACTAGTCGACGAGATTTGGTGTCCTTCTGGTATGACGCCGTGGCCAGAGCATCCCCCAGAGTCTTCGGTGGAGAAACCCGAGGTGGAGGAAGAGGCCCCTGCCATGGCTCACCGCAAGACCTGTGCACCATCTTGCCTACAATTGACTTTGCTAGCTCCAGACCTCCGGGAGATTCTGTCTTACCTGCAACTAGCGCCCTCTCGGCTCGGGCTAGCTGATCGATGGAGAAGCCTGCCTCATTCGCAGCCTCGATGAATGCCGGAGTGGTAGGTAGGTCGTCGCCGTCGCCGTCCGCGTCGTCGATGTCGCTGTCCGTGTCTTCCTCGTCCAGCCGCACCCAGAACCAAAACGGGATAGCTCCCGATGCGCCATGAACTGGCTTCAGCCTTCTAGACACCTCCGCCACCGCCATCACCGTCCGCGAGAGTGCGGCCCGACCTTCGGCTCGCCGCCGATCTTCATCATCTTCCCCATCTCCTTCGTCTTCCCCGGTGAGAGAAGTAGGCTTTAGAGCCTTCCTGATTGCCGGCGCAAGGGTCAAGCGGCGCTGCCTTGACCCGGTTCTAGCCGCTCGAGGACCTCGCATCGACGGAGTACTTACTAACCTCTCTCCTACTATTAAATTTATTTAACTATAGCAGATTTTTCAGTATAGCAGATTTTTCAGTACAGGTTTAATTTCATAAGCTGATGTTGTTTATACTCTGCTGCAAGCCAATAGTTGCTGTAGTTGCAACCCTTTTCTGTATTAAGTGAGATAGTAATTTGTGAGGTGCATTGTTTCAGTAAACTATTCAACTTCATTACTGTTTCAGTGCTTTGATGTGGTTTTTTTTCCTTACAGTACCTTCTCCTGTTACTTGTAGATCCTTCCAGCACCGCTTAGAGTTGGGGAAGGTGAACCTCCACCTTCTTGGGATCCAGTTTCAACTCCAGAAGGTACTGAATTCTGTCTATGTATATATAATAGATTTGTATTTTTGAATTGAGACATCTTGATTACAGTAGTAGGTTTTAAAATAAGATGAGTAAGTCTTTGTCCATGTATATATGATATGCTTGTATTTGTGAATTGATACATCCTGATTACAATAGTGAGTTCTAAAATAAGATGAGTTTATATGATTCAGTTCTACTATAACTATGGTTAATAGTATTATCTACTATAGGTAGATATTTGTTACCTGTAGATCCCTCCAACATTTCATTTTTTCAGTTGTACAATGAGTTTACATGAAGCTTTTAAACTGACATATTGATTCAATTATGCTTATTTAGTTGACTATATCTTGAGTCATATTTGTTTAATTATTCAGTGATTTGTAAAAGAAAGCTTGCTGTTATTTTCAGGGAGGAGCCACTGATCAATAAACATTGGATTGGACATAGTGCCTGGACATTTGAGTAGCCTTAGACGAGTTATCTACTGGTTTTAATTATGCTTTGGATTTGTGCGTGATGGTTTGTGTTATCCGCCTGTAATTTGAATTGTTTCAAGCTTATCATATTCTGTTGTGGCAGTTAAGTGCCTGGATATATATACATGCTGTCAGCAGCTTTGGAGCTTTGCATGATGATTTGAATTTCTTTTTGATAGATATATGTTATTCTCGTGTAAAGTTCCAGTGCTTTGTAACCTTGCAACTGTGAACTCGTGAGGTTTTGTTTCCTATTTTCATGTGAAGTAGCAGACTTGTTCTGTGACAGAAGTGCACTAGCTGAATCCTGGCTACGTATTTGTTCTTGTCCAGCCGAACACATTTTTTCTAGTTAGACCAAGAACGGAAAATGACTGGTTTTGACTCAGGCCAGGAATGAGTGGAGGAAGAGGATCCACTTGATCCTGATCAGGGACCAAGAACGGAAAATGACTGGTTTTGACTCAGGCCAGGAATGAGTGGAGGAAGAGGATCCACTTGATCCTGATCAGGAACGGTTCCAGAACAGTAACTGTTCCAAAGAAAACGAACGAGGCCTTAGCAAAGTTTTAAATAGCCGGCTAAGCCTCTTAGCTGTTGTCCTCTCCAACAGCTAAGGGCAGCTATAGCTGGCTATAGCTGCAGCTAAGGCATTTAGCTGTTTTTGCAAAATAAATAAACAAAACACAGATTCATGGCACAAATCTTTAATTATTTGGCTATTTGCTTCAACAATCAATCGATAGATAGTACAATGTATGTAAACCGATCTTTAAATTGCAATGTGACAAGCATTAAACTAATTGCAAATGAGCAGATCAGCAAAGAAGAAATTTACTTGGTTCATCTGCATGGTGTCTACTACTCTGCTCCAGCCGCAACGGACCAGAGCACAGAAGAAACTTGCCTCACAGCGTTACGCCGCTGCTCAGCAATCCAATGCTCAGATGATTCTGGTTTAGTGCTCAGCTGCCTCCGACGGAAGCCACCGCCGCCGCTGCTCAGCTGCCTCCGTTGGAAGCCGCCGCCGCTGCCTGGTCGGTCGCTCCGCTCCACGCAGCAGCCGCTGCCAGTCGCCACTGCGACGCCACCGCCGAAGGGCATAGCTGCTGCCACTTCCAGTCGCTCCTCTCAAAGCCGCTGCCGCCGGTCGCCTCCGCGCCGCCGCCGCCCGCGCGCCTCTTTTCAGGAGAGCGAGCGCTGGCTGGACACTGGAGAGACGAGTGGCTGAGATAGGGTTACATACTTATGTTGGGCCAGTTGGGCCGGCTTACTTGGGCCAGATTTTTGCACTTTCGCTGCACTAAGTAGCTGACTCAAGGTTGATTTATTGGCTATCGCCAGCTAAATGCCGCTCATAGCGTCTAAGCTTGCTTAGCGCGAAAAAATGATTCTCTTAGCTGCTCTCGTCGCCAGCAGCTATCTCCGGCTATAGCGGCAGCTATAGCCGGAGATTTAAAACTTTGGGCCTTAGCTGTCTCCTTCTGGTCGCCTGCGCACGGTATAAGGCGCAAGCATCGTGTATGCTCGCTCATCGAATATTTGAACAAACTATGCTCAACCGAATCCTTCTTCATGCCTAAGAAATCCTTCTGAAACTATTCCACATTCCTGCTTCCTTCCTCAATTCCTTTCTTAGTTATCCGTAGTTAACACAGTCCTACAGTACGTAATTTCTATATGTGCAGTCGATCTCCTCTGTGTGTGTTGTGTGCTGCCGTGCGTCCTGCTTCTAATAAGTGAAAAGTGTGTACCACTGTAGCTAATAAGCGTCTTTAATTTCTTAAATCTTCATCATCATTTGGTGGGTTATACTAGTATCGGTTATTTGTGTGCGAAGACCCACCTTATCTTGAGCACTCCAACTTCACCTTTCGTCAATCTCTCCGTCCATCTTCATCCGAGGGGCACAAGCAAGGCCGCGGCCGCCTACGTGCAGTGTGCGTGCGGAGCTGAAGGGCGCGCGGCTACCGACGCTCGACGAAGCAAGGCCGCTCTCGCCTGGGTGCGTGAGGGGAGCGTGGAACCCAATAGCGCCTTGTTATATATATAGATTCAAACTATTTTGTATTCCGATTAAGAGGATTATCTGCAATCATGCGTGAAGTGCGCTAAGCTAGAAACAAAGAATATTCTGAAAACTAGTTAATTCATTGATGTTACCTTCGCCATAGATTCACCTCTATAGGTCGCAACTAACATTGTAAAAAAATAAGAGCTTGAATAGCACATGTAAATAGTCCAAGAAACATGATCAATATAGAGACAAATAGCTAATTAATTTCTTATTTGTAATATAGAACTTTACATTGTCTTAAACTCCATTAACATACAATATAAGTAACATCTTGCATGTCTTCACTAATTAACCAGCAAATATATGACATAGAACGCTTGAAGATTAAAATGGAAAACAATTAATTATTGATGATGCTACTGATGAAGGATATATTCATCTTTATCTGGTGTGTTGTGCTTGTGCAAGAGACTTTTTGATTATGAAATATTCAACATCAAAATAGTGACACTACTTGAAACTTGAAATTCCCTTTACGGTGCATACCGTCGGGAAAAATAAAAATATCGGCATGAAAATGTACGTATGGTCATAAAAAATAAAAATATCACCATGAAATTTCTTACGGTGCACTTACCGTCAGGGAAAATAAAAATACCGTCAGGGCTAGCTCGATAGGGTAATTCCAGTTTTGCCTGACGTTGGTTAGGGAATTTCAAGTTTCCAGTAGTGTGAATAAGACCATAATGACATTGACATCAAAAGTCTAACACTAAGAGCACATCAGTAGAGCTCCCAGAGCAAACTTGTATAGTGATTCCTTAGGAGATTTGTTGAGTGATTGTTTGTAAACTTGCAGATTGTTTTCTTCCAATTCATTTCTTCCCAATAGTTTGTCCTAGATAATCACGTTCATCAGCTTCATGGTGACATCACTAGAGAATCACTTACAGGGTTTACCAAATAGCCTCCCGCTAGATGATTGAAGTAGTATGCTACACTCGCCATAGCTGGTCTTTCATTAATATTTTCCTTTAAACACTTCATGGCTAGTTTTCCAATTTCATCAAGGATAGGGATATCTTGTTCTTCAGCAATGTCCTTGTCAAACAACACTCTTCCAGTGTTATCTTGTTCATAAAACACACTTAAACTGCTTGACAAGACCGTTTTTACCATCTACAATGGGCCTTCTAGAAATAAGTTCTAAGAGAACAATGCCAAAGCTATAGACGTCACTTTTCGGAGTCAACCTCCCTGTATCCTTGTACACTGGATCCATGTAAGGCAAACACCCTATCACAGTCATGGTATAATCTTTGCCCTCTACAGAAACCTTTGACAGGCCAAAATCCGAGATTTTTGGAACCAACCGACCATCGAGGAGTATGTTGTCTGATTTGACTTCTGCATGTTGTATGCCATTTTCTGTGTATGAATGCATGTAAGCTAAACCTTGAGCAGACCCAATGGCAATGTCCAAACGTGACCTAAGTGTCAGAGGCTCACGCTGCTGATCATTATGTTTGCCGTGGAGAATGTCTTTGAGACATCCTTTAGCAGCATATTCATATACCAGCAGTGGAACATCAACCCACAAACAGCAGCCCAAGAGCTTGAGAATGTTCCTGTGCATCATCCATGATTGGATTTCCACTTCTTCCACAAACTTATCCAGTGTACCTTGAGTTACCTCATTTGAGGCCTTAACTGCCACCTCGGTCTTGTCAGATAAAGTCCCTTTTTGAACTTCACCAAAGCCTCCCTTGCCAAGAGGCACCGAATTGTTCATGGTTATTTTATCAAGTTCGTCTTTCGTGAATAATATTAGAGTTTTCACATTTTTAAGTCTGTCACTTCCATTCTTTCTTTCAATTTCTTCCAATTCTCTCTCCTTTACTTTTTTTTCCTCTATCCGCTTCAGCATATAGCATACCCCAGTTCCAAGAACAATAACAAATAATATGGAAGCACCAACAGTGATTCCTGTACACAACATATTTACAAATATAAGTAGAGGATATGCTATCATTAGTTCTTGTAATTCCTTTATATAGCAATATAGTTGTTGTTATCGGTTGCAGTCATTTCTGTTCAAAGATAATAACAATGATTGTCCACTGCAGCATATGCAAACAGAATAATTTAGGTGGAATGATTTCAATGTGTCAATAAATTATTAGGAGAATTCACAGAATTCAATTGTTGTTATATTTGCAATAATGACACTTAAATGTCAGTTGTACCCAACTTGGCTCATAAGTTATACACTTCACGGTTTAGATGACATGGTCTTAGAATGTCATTTAATGAATTAATACGATTTAAACAACAAAGCAAATTAGTCACATCAAGAAAGTTTACAAGGGGAACCAAATGGTGTGCATCAAGAAAGTTTACAAGGAGCACCAAATGGTGTGGGGGTATATATCCAAGTATCTAAAAACCAAACATTGGATTATCATAATATTAAAGAGTTAAAAAAGACAAATAAAAATAAGAAGATCAAGGATATAAAATTAGTATCAGTGAGTAACAGAAACAGTCCATAGAAATTGAGACTGATATGTGATGCTGGACTTTTTTTTATTAACAGATATGTGATGCTGGACTTTTTTTTTATTTAACACATATGCCCCATAGCCTCTGACAAATGATCTATATTAGTATTAGATTCCAGTAACATCGCCGACCACCTTAATAGACCCACCTCTATAAATGAATTAAAAAAGAAAAAAATCATGCAGTTCCTAAGATACATGTTTGCTCCTTATCACTACAGTACTACCGCTCTTTTGTTCCTATATACCATGTTATATTTTTATTTTGACTTTTAGCAATTTTGTTGGATGTTTCATTCCCTAATGATTTGAAAATTAAACATAACTATCAAGTTTTTTAGATCTTTTCAAGCTCCACAATTCTAGTATTTGGTATGTTTCCAATTGAGAGTTTAAAAAATACAAAATTTTGAATCTCAGAATTTGGAAGTTTTGAAATGAATGTTTAGGAATATGAATGCTTTGAAATAAAAAAACTGGTGAATTGGAACATCTTAGAACACATTGAAAATAGTGAATGTTTAGGAATACGAATGGTTTGAAATGAATGTTCAGGAATACGAAGTTTCTATGTTTTGAGTTTCACAATCTTAGAATAAAAATGAATATGTCTAGGAAGCTAAATGACTACAAAGCTGAGATTTCTTAACCACTAAGCGCTGTTGAGTATATGGAGCACTACCATGTGAGGTTGTTTGAAAATTTTAATTTTAGTTTCAATGTCTCTGAACTTGAAACAAATTTATTGTGACTCTAAATAGCTTCAAATAAAAAGCTTATCAACTAAAAAGTTGTAGATTGCATTGGAGCTATACAATTTTGTACAAAGTTTGAATTTATCTGGCTTTATGTGATTTTTTTAAAAAGTACTTTTAGTGATAGGCCCTATAATACCCGTAACACTCTCGGTGTTAAGGTTGCATTTTGCATATACATCTTGCATGAGCATGAGCATCATCAATCCACTCATTCATGAGCATTAGCATATGAAAATAATCCACTTGCTTGTTCGCTATATGTGATCTCATATGTTCATGTGTGCTAATAAGTGATTGTTGTTTGAGCACCTAAACAACTTAGAAAAGCTTAGTATAAAAAAAGGATCGAAACAAGGTTTATGTTCATAAGTCAGCCTAAAACTGCTTCTAAGTTTTGATTTGCTTGAAAACACCTTATTCATGATGTTGTTGATCCTTTAATGAAGGTTATAGTTTCATTTGAGTAGAACAATCTTTGTTTAAGGGCCTAGACATAGTTTAGCCTCTAACCTTGTTAGCCACAGCCCGGAAGTCCGAAACCTGTGCTGTTTTCAGGCTCCCGAAAATTGGCTAAGTCAAATTCAGTTTTCAGTTTCGATGTACCTATGTTGCGAGCCTTGTATCTTCCAATCCAGGCTGATCTAACCTATCCCATTTGATGCGGCTCGGAGCGAGGAATCTATGGCGGTCATGCCATCACCGGAAAGCTTCGCCGGTGTCGAGGTATTGTTAGTCACATTCACCGCCCTTGCTCTGTCTCTCTGATGAGTGGGGCCAGGTTAACATTGAGTCCCAACTGTCAGCTCCCTGGCTGTAGTAGGCCGAGTGCATGTTGCAGATATTAGGGTTTAGTTCTCTCCTGAAAGAACCATAACTTGATGTTTTGTTATGTTTTGTGTTGTGCATTTTGTGTTCTTGTCAGATTCTCCTTAAACTTGAAAAATGTGAAACTGGAGTTTAGAAGGTGATAAGAATGTGATTCCAGTTTTGTTACTTTTTTTACATGCTCTAATTAAGAAAAATGTTGAACCCCCTGTTTACATGATTTTACTGTGATCATATGATGTAACTTGGTTTAGTGCCTATTTTCTTGTGAAAATATGTATGGCTAAATTTTGTATCTTCTGTGTGTGAAAAAATTATGATTGATTCTTGGAATGCTAGAAAAATGTGAAAATATGTTGTTTGACACTATTAATTTGGCTGAAATTTTTAAAGCTTGTATAGGCTTGTTTTGTTTACCATGGTTGTAGCTGCTTCTATATATGTCCAGAAATTTTGAATTTTTTTGCAGTAGAGTAGTTGTGTCATTACTAATTAGACTGCTATATTTTCTCAGATTTTACTGTGCATATGAAGTAGCAGTTCTCTGTTTCAATTTAACTATTAAGGAAAATAATAAAATCATATAAACAATTTGTTTGTGGATCTAACCAATAACTTTTCTAGCACGTTTAGGAAATATATAAAGTGTTACTATGATTGTTTGTGCCCAGAATTGATTTATCGTATGCAGTTTGCTTTTTGTGTGCTATGTAGTGCTACTTATAATCTTTTCTTGGAAGGCATGTTATGTGTGACATTGAGGATTGTTAGAAGCTACTTAGGCTGATTGAAATATGTTGTTCGCTGCTGTAATTCTTGTAGATATACGGATTCTTGTTTTGGTGCAGTTCTCCTTTTCTTGCTTGCTAACCCTGTATGGCTAGTCCAGCTTTTATCTTTTTTTATCATGAGATAAATTGCTTATGTTGTGAGAGGTTGTATAGTCTTGTTGCTAATAAACATATCTGAGATTAAATGGCTAGATGCAAGATAACTGATCTTATTGTAACACCCTAAAATTTGCTCCTTTTGGAACAGAGATAAATTGATTTGATTTTGAATTTTTGTGCTCATGGGATATAGGAAAAAATATTTTCACTAAATTAAAATTTATCGTATGGCATAGCAAAATCTTTGCTGTATTCATACTGCTACATATAGTTTATTGCAATGAGTGCCATTAACCAAAATTCAAAATTGAATTCAAATCCTTTAGCTAATGGATTTGGAAAATGCTTTGACGAAGAGAAAAAGAAAATAAACACGGGGAACACCCCTCTCCTTTCTAGCCCGAGCGGCCCACTCCCTTTGTTCCTCTCTCCCTCTCACACGGCCCAAGCAGGGGGCTGAGGCCTGCGTTGCACCTTTTCTCTGACCACTACCCCTTCGAGGCCCACTTCCCCTTCTCCTTCTCCTTCAACCGGCCCATCTTTTCTTTTTTTCCTGCAGCCCAGCGGCGAAGCCCACGCGGAGCACATGCCTCTTCTCCTTTTGTCTCGCTGGCATCATGGCCCCGCATCTGCACTCGCTGACGCTCCGGGCCCGCACGTCGGCGTCGTCTCCCACCTCCCGCTCGTACTCGAGCCGGACTCGACCGGCATAGGAAATCTACCGCCGCATGCCGATTTTCTGAGATCTTGGCATGTGCTCCACGCCCCCGACCCTATAAAACATAGCCCTACGTACGCGCCACTTCCAGATAGCCCTAGTGCAGCTGCTGCTCATGCCAGAGCAAGCAAACATCGTTAGGAGTTGCATGCAACCGTTGTTGCATGACTTACTTGTCCAGAATATTTATATTCCCACGACCTTACTAGTATGTGTAGGTCGGTTTATTATGCGTTGCCATGCTTAAACAAGTAGACGTTAAGTGACTTTAGGGTGGCTACTTATGCTACTGGATATATGTGGTATCTTAAATCTTGTGATGTTAATAAGAAGAGACCAGGTGGGATCCGGTGTTTGAGAAGCAGTAGGACATGGAGGTCTCTTGTTCACATTTGAAATTCTGCCTGTGCCGATCAAGTATCATACCATTGCTGGCCCAATGGCTAAGATTGAATGTAGCTTCACATAATGGCCAAATAACTCGTTCTGACCATGAAGCCATGTACCTCGTTCGAGGTGAGGTTTTGGACTATGGTGCGCATCACGGGGAGGCCAGAACATTGCGGAGGGGCGGGGATTGACCATAGGTAGGCATGACCTAAGGGACCTGGTGTCATCTACTATTACAGAAATGATTTTGCAAGGCAGCGCGCTTTTAATAACTGTTGCGGTCACAAGATTTAACCGCTACATAAAATGCTTGCCATTTACTGTGGCGGTTAAAAACTAACTATCATGGTAAATCATTTACCATGGTAGAGGCTCAGAAAGATCCCAAAGCTACACTAGCAGCTGGGCTTGTATAAATATGAGACTTAGGTTTTCACCTATCTATTTCTGATGGGGGCATGATTCCCGATCTTCTGTGTCATGTCCTCATCAGTTTCACCCGACGCCCCTTTCTCACTTCACGCGGTGTCCCTCCCTCACTTCAGCCAGCAGCGCCCCTTCTCACTCCCCCTCCCTCTCTCCCTCATTCCCAACCTAAGCATGGTGATGGTACCGGGCTCCAAGCGGTGGTGTAGTTGGGGGGCGTGGGGCTACAGGTGGCGCCGCGTGCGGGGACGGCGAGCACAGGGTGGGGGCGGCACGCTAGGGGCCAGTTGTTGGCGGTACATATCGACATACTCTAACCGCCAACTGTTATCCAAAAAGGGAGAATTACCATAGCCATATTCACATATGCTTTCACTATTGACCTATTTCCACTTGTATTGGAGCATTATTGATTTACAGGAAACATACAAGGAAAAGAGGAAAAGGTCACAAGAATATGCTTTCCGGCAAGGTGTATTTCACAAAATAAAGCAAAGCCCAAGACCAACCATCAATCTGGGCCAACAACCTACAGTGGAGAGGTCCAAGAGCAGCAAGAGGGCCATGAGCCGAAGCTGGGGCCAAGGTGGCCCACCCCTGGTGCGGCCGCACCTGGGTGCGGCCGCACTTCCCCCCAGAGGCCGGCCCAGCCTAGCTTTCACAGGCGGTTCGCTAAGGCAGTTTGGACGTTAGTTTGGCTGGTCATTAAAGCCCTTGCCCCCTGAACTGACCTAGACCAAGTATAAAGCAAGGGGTGGAGCTCTCCATTTCACACACAACACAGTACACATCTCACACTAGTACTCTCAAGTGTTCCTCTCCACTTTTACTTTATCCTTAGTAGTAGTAGTAGTGGAGCAAGGCTCATCTTGTAAGAGAACGAGACATCTTGGCTAGTCTTTGGTATGAATACAATTCTTTTCATCATGTTCTTCCTCTCTTTTTATCAATATAGCAATGTTCTAGAATTAGAGTATAGTTTTAGTGATATGATCTTATTATAGGAGCTAGATGATAGTTTGTGTGGTTTGATCATAGAACATAGGGCTTCTAGTTCATATGCCTTGTTCATGATATGCTTGCTAGTTTATAGTGTTCATATCATGTTCTTAGCATATAAAACTATGTTCTTAATCGTTCATACATTTAGATGATTAGGAACAGAGTTGTATGAGGGATGGTGGTTCATTGCACAACATCCAAGTTCTTTACTCGTTCATCTGTAGGGTGAGAGACCCAGGGGACTTAGGTAGTTTCTCTATATGTGGGCATGGTGCCCGGGTATAGGGAAGCCGGTGAATGCACTTCATAGTCCACGGTTGAGGTGGCAGGTGGTGACAGCCCTGTTCATCCTTTGTAATCCCCCACGTTCGGTTATGGTGTAGAAGTCTAAATTGCCACCCATGCTTGACTGGCAGACCAGTGCCCGGTGGTCTCCTGATCCATCGCAAACATAACTTTATTATTAAATAAATGAGACGGATCCCTGTCGATCAAACGGGACGGATCCCGGGGCAACCCGAGAACCCTCCCGGTAACACTTTTGCAGCCAAATAAATGAAGAAAAGCAGGTCTAACCCACCGGACTATAAACAGGTGAGTCCTCACCGCAGTAAACGGTATTTATCAAATTAATATAAGTATATATATATATTCCAGCTTTAAAAAAATTAAAAGGGTTTTATTATTAAATAAATTTTTTGGTGCATTTTAAAGGGCATTGAAAAATCCCACAAAAATCATTTTCTACACCAAAATAATTTGGCATTTCTATTTCTTATTTTTTGGAATTTCTAAAAATAAAACTTTTGAATAAAAATTGTTAAAAATTCAAAATTAAAAGAGCCGTTGGGGGGTCTCGCCGAACCCTAATGGTCTAATGCTGGGAGTGGCCGTTGCTAGCCACCAGCCAAAGGGGAGATCGAGGGGGCCACACCTGGTGCGTCCGCACCAAGGTGCAGCCGCACCCTCGCCAGCGCCAATGGCTCCCTGCCGACGACTGGTGCATGTGGCCGTTGCCCTCTCCCCCTCCATGGCGGTTGCTCGGCCTATAAATAAGAGGGAGGCCGGGGGAGGCTCTCCACCCCCACACACTCACTATTTCTCTCCCTCTCATTTCACTCTCTACCTCTCTTGCTTTCAATTCATTTCTAGCAAGTTTCGTGCAAAGCACCACTGCTCCCGCTGCAAGCTCTCACTAGCCAAGCAAGCCCCCCAAGAGCTACTTTGTTTTTTGCTAACCATAAGCTGCTCCCCGAGCTCTTGTTCTTGTTTTATTGTTACCCACCATGAGAAGGTTCATAGAAGGAGTGTCGGGAGCCGTCAAGCAGATGACAAGATCTCGCTCAAGGCGGTCGCGGGGGAGCTCAAGCACACGCTACTAAGCATAAAGAAAGCTCGGTGCACGAAGAAACTCCCACAATCGTGGAAGAAGAGCAAGCACCAATGGACGCCAGACCCGCCATCGACCTAGAAGGGGATCGGGAGGAGTGTTGGCGGTCCTTAACTCCTATTCCTAACCGCCAACTCTCATATGAAATACACTAAAAACAACACCAAAACTTAGTAAATAGGATTTATATTAACAAGCCCCATAAGTTTTGGTAATTTATCATTTGTAGGAGGACATGTCGGAAATATACAGGAATGTGCATCAAAGCATACGCGAAACGCAGCAAAAATCAATACCCGACATGAGCCCAAGAAGGACAGCCCACTACCTGGCAAATCAGGGCCCGAAACAGGAGCATAAATAGGCCCAAACACAAATCAAGTGGACTCCAAATGGGTTTTACCTTATAAGGATGGATCCTAGGCATCACTTAAGGCCCAATAGACGAAGATACGGGCCGAACGGAGCCAAAAAGGGTGTGGCCGCACTAGGGTGCGTTCGCACCGTTTCTGGCTCTGTTCAGGCCCAACTTTCGCGTGGAGAATGACACCAATGTACCCAAGGCAATTCTGGTGGTTATTGCCTCAATCAATGCACCTA
This sequence comes from Chrysopogon serrulatus, assembly GCA_015844335.1. Taxonomy (NCBI): domain Eukaryota; kingdom Viridiplantae; phylum Streptophyta; class Magnoliopsida; order Poales; family Poaceae; genus Chrysopogon; species Chrysopogon serrulatus. Next base: position 606,096 of record JADLZL010006151.1, on the reverse strand, counting down.
CAGCTCGGTTTTGAGGTCAGTTTGGGCTATTCAAGAGGGGGAAATCTTCCATTCAACCCTCTCCACTCCACCTATAAAAAGAGGCCTCCCCCTCCTCATTTCAGCATCCAAGTCTATTCCACACAATAGACTACACCATGTAGCAAGAAGAGAGAAGAGCTCCACTCATATCTTAGCTCTCTAGCTAGTTTAGTTCTAGTGTAGCGAGTGAGGAGAAGTGAGAGATGGAGAAGTACCGGGGTTGTCAGCTACCTCCACTAGTGTACTCGGGGCCACGTGTACACTTGGCGAAAGGAGTGCCGGGTATGTCGGCTCCCTCTTCGCTTGTACCTCGGCGGATCTAGTACTATTTGGAGTACAAAGGTTCATGTTCTTCTATGGCTGTGAGTTCTTACTTTAAGTTAGTCTTGTTTACTATTTACTTGTGGGTTCGTTGTCCATCCCCGTGGCGGACGCTCTAGTAGAGGGTCCCTGATAAAGATGGATAGCCCTGTATGACACTAGAGTAGTAGTCAATAGCATAGGCGTGGTGTCTAGGCTAGAGGCTACCTTCATTTGCCTCATACTCGACGGTTGACGGGGTAGGCAGCAGGTGGTGACAGCCCTGTCCATCTCTGGTAATCCTCCACGTCCAGGGTATGGCGTAGAGCTGTAGGTCAGCAATGCTTGGCAGACTATTAGCATTTTTTAACATCATCACAAAGAATAGAGGTAGATTCTATCTCCGGTAGTGGCACTAGAAATGCTTATTGGCATACCTCAATACCATATCACCAGATTTAGGTCCAGCCATGGTACCAAGGTACACCTCACCAGTTATTCCCTCTACTGCTACCAGTGACACATCTCTAATGATAGTTTCAAGATAGCCTGGCATGGGCACCGTGGCATACCAAGACTATTCTTACCTCTATCAAGAGAGTTATATCCCCGATAACATTAGGACTATAGCCTTAGCAGCTAGTGCCTTAGAGATGCTATCGGCGCACTTTTAGCATTCCTTAACACTAGTGCCAAAACTATATTCCTAACTACAGTAGAGAGAGTGGTGATACGGTAATTCATTGCAGCTATGGATGTGAATCCGCAAGCGCACGGCAATACTGTTGTAGCATTTCAACCTAGAGTTTTCCTAGGTGTCGTATTTATATTTTCCCAAAGGAAGGCTAATATAGATTTTAGTATGAAACCATAATCACGAATACTATACTTTGTATGAAAGACAGACCAATGTTCATAACAGGGGTAAACAATAATGGTTTTCAAGATAGTGGACACACACACAAGTAAATGACTCAAGTGGGGAAAGATGATGATAGCATAAAGAATAAAAGAATAAAGAATAAATAAATATCCTATGGGAGCAATTGTCCTAATACAGCTAATGTCTAGAATATAGTTAGTCATACAAATACATGAGTTAGAGATAGAGTTATGTTTGTAATGGATCGGAAGACCACCGGGCACTGGTCTATCAGGAAGCATGGGTGGCAATTTAGACTCCTATACCATAGCCGAACGTTGGGGATTACAAAGGACGGACAGGGCTGTCACCACCTGCAGCCTACCCCTCAACCGTAGACTATGAAGTGCAATCACTGGTTCCCCTGTACCCGAGCACCATGCCCACATATAGAGAAACTACCCAAGTCTCCCCGGGTCTCTCACCCTACGGATGAACGAGTAAAGAACTTGGATGTTGTGCGATGAACCACCATCCCTCCCACAACTGTATTCCTAATCATCTAAGTGCATGGATGGTTAAAAATAGAGTTCTATATGCTAAGGACATGATATGAACACTATGAACTAGCAAGCATATTACGAACAAGGCATATGAACTAGAAGCCCTGTGTTCTATGATCAAATCACACAAACTATCATCTTGTTCATATAACAAGATCATATCACTAGAACTATACTCTAATTCTAGAACATTGCTATACTGATAAAAAGAAAGGAAGAACATAATGGAAAGAATAGTATTCATACCAAGAACTAGCCAAGATGTTCTCCTCTTCTTACAAAATGAGCCTTGCTCCACTACTGCTACTAAGGATAAAGAGAAAAGTGGAGAGGGACACTTGAGACTACAAGTGAGAGGTGTGGTATATATTGTGCGAAATGGAGAGCTCCACCCCTTGCTTTTATACTAGGCGTAGGTCGGTTTGGAGGCCGAGTGAGTAAATGCCTTAGTGAACCGCTATTGACGGTCCTTAATGTCCAAATCCAACCGTCAACTAAACTTCCAAAGTGACATAAAAGCAATCCATCTAGCTAGAAGTAGGGCTTTGACTAACGAATTCCATGAGTTTTGGTGAATTAGTGATTTTGCAGGTATACACTGGAAATAACACACTTTTGAGCTATAACACAACATCGAATGCAAGATTGCACGCCACGGCTACGCAGGAACATTCCAGAAGGGACGAGAAGACTGTGCACCGAAGAGGAGAGCCAGCGGCCACCAGGCCAGACCGGCCGGTCTGGCCCAGGACCGGCCGGTCTGGGCTCTAGCCTGTTCGCGGCCCAGTTCACCCGGTTTACTCCACCGCCTTTGAGGATTGATCTCCACCGTCTGTCAATGTCGGTTTGATCCAAGGGCTCATGTTGATTCACCAGGGCTATAAAAGGCGAGGCAACCCTCCAGGGAGGAGGATCCATTCTGAAGAAGAAGAGCTTTATCGAGAAACCCTAGTTAGGATCCCGGGAGGTGTCCCTCGAATGGACATACCTGTCTAGAGTTAGCATTCTAAGAGAGAGCTAGTTCTATACCTCTAGAAGCTAGTTCTATATCAGAAATAGAGAGATAGAGTCAGAGAGAGTTTTGGAGGAGTATCAGCCTGTTGGTGCTACCTCTACTGCTTGTATCTGAGATTGCTTTGGAATCGACTTCTGAGTTCAAGTAAGTAACATTGTTTTTCTTGTTTTACCGATTTGCGACTCTTTTGAGTACTTTAATCCTTGTAGCTCTTAGGTTAGAGTAGTATTCGTAGTGTAAGCGTGGTGCTTAGACTCCGTTTCTCGTAAATGTACCCTATCTTCTGGATTTGGTGGTAGCTCGCAGAGGTGACTTTATAGCTCCGTTGAATCTTATATATTCCACTATCCCGTCCGTAGACCGAGCAGGAGAATAATTGGTAGTTGGGTTACAGTTTTGCCTATGCTCCTCTATCCAATTCTCTAGTAAAACATCCTAATCATATCTTACTTGAGCCTGAATTAGAAGCCTTAGCTATCTTCTCTATATCCCTATCTTCTACAGCCTTGTTTGCTACTCAGGTGGTTAAGTTGTAGTTTAGAAGACCCTCACACATCTTCCTTTGGGTTCAATATTAAAACTAGGTGTATTTATCCGACGAAGTGCTACAACGTATCTGTACGCTTGCGGAATTATTCAGTAGGCATTAATAGATACCAACAAGCATTTCTGGCGCCGTTGCCGGGGAAGACGTCGTCGAGATCACTCTAAACTTATCTTAACCTGTATCATAATCTTATCTTTTATTTGTATACTATCACTCTTTATCTTTTCCAATTCTCTTTACGTTTTCTATCCTTCAATGGATCAACCTAATTCCACGCCTATCTACAAATATAACTTCATGAGCCTACGCTTAGAGCCAGAGCCATCCTCAAAGCCTATCTTAACCTCTAACTATGAGCTACGCCCGTGTTTAATAGACACGGTCAGAAACCAATCTTTCTTAGGAGAAGATAATGCTAGCCCTTATTCTCACCTCAATGAATTCGAGCAAACCTATGCGTGCTTGCGCATTAAGGATATGTCCGATGAGACTATCCGATAGAAGCTTTTTCCTTTCTCTTTGACTGGAGAAGCTAGATATTGGTATGATCTCCATGTTGAGAGTGTTAAAGGTGACTGGAGAGCATTGTGTGCTGAATTCTGCCTTCAATTCTATCCTATCTCCAAGGTAGCAGATCTTCGCTTAGAGGTTCTATCCTTTAGACAAGGGAAGAAGAAGACTCTAACCGAAGCCTGGGAATGCTTTAACAATCTTACTCATTCTGGACCTAGTCTATCTATACTAGACCCTGTTCTTCTTCAACATTTCTGTAAGGGTCTGACTAGAAAAACTTCTAAATTCCTCAACCTTGCTTCTGGAGGATCATTCTTGCATATCACTCCCGATGTTGCGAGAGATGTCCTTACAAAGATCCACGAAAATGAAACACCTTTAGAGAAGCCAGTAGAGGAGGAGAATTTGATAGTTGATCAAAAATTTATACCTACCACATCCCAACCTACAACTATCAACGAGCTTGAACCACAGGAGGAGGAAGAAATTCCACTTCTAGACTTCATGCTTGATATCGAGGATGATATATTCACTGATTATGGAAACACCTCAAATTACTATGCTATTAGGAGACCACAGAAGTCTAAGAAGTCATCACTTAGTGAAGAAGTCTTAGATCCTTCTGATGAGGCTTTCCTCAAGCAAAATGCTAAAGAGCTTGTGTCGATTATAAGCAATGATTGGTTGGAAGAATCGGAGCTTTTCTCTGATGTCATCTGAGTTGACTTCACTTCAACAACCATACCTTGCCAAATCCACAAGGGTTCTTTTAAAGCATTATACAATCCTGTTGTGGGAGTTAACATCATGTCTGCAACATATACTTAAGATCTTTTAAAAGACATGCCCTTAACCCCAACAACAAAGTTTCTGAAAAGTCCTTTAAGCCACATTCTCCTAAGTTTGGGAATCCTCTATGTCTTACCTATTCATGTCAAAGGGATAAGAGTTCACCCGAGCTTTTATATCTTTGATATCATAGAGTTTGACGTATTGATTGGATAGCCTATAGAGAGACTTTTGCGAGAAGGACAAAAAGGGAATTTGAACATTAGTCTTAGGAAGAATTTTAATCTGCCTATATCAATTACTCATACTCTCAACAATGAGACTGAGTCACTTCCTGAGTCTGATCCTATGGAAGAAGTCCTAGAGGCATCCTTTGAATCTCTTCTCAAACCAGATTCCAAAGATGACTCCGAACCACTAGATGAGGAAGGAGACAGTACGCTAGAACCTAACCCTCTAGATGAGTTTGAGGAACCACCTAAGCCTACCATAGAACTTAAACCCTTGCTTTCTGGTCTTAAATATGCTTTTCTGAATAATAATCGAGAATCCCCTGTGATCATAAGTGATAAACTCTCTGAGGAAGAAACCTTTCGATTGATTACAGTCCTAGAGAAGCATAGATCTGCTTTTGGCTATTCACTTCAAGATCTTAAAGGAATCAGTCCTGTTCTTTACACCCATCGCATTCCTACAGACTCTGAGATAACGCCTTCTAGAGAACCACTACGTAGGTTGAATACTGCGATGAGAGAGGTTGTTAAGAAAGAGGTTTTGAAGCTGTTACACGCTGGGATTATATATCCTGTGCCATACAGTGAGTGGGTAAGCCCTGTGCAAGTTGTGCCTAAGAAGAGAGGCATGACAGTTGTTAGGAATGATAAGAATGAATTAATCCCACAAAGAACCGTCACTAGATGGCGGATGTGTATTGATTATCGAAAGCTTAACAAGGTAACAAAGAAAGATCATTTTCCACTCCCCTTCATTGGTGAGATGTTGGAGAGACTGGCAAATCATTCTTTCTTCTATTTTCTTGATGGGTATTCGGGATATCATCAAATACCAATCCATCCAGATGACCAGAATAAAATCACTTTTACATGTCCATATGGAACTTATGCTTACCATAGAATGTCTTTTGGACTATGTAATGCTCCAGCTTCATTTCAAAGATGCATGATGTCTATATTCTCTGATATGATTGAAGTGATAATGGAAGTTTTCATGGATGACTTTTCTATATATGGAAAAACTTTTGATAAATGCCTTGAAAACTTAGATAAGGTTTTGCAAAGATGTGAGGAAAAGCACTTAGTCCGTAATTGGGGAAAATATCATTTCATGGTTAGAGAAGGAATAGTGCTTGGACATTTAGTGTCCAAAAAAGGGATAGAGGTAGACAGAGCTAAAATTGAAGTGATTGAACAACTACCTCCTCCCATTAATGTTAAAGGAATTCAAAGCTTTCTAGGTCACGTAGGTTTTTATTGATGGTTCATACATAACTTTTCATACATTGCTAGACCTCTAACAAACCTGCTAGCTAAGGATGTTCCCTTTAAATTTGATGATGCATGTTTAGAAGCTTTTGAAACTCTTAAAAAAGCACTCATCTCTGCACCAATCATCCAACCCTCTGATTGGTCGCTGGCTTTTGAATTGATGTGTGATGCAAGTGATTATGCTTTGTTAGGGCGCTTTTGGGACAAACTAGAGACAAGAGGCATCACACAATTGTATATGCTAGCGAAACTTTGACAGGACCTCAACTTAATTATACAACTACTAAAAAAGTACTTCTGGCTATTGTTTTTGCTATAGACAAATTTAGATCTTATTTAGTAGGAGCAAAAGTAATTGTTTACACTGATCATGTTGCTCTTAAATACCGCTCACTAAGAAAGATGCTAAACCCCAACTCATAAGATGGATTTTGCTACTCCAAAAATTTAACTTAGAAATAAAAGATAAAAGAGGAGTAGAAAATTCTGTTGCCGATCACTTGTCTAGAATGCAATTTAAGAATATGCAGGAACTGCCAATCAATGATTCTCTCCGAGACGACACGCTCTACGCCGTCTCCAGATCGAATCCCTGGTACGTGAATATTGTTAATTTTATGGTTGCAGGATATGTACCACCAGGGGCAAATAAGAGAAAGCTTATCTATGAAAGCCGTCTACACGTATGGGATGATCCTTACCTCTTCCAAGTGTATTCTGATGGATTACTCCGAAGATGTGTACCTACTGAGGAAGAACTACGGTTTATTGAAAGATGTCACTCAGCCCCATATGGAGGTCATTATGGAGCATTCCGCACTAATACAAAGATTTGGCAAAGTGGATTCTTTTGGCCAACCATGTACGAAGACGCAAGGAACTTCATCCAAAGATGTGGAGCACGTCAGAGGCACGACAACATTAATTCTAGAGATGCCATGCCACTAACCAACAATCTTCAGATAGAGCTCTTTGATGTCTGGGGAATTGACTACATGGGACCATTTTCAAAGTCAGGCAAATATGAGTATATTCTAGTGGCAGTGGATTACATTTCAAAATGGGTAGAAGCCATGCCATGCAAAGCTGCAAATTCCAAAAATTCTAAGAAGATGTTTCATGAGATAATATTTCCAAGATAAAGTGTTCCAAGGATGGTAATCAGTGATGGAGGTACTCACTTCATCGACAAGGACTTTCGCGAGTACTTAATGAAGCAAGGAATTCAACATTACGTAGCTACTCCATACCATCCTCAAACAAGTGGCCAAGTAGAGATTTTCAATAAGCAGATCAAGAACATTCTACAAAAGACAGTCAACGAGATGGGGACTGCTTGGAAGGAAAGGCTACCCGACGCATTATGGGCACACCGAACAGCATACAAGACACCTCTTGGCATGTCACCTTATCAACTTGTCTATGGGAAGACCTGCCACTTGCCAGTAGAGCTTGAGTTTAAGGCTCACTGGGTAATCAAGAAATGGAATATGGATTTAGAGGCCACCGGGACAAGAAGAAGGATGCAACTCTCAAAACTAGATGAATGGCGAGAGAAAGCATATCACAACGCTAAGATCTATAAAGAGAGGACCAAAAGCTGGCATGATAAATGAATCAAGAAGAAGAGCTTCAGCCCCGGAGATAAAGTACTCCTATTCAATTCCAGGATGAAATTGTTCGGGCATGGTAAACTACGAAGCAAATGGGAAGGACCATTCACGGTGGTAAACGCATCATCACAGGGAGCAGTGACACTTCAAAACAACGAAGGTACGTTATTCAAGGTAAATGGCCAACGCCTTAAGATTTTTCTAGAACCTTCTAGACCACCTGAGGAATTAGATGAAATTTATTTTCTGGCTTTTCCCTAATTTATAAAAACTACCACCTCCGTCGCGAATTGGGACGCGACAGGAGAAAAATTGGAGAGATAATGGGCCAAGTATGCACCTGCGAAAGGGCACCGAAAACCGTGGCTAGGGCGGTCCCCACCCCGCATCGGGCCGGTTCGCCTGCGCGCCTCGCGGTCCACCGCCTCTCGGCGCGTAGCTTGATCCGTTAGGGTTTCGAATATTCTGCTATGGTGCGCATCCGCCACCGCCTTGTTTCGGTAGATGCTCGGGATAGATTAGGATGGAATACCCCCTACCTCAAGTCATCAGGACTATATAAACACCCCCTGGGGTCATTCTCCTCTCATCCTAAGAGCTCTCCTCTCTCAAACCCATAGCAAGGAAGCTCTCCACCTCTCCATCATTTGCCAAGTGGCTAGCCCAAACCACCCATATGTTGACGGTTCTTAATCCCTATTTTATACCATCAATTTTGCATGAATTAATATGAAACGAATCATAAAGCATAGTTGTAGGGTTTAATTGTAATGAGTTCTATGAGTTGTGTTGTTCTCGATCGTTTTATAGGTATATCCAATTTTATACAGAATAAAAGTATCTCAAATAAGGAATTGGACTGCACCATTGCGATGGACTCGTTGAGACGATCGAAACGGACCTATCATTTGCTATATTCGAAGTTCGGAATCAAAATCTGTGGCAACACAAGCACCATTAGACTATAGGAGGCCCGAGAAGACACCACGCTGAAGATGGGCCCGAAACACCACAATTGGGCGCCGGCCGGCGCACCCATGGGGCCGGACGGCCCTACCCCTAGGGTTTTCACCCTCGCCTTGTGGAGTCTTCCTCCACCGCCTATAAGCAGTCATCTCGGCCCTTGGTTAAGTCGGTCTGATCTTGCGGCGCACGTTCATCCCACCGGACTATAAATAAAGAGGCATACCCCCCTTCCTGAGGGCACCACATTATTACGGAGATGTAGAGGCGTCCCTCGAAAGGATGACCTCTCACCTCTAGAGAATTAGGGCTAGACTTTCCAATGTAGTAGATTAGTTCTAGTTGAGAGTTAGGGAGAGCGGAGCTACGCCCAGGTTCCGAAGGAGTCTTTGAAGGAGTCATCAGAGTTCTGGTACATCTTTATATCTATTCTTGTAAGACTTATGCTTTAATATATTCTATCTTCTCTATTTACTTTTATGCCTAGCATTTGATGGTTAGTATAGTTGTTATACTTTAGCATGGGATCTCCACCTGTATTAGATGCTCTAGTTAGCGTATGTGACTAGAGTAGTAATCGTTAGCGTAGACGTGGTGTCTAGGCTAGGGTTTACCTGAGGTTACGCTCAATCCCACGGTTAGTTGTGGTAGCCCCAGAGCTGACAGGTCTATCCGGTCTTCGTATTCCACCATGTTCGGGTTGATGTTTTGTAGAGCTTTTGGCAGCCTTCCCCGACTACTTTCTTCCCAGTCTTATTCGAGAGTTGGAAAGGTACTGTTGCTCCAAAGTGCTATTGTGTGATTGCTTTATCTACCATAAATTAGTTATTATAGAACCCTGGTAATAGAGAGGTATTTTGGAACCTTGAGCTCTCCTCTTGTCCTCTCACTTTAGCTATTTACTCTTTTTATCATAGAATTCTCCTGTGTGTGTGTCATATATGCATAATTCCTATCATCTACCCTTTACCCCTACTCTAGTCTAGTTGGTGGATTAAGTCAGTAGATACATGATGGTGAACTATCAATGTCATTATCTATTGTTTCCCAGTGGTAAAATATAAACAACGATACCGGAATACTCCAGGTAAAATGCTACATTGGTTTTTTTCGTAAACTTGCGAATCCTTCATATTTTAATTGTGCATAAGAAATTCCAACAAGCATTTTCGGCGCCGTTGTCGGGGAACAATTGGCGTAAAGATTTTGATATTGATCTTGATATCTGCTAATCTAGTCTACCACTAGCTTTAGTAGGTTTACCCCTGTCTTGTTTAGTTGTGGAATAAGCAGGTCATCAACCGTTCTAACCTTCTAGAAAAATTCCACAAGAACAAGACATGGGAGATATTGAAGAACTCAGGGTGCCTGAACATTCATGATCCATCAATATTAGAATCCTGCCATCTCACAGGAAACTCCTAAATTCAATTCGGGTAAGTCAAAAGATGAACTCACGTCAGAAATAAATCAAGGCATATGATGAAGTCCAATAACTTTGCACAAAAGGAAGATACAGCTCATTCTCCATGGAAGAGCTATAAGTATCAAAGTTTATTCACTTAATCTTTTATCACAAGTTACCTTTGCCTTGAACCATATAAAAGTGCAGCTACCAACAAAATTTGTTAAAAGAAATCTATGCTAAAGTAACACTATATAAAAGCCCATCCTTTCATTAGCATAGATGAAATTCACACGAATTATATGGACCATAACCCACATTCTAAACTTGTTGCAATCCTTCGGGTATGTGTCCACTAATATTTTTGTAGGAAAGAAAAAAATAAATGTCTAATCATGGTTCAAAACGAAAAGAAAGGAGAACAAGTGTATAGAAAAGACCAAGATGGAAAGAAATCGATGTAAGAACACTTCAACACCTTCTACACTTCACCGTGATAGTGGACTAATCATCCTGCAAGACATAAGGTATGTTTACCCAAGTCTCTTGCAACTTTAAATTACATTAAATATCTTATACCATATTGTTAATTGTCTTGGTTATCCTTACCTTATGTCATGCTTAATTTACTAAAACTTAAAACAAATAAAATACTCTTTTGGTTCACCTATATATTCTTGGTTCTATTTGAATAAATATCTTTAGTCTTTTGAACTTTATTACTCTACTATAAGTATGGTTCAAAGTATTACTTAAACAATATAACATGAAAGCATATTTGTATAGGAATTTGATTGAATATACTGACTATCCTCTCCTATATAAAAATGTCTAAATCATATTAGGAGACTTCATAGAATCAAATCAAGGTTAGAGGTATTCTTCAAAATTATATGTTCACCTTAACCTTGCTTGAAAATTTGAAATAATGGTGAATCATTTAAAACGGGGGCTACAAGTTAATCTTTAACTCCTTGGAAATATTATCCATACCTTAAATAAATAGTATATTCCTTTGGGTATTGTTGTCACTAACCATTCCAGGCTTGGCTTGAAGTAGAAGAATGATAGTGTCAGGTATGTGTCGACGAGATATCGGCGATAGTCCTACCACGGGTATACCAATGGCAGTGATTTATGCGGAGGCACGCGTTGGAACACAAGCGAGATGGAACAGGAAGAACAGCACACATGGTTTACCCAGGTTCGGGCCACCTGATGCGTAATACCCTACGTCTTGCTCTTTATCTATTATTGCGAAAAGTTTCGATTAGATGTCTAGGTAGGGGGTCCCTGCCCGCCTTATATAGTCTAGGTGCAAGGTTACAGATCCTAAGATCCCAAGGTGGTCGGTTACAAAACAATCGTGTCCTAGTAGAAGTACAATTGGTTTCCTAACCGACTAGTTCCTTGTATGACAAGTAACTCTGATTGTCCACCTAGGACTCCGACTAGACCAGAAAGGCCGATCGGGCTTGGTCCTGCGGGCTGGGCCGCCTTGTGAGTCGAGACTAAGGACCTGCCGTGAGGGTATAGGGGGCTAAACCCCCACAGCTAGTCCCCGAGCACCATGAATCTTGAGGAACAGCATCGTCTTCTACTCGTCGACCAACTCTGATCAGCAACTCCTCCGGAAAAGCTTGCAATCCATCAACCGACCAGTTTGAAGAAGCACCGACCAGCTCAAAGAAGCACCGACCAGTTCAGAGGAAAAGGTCGACCTCTGTTTCATCACGACTGCTTTTCAATCGAAAGATGCATGTTGCTCTAAAAAAGGAAAGAAAAAAGCAGCTCATGTCCAGTGACGTGGGCCCACAGTAGCACATGATATTAGATATCATTGGTTAATTCAGAAAATTACTTTCCAGAAAAAGTGATATATGCTCGTAACTTCCAGTTTAAAAGACAAAAAACAGGCCCGATCCATTTGCCAGAGTGACATGGGCCCACGTAGTCCCCAAGGTTGGTAGAAGATGAAAGTCATGTTGTGGCAAGCTTACTGGTAAACTTCTTCATCCCTCGCCCTTGTGCTAGGCAAGCTCGGGGATGGACTTCGTGAAACCCATCTTTCCAGAAAAAGACAGAATAACCACGCTGCTCGAAAATGCTAAGTCCAGTAACATAACTAAATGGGCCAGTCACCCATCCAGAGGCCCAATGGTATAACTGGGAATATCCTTTGTCCCAGAGGACAGAAAAGAGATGCCCGACGCAAGAACCGAGTAACGGTACGGGTTACCACGCTGCGGCTGTTCGGCTTCGGTCGTGGGTGTAATGATGGCGCCGTCCCATCGTGGGAAAGTGGCCCATCATGAAGTTGGAACGCCGACCCCTCGTCTGGCTCGCCGCTCGCCTCCTATACAGCCGCCTATAAATACGGTGCGCAGCGGGAGGGAAAAGCAATCTTCCTCGGAACAAACCCTAGTCCCAATCTTCGCTTTCCACCAACCCTCTGCTGCTCGCTTCGGGGAAATGGAGTCGGGAAAGCGCGCGGCGGAGAGCTCGCCGAGCACACAGCCCCGGCGGCAACGCCGCAACGATGGGTAGGTATCACATTGTGTCAGATTCACTTTTGTTGCAGAAGATACTGACGCCATTCTTCGATTTGTGCAGAGTCCCACTTCTCGGTGCGCCCGCACCGCGGCTCCTCCTCGCCGCCGAGGAACCCGGTGAAGGGAGCAGCCGCGGGCAACACGGGATGGTGACCCGGACGGTTGCCATGGCTGACCTCCGTGATCGGCCGAGCGCCGTGATGACGGCGCTGGAGGTCACCGAGATAGAGGCGCAAGCAGCCCGCGCCAACCAGGAGGCCGCCGACCTGCGGGTGGCCGAACTGGAGGAGGAGCTCCAGGCGGTGCTCCCCCCCAGCAGAGGTCGCCGCCGACTGGTGGGGGCTACCGGTGATTCTCTCCAGGAGCAGCTGGAGAACGCACCGGGGCGCATCCGGGAAATGGTGTCCCGTGGCGTGCGCCGTGGGGTGGCTTCGGCGCTGGCCGTGGCTCAGCGCCGGTCTGGTGTAGAGCTCCGTCACCTCGTCGGTCTCCCGGAAGGCGAACGCGTCGCCGACCTGGAACATCTTATCCAGGACTTCACTGACGCCGCCAACGCCATAGTAGAGGAGGTGACCGCGGAGAAGGTCATCGAGGAGTTCCATAGGGCTCTGGCGGTTGTACTCAAGGCGCTTGGTAGAGGACTGCTTTTCAGCAGTCCTTTGACGAGCTTCTTGGTTTCAACCCCTAGTGCTCTAGGACCGGGCCTCGGATGGCGCCCAGTAGGGCGCTTGGTTGAGGACTGCTTTTTGTAGTTCTATGGGTTTACTGGCCCTTGAACAGAAGCTTTGACGAGCTTTGTAGCCTTGCCCCCAAGCGCCGTAGGATTTTGTAGTGATAGAATATGTAGTCTATATCTAGGCATGCTGTAAACAGCTCTGAAGTAATGCTGCTACTTTGCATTTCTGTTTGTAATGAAAACCTTGTAATGCCCAAATGTTATTGTCTTGTATTTCATGGCGCAAATCATAAATTGATCGACCAGTCTGCTGTGAAGAGAACCAGTATTCTCAATTTTTTTTTGCAGTCAATCAGTTATTAATACCCTTGTAGCCGACTGGGCAGTCCCCAGTAAGGACAGATCGACCACTCTGTTCAGTACATTTCAGAGCAAAGTACGTGATCACCAGCCTGATCTGGTCGACCAATTTCAGAATAATGAAGAAACGTCAAGTCCCCAGTCTGAGTGGTAGTCCTAATAATCAGTATAAAATGAAATTGGGCCCATCGTAGGATTTTATACCGCACCGCTGTAAAAACATACCCATTGAACGTGGCCCAAGAAAGCCCAGTTAAAAATTAGGGTAAACGGTTGTCAACAGCGATCTCCTCGGGGAGTCAATGGGCCACCCGCATGGTATAAATAGTCCACCGGCCACCGCACGCATTCCACCCCGCATCAGCTGTTGCCATTTCCTCCGCCTGCAATCTCGGCAATCTTCAATCTTTCTCCTAAGGTTCCAACTGACACACCACCACTTTTCAACCAATCTTCCTCAGAGATAATGGGGAAGAAGGTGAGCAAGGTCGAGACGGGGCGCAAGAAGCTGCTGGAGGCGAACTGGGAACGGTCGCTGTCAACGCCGGAGTCGTTGGCGGCAATGGCGGAGGGGGGCTTGCTGCCGGCCAAGGATCTAGAAGTGTGGAGAGCACCGGCAAAAGGTGATCAATTTCCAAACCCTCATCCTGATGAGATCGTAGTGTTCGAGGACTATTTCTTGCGGGGATTAGGGATTCCAGTGCACAACTTCCTTAGGGATTTGTGTATTTTCTGGGGAATAGCTCTGTGCAACCTCTCCCAAACTCGATCTTAACCCTTGCCATTTTTGTGACGTACTGTGAGTGCTATCTAGGAATAGCACCACATTTCAATCTCTTCCGGTATTTGTATGTTCTGAAGAAGAAGGGTGTAGGATCCGAGGGATCTCAGGTAGCAGGCGGGTGCTACCTGGCACTGAGAGAGGGTGTGAAATCCAACTGGATGAACATCCAGCACACCTCCAACACAAAGAACTGGATGAAGCGCTGGTTCTACATTAACCAAAATCTGGAAGGCCGACCAGTCCCCTGCGACATTACCAGGATTCCCGAAGCAAATCCTAACTGGTCGGAGATGCCTAATTGTGATGGGATGGCTCAGGTTGAAGAACTGTTATCCCTGATGGATTTCAGTAGCATTGATGGCATTATGGTTGCCACCCAGTTCGTAGGACACCGCATTCATCCCTTGAAAGAGAGGGTGAACTATATGTTTGAGTACCAGGGGTGCAAAGATCCTTCTCGGGAGAGAGAGGAAAGCCTGGAGCCAAAGGAGATAGCAACCCGGCTATCAAAGATGTTTTAGAGCTATGCCTCGTACGGATATCCGAGGATCAGTGTGGCTCCCTACTGTCTGATGAATCCTTGCCCCGAGGTTTGTAAATATCGAAAGCTCTTTTTTGTTTACTCTGTACTGCTCTTGTAGACAACTAACAAGATCGTTGTTATGTAACTGTACAGTGGTTTCATAGATCACCATCCACTGCTCGGGGTCGGCTTTGCCCTCGTAGTGCCTGAGGTCCCCGATCTTGAAGTTCCTGGGCCAGTTAACTTGGCGCAGCCGCTCGGAGAAACACCTAGGGCCTAGTGCCCCGTATCGAGCTCGATATCTATCGTTGATGACGTCGCGGAGGTCGGACAGATGCGGCTGGTTGACTTCTTGTGGCGCGCTAGGTGGCCTGTTGCCATGGTCTTCTGGTTGGTTAGGATGACCATGGTCCTGTCCCACACGATGACTTTCCCTGTCCCGATCGTTGCCCCGCCACCTTCGGCTCGATCACGTCGAGAGCTGTGGGAGCGACGGTTCCTGGAGGGTCCGGCTGATGGCTCACGCATGATGTTTACCTGAGCCTCCGCGGCGTTGAGGTGGTCTAAGACGGCCTTGATCTCTGGCGTGGGTTGCATGTTGCGGAGTCGCTCGACCGCTACGGCGATGTTGGGCACTGGGTGTCTTATGGACTCGTCGTTCACCGACCAGATCAAACTCGTTGGTGAGGTTTCTGGGCGGCATCCTCCCTCTTTGGTGGACTGCTTGCGGGGTGGGTGGTGGATCGGCGTCAGCAGCTTGCGCCCCATCCGCCGCTCCTCCTTCGCCAGCAGCTTGGACTTCTGGTTGGGGTGGTGGCTGAACCTCGAGCCGGCGTCGCGCCCAATCTGCATTGTGGGCCAACCTTTCTTCCCGATCCTGAGGAGTTTCTATGATAGGCTCCTCTTCGTCTTGGCTGATATTGAAGACGGTTCTTCCGAAACCTGGTGGATATTCCGGGAAATTGGTGACGTCTACGAGCTGCGCCATCTTCTTAGTGAAGTCGTCGTCGTTGGACTCAGTGGCCGTCGAGGAGCTTGGTGAAGCCGATGCGCCGTCCAAACCCGAGATAGAGCTTGAGCCGGCTTCCTCCTCGATAGTGGGAAGGGAATGACTGGAGGCTTCTTCGCTATGGACACAGTTGATGGTGTGCCTAGCCGTCCCGTCAAGGTGGAACTCGACCAGCTGAGCTGGTGGCCACTGCTGAGCGTGGAGTTGTCTCTCCACCTGTTGCTGGTACACGGCAGATGTGTTTGGCATGCCAAAGGGGAAAGGTTCCTGCCTCGGCACGTCCTGTGGACTGATCCACAGGCTCGACCCACCAGTTGCCGGCTGCGGATACTGTCACCCCTGTTGGGCTCTCCGCAGACCAGTGCCTGCGGGAAGAACGCGGCCCTGGCGGCCGTGTCGTGGTTGGACCATGGTCGGTCCCTGGACCTGCTGTCCGTGTTGATTTGCGCGGGCTTGAACACCGCGTTGAGGATGAAGCCCGATCAGATCGGATCTCGGTCCCCGAGTTCTCCTGGCATGGGCCTGTGCACCGTGCAGTGGTTGAATCGTGACCAGATTGGAATCTGGGTGATGGAACTGACTAGGGCGAACCTGAGGGTTGCGCCTGGTCGTGGCCAGGTCAGAGCCTAGGCGACGGAAAGGATTGGCGTGGACCTGAGTGCCACGCCTGACCGCCGGCAGATTTGAATCTGGTCGGTGCAGAAGTCCAGCACGGGCCGGAGCCCGGCGCTGGCGTCGTTGGACCATGGTGAAGCCGTCATCATCGGCCTGGTTGCGGACCGACTCCAACTGGTCGATAATCTCCTCCAGACCTCTTCCAAGGTGGTCGATGGACTCGAAGAGATCAGAGTTATCAATCTGCCTCCTCTGGTAGCGAGGCAGCGGTGGGCGAGTTGCTGGTCGTGGTCCTCTAGGGCCTGAACCCGGAGGGGAAGGCGGCGGTGCTCGAGGCGCCGGCGCCTGGTTCGCCGGGATCTCCATGGTGCTTCCCGTCGCAGTGACGGTCCAGGTGACTGAGCCGACGGTGAAGGTAGATCCAGCTTCAAACTCCATGGTTGTTGCGAAGGACACCATCTTGCTTGCCCAAAAATCCATCGCGCACCCCCTACCTGGCGCGCCAAACTGTCGATGAGATATCAGCGATAGTTCTACCACGGGTATACCAATGGTAGTGATTTATGCGGAGGCACGAGTTGGAACACAAGCGAGATGGAATAGGAAGAACAGCATACACGGTTTACCCAGGTTCGGGCCGCCTGATGCGTAATACCCTACGTCCTGCTCTTCTGTTATTGTGAAAAGTTTCAATTAAGTGTCTAGGTAGGGGGTCCCTGCCCGCCTTATATAGTCCGGGGGGCAAGGTTATAGATCCTAAGATCCCGAGGTGGTCGGTTACAAAACAATTGTGTCCTAGTAGAAGTACAATTGGTTTCCTAACCGACTAGTTCCTTGTGTGACAAGTAACTCTGATTATCCGCCTAGGACTCCGACCAGACCAGAAAGGCCGATCGTGCTTGGTCCTGCGGGCTGGGCCGCCTTGTGAGTCGAGACTAAGGACCTGCCGTGAGGGTATAGGGGGCTAAACCCCCACAGTATGTCCAACCAATCGTCAAGCAATATTGAACTATATCCATCCAAGCTTAACTTTGCTTTGTAAAATTCCAGCTTGGGGGAATGGGCATAATTAGAAAATCTTATATTGCTAATATTGGTTGTGTCTATTTTTTATCCATGTTTGATTATTCACCCTTTTATCTCTAAATGAATAAATCGTTATAAGTGCTTTCATATCGCCTTTGTCTGCCATAGTAAGTTTTGGTTTGGAGGTACTACATACGGCCATATGTGTATTTTCAAATCCTTCTAAATTAAGTGTGGTGTTTAGGTTAAAATGCCTTCCTTAACTAAAACTAGACATGGAGTTTGGTTTGGTTATTGAACTAGAAATTATTATGGTAGACATTAGATATTTTGGACTAACCCCTGGAGGAAACTTCCAAAAATAAAATTGGGTAAGTCATGGGATAAATTCAAATCAGAGATAAGACAGGGCACATGTTGAACTTAAATAAATTTACAGAGCAAGACACAACTCATTCATCATAGATGAAAGAACTGTGAGTATCAATGATTCATTCACTTTATCTTCTCGCTACAAGTTACTTTGCCTCAAGCCATGCCTGTATAGAACATAATCTATGCTAAAATAATCTTAATACCACTTTTTTATTAGCATAGATGGAACAAAATAAAATTCTAGACAAACAAACCTATATTTCAAAATTATATACTCCTTCGGGTAGGTGTTGTCTACTAATCTGCTGCAGTCATAAGAATGAGTAAAGTGAAAAGAGTAATAGGATCGTGAAGCAAAAAAGATGGTAGGAGTGCAACGGAGGAGACAAGATGCTCATGAACAACTCAAGATGTGAAGGAAGGAAAGGACCACCAGTCATCTACCCTTCATCACCCAGTGTCATCACGCTCTAATAATGAAGGTAATATTCTAAGGTAAGTGGTCACTGCTGTCCTCTCGATCTTGGTGTACACATAAATGTAGACACAAAATGTTAGAGTTACAGCTCTAATTGATTAACCTAAGTAATTGATTAACCTAAGTAACTCAACATGCTGTGTTCTTTAAGATTATTTATGGCACCCTTCTCTTAATCTCAGTCTTAACCAAATGTGCTAAAACATTGTATTCTATCTTTGGAAGATGATAGTCATACTCATGTCAAAATATGTAGAGATAGACAATCCTTCCATTGGTTAAGCCCTTTAAACTTTTTTGACCATATGAACTTATATACAACATTTAATATTTAATCTTCTGACCTTACCACTCATGTCATAAGTAAACAAATTATGTAACACCAACCTTGTCTTGTTCAATATGCCTAAGGATAAAGGAAAAAAAATAATAAATAATAGATTTAGTTCTGTTGGTGCTTTTTTCCACCAGCAGAGCCCACACACTTGATCTCTACCTTGGTTTTGTAAACAGGACAACACTTTGAGCAAAGTTTGTTAATTTCTAAAATTCTACAAGTGAAAGTTTTGTGAACATGCACACTGAACAAGATGCTTCCACTATTAATGCTCTATTTTCAACCCGCTGGCCAAGCAAAGAACAAAAGTGTGACATCACCATCATAAGGGGTGCAACCATCAAGACCTCCATCTCTAAGACAGAGAGATACACAAGAGTGAAAAAAAAGTTCTATCGGTAGATTTTAAATTCCGTACCATTGTCATAAGGTAATATGGTAGTTATTTAATTAATCAGTATTCTTGTCTGCATTAGTAATTTCACTTTAGCATATTTATCCTTATGCATATTATAAAGAAAATAAAAATCTTTATTGTCCTATTTACTGCATCATAAAATATTTAAGCCTTATATATATGAATAAACTTATGGTAACCCTGTAGGAATATTTACTGTGGTCGCATAAAAATAAAATAAAGATAGCTCTTGGATTTACTTTCTTGCACATTGAAAATTCTAAGCTCTATGAGAATAAATATTTTTGTGGCGGCATAAAAATAAAAAAATATTTATATCGTGCATACATATTTGATTTCTGTATAAGAAAACTAGAAAATCCTAAAAAGAGAATTCGACTAGAGCCTGTCAATTTAAAATCAATTCACAAGAATAATCAATTACTTATTGGCTCACCGCTAACCTCTTATTAAATTCGAGCCTCGAGTTTTGGTTTTCTTGTTGGAGTACAATTATGCAGGGGTAATGACTAAGGAGTGAGTCCATTAGTAGCGTCTATCAGGCTGTTGCTGGCAAGCTCACTGTAAAGATCATCAACACTAAGTATTACAAACATCTAGCTTGGGGAGGAGCATCCTCTAGTTATCAAGTAACTATACCTAGATGATTATTAAGTCTGTTTTATATAGTCATAAAATACCAAAAATATGTGGGCACATGAAGGTCCACGTCTGTAGAGTCTTTTGTGAGTCTCTTAGTTAAAAGAAATAAAAAGATAAATAATAATTAAAACCAAATAAAGATACTCTAGCTATTTATTACGGTGTGATCATAGAGTGTATTTATGATTCTGTCTTGTTGTTAAGAGTCAAATAAAAATTGAGAAACAATAAAATATTGTCTTGGAGATGATGAATAGTTGCTCTGCCGTAATTTCTTTCAAGTGTCTAGTTTTTAACCTTGAATTCTCCTGAGTTTTGGATATGACTGCTTTGATATAAGAATTTACTCTGAACCTAAAACTTGTGGAGGCATATGCTTGATCTAAGTCTAGGTGATTGATGAATATGATATGTGAAAGTCTGAGTTACTATTTATCTTATTCCTAGCGATACTAAGTTCTGGAGATTTATTTTGAAAATTTAAAATCCACATGATGAGCTCTTGTATGATAAAATATGAATTCCTAACAAAGTCAGAAATGATATCTTTAGAGATAGGAAGCCTTTGCATATTTATGCTTTTTTTTTGCATTGAGTTCATCAACCTTTGTTGTATACCTTATGAGAGTCTTGTCATGCTTTTAATATCAAGATCACTTACACACTCTAGCTTACATATGCATTATTCCTACTCTGGGAGTAATCGCAACTATTTCTACTTTCATCTATGTTTATCATAGAAATGTTTACTCCTACACTGGAAGTAAACACCAAAAATATACCCCATAGGATAATTCCTGTTATAAATGCTCTAAGTTCTTATTGTTATCTCTCCAATCATTTATTGTATTCAAAGGATACATGTGGCTATGCAAAAGTATAAAAAAAGAAAAAGGGAGTAAAAGATGGACAAATATCCCAAAAATTAAAACAATAGGTACTAGATGCCCACCTCCCTGATTTAAAAAAAAGAAAAGAAGAAGAAATAAAGATAGCCCATGTTTTTCTGCGAAAAATTCTAGTTTCAAGGAAGAGAGTTATCTTTAAAGAGCAAAAGTAGAATTAGGATTAGCCACTAAATACCGTATATACACCTATCCACCATATTCCATATATATGCATATCTTGATTTGATTATATGATTTGACTCTCTTTGAATCCATTGTTTGACTTTACAATATATGAATTACGAGTATGCTCATCCTTGTTTAGTGCCACTCCTATGAGCTCCACTATAATCATTAGTTGTAGGAGGGCATGACAACATGAATACCTCAAGTGAGATCTGTAAATACCACATATTAAGAGATATAAGGGTGTCATACAATTAAGCTCTGAGTTTTATTTCAAAAACTTATAAAAACTCTAGAATATTGGTTGAGTGAAGAATTAGAGACATAGTGCTTGACTTGATTGTTCTATCTTTCAATTACTCAAGGCCCATATGAAAGTTGAAAAGCTCCATAGCTATAGGTAAAATAAGTAAGTTTGAAAGTTAAAGCAGTTTTATCTAATCCAGAGGAGAATCTCTGTTTAAAAGCATGCGTACTTGAGAAGTATAAAAGCATTGTAGCAACTCCTAATCCAAATATACTAGTAATTAGGCTTAGTTTGTTTGCCAAGGGACTGGCAAAAGGTAAGCTTGGGGAAGTTGTTGACGGTTCTTAATGCCTATTTTATACCATCAATTATTGCATGAATTAATATGAAATGAATCATAAAGCATAGTTGTAGGGTTTAATTCTAATGAGTTCCATGAGTTGTGTTGTTCTTGATCATTTTGCAGGTATATCCAATTTTGTACAGAATAAAAGTATCTCAAATAAGGAATTGGACTGCACTATTACGATGGGCTCGTCGAGACGATCGAAACGGACCTATCACCATTAGACTATAGGAGGCCCGAGAAGACACCACGCCGAAGATGGGCCCGAAACGCCACAATTGGGCGCCGGCCGGCGCACCCATGGGGCCGGACGGCCCCACCCCTAGGGTTTTCACCCTCGTCTTGTGGAGTCTGCCTCCACCGCCTATGAGGAGTCATCTCGGTCCTTGGTTAAGTCGGTTTGATTCTGCGGCACACGTTCATCCCACCGGGCTATAAATAAAGAGGCAGACCCCCCTCCCTGAGGGCACCACATTATTACGGAGATGTAGAGGTGTCCCTCAGAAGGATGACCTCTCACTTCTAGAGAATTAGGGCTAGACTTTCTAATGTAGTAGATTAGTTCTAGTTGAGAGTTAGGGAGAGCGGAGCTACGCCCGAGTTCCGGAGGAGTCTTTGAAGGAGTCGTCAGAGTTCTGGTATATCTTTGTATCTATTCTTGTAAGACATGCTTTAATGTATTCTATCTTCTCTATTTATTTTTATGCCTAGCATTTGATGGTTAGTATAGTTGTTATACTTTAGCATGGGATCTCCGCCTATATTAGATGCTCTAGTTAGCGTACGTGACTAGAGTAGTAATCGTTAGCGTAGACGTGGTGTCTAGGCTAGGGTTTACCTGAGGTTACGCTCAATCCTATGGTTAGTTGTGGTAGCCCTAGAGGTGACAGGTCTGTCCGGTCTTCGTATTCCACCACGTTCGGGTTGATGTTTCGTAGAGCTTTTGGCAGCCTTCCCCGACTACTTTCTTCCCAGTCTTATTCAAGAGTTGGAAAGGTACTGCTGCTCCAAAGTGCTATTGTGTGATTGCTTTATCTACCATAAATCAGTTATTATAGAACCCTGGTAATAGAGAGGTATTTAGGAACCTTGAGCTCTCCCGTTGTCCTCTCACTTTAGCTATTTACTCTTTTATCATAGAATTCTCCTGTGTGTGTCATATATGCATAATTCCTATCATCTATCCTTTACCCCTACTCTAGTCTAGTTGGTGGATTAAGTCAGTAGATACATGATGGTGAACTATCAATGTCTTTATCTATTGTTTCCTAGTGGTAAAATATAAATAACGATACCTGGAATACTCCCGGTAAAATGGTACAATAGTTTTCTGTGCGCTTGCGGAATCCTTTATATTTTAATTGTGCATAAGAAATACCAACACCATACATAGTTGAAGAGCCGGAGGATGTCCTCCCACTGGCGGTCATCCCACCGAAGCAGCTGGCAGTGGTACCTTCGAAGGAGATCATCCTGGTGCCATCGAAGGAGGTCGTCTGAGCTCGACCTCAAGGAGCTCCAATGGAGGAGTCCTACGCATAGGCTATCAAGAGGCCTGCCATCGCTCCACCAGCTCATCGACCGCTCCTGGGTGACAAGCCATGATAGCCAGGTCAACCTAGCATTACTCTCCCCCAAGGCACTAAGTTACTACCTCCTAGAGAGGGGGAGAGGCTACTGGGAGTCACCACCAAATTTGGGATGGTGACTGGCGTGAAGTACACCACTGAGATGCCCCGAGTAACCTTGGAGCGTGTGCGAGTGGACTCCAGCAATGTGAAGTTCAATCCACTGCCAAGAGCTAACCCGGAGCCCCCGAGGAAGAAGGCGAGGACTGCACCTCCTCCAAGACAACCTCGTCTGTCCTTGGCCACATTAGAGACTAGGATAGATCTCCAAGCCTAGGCCCTTTTAGATGCACTAAAGGCTCCAGGAACTGCCATTCAGCGTATAAGCAACCTAGAGATTAAGAATGAGCAGCTGCATGGCAAGCACAAACCGCTCAAGGCTAGGGTCAAGGATCTAGAAAAGAAGAACTAGAGATCGAGATGAGTAGGCACACGTGTAGTAATCATTAGTTATTTAATCAGTTTAGTCAGTCTAGCTACTTCAAATTAGTTTGCTTAGTTTGATTCATTCATTCATCTTGTGTAATAAATGTGCCTCATGCGAATAAAGTCAAGTTTTTAGAATCATCTCTCTCTGGATATATGTTTGTTTTTGTCTCCACCTTGTTGTGCATAAAAGAAAACAGAAAACAAGTGTGGGAGAGATAACTCACAGGAACTCTGAAGGAGAACAAAGCAACAAGAATCAGGTATGTACTCCAAACACTCTCATTACCACTGAGTTTAATTGAATATCTTTAATGAAACATGATTACACCTCAAGGATAATTAACTTGGTCATGACTTAAGGCAAGAATCACATAATTCATCACCTGTAAAACTTGCTGCTATTGGGAACTCTTTATAGGGACCCCATGCCTCTTAAGCTGTTGACAAGTATGAGATTGTAGAATATGAGAACCCGAGCCTCTATGCCTAGTTATTGGAGTATTCATTTCAAAATATAAAAACAAATAGCTATGCTACTCCTCTGTGGTTTTTAATTGCCTATAGAGCCATACATGATTATGAACTTTCTACATGAGTTGCTTGTCTTGCACTGAGCTCTATCATCTTTTAAGACCCGTGTTGTAGAGACTTATCATGCTCTCAAGATCAAGATCCACTTACACTCTATATATGCACTATCCCTATACACTGGGGGTAGGCGCAACCTTTTCCATCCACATAGAAAATGTGCTGCTCTTACACTGAGAGTACACACCCAAAAAGACTTTTAGTAGGATCTCATTCACTTATGCTCTAACATTCTCAAAAATCTCTATCTTGCAAAAGGTTTTAGTGCAAGAAGACATAGGCTATGCAAAAAGAAAAAATAAAAAGAGAGTACAAAATGAAAAATGGACAAGGGTCCAAATGCTAAAAAGAATAGTGACACGTAGATGCCCAGCTCTCTGAAAAAAAAGAGAAAGAAAAAGTATGATAGCCCATAGTCTCCAAGCACTCCAATTCAAGCAAGAGAGATATATCCTTCAAATTCTAAGCATAGTAGAATCAGGATAGCCATCATATATTCCACACACATACACATCTTGATCTAGGAGTATGACACCTCTCTCCTTGGGACTCTTACGCTGGCTTAGTGACGTGAAAGGTATGTACACTACTCCTTGCCAAACCTTTGAACTCCATATAAGCCTATTAGAGATAGGTTGTAAGGAAAGGCATTCACTCATTCACGCCTAAGAGAGAAACCAAAAATACCACATATAATGAGTGATTTAAGAGCACCACATTAAGGAGCAGGTAAGCTATATTTAATTTCAAAAATCTTGCAAAAATCTCCAATGGACTTGGCAATGAGATAAAGGTGATCTATTCGGCTGTTCTACTCTTCAACTCCTCAAAGTTGCATGGTAGACAATTTGAATCTCACAGTGCAGGTATGCCCAAGGATGAACCTATATTGATATCTTTGTCTGGAGTTATGTCTGAAGTTATCCAACCTTTTCTTGAGGATGAGTAAAAGCCTAAGTGTGGGGGTGTTGTTGACGGTCCTTAATGTCCAAATCCAACCATCAACTAAACTTCCAAAGTGTCATAAAAGCAATCCATCTACCTAGAAGTAGGGCTTTGACTAACGAATTCCATGAGTTTGGTGAATTAGTGGTTTTGTAGGTATACACTGGAAATAACACACTTTTGAGCTATAACGCAATATAGAATGCAAGATTGCATGCCACGGCTACGCAGGAACATTCCAGAAGGGATGAGAAAACTGTGCACCGAAGGGGAGAGCCCGCCACCAGGGCCGACCGGGCCGGCCCCCCTCGACCGGCCGGTCTAGGCTCTGGCCTATTCGTGGCCTGGTTCACCCGGTTTACTCCACTACTTTTGAGGATTGATCTCCACCATCCGCCAATGTCGGTTTCATCCAAGGGCTCACGTTGATTCACCAGGGCTATAAAAGGAGAGGCACCCCCCTAGGGAGGAGGATCCATTCTGAAGAACATTACCGAGAAACCCTAGTTAGGATCCTGGGAGGTATCCCTCAAATGGACATACCTCTCTAGAGTTAGCATTCCAAAAGAGAGCTAGTTCTATACCTCTAGAAGCTAGTTCTGTATCAGAAATAGAGAGATAGAGTCAAAGAAAGAGTTTTGGTGGAGTATCGGCCTGTCGGTGCTACCTCTACAGCTTGTATCTGAGATTGCTTTGAAATCAACTTCTGAGTTCAAGTAAGTAACATTGTTTATCTTGTTTTATCGGTTTGCGACCCTTTTGAGTACTTTTATCCTTGTAGTTCTTGGGTTAGAGTAGTATTCATAGTGTAAGCGTGGTGCTTAGACTCCGTTACTCGTAAATGTACCCTATCTTTCGGATTTGGTGATAGCTCGCGGAGGTGACTTTATAGCTCCGTTGAATCTTATATATTCCACTATCCCATCGGTAGGCTGAGCAGGAGAATAATTGGTAGTCGGGTTATAGTTTTGCCTATGCTCCTCTATCCAATTTCCCAGTAAAACATCCTAATCATTTCTTACTTGATCCTGAATTAGAAGCCTTAGCTGTCTTCTCTATATCCCTATCTTCTACAGCCTTGTTTGCTACTCAGGTGGTTAAGTTGTAGTTTAGAAGACCCTCATACATCTTCCTTTGGGTTTGATATTAGAACTGGGTATATTCATCTGGTGAAGTGCTACAACGTATCCATGCGCTTGCGGAATTATTCAGTAGGCATTAACAGATACCAACAACTGCCTTTGCAACCGACCAAGTGAACCGCCATCCAAAGTTGGGCCTGTTTGGCAGCTGCAGGGGTGCGGCCGCACCCTGGTGCGCCCGCACCAGGGGTAGCCCCCCTCGGCACCGCCTTTGGTCAGTGGGCCGTGGGCTTGCTCTGGACCTCTCCTGTTATGGTGGTTGGTCCAGGTTTGTCTTTTTGGATTGGGCTTTGCTTTATTTTTTTGTAAAGCGTATTCTTGTCACCTTTTTTCCTCTTTTACTTGTATGTTTCCTGTAAATCAATGATGCTCCACTACAAGAGGAAATAGGTCAATAGTAAAGGTATATATGAATATGGCTATGATATTTCTCCCTTTTTGGATAATAGTTGGCGGTTAGAGTATGTTGGTATTTACCACCAACAAAATTCCCCAAGCTTATCCTTTGCTCGTCCTCGAGAAAAAGCTAAGAACTTGGTTGTTGATCAGTAGTTGCTGCAATGCTGATTATATTTCACAAGTACCAGGATTATAATAAAGTTTTCTTTCTTGATCTAAATAAATTGATTTTTATATTCATCCTTTCATACTTGTCACTTGTGGGGCTTCTAACTATCACTTTGTCTTAGGTTGGCATATCAGCAAGACAGGTAGACATAGAACTTGTATACAATCTACTCTTTTGAATTGCTTTCTTCCTGGAGTTTATATTTTTATATAAAGAGCAAAGTTCAAATGACTAGATCATAGCAAATTACTAATCTATACACCTTGATCGGAGGGAAGTTATTATATTTTTTCTTTTCTTCTGAACTCTCATGTATGACTCTCTCTCTTTTCTGTCTTTTTCGAGAAGTAGGGGCTATCTCTCTGGCGGGTACTTTTTATACCTATTTTTTCACTCAGGCAGGTGTCTTTACACCCCTTGTTTTATTCGCTCTTTCTTCTAGCACATACCCTTTTGGTATGGCATCTTTTATTGGCTCATGCTACTTTGGTATGGCATCTTTTAATTTTTATAGCCCACACTCTCTTTTAACTTCTAAGAGAGAAATGATACACAGAGAGCACAAAAGTTTTTTTCATTATATTTGTAAGGATTCTGATCATGGGTGCATAACAAAGTAATCTACTTAGATCTTATCAAGGGAACTTTGGTTTTAATTATTTAGAATTTTTTTAAACTCCAGTATTCAAGCTTTTCTTAGAGTAAGATTGTAACAAATTCTTAGTTATACCAAATCAAGCTTCATACCATCCCTAGACTAGATCAAGCTCTATGCATCCCACTAAGTTTTCAAGTTTCTAGGGTGAATATTTTTAAACCAATAAACTTAGATCTTTTAGAGAAAACTAAGTCATAAGCTAGGCAATGATGAATCATAAAATAGAGCAACTTTTCATTATTTCAACAAGGGAAATCTACGTATAGCATATTTCACATATTTGAAGTGGAATTCATTTTTGGATTTTTTTGAAATACTAAAATAAAATTTGCTTATGCAAGAAAAGAAAAAAAAACTCAGGAATTAAATATGCAAATACAGGATACAAGTTACCTTTGCGGAGTTCTCCCCCAAGCTAGCTTAAAGCCTAGCCTCTAGGGTTGTAACCCTAGAACCTCCAGAAGGCCTGCTGTTGACACCTCTTAATGTCATCTCTAGCAATGGCGCTAAAAATGCTTATGGAAATAGCATCGCTACTAGAAGACCAAGTTGTCATCCCCAGCCATAACACCAAGAGGTGTGGTATTAAATCATACCACCCTTTAGAATATAGAAACAGTATCCGCAAGTGCACAGATCAAATACCATTGTAGCATTTTATCCAGAGTATTACCAGATTGTTATTTATATTTTCCCAAAGGAAGGTCTACAGGGTCTACATGTAAGATAGCTGATAACCTAGAGTGTAATGGATAGGCATAACCATGTCCTCGCTACTCAATGCAGGGGTAAGTCACAAGATAAATGATAAAGATAAGTATAAATCATCAGCATAAATAGATAGAGACTCCTAACTATATCATTAGGGTTACTAGCAGAACATCAAGAGATATTCCTAAGTTATTTCTAGCTACATATCAATGCATATCATAGTTAGTGCAATTACACCAAGTAGTCATCGCTAAGGTTAGCATTATATCTATTCTTAGTGGATATACTAGGGAAGTTTGAGAACATAGCACGCTCTTCCTTCGTACAAAAGCCCTACTGTGCCTATAAATAGGGTTTAAACTACATAGAACTCAACAGTATTGTCACACCCATGATCTACCAAGCCCAGCCTATAGGGTGCATTCGCAGGTAAACAACGTATAAGCACCACGCTTACACAATGTCGACCACTCACCCAACGATCAATTAGAGGAGCGCTATACGAACCTATGAATAATTATAATGATAATCTAGCTATACTAAGCATATAACCACAATAGAAAAAGAACATAATAACTACGAATATAAGCATATAAATATTCATCAATTCAATTGTAGCAATCATATAACTATACTATGAAAGAGAACAAAGGCGAGAGGAGGTAAGAACTATACCAAATCCAAGCTCTTGATGGCTCTGGAATCTAAGCCTGCGCTTGCCTCCCTCTAGTTCTAACTAGCTATCTAGGCCCTAGCTAAGGAGCTCTGATTAGGGTTTCTGGCTGATGATCGGACTTTGAATGAGGAATAAATGAATGTGCCTCCTCCTGGGGGGTCCTGCCATGCTTTTATAGCCCTGGGCGATGATCGTGAGCCATCGGATCAAACCGACCTTGACATACGGCCGAGATTGAAACCCTAAGGCGGTGGAGCAAACTGGGCGAAGCGGGCTGCCAACGGGGCCAGGCACAGACTGGCCGGTCCAGGCCCAGACCGGTCGGTCTGGCCTGGTGGCCTCTCGCCCTCTGCTTCGGCGTGGTGTCTTCTGGTCCCTTCTAGATCCTTCCTCAGTATTACCGTGGCGCCTGATTTCCCATTCTATGTTCCGATAAACTCCTGGGATTGCGTCTTTTCCAGTTTACACCTGCAGAAACAGTGAAACCCCAAAACTCGTGGAATTCTATCAGTGCAAACCCTATATCTACTTTGGTGATCATAATTGCATCCTTTTCCATGGCTAGTTGATGGCTGAATTCATACAATAACAACCGGCTACAACTCCCCCAAGCTTATCCTTTGCTAGTCCCTTAGCAAAGCAAACTCAGAAAAAGTTATTGTAAGATATGTATATGTTTAAGCGTTGTAGCCATCTTGGAACGACTCCCTAGCAGTATACCTACAGTTAGACAGAGATTATCCACCAAGTTGTGCAATAACTGAGCTGACTTTCAAACTTACTCTTGTTACCTTTGACTATGGGGCTTATTAGCTCTTCCTTGGGCCTTGAGTACTTGACAGACAAAAAGATCCTATCTAAGCACTATGTCTCGAGCTCTTCGATCAACTATCATCCTGGAGTTTTTTAAGTGTTTTCAAATAAAACTCAGAGCTTCTCATATATGACACTCTTAAGTCTCTCAATATATGTGGTATTTATGGATTCTCACCAAGGTAGTGATGATGGTTGCCTTTCTTCTCATCCTATAACTAAAGCTTATGTGGAGCTCATAGGTAAGGAGAAAACTGAAAGAGCAAACTTGCAATACATATGTTGTAAAATCAAACAATGGATCCATGAATATGGTGGATATATGGTGGAACCTAATTCTTCTCAGCTCCTTGAATGCCTATCTCTCCTTTGGAACTGAAAACTTGCCAGAGGTTATGAGCTATCTTTTTCTTTTTCTCAGGGAGTTGGGCATTCTAGGCACCCATTGTTTAGTACTTGGACACTTGTCCATTTTTCTTTTCTTCTCCCTTTTCTCTCTCTTCTTTTTTTTCAAATATATTTTTGCATAGCTCATAGCACTTCTTTTGGGCGTTTATAGAATTGGAGAGATAGCAACAGGACTTGGAGCATTTATTGGATGGCTATCCTAATGGAATATTTTTGGTGTTCTCTCCCAGTGTAGGAGGAAAACATTTTTAGAATGGATGTAGATGGAATGGCATGTTGTTGCGCCTACTCTGATGTAGAGTAGTGCATATGGAAGTAGATCTTGATTCAAGAGCATGACAAATTTCTCACCAGGGTCATAAAGGTTGACAACGCTCAATGTGTGACAAGCAGCATGTCTGTGGAAGTTTAACTAGCCTATCTCATCATGTTTAGCTCTAGTGGGAATGTAAGCTTTGTCATATAGGAACTCATCATGTTTTTACATTTTTCAAAAAATAAATCTCTAGAACTCTAGTGTCACTTAGAACAAGATAGATAGCAGCTCAGACTTTCTCAATCTTATCAATTAGATACCTAGACTTAGTTCAAGCATATGCAATCCACAAGTTTTAGGCTCAGAGCAAATTCTCAAATCAAAATAGTTGGAGCTAAAACTTGGGAAAACTCTAGTCTAAACTCTAGGCACTTCAACGGTGTTGTAACAGAGCAGCTTATCAACATTTCAAATCATCTCAAGAGCTTCCTTTTTATTGACTCTATCTAGACAAACATTTTTATTTGGTTTTTTATTTTTCAAAGACTCATAATATATAAGACTCAAAAGACTCTACAAAGTATGGACCTTCATGTGCCCACATATTTTTGGTATTTTTAGGTTTTCTTATGATACTATGGTGAACCTTCATGTGCTTACATTTTTTTTATTATGACTGACTCGATAATCTTGTAGGTACACTTACCTGGGTACCTAGGGGATGCCTTCCCCCAAGCTAGTTGTTGTCGTGGTTGAGCACTGAAGTTGAGCAGTCCTCTCAATGGAGCTCATACTTGCAAGAGCTGGTGTAGCCGGGAACCTCTATCTCATCCAACAAGAAGTTGCTTCCTCCACACAGTGGTAAGCTGTGTGTTGGGAAGGTGTACTTTGAGTGATGTAGATGGTAATTCCTAGGTGGACTGGCTCTTGGAGTCATCCTGCAGCAAGCATCTCATAAAATACCAAAACTTGTGGAACGGGTTAAGATAAGCAGTTAGTGGTTAGCCGTTTCACAGATTAGTTGTTATGAGAGGTTTTCAAATGTTGTTACAGTTCATACAGTGCAGCAAGATGCTCAATGATTATTTTTGGATTTTTCTTTTTATCAAACAGAAAGAAAATATGCATGCTAATTTTTATTTTATTTTTTTGGCCACCACAGTGAACACTCCTTTAGCTTGCACTACAGGGATGTCACATGGGGCTTTAAAGTTTTTCCAATGTTTTTGTTGTTTTCTATATAAAGATGATGAAAACTAACTATGAATTGAAAGTGCAAGAAAGTAAATAGATAACTACCATTGTTACCTCATGGCAAGAGTTCAGAGTTTAGAGTCCTCCGGACAAGACTTCTCATCGTCGTCACTCCTGGGGTGCTTCAGTGGATCTCGAGGATGGGGACCCTGATGTTGGACCTCCTGGTGATAATAACTCAGTTGAGGAGGTTACCTTTTCTTTCCATACCTTTATAGGTTGTTGATGTTGTTTCTTAGGTACAGTAGATTCTTCTTTGAATTCCGCTTCTTCAACATTGCTCTTTTGCGCTGGCGTCTCCTCTTGGACAGGGTGAAAGCTGCCAATCTAAGAGAGTTATAATCTTTAAAATGATAGTGTACCTTCTCTCCTAGGAATTGGAAGTGGACTTAGCCTGATCCATTGTAGATGATGGCGTTGGTGGTGCTGAGGAACGGCCTCCCAAGGATGATGGGTGTCTCATCTTCTTCTCCCATGTCCAATATCATAAAGTCGGTCAGGACGTAGTGAGTGTGGATTTTGACCATGATGTCTCTTGCTACTCCCTCTAGAAATCTCATCATGTTGTCCACCAGCTGCAGCTGCATATAGGTAGGATATACAGGTCTATCAAATAGTAAATCATATACCTTTTTAGACATGATGTTGACAGCTGATCCGGTGTCGCAGAAAGCGTTATAGAAGGAGCACTGTCCAATAGTGCAATCAATGGCCGGCATGCCTGGATCCTCTCTCTTAGTTAGGAATGGTGAGGCTAAGAGTTGGTCATGCTTGTACTCGATAGCCTTGACTACTTGGACTTGCTTTCTCACTTGCCTTCTATTCTTATTCTCTCTCTTCCAATTTGAATTCTTCTTCTTGGCTTCTTCATTTGCTGGCTTGACTGGGAAGTAAGCTCCTCTTGGGTCTACAGGAGCTTCAAGGGTCTTGTTCTTAAAACTAAACTTATCTTTATTGCCCTTGATAGTGAAACAAATCTTTGCACTGTCCATGTAGATGACAGCCTTTGCAGTACTCAGGAATGGTCGGCCAAGAATGATTGGGCTCTTGGGATCTCTGGCAGTATCTAGGACTACAAAGCCTACAGAGACATATGATCTCCCGATTCGTATGCATACGTCATCTAAGATTCCTTCAGGGTGCTTAACTGTCTGGTCTGCAAGCTGCAAGCACATATTCATGTACAACAAGGATGCCCATGGAAAGACTTGGTCAAAGATTACCTTAGGCATGATGTTGGCACTGGCGCCTAGATCGCAGACAACTTCAGGAAAGTCATGCTGCCCAATAGAGATAGGGATCACAGGTCTCTCTGGACCTCCTCTCTTGGGTGGCACGGACTCATCCTTCCATCCTGATGATGCTTCAATATAGTAACCTGCATATACATCAACAAGATTCACGGTCTCGGGCTCTAGAGGTTGCCCTAGAATCTTACCTTCGTTGGTCGGTGGAATAGCGGCCGCCAGCTGAGCTAATTGTTATTCTATCATTTTATTAAAGCTAAGCTGGTTCTTAACAGCAGAGGTAAAGCTATCTATTTTAGTATTTATGTTTTCTAGCATTTTATCATTGGATGCTACCTTTCTAGATAAAGTCTCCACAATTTTATTTTAGTTGGAGATCACTTCTCTCAAAGGCAATTGAGCATAACTATTATAATTAGTGCCTTGAAAGTTACCTGGAAACTTACCTTGGTAGTTGGACCTTTGCTGATTCCATCCTTGATTTTAAGGATGATAGTTGTTGTTGTTGTTGATGAAGTTCACATCCTCACGGGTCTCAGGGCAGCTATTGCCTGAGTGTCCCGTATTGCCACACACTTCACAAGTCATGCGCGAGTCACTGATGCGCATGACATCTTGTTTCAGGCTAGCCTTGTCTTCTAGCTTCTTCATGAGCAGATCTATCTTGGCAGACAGCATATCTACCTCCTTAAGCTGGTGTTCCTCCACTCCTCTTACGGGTTGTTTGGTGCTCTGCACTCCGATCTTGATTGGAGGCCATCTTCT
This sequence comes from Chrysopogon serrulatus, assembly GCA_015844335.1. Lineage (NCBI taxonomy): Eukaryota > Viridiplantae > Streptophyta > Magnoliopsida > Poales > Poaceae > Chrysopogon > Chrysopogon serrulatus. The sequence goes on along the minus strand of JADLZL010006151.1, from coordinate 572,451 downwards.
CCATAAGAGCAGTATCTTGTAGTATGCTCAATGACATAAATGCACCTCCAGCAGCAGCATCAACATTGTTACGAGTGCTATTGGTGAGCCCATGATAGGAAGTCTACATAAGGAGCCAATTCTCCATCCCATGATGAGAACATTCTAATATGTAGTCTTAAAAGCGTTTCCATGCCTCTAGGGCTGACTCGTCATGTTGTTGCTGAAAACTTGAAATCTTTCCCCTTAGGGCACTTGTCTTACCCAGAGGAAAGAACCTTGATAGAAAAGCTGTGGAGCACTTGTCCCAAGTTGTGTGATTATCTTTATTGGCGTAGAACCACTGCTTTGCCTTTCCCAACAGTGAGAACGGGAACAGCCACAGCAGGATGGCGTCTCTTGGTACATCCTTCATCTTGAAAGTGCTGCAAATCTTCAGAAAGTGTTGGAGATGAGCACTTGCATCTTCATGTGCTTTTCTACAAAACAAGTTGGCTTGCACCATGGTGATAAGAGCCGGCTTGAGCTCGAATCCATGCTCTCCAACTTCGACGTTAGGTCCAGTGCGGATGTTGCTGGTGGTTGGAGCGGAGAACTCGCGCAGTGACTTATCAGCCATTTTCTCAAAAGCTGGTGCATTCTTGCTCTTCTTCTTCTTTTATAGGAGCTTGCTCCTCTAAAGAATGAACCTCAGCAGTGGGTGCTTTGATGGAGATTCAAAGATATCCCTCACTTGCTGGAATTTTCTTCTTTGAAAGAGTTTCTCTGAATTTTCAACGTAGTTATCTGGTAGATCAAAACCACTCATTCATTACACTGTATAAGATATCACAAGAGAAGAAAACACAAGGATAAGCCTACATTGAGTAGGGGTCTATGGTTTCCTCTATCTCATTAGTTTGTTAGGTCTATTGCTATTCCTTTTTACACTCGCCAATTGCCTTCCCCGGCAACGATGCCAAAAATGCTTGTTGACACCACTTAATGTCATCTATAGCAACGACGCCAAAAATGCTTGTGGGCATAGCATCGCTACTAGAACACCAAGTTGTCATCCCTAGCCATAACACCAAGAGGTGTGGTATTAAATCATGCCACCCTTTAGAATATCGAAACAGTATCCGCAAGCGCACAGATCAAATACTATTGTAGCATTTTATCCGGAGTATTACCAGGTTGTCATTTATATTTTCCCAAAGGAAGGTCTATAGGGTCTACGTGTAAGATAGCTGATAACCTAGAGTGTAACGGATAGGCATAACCATGTCCACGCTACTCAATGCCGGGGTAAGTCACAAGATAAATGATAAAGATAAGTATAAATCATCAGCATAAATAGATAGAGACTCCTAGCTATATTATTAGGGTTACTAGCAGAACATCAAGAGATATTCCTAAGTTATTCCTAGCTACATATCAATGCATATCATGGTTAATGCAATTACACCTAGTAGTCATCGCTAAGGTTAGCATTATATCTATTCATAGTGGACATACTAGGGAAGTTTGAGAACATAGCACGCCCTTCCTTCGTACAGAAGCCCTACTGTGCCTATAAACAGGGTTTGGACTACATAGGACTCAACAGGATTGTCACACCCGTGATCTACCAAGCCCGGCCTATAGGGTGCATTCACAGGCAAACAACGTATAAGCACCACGCTTACACAATATCGACCACTCACCCAATGATCAATTAGATGAGCGCTATACGAACCTATGAATAAGTATAATGATAATCTAGCTATACTAAGCATATAACCACAATAGACAAAGAACATAATAACTATGAATATAAGCATAAAAGTATTCATCAATTCAATTGTAGCAATCCTATAACTATACAATGGAAGAGAATAAAGGCGAGAGGAGGTAAGAACTATACCAAATCTAAGCTCTTGATGGCTCTGGAATCCAAGCCTGCGCTTGCCTCCCTCTAGTTCTAACTAGCTATCTAGGCCCTAGCTAAGGAGCTCTGATTAGGGTTTCTGGCTAATGATCGGACTTTGAATGAGGAATGAATGAATGTGCCTCCTCCTGGGGGGTCCTGCCCTGCTTTTATAGCCCTGGACGATGATCGTGCGCCATCGGATCAAACCGACCTTGACATACGGCTGAGATTGAAACCCTAAGGCGATGGAGCAAACTGGACAAAGCGGGCCATCAACGGGGCCAGGCCTAGACCGGCCAGTCCAGGCCCAGACCGGTCGGTCTGGCCTGGTGGCCTCTCTCCCTCCGCTATGGCGTGGTGTCTTCTGGTCCCTTCTAGATCCTTCCTATGTTGCCGTGGCACCCGATTTCCTGTTCTATGTTCCGATAAACTCCTAGGATTGCATCTTTTCTAGTTTACACCTGTAGAAACAGTGAAACACCAAACTCATGGAATGCTGTTAGTGCAAACCCCATATCTACTTTGGTGATCGCAATTGCATCCTTTTCCATGGCTAGTTGACGGTGGAATTCATACAATAACGACCGTCAATACCTGCTGCTGCTCATGTTGAATCCTCAGCTGTTCGCTGAGGTTGGCCCACTCTTGTTGCTGCTGAGTTTGCCACTGCTGATGCTGCTGATGATGCTGTTGCCACTGTTGATTGTGGAGTTGCCACTACTGATATTGACAGTGCCGCTGGGCCATCTCCTCTTGCATCTCATCAGTGTGGATTACGAGTCCGCCTAGCTGAGTGTGGAGGGTCTCCAGCGAAACTGACTATCGTGGTGGCACGTACGGTGGCATCCCCTCAGAGTCCAAGGAGTGGGCGTGGTGGTGGCTTCCCCAAGGCTCATCTCCTGCCTGAGGTGTATCCGATCCTCCAGCCCCGTATGGGTGTGGGGTATGTCCCCAGGTAGAATGCATCTCAGGAGTATATCCTGGTGTGTGCATTGTCGGGTCATACCTTGGCTGCCCCATAGGTGAGAAGAGTAGGGGTGGAGTAGGCTGGGGTTAGTGTGAGCTTGATGCCTCTCCTTTTTGTGTGGCACTCTGGGTTGACCTGCCAGTGATACTCCTCCTGCTAGCTTCCTCTCAGGAACCGATTGGAAGGGTTAGTTCAGTACATTTGTACAACCAAAGATCCAGGTTAGGTAACCAGATTTTGAGTGTACCACCAGGGGAGTATAAAATTTCTCCAGCTCCATTCTTTTTCAAGTGATGCCCATGTATAAGAGAATACTCCGTTATCATTATTCGAGGAACAGTGATATCGAAGAAATCAGAGAAATCCTTCCCTTCTAAAGCATCGACGGCCGTAAGGACTTGAGTCATCAGAGAAGTGCATGGGATGGCAGTTGTATGTGAAAAATAGCACAACCAGTGAGCAACTCTCTCTAACAGGGACAACTTTTATTTTCTCTACCATAGCATACAATAGTTTTAATTCATCGCTATAAACATAGCGTATGTCTTCTCTAGCAAACAAAGTCATGGCAATCCACTTATGCATGAATCTAAGAATAGGATGATGGATCTGAGCATTTCTAGGTTAGAACTTGCCAGTTTAGATTCCCCCAAAATTTTATCCCAAAAAGAAAAATGGTTGAAGTTGCTTAGGGTGCGATTAAGATAAAGAGAGCATTTCTTGTTGAACCCTATCTATTGCCCAAGATCCTTCCATGAAACAAAGTATCCAGTTTTAAACATGCAAAAACTAATCCCATCATCCACCTCTTTTAAAGTGCATAGAAATTGCATGGTAAGAAAATCAGAGCCCGCTTCCCACATCGGATCAATGCCTTCCCACCCGACATGCTTCCAAATAATGGTAAATTCTTCATCCATATCTATTTTTGCGAGGATGTCAGGGTCGTATACCAGCGTGTGGGCGTACGTGAGCCCCTTGATGAGGTTGTATGCTTGGTCCTCTTGATCTCTGTTGGTATAAATTAACTGCACCCTATATTATAATTATTATCGATTTATCCATAAGCGCCTGGATATATATTGACTAGCACTTCACCAAGGTTAACCCGGTTTTAATATCGAACCTAAAGGAACAGTAGTGATAATGACTAAGTCTATAGTTCTTAACCTAATGGCACAATCAATCTAGAGAATATTGAGAACGAGGAAATAGCTAATGAATATCTAGTTCTGATAACTGGTAAGCTTTGAATAATACCATTCTAACTGGGCAGTAACCTGAATAAGAGCAGAAATTAGAGTTCTCTCCTATCAAGAACTTTTGTGCCTATCGATCCTATCAATGGAAAGTGGACTACAGAGGATTCAATGAAGCTATAATGTCACCTTCGCAAGCTACCACTATCCAGCAAATCAGGGGACATTCACAAGCAATCATAGCCTAGACAACATGTCTACATTATGAGTTACTACTTCAACCTAAGAGCTACCAAGATCAAAGCACTCAATATGAGTTGCAAACCTAAGAACAAATAAGAACAATTGCTTACTTGAATCAGAATGTTGAATACAAAAGTACCTCAGAATGCAGCTCCAGCCGAGGGAGCCAAATCCAGATGAATACAGCTATGAAGAAGCTCCGACAGGCCGAGACTCCTTCGAATCTCTACTCTTCTACTCTATCTCTCTAATCTCTATCTTGATTGCTGGCCTAGACCTAATGGATATCCATCTAATGCTTTAGGCTCTTCAGCTCTTGATCTAGCTCTTCTCCAGGGGGTCTGGCCTTTTATTTATAGCCTGATGGAATGAATACGCATCGTTAGATCAAACCAACTTAACCAAGGGTTGAGATGACTCCTCAGAGGCGGTGGAGGAAGCTTCCAGAAGACGGCGCCAAACCCTAACTTGGGGGCGCTGCCCGGCGTGGGAGTGGGGCCGGCCGGCCCCACCTGACAGTGTTCGCAGGTCCCGTTGCTTCAGGTGTCTTCTAGATCCTTCCCTCGTCCAAATGGCGATCGTTTCCTTCGCGGTTAAGTTTTGTGATAATTATGCACTCTAATCCTCCTTTTAAGCTTTTCTGGATAATTCCCTGAAAAATATACATTTCAACAAAACTCATGGAAATTATTGGTGATAATCCTATTCTAGTAGATATTCACATATATTGCAGAGATAATTGATAATAATAATTAGATATTAATGAGTGTCAACAATTACCCCCACACTTAGGCTTTTGCTCATCCCGAGAAAAAAGTTGGTTTTAACTTATTCAGTCTAGAGAGAATAAAACATTCAAAGCATAACTTGAGAATAAAGTGTATAAAACTAGTCTAGTTATTATGTACTGCAGAATTCAAAGTGTCTACCATGAATCTTTGAGTGGTTGGAGAACAGAATAGCCTGAAACAGATCACTCTTTTCCTTTAATCTCGTCTGTTGGAGAGTAAGTAAATTTTGCAAATAAAACTTAACTTAATCTTCTCCTTTTGTAGTACTCTCGAATGACTGGTATATTTGGTATTTTTGTATCCTTACCAAGGCATAGACATGATATTGCCTTTCTGATATCTTACTTCCGAAAAGCTTATGTGGATCTTTAGGTAGGTATAAATATGAGATTATACTTGTATTGCACGTATCATAAAGTCAAACAAAGGATCCATAGAGAAATGAGGCATATAGTCAAATTAAGCTTTATTTGGTGAAATATATTGTATGTGCCTAGAACGTTTATGTGCACATGAATGTATGTTTTTCTTAACTTTGCAGATAATTGTGGGCTACTAGGACTCCGGCAAGGACCCTAGCATCTTTCGAGTCACAAATGCATGGCAGTAGTTTGCAAAACTCTAAACTTAGATTTCTCCCACAACTCTCTCCGTGTAGTCTTTTTTGCAACCCTATTGGGCTATTTGTATGAAATTGAGATTATGAATCTTGTATTGAATAAATGGACCTTATATTGAAATAGTGTGGATTTGTTTGTTATTTAGCTGTATATAAAGACAATGATCTAAGATTTTTCTTTTTTAAAAAAATTTGTTATCGAGACGCGTTTTCCACATGCGCGTCAGCGGCAAAGGGCCATTAGTGACGCGCTTTCCACAGACGCGTCGCTGGTAAAGGGTTCCTAGGATATAATTTGCGACAGTTGGCGTATTAGGTGACGCGTTGACCAACCAATATGTGACAGTTGCAGTCGTCATTAAATAGCAACAATATATGACGACACAACAAAACCGTCACAAAAGGTCATCACATTATGTGACGGTTGTCCATAGTACCGTCACAAGGTACAATATGTGACGGTCGTTATATGACGACCGGCGTGACGCAGGTTTTTCATCATAGCGCGCTTTATATGACAAAATTTGTACTTACCTTGATAGTTTGCCTTTGTCATACAAAGCCAGATTTTTTGTAGAACCTAATTCTACCTTACTCCTTGAAAATGTAAACCTCTCTTTTTTAGACAATTGAGTTTCTTTCTTTTTTTTTCTCCTTCTATTTTTTTTATTTTGCATAGCTCATATCTCTTTTAAATTTGATGATAGAGAGATTCCAATGAAACATTGAGCATTTGCTTAGTGGAATAAATTGCTATTACTCTGGATTAGAGTAATGCCTATGTGGAAGTGGCACTTGATTCGAAAATATGACAAAGTTCTTCAACGGATCACAGAGGTTAACCAAACTCAATGCAAAGACAAGTAATATATGTAGAAAGTTTCTATCCTATATATGGCTCTAGTAGGGAATAATTTTTACCACAAAGGAGAAGTGTAGCTAATTATTTTAATTCTTTTCAAAATAAAATCTCCAATGACAAAACATCAGGAACTGAGTTTTCATTATTCTACTATCTCATATTCCACAACAACTTAAACACTCATGAGGTTCCTATAAGTAGTTTCCAATAGTAGTCATGACCTCCAGAAAAGAATTATACAATTTATTTTTAAGTCATGAATTAAATAGTTTTATCACCGTTTAAAAATATTTAATATGTGAATTTTTAATTCAAATGAAATTGAAAGTTGAATATATGCAATTATACCGTATTGGGCTCAAACTTGACCATGACCGAGGCGAGGAGGTAGAAGGGGGAGGTAGGGCGCCGGCCGACCCAGGTAGGGCGCCGGGCGACGTGCCTGTCTAGCCCCTCGGGGCCCACTTCATCGCTAGCGTGGTCTGGTTCGGTTATTTTCCTAATTATATAATTTCTCTAAGCGAATTTAGTTCCATGGTCTTGATGTATCTCCCCCACACTTGTTTTCCTGTATCCCGCCCAGCGCAACATGTGGAGACAAACACATACCAAAAATAGGAAAATAGAGTAGATAAAGGAATACTAAAACATTAATATTAATAAAAGATAAGGCACTTTATTCATTATGTTGGTAATGATAGGTAACTAGACAGACGCTTTAACGACCGAGCTAACGACGCCCTAGCTCATTAGGCTTTGTCCTAATAAAATATATGAGCCAAAAGACTTAATTAACTAATTCAACCTAGCGTACTTGTGCCTTATTACATAGATAACTAGGGCAATTTAATGTTGCCCTCCCTCGATTTCTTCCTTCAGCGTCTCGATCTCTGCTTCAAGCTTATCTTTTTCGCGCTTGAGACTGTGGATTAGCTTCATATTAATTTCTATTTGTTTAGCCATGTCACCCATCATCTTAGTCTTTAGCTCATCAGTCTTCTCTAAAACTTTAACGGTGTTAGAGAGGCCTTTAATCCTCTCATTGAGGATTTGTAGAGAGAGTTGAGGCTGTTTAGGACCTTTTTCTAGTGCTAATGCTGATGCAGCTCTCTGTCTCTTGGGCGGAGGTGGTATGAACTCGGGGTAGCAAACTTGGCTTGGTCGTGCATGAACTCCTCTGATAGCGGGACAAATAGTGGTGTACTTCACACATACCAGCGTCCCGTTCTTGTCGGTCTTAACCAAAAAGAGTCGTCCGTTGTCCCTAGGTGGAAGAAGTGGGGTGCCTTGGGAATAGCAATCTGCTTCTCCTTGGTACCGTCTTCTAGCAGCAGTCTTGCAGGTGGCGATGGCAGAGCAGGCTGGGCTTGCATGTAGCAGGCTTGCTCATGTCGCTGAGCAATATGCTTCGGCGGTATGACGGCGAGAGGCTTCGGCTACGCAGGGATGAGGGCCTTCGAGTCATCGCTTGGGATGTTGTCGAAGTCCACGCCGTAGGAAACGATCGCCTTGTCTGCCATTGCTGCTAGATCTAAACTGGAAAGTTTCTCTAGAGGAGAGAGATGACTGTTTATGGGATACAATTGAGGGAGGTCTAGGTGCGTATTTATATGGATTTTCAGGAGACAGGATGAGGACAAATCTAAGTTCTACAGGGTTCATACAAAAGAATATCCGCATGCGACGGAATTATACGTGAATATGCTTAGGAAGAGTGTAGAAGGACACGGGAATGACAGTCGGGATAAAGGGGGCAGGGGGGCGCCGTTCGGCCCCTATAGGGCGCCGACCGGCCCCACTAGGCAGTCCTTTGGGGTGGCCTTACTCATGATGCCTTTGGACTCTAACTACTTCCTATTGGTTGCGGTGCGTGATACTTTTTTTGTAACGGATAATAATAGGACTAATAAGTTGGTAATTGGATAAAATCTAATTTGTCAACAACTCCTAAATCAAATGGTTCTAGAAAAAGTTTAAGTCAGTGTCCATTTACCTTAAATAACGTACCTTTGTGTGATTGTAAAGTTACCGCTCCATGTGGTGATGAATTCACAACAGTAAATGATCCTTCCTATTTGCTTTGCAATTTTTCAAGCCCGTAATTTAAACCTAGAATAAAAAAGTAATACTTTATCTCCTGGTGCAAACTTTTTCTTTTTGATCCTCTTATCATGCCATCGTTTTATTCTTTCTTTATAGATCTTCGAATTATGATAAGCTTTTTCTCTCCATTCTTCTAATTCTGATAGTTGCATTTTTCTCTTTTCTCCAGCGGCTTCTAAATCCATGTTCCATCTCTTGATAGCCCAGTGAGCCTTGTTCTCTAATTCCATGGGTAAATGACAGGTCTTACCATATACCAGCTGATATGGTGACATGCCTAAGGGTGTCTTGTAAGCTGTATGATATGCCTAAGGTGCGTCAGGTAACCGATCCTTCCATGCAGTCCCCATTTCATTTACTATTTTTTGAAGAATATTTTTAATTTGTTTGTTTGATATTCCTACCTGGCCACTTGTCTGAGGACGATATGGAGTAGCAACATTGTGTCTGAGGATGATATGGCCACTTGTCTGAGGATGATATTGAAGAAATCGAGAGAAATCCTTCCCTTCTAAAGCATCGACGGCCGTAAGGACTCGAGTCATCAGAGAAGTGCATGGGATGGCAGTTGTATGTGAAAAATAGCGCAACCAGTGAGCAACTCTCTCTCTAACAGGGACAACTTTTATTTTCTTTACCATAGCATACAGCAGTTTTAATTCATCGCTATAAACATAGCGTATGTCTTCTCTAGCAAACAAAGTCATGGCAATCCACTTATGCATGAATCTAAGAGTAGGATGATGGATCTGAGCGTTTCTAGGTTGGAACTTGCCAGTTTAGACTTCCCCCAAAATTTTTTTCCAAAAAGAAAAATGGTTGAAGTTGCTTAGGGTGCGATTAAGATAAAGAGAGCATTTTTTGTTGAACCCTATGTGTTGCCTAAGATCCTTCCATGAAACAAAGTATTCAGTTTTAAACATGCAAAAACTAATCCCATCATCCACCTCTTTCAAAGTGCATAGAAATCGCATGGTAAGAAAATGAGAGCCCGCTTCCCACATCGAATCAATGCCTTCCCATCCGACATGCTTCCAAATAATGGTAAATTCTTCATCCATACCTATTTTTGCAAGGATGTCGGGGTCGTGTACCAGCGTGTGGGCGTACGTGAGCCCCTTGATGAGGTTGTATGCTTTCTCCTATTGATCTCTGTTGGTATAAATTAACTGCACCCTATATTATAATTATTATCAGATTATCCACAAGCGCACAGATATATACTAACTAGCACTTCACCAAGGTTAACCCGGTTTTAATATCGAACCTAAAGGAACAGTAGTGATAATGACTAAGTCTATAGTTCTTAATCTAATGGCACAATCAATCTAGAGAATATTGAGAATGAGAAAATAGCTAATGAATATCTAGTTCTGATAACCGGTAAGCTTTAAATAATACCATTCTAACTGGGCAGTAACCTGAATAAGAGCAAAAATTAGAGTTCTCTCCTACCAAGAACTTTTGTGCCTATCGATCCTATCAACGGGAAGTGGACTACAGAGGACTCAACGAAGCTATAAAGTCACCTTCGCAAGCTACCACTATCCGGCAAATCGGGGGGGACATTCACAAGCAATCATAGCCTAGACATCATGTCTACACTACGAGTTACTACTTCAACCTAGGAGCTACCAAGATCTAAGCACTCAATATGAGTTGCAAACCTAAGAGTTCCTTTTTGGTTGTTGCATAATTTAATTGCGCTTCTGTCATAGTTTTGCTAGCATAAGCAATTGCATGATGCGTTTTACCTTTTGTTTGTCCTAGAACTGCTCCTACAGCATAATCACTAGCATCACACATAATTTCAAAAGGTAAAGACCAATCAGGAGGTTAAATGATTGGTGCTGATGTAAGTGCTTTCTTAAGAATATTAAAAGATTCTAAACATGCATCATCAAATTCAAAAGGCACATCCTTAGCTAACAATCTAGTCATTGGTCTAGTAATATGTGAAAAATCTCTTATAAATCTACGATAAAACCCACAATGACCAAGAAAGCTTTAGATTCCTTTTACATTAATAGGTAGAGGTAGCTGTTCAATTACTTCAATTTTGACCTTGTCTACCTCTATACCCCTTTCTAACACTAAGTGTCCTAGCGCTGTTCCTTCTCTTACCATAAAATGATATTTTCCCAATTAAGGACTAAATACTTTTCTTCACATCTTTGCAAAATCTTATCTAGATTTTCTAGACAATCATCAAAAGTTTTTCCATAAACTGAAAAATCATCCATAAAAACTTTCATGATTTCTTCTATCATATCGGAGAGAATATAGACATCTTTGAAAAGAAGCAGGTGCATTACATAATACAAACGACATTCTACGATAAGCATAAGTTCCATAAGGACATGTAAAAGTGGTTTTGCTTTGATCATCAGGGTGGATAGGTATTTAGTGATATCCAGAATAACAATCAAGAAAATAAAAGAAAGAATGATTGGCCAAATGCTCTAACATCTCATTAATGAAAGGTAGCGGAAAGTAGTCTTTTTGTTGCTTTATTGAGTTTCCTATAATCTATACACATTCGCCATCCAGTGACAGTTCTCTAGGGTATTAATTCATCTATGACTCCTATAATCCTAACCCCCACTAACCTATTTCTCTGCCCTGTGATTGGTCCATTCCTCAGGTATGACGTCACCTTAACTTTCATACACCAGTCAACAGGACGCCGCTGTAGAATCAGACTCCTGCTCCCGCCCTTCTCTGTTCTTTCCCGTACTGCTTCCACTTCCTCTCCCCTACCGTTTCCTTTTCTCCACCAACTCGCAGAATCAATGCCTCGATGGCCACCAGCCCACCACGTTCCGCCCTTACTTCTTCCGATCGGTCCACCAGCTACCTAAAACGTACATGCAAATAAAGCAAATTGCAATGCTTATTTCCCTCTTGCCTCTAAAATAGACCTAGGGTCTTCATGATGGCAAAATCTATCGATCGATGTACACGGGTTTGATGCAGACTTGCAGAGCAACAGCCATTTGAGATCATCCTCACCACTGAGCGTCCATGTTACTATATGTTAGCAACTGGCACCAAGGAAGCCACACAATATCTCATTGACGAGATCCTACAACACGACATCTCTCTGACAAGATCCAGCTCAACTGTTGTGGGCAATGTCTCAAAATTCTATGACAGAGGACAAAAAAACACGAGACGTGAGCTAATGAAAGCAACAAACTCCTCCGCTCACAAGTCTAGACAGGTACTAATCGCTTTTCAGCGGAATCATATGTTCATTTGTTACTAATTGTTTCCAATGTTAGTTCCAATATTAGTTGCTTCTATTTTGTTAATATATATAATATATATAATAATGAAGCTTCAATGCATGAATGCAATTGATTTTTTTACTTATTCTTAGTAGTGGAGAATAACTCCCTATGACATCATACAACAATGTAAAAGTAAATGGATGCAGACCTACAACACAGAAGTACAAGCATGCTAAAATTGGTATTGCTTCGTTAGCTAATATCAGCATGAAATAGCTGCATCGATCCAACCAGGTCTGATGAACATGCTGCGTTAGCCTTTGTTTTATTCATACAACATTTCTCTAAAATTGACCCGAATTCCCGCCGCAACACGCGGGGAATTCATCTAGTTCTTATTATTTTAAACAACTGTCATTCCACCCTTTTTTGGTACAACTTGAATAGGGCTCACCCACTCACTATCCGGCATAGGATATATAATTCCTACATGTAAAAGTTTTAAGACCTCTTTCTTAACAATGTCCCTCATCGTATTATGGAGCCTACGTTGGGACTCTCTAGAAGGTGTAATTTCTAGATTAGTTGGTATATGATGGGTGCACAAAACAGGGCTGATCCCCTTAAGGTCTTGGAGTGAATTACCAAAAGCAGCGTGATGTTTTTCTAAAACAGTTATTAATCTAGAAGATTCTTCATCGAGAGAGTTTATCACTTATAATCACATGATAATTTTGATCATTATTCAAAAAAAAACATACTTAAGACCGAGAAGATAGTGGTTTAAGCTCAATAGGAGGCTTAGGTGGCTCTAGTAATTCATTAAGAGGTTCAGGATCAATAGGGTCCTTCTCCTCTTCATTAATGAAGAACTGAGTATCATCTTCTAAATCAGGTTCAATTAATTTTTTAAATGAAACAGCCTTAACCTCTTCTATTAGATCTACTTCGGGAAGGGGCTCTACTTTTAGCTTTTAATGTATAAGTTATAGGTACCAAGAAATTAAATCTTTCCTGAATTTAATATTTAATTTATCATTGTGACCTTCTTGAATAAGTTTTATTATTGGTAATCCAATCATTACATCAAAATCCCAAACATCAAAAACATAAAAATTCAGCAAAATTTAAAATCCATTAATAACAATAGAAAGTGCACATAAAACTTCTAAACTTTGAATAATATGTCCTGAATAATTTTTTAATAATTTATTTGTAGGAATCAATGGTATATCTTTCAAGAATTTTTTAGTAAATATATGAGACATAATATTGACTCCTATAATTGGGTTATAAAAAGCATCAAAACCATATGTATCTACTTACAATTTTATAGTGACAATTAGGGAGAATCAAGGCGAACTACTTCATGTAAAACCTCAGATTCTATCAACCACTCATCACCCAAACAAAAATCAATTCTCTTGTTACTTCTCTTAGAAATTTTAAATCTGCAGGATATGAAAGATTTGAATTTTTAAAATTTCTAGATTCTTGAGGTTTTATAATCTTATGATAAAATAAAGTATTTCCATAATCATCAAAAAAGTTCATCCTCAAATTCAAGCATCCAATCAGAAATTAGAGTTATTTTCTTCTCATCGATAGTTCAGGTGCTAAATCAACTAAAGGTTGAGATGAATCAGGTAAAAGTTTATTTTCAGCTAATAAATATTCTTCTTCTAACAACTCTTCTTTTTTTCAAAAAATTATTTAAGATATTAGTGAGAATAGTTTTAGCATGCTTAGCAAGAATATGCATAAATGCTCCACCCGCGGCCAAATTAAGGTATTTCTTATTTTTATCATTAAAGCCTAAAAAGAAATATTGCAAAAACATAGATTCTAGTAAAGCAAGATTAGGTCCAGAATTTAAAAATCCATCAAAACGCTCCCAAGCCTTGCCTAGCAATTCGTTATAAAATTGTTTAAATCCTATAATTTTAAAACGAAGTTTAGCGACTTTCTCTATAGGGAAAAATTTAAGATAAAAGTTTGCACGCAATACTTCTCAATCTCCTTGACTACTTTCAACATGGCGACTATACCATTTCTTAGCTTGTCCCGTTAATGAAAACGGAAAAAGTTTCCATCTTAAAGTGTCATCAGCCATACCTTTAATACTTATACATGAATATATCTGCTCAAAATCAGTTAAGTGGGAATAGAGGTTTTCGCTAGAATTACCAGAAAAATTGTGTTCCTAAAATACTTTAATTAATCCCGAATGTAGCTCATAGCCTAATGATGTAATAAGTTTAGATGATTCTTTTTAGCTAGAGGTACGATCCCGATGGTGCTCCGTAGTGATATAAAAAGTTGGGATACGGGTTCCATATATATATTATTTATATATATATTTTTAAAAAGTATAATAGTACATTAAGATAAACTAAAGTTAAAATCAGCAAACAGTTCCCAAAGAATGGCGCCAAAATGCTTGTTGGTATAAATTAACTCACCCTATATTATAATTATTATCCGATTATCCGTAAGCGCACAGATATATACTTGATTAGCACTTCACCAAGGTTAACCCGATTTTAATGTTGAACTCAAAGGAACAGTAGTGATAATGTCTATAGTTCTTAATCTAATGGCACAATCAATCTAGAGAATATTGAGAATGAGAAAATAGCTAATGACTATCTTGTTCTGATAACTGGTAAGCTTTGAATAATACCGTTCCAACTGGGTAGCAACCTGAATAAGAGCAGAAATCAGAGTTCTCTCCTACCAAGAACATTTGTGCCTATCGATCCTATCAACGGGAAGTGGACTACAGAGGATTCAACGAAGCTATAAAGTCACCTTCGCGAGCTACCACTATCCGGCAAATCAGGGAATATTCACAAGCAATCAGCCGAGACACTACGTCTACACTATGAGTTACTAATTCAACCTAGGAGCTACCAAGATCTAAGCACTCAACATCAGTTGCAAACCTAAGAACAAATAAGAACAATTGCGTACTTGAATCAAAATGTTGAATACAAAAGTACCTCAGAACGCGCAGCTTCGGGCGAGTGAGCCAAATCCAGACGAATATAGCTATGAAGTAGCTCTGACAGGCCAGGATTCCTCTGAATCTCAACTCATCTACTCTGTCTTTCTAATCTCTATCTTGATTGCTGGCCTAAATCTAATGGATATCTATCTAATGCTTCAAGCTCTTCAGCTCTTGATCTAGCTCTTCTCCAGGGGGGTCTGGCCCTTTATTTATAGCCCGGTGGAATGAATACGCATCGTTAGATCAAACCGACTTAACCAAGAGCTGAGGTGACTCCTCGAAGGCGGTGGAGGAAGCTTCCAGAAGACGGCGCCAAACCCTAACTTGGGGGCGCCGCCTGGCGTGGGAATGGGGCCAGCCGGCCCCACCTGACAGTGTTCGCGGGGCTCATTGCTTCAGGTGTCTTCTAGATCCTTCCCATGTCTAAATGGCGATCGTTTCCTTCGCGGTTAAGTTTTCTGATAATTATGCACTCTAATCCCTCTTTTAAGCTTTTCTGGATAATTCTCTGGAAAATATACATTTGACTAAAACTCATGGAAATTTAGTAATAACCCTATTCTAGTAGATATTCACATATATTGCCGGGATAATTGATAATAATAATAATTAGACATTAATGAGTGTCAACAATCTCCTTCTAGGTCGATGGCGGCATGGCGTCCATTGGTGCTTGCTCTTCTTCCACGATCGGGTGGAGCTTCTTCGTGCACCGAGCTTTCTTCATGCTCGATGGAGTAGCGTGGGATTGAGCTCCCCCACGACCGCCTTGAGCAAGACCTTGTCATCCGCTTGACGGCTCCCGACACTCCTTTCGTGAACCTTTTCATGGTGGATGAAAACAAAACAAGAACACGAGCTCGGGGAGCTGATTATGGTTAGCAGAAAAACAAAGTAGCACTTGAGCTTGCTTAGCAAGAGCTTGCTGTGGGAGCAATGGTTTCTTGCTCTAGACTTGCTAGAATTGAAGTGAGAGCTAGAGAGTGAAACGAGAGGGAGAGAAATGGTGAGTGTGTGGGGGTGGAGAGCCTCCTCACGGCCTCCCTCTTATTTATAGGCCGAGCAACCGCCATGGCGGGGGAGAGGGCAACGGCCACCTGCACCATCTGCCGGTAGGGAGCCGTTGGCGCTAGCGCTAGTGCGCCCGCACTAGTGGTGGGCCCGCCTGCTCCCCCCCTTTGGCCGGTAGCTTCCAACGGCCGGTCAAGTTTCAAACCGTTGGGGGTTCAAATGAGACCCCCCCAACGGCTCCTTTGATTTTAAATTTTTGTTAATTTTTCTTCAAAATTTTTATTTTTAAAAATTCCAAAAAATAAGAAATGGAAATGCCAAATTATTTTGGTATAGGAAATGATTTTTGTGGGATTTTTCAAAACTTTTTAAGATGCACATAAAAATTACATTTAATAATAAAACCCTAAAAAGTTATTTATCTCTTTTTTTAGCTAAGAGATATATATATATATATATATAAATTTGATAAATACCATTTACCTATGGTGAGGATTCGCCCATTTATGATCCGGTGGACTAGACCTGCTTTCCTTCCTTTATTTAGCTGCAAAAGGGTTACCGGGAGGGTTCTCGGGTTGCCCCGGGATCCGTCCTATTTGATCGACAGGAATGGCGGCAGCTATTTGAGTTAACTGAGATTCTATCATTTTATTAAAGCTCATTTGATTGTTAATAGCAGAGGAAAGGTTTTCTATTTTAGTATTCAAATTTTTAAACATTTTATCATTAAAAGATAACTTTTTGTTTAAATTTTCATTGATTTTATCTTGGCCTAATACCAAGTCTTTCAAGGAAGGTTGATTTGAATTATAATTTAGATTGAAATTCAAATTACCTCCATATTGGCGGGGTTGATTGTTCCATCCGCCATTATCTTGTTGGCAATACCCGTTGCTGTTGTTGTTGATGAAGACAGCTTCTTCACGGGTTTCGGGGCAGTCATTCCCCGAATGGCCAACATTGCCACAGACTTCACACGTCATATATGAGTCTATGGCCTGGACATAGCCCTTCATCATGGCATCTTTCTCTTGGACTCTCTCGTTCAGTCTCTTAAGCAGAAGGTCTATTTTAGCGATAAGCATATCTACCTCCTTGACGGTATGCATGCCTTTCTGTTTCTGTGGCTGGGACCTTTCCTCTCCCCATCCTTGGTTGGACAGTATTTTTTCAATTATGGCTTTCGCCCTAGTGATGGTGAGGGGGAGGAATGCTCCTCCAGCGGCAGCATATAGATGACCCTTGGACATGGGGATTAACCCCTCATAGAAGGTTTGCAGGATCATCCAGTCCTCCATTCCATGGTGTGGGCAGGCTTGGATATAGTCTTGTGGCCTGTCCCATACTTTTGGAATATTCTCCAGGCTGCTTTGCTGGAATGATGTTATCTTCCCCCTTAGGGCAGTTGTTTTGCCCAGAGGGAAGAACTTCGCAAGGAACGCCGTCAAGCACTTGGCCTAGGTATCAACAGCTTCTCGGTCCTTGTAGAATCACTGTTCTACCTTTCCCGTGAGGGAGAAGGGAAACAGGCGGAGGCGGATAGCCTCCGGTGCGATGTCTTTAATGACAATGGTGTCGCACAGCTCCAGAAACTGTTGGAGATGAGTGTTGGCATCCTCACTTGGCAAGCCACAGAATGTGCTTGCCTGCACCATAGTGATCAGACCGGTGCGTAGTTCAAAGTTCTTGTCACCAAGATTGACAGCGGGCCCAGTGGGCACGTTGGCAACATTGGGGACAGAGTACTCGCGGAGTGACTTTGTGGCCATAGTGGTGATCTCAGGTGCAGAAGTGACTGGTTCGGTTGTCGGTGGAATGCTTGAAGAAGAAATGGTACGAGACCGATTCTTTTTTCAAAAGGGCCTCCAGATTATTGGTAAAGTTTTCTGGCAGAGCGAACCCAGTCATACACTATCTATTTTCATCCACAACAGGGAGAAAATAAGAATAGTTATCCTGTATGAACAAAGGCTACTTTTATACAAGTATATTATCTAAATTTATGTTTTCATATGAAATCTTTCCTAGCCTTCCCTGGTAACAGTGCCAGAAATGCTTGTTGGCATTTCTTAACGTCATCACAGAGAATAGAGGTAGATTCTATCCCCAGCAATGGCGCCAGAAATGCTTGTTGGCATACCTCAATGCCATATCACCAGATTTAGGTCCAGCCATGGTACTAAGGTACACCTCACCAGTTATTCCCTCTGCTGCTACCAGTGACACACCTCTAATGATAGTTTCAGGATAGTCTGGCAAGGGCACCGTGGCATACCAAGACTATTCTTACCTCTATGAAGAGAGTTTTATCCCTGATAACATTAGGACTATAGCCTTAGCAGCTAGTGCCTTGGAGATGCTATACGGCGCACTTTCAGCATTCCTTAATACCAGTGCCAAAACTATATTCCTAATTATAGTAGAGAGAGTGGTGATACAGTAATTCATTGCAGTTATGGATGTGAATCCGCAAGCGCACGAAAATACCGTAGCATTTCAACCCGGAGTATTCCTAGGTGTCGTGTTTATATTTTTCAAAGGAAAGCTAGTATAGATTTTAGTATGAAACCATAATTATGAATACTATACTTTGTATGAAAGACAGATGTTGGTATATTTAACGCACACAGAATAATCAAGAGATAAATCCGCAAGCACATGGATACCACTGTAGCTTTCACCTAAGAGTATTCCAAGGTATCGAATTTCCACGAGGAACGTGAAGTGAACTAGAAACGAATCAAGAACGTCCAAGGACAGATAAGATAAATGTTTTCGGTGGGTAGAGAGGGGCTATCTAAGGTGATGTAGATAACTAAGAATCAAACTCATGATACTTGTCTACTTTGGAGCAACAGTACCTTTCAAACTCTCGAATAAGACTGGGAAGAAAGTAGCTGGGGAAGACTGCCAAAAGCTCTACGAAACACCAAGTCTGACGTGGTGGAATACGAAGGCCAACAAAGCTGTCACCTCGGAAGGCTACCACAACTAACCGTAAGAATCGAGCGCAAACTCAGGTAAACACTAGCCTAGACACCACGTCTATGCTAACGATTACTACTTTAGTCACGTACGCTAACTAGAGCACTCAATACAAACTAAGATCCTATAAACAAAGTAAAGTAAGAATAAAACTTAATTAAATAGAAAACTCAGAGTTACCAACTGAAGAACTTGAAGAAGATTCGTCTCTATAGAGGTACAAAGTTGAGGAATATTCGACAAGCCGGCTCCTCTTCTACTGCCTCCTCTCCTCTCTCCCTATTTTCTACTTTACAAGAGCTCTAGAGATGAGAGTCTATCCTTTCAAAGGACACCTCTACATCTCTATAATAATGTGGTGCCCTCAGGGAGGGGGTCTGCTTCTTTATTTATAGCCTGATGGGATGAACGTACGCCGTAGAATTAAACCGACTTAACCTAGGGTCGAGATGACTCCCCATAGGTGGTGGAGGATGACTCCAGAAGACGGCGGGGTAAACCCTAGAGGTGGGGCCGTCCGGCCCCATGGGTGCGCCGGCCGGCACCCAATCGTGGGCCGTTTGGGCCCATCTTTGGCGTGGTGTCTTTTCGGGCCTCCTATAGTCTAATGGTGCTTGTGTTGCCGCAGATTTTGATTCTGAACTCCGAATATAGCAAATGATAGGTCCATTTCGATCGTCTCGACAATCCCATCGCAATGGTGCAGTCCAATTCCTTATTTGAGATACTTTTATTCTATGTAAAATTAGATATACCTGCAAAACGATTAAGAACAATACAACTCGTGGTACTCGTTAGAATCAAACCCTACAACTATGCTTTATGAGTCTTTTCATGTTAATTCATGCAATAATTGATGGTATAAAATAGGCATTAAGGACCATCAACAAGTTCTCCCAAGCTTAACCTTTGCTAGTCCCTTAGCAAAGCCAAACTCAACAATGGATCAGGAGTTGCTGCTATATTTTCACTTCCAACAAGTACACATACCTTCAAACAAAAATTCTCCTTTAAATTTAGAACAAATATATCATATTATTCATCATGGGGCTTGTTGCTCTTATCTTGAATCTTGAGTAACTGAAAGATAGAATGATCAAATCAAATTCTTTGTCTCTAGTTCTTTCACTTCACCTTTCAATCCAAGTTTTCATAATAATATTTTTTTTCTTTCAACAGCTTAGAAACATATTGTTGTCAAATTAAACAAAGGATCCATAAAGAAAGTCAATCACACCGTTGAATCGAGAAGTGCATGTGTATAGAAAATGGAGTCATTTTTTTATTTATTTATCATTCTCTTCTGTTTATTAGAGACATATGGCTATGAGGCTAATTCTACTATTGGGCACATGCCCATTTTTTCTGATATTCATTTTTTGAGGTTATGGACACTTGTCCCTTTTTATTTCCTTGGGATCTATCTTTTTGAGGTTTCGGACACTTGTCCCTTTTTATTTCCTTGGATACTTTTGCTTAGCCACATGTCTTCCAACAAACTTTTGAGAGGATAGCAACAGATAATTATGAGCATTTATGTGGAAAATGAATGGAATGTGTAAGTGATCTCAATTCAATCGCATGATATAACTTTGCATAGGGTCAACAAAGTTTAATTTAACTCAATACAATTATTAGTCATATTAATATTGGTAAATCTCCGGATCTCTAGTGTTGTTTAGAACAAGATAATAGTAGCTCAGATCATCACATCATACCCACCAATTACTTAGACCTTAGATCAAGCATTTGCTACCCATGCATTTAATTTCATTATAAGATATTATTATTAATTAAGAGAACTCATGCTTGAAAGTAGGTACTGGAAAGAAATTACAATAGAGCAACTATTCATCATTTTCAAGACAAAATTTTATTGTTCTTCAGTTTTTATTTGACTCTTAATAAACTAGACCAAATTATAAACACTCTATGATCACACCTTAATAAATAACTAAAGTATCTTTATTTGATTTTAATTGTCATTCATCTTTTTATTTATGAACTCACAAAATACTGTAAAAAACATGGACCTTCATGTGCCCACATATTTTTGGTATTTTATGACTATAAGATAGACTCAATAATCATCTAGGTATACTTACCTGATAACGAGGGGATGCCCTTCCCAAGCTAGATGTTTGCTTAGTCCTTGTTTATTCTTCTCAAACTTTCAAATCCTGCAAAACTCAAATAGACACAAAACTCGTGGAACAGATTAAATATTAGGCATATGAGTTTCAGTTGTCCAGAGTCTTGGTGATTGAAATTTTTTTTAGATAGGATCATTAAATTATAGAAATTCAATCATATCTATCTCTTCTAAATTTTTAGTTTCAAGAAATATTTTTAAACGTTGGCCATTTACCTTGAAGATGTTACCTGAGTCATCTTGAATTGTAATGGCTCCATGTGATGAGGTTTCAACTACCTTGAATGGTCCTTCCCATTTGCTTCGAACTTTTCCATGGCCAAAGAGCTTTACTCTTGAATTAAATAGCAGGACCTTGTCACCAGGCTTGAACTCCTTGTGCCATCTTTTTGTTCTTTCTTTGTAAATCTTGGAGTTATGATAAGCCTTCTCTCTCCATTCTTCAAGCGCAGATATTTATATTTGATGATTCTTGCCAGCAAGATGGAGATCCATGTTCCATTTCTTGATTGCCCAATGAGCTTTGAATTCTAATTCAATAGGCAAGTGGCATGTTTTACCATATACCAACTGATAAGGTGTCATACCTATGGGTGTCTTATATGCAGTTCAGTAAGCCCATAGTGCATCAGAAAGTTTGTACTTCCATTTCTTGTCCATTTCATCCACAGTCTTTTGCAGAATGTTTTTGATTTGCTTATTTGATGTTTCAGCTTGACCGCTTGTTTGAGGGTGATATGGAGTTGCAATGTTGTGTTTGACTCCATTTTCTGCTAAGAACTGTCGAAATCTTTTATCAATGAAATGTGGTCCTCCATCACTTATGACCAATCTAGGCATTCCGAAATGTGGAAATATTACTTCATTGAACATCTTCTTGGAGTGCTTGGAGTCGGCAACTCGACATGGTAATGCTTCTACCCATTTGGACATGTAGCCGACTGCTACCAAAATATATTCTACATCTCCTGACTTTGGGAGTGGTCCCATGAAGTTAATTCCCTAGATATCAAACAATTCCACTTGGAGGTTGTTCGTAAGTGGCATAGCATCCCGAGTATTAATGTTTCCATGTTTCTGGCATCTGAGACATCTTTTGATAAACTCTTTTGTATCTTGATACATCGTTGGCCAGAAGAATCCGCTTTGCCAAATCTTAGCATGTGTACGGAATGCTCCATAATATCCTCCATAGGGTGATGAATAACATCTCTCAATGATCTTCATGCCTTCAATTGTCGGGACACACCTCCGTAGCAATCCATCGACACAGATCCTGTAAAGATATGGATCGTCCCACAAATGGGTACGACTCTCATACTGGAGCTTCCTCTTGTCTCCTCCTAGTGGAACATAACCTACAACCGTGTAGTTGACAATATTTGCGTACCAAGGATCGGAGTTTGTTACCGCGAGGAGTGTGTCATCCCTTAGATAGTCATTAATAGGTAGCTCATATGTGTCTTTATATTGAAGTCTAGATAAGTGGTTAGCTACTGAATTTTCTACTCCTTTCTTATCCCTTATTTCTATGTCAAATTCTTGGAGCAGAAGAATCCATCTGATTAACCGAGGCTTAGCATCTTTCTTAGTGAGGAGGTATTTAAGTGCAGCATGGTCTGTGTATATTATTACTTTTGCTCCCACTAAGTAAGATCTAAACTTATCTATTGCAAAGACCACTGCCAACATCTCTTTTTTAGTGGTAGCATAATTAAGTTGTGGCCTAGACAAAGTTTTTCTAGCATAGGGTATAACGTAATGTTTCTTATCTTTATTTTATCCTAAAACAGCACCAACTGCAAAGTCACTAGCATCACACATGATCTCAAAGGGTAGACTCCAGTCAGGTGGTTGAATAATTGGAGCTGAGATGAGTGCTCTCTTGAGAATCTCAAAAGCTTCAAGGCACTCAGTGTTAAAAATGAAAGGTACATCTTTGGCTAGGAGGCTAGTCAGGGGTCTAATGATTTGAGAAAAGTTTTTGATAAAAAACCTATAGAACCCTACGTGGCCTAGAAAGCTGTGAATGCCTTTCACATTTGTGGGAGGTGGAAGTTGTTCAACAACTTCAATCTTTGCTCTATCCACTTCTATCCCACGTTCAGACACTTTGTGTCCTAACACTATTCCTTCCCGAACTATAAAATGGTATTTTTCCTAATTTAGGACTAAGTGCTTTTCTTCACACCATTGTAAGACTATATCTAAATTCTCTAAACATTCATCAAAGGTTTTGCCATAGACAGTAAAGTCATCCATGAACACCTCCATGATTTTCTCGATCATATCAGAGAAAATAGACATCATGCACCATTAAAAAGAAGCTGGAGCATTACACAGCCCGAATGATATTCGTCTATATGCATAAGTTCCATATGGGCATGTGAAAGTGGTCTTACTTTGGTCATCTGGGTGGATTGGGATTTGATGATACCCGGAATACCCATCAAGGAAACAAAAGAAAGAGTGGTTTGCAAGCCGTTCCAACATTTCATCAATAAAGGGTAACGGGAATTGATCTTTCTTTGTAGCCTTATTAAGTTTCCGATAGTCAATGCACATACACCACCCAGTGACAGTACGTTGAGGAATGAGCTCATTCTTCTCATTCCTAATGACCGTCATTCTTCCTTTCTTCGGCATAACTTGAACAGGGCTAACCCACTTGCTATGAGGTACGGGATAAATAATCCTAGCGTGTAAAAGCTTAAGGACCTCTTTCTTAACAACTTCTCGCACTGCATTGTTAAGTCTCCTTTGTGGTTCCCTCGATGGTGAAGAATCAGGATCGATGGAAATACGATGAGTACAGAGAATGGGACTAATTCCCTTGAGGTCTTGGAGTGAGTAGCCTATGGCTGATTTATGTCTTTCTAAGATAGTGACAAGTTGATGGGTTTTTTCTTCAGAAAGCTTGTCACTTATGATGATAGGTGTTTCTCGGTTATTATTGAGAAAGACATATTTTAAGCCAGAAGGAAGGGGTTTTAGTTCAATAAAGGGTTGTGATGGCTCCTCTATTTCCTCTATTTTTATAGGCTCTACCAACTCTTTCTCTTCTTGAATAAAATGTTCATCATCGAGAGTTGGTTGGGCCGCGTCTTCTAAGGATGCCATTAGGGCTTCCTCAATAGGGTCTAGTTCAGGCTTAGGTTTTAGTATTACATTATTTGAGCGTGCAAGCGAGATGGTGATAGGAGAACTTTCTAGTTTTACATCTAAGAGACCCTATTTTGGTCTTTCTTGAAAGAGTGTCCCAAAAGGCACACCAATCAAGATGGATGTGTCTGAGATGTCAAATATATGAAAATCTAAGCGATACTCAGAACATCTTATTTGCAATGGAATAGATCTTATGACCGCATAACTTTCAAGAGTAACTCTAGATGGAATTCGTAAAAGCTTATGAGATGGAATCACAAACTCGTTGGGGTAAAGTTGTTTGGCTAATGTCTTTGAAATGATATTCATCCCAACGATTGGACTATAGTGAGCCTCTATGGTGGTTCCCTTAAGGATGCAAGTGATAATATCTGAGGGGGCATTGACTCGGGCTATCTCAGTGCATAACTCCGCTTCTGCTAACCACTCATGACTCATGATGGCCAATAGTCCTTTAATATGTTCTATAAGGAAAGAATCATTATTTGGGCCATCATCATTCTTAAATGACATAGAATGTATGAGAGATTTCACTTGAACTGGTAAATTTGAGGCATTGCTAAAATCTTCAAAAAGACCATCCTCAATTTCAAAAGGGAATGTGGAAGGATGAGGTTCATCATCTTCTAGACTATGTTGTGTTTCCTCAATTGGAGATTCTTTAACAGCCAAATCATCTAAAGAATTTGAAGGAATTTTAGATTTGGTTATGTCTGTCTCCTCTTATTGGTCGGGGCTTGGCTTGACTTCTTCTTCAGGAAATTCATCAAAGATGCCAGTGTAAGGGGTGTTTTTAAGGATTTTCTCTAAAATAGCTTTCCCCTCGCTCATGGTATTGTGCGAGAATGAACCTCCAGAAGATAAGTCAAGATGCAGAGCAGCTTCCTTGTTAAGACCAAGATGGAAGTGGTAAAGAAGCATGTGGTCAGGCAAGTGAAGGGTTGGACCGGTATTGATAAGATTTGAGAACCTAGCCCAAGCTGCTCCTAATGTCTCCTTATCCTTTTGTTTTAAGGTAAGAACTTCCACTCGAAGAGCGGCGATCTGAGGAAGAGGGAAGAAAGTAAGACAGAATTTGTCTCGAAGTTCATCCCAATTTCCTTTCACTACTCCTACAGTATGAGCAGACCACTGTTTCGCTCTTCCTAAAAGGGAGAACGGAAACAATTTTCATTTAATGGTCTCTTGTGTCATGCCAGCAATATTCAAGCAAGAACACAATTGCTCAAATTCTCTAAGATGGGTGTATGGATTTTCATCTCCTAGTCCAGAGAAGGATTGCTCCCGAACCATGGCTATGAAAGCAGGGTGAAGCTCATAGCCATCTGTGAGTATAGGATGTGATGATGGTGGAGGCTCCAACAACTCACCCTTTGGAGCCGAAAATTGAAAGATAGATGTAGAATCCATATGGTAAAGTTAAAGGTGGTGATAAAAGAAAAATAAAAGATACACGGACGAAGTTGGCTCGATCCCAGAATAGCTACCGTTCCCCGGCAACGGCGCCAGAAAGCTTGTTGGTATATTTAACGCACACAGAATAATCAAGAGATAAATCCGCAAGCGCACGGATACCGCTGTAGCTTTCACCTTAGAGTATTCCAAGGTATCGAATTTCCACGAGGAATGCGAAGTGAACTAGAAACGAATCAAGAACGTCCAAGGATAGATAAGATAAATGTTTTTGGTGGGTAGAGAGGGGCTATCTAAGGTGATCTAGATAACTAAGAATCAAACTCACGATACTTGTCTACTTTGGAGCAACAGTACCTTTCCAACTCTCAAATAAGACTGGGAAGAAAGTAGCTGGGGAAGACTGCCAAAAGCTCTACGAAACACCAAGTCCGACGTAGTGGAATACGAAGGCCAACAAAGCTGTCACCTCTGAAGGCTACCACAACTAACCGTAAGAATCGGACGCAAACTCAGGTAAACACTAGCCTAGACACCACTTCTACGCTAACGATTACTACTCTAGTCACGTACGCTAACTAGAGCACTCAATACGAACTAAGATCCCGTAAACAAAGTAAAGTAAGAACAAAACTTAATTAAATAGAAAACTCAGAGTTACCAACTAAAGAACTTGAAGAAGATTCGTCTCCATAGAGGTAGAACTTCTACTGCCTCCTCTCCTCTCTCTCTCTATTTTTTACATTACAAGAGCTTTAGCGATGAGAGTCTATCCTTTCAAAGGACGCCTCTACATCTCCATAATAATGTGGTGCCCTCAGGGAGGGGGGTCTGCCTCTTTATTTATAGCCCGGTGGGATGAACATACGCCGTAGGATCAAACCGACTTAACCTAGGGTCGAGATGACTCCCCATAGGCGGTGGAGGAAGACTCCAGAAGACGGCGGGGTAAACCCTAGAGGTGGGGCCGTCCGGCCCCATGGGTGTGCCGGCCGGCGCCCAACTGTGGCCATTCGGGCCCATCTTTGGCGTAGTGTCTTCTCGGGCCTCCTGTAGTCCAATGGTGCTTGTGTTACCGCAGATTTTGATTCCAAACTCCGAATATAGCAAATGATATGTCCATTTTGATCGTCTCGACGAGCTCGTCGTAATGGTGTAGTCCAATTCCTTATTTGAGATACTTTTATTCTATATAAAATTAGATATACCTGTAAAATGATCAAGAACAACACAACTCGTGGTACTCGTTAGAATCAAACCCTACAACTATGCTTTATGAGTCTTTTCATGTTAATTTATGCAATAATTGATGGTATAAAATAGGCATTAAGGACCATCAACAAAAGACTAATGTTCATAACAGGGATAAACAATAATGGTTTTCAAGATAGTGGACACACACACAAGTAAATGACTCTCAAGCGGGGAAGATAATGACACATAAAGAATAAAAGAATAAAGAATAAACGGATGTCCTACGGGGGCAATTGTCCTAATATAGCTAATGTGTAGAATATAGTTAGTCATACAAATACAGGAGTTAAAGATAGAGTTGTGTTTATGATGGATCGAAAGACCACCGGGCACTGGTCTGCAAGCAAGCATGGGTGGTAATTTAGACTCCTACACCATAGCCAAACATGAGGATTACAAAGGACGGACAGGGCTGTCACCACCTACCACCTACCCCTCAACCGTGGACTATGAAGTGCAATCACCAGTTCCTCTATACCCGAGCACCATGCCCACATATAAAGAAACTACCCAAGTCCCCCGGGTCTCTCACCCTATGGATAAACGAGTAAAGAACTTGGATGTTGTGCGATGAACCACCATTCCTCCCACAACTCTATTCCTAATCATCTATGTGTATGGATGCTAAGAACATAATATAAACACTATGAACTAGCAAGCATATCATGAACAAGGCATATGAACTAGAAGTTCTATGTTCTATGATCAAATCACACAAACTATCATCTAGTTCATATAACAAGATCATATCACTAGAACTATACTCTAGTTCTAAAACATTGCTATATTGATAAAAAAGAGAAAGAACATAATGGAAAGAATAGTATTCATACCAAGAACTAGCCAAAATATTCTCCTCCTCTTACAAGATGGGCCTTGCTCCACTACTACTACTAAAGATAAAGAGAAAAGTGGAGAGGGACACTAGAGAGTACAAGTAAGAGGTGGTGTACGTTGTGTGATATGGAGAGCTCCACCCCTTGCTTTATACTAGGTGTAGGTCGGTTTGGAGGCCGAGGGAGTAAATGCCTTGGTGAACCGCCTTTGCAACCGACCAAGTGAACCGCCATCCAAATTTGGCAGCTGCAAGGGTGCGGCCACACCCTGGTGCGCCCGGCCACACCCTGGTGCGCCCGCACTAGGGGTAGCCCCCCTCGGCACCGCCGTTGGCTAGTGGGCCATGGGCTTGCTCTGGACCTCTCCTGTTATGGTGGTTGGCCCAGGTTTGTCTTTTTGGATTGGGCTTTGCTTTATTTTCCTCTTTCCGCCTTGCCGGAAAGCGTATTCTTGTCCCCTTTTTTCCTCTTTTGCTTGTATGTTTCCTGTAAATTAATGATGCTCCAATACAAGTGGAAATAGGTCAATAGTAAAGGTATATGTGAATATGGCTATGATATTTCTCCTTTTTTGGATAATAGTTGGCGGTTAGAGTATGTCGGTATTTACCGCCAACACAGACCAAGTGTTATCCGGTGCCTGAAGTAAGTATATGGTGGCAAAGCTACCTTAGTGTAGGATCTCTATCCCTAGAAACCTTGCTACCCGAGCTATCTCTCCTTCTTGTTACCTTGGGTAAATTAGTTAAGAGATATTTATACTACCGTTCTCTGTGGAAATACGATACCCTGAATACTTCTGGGTGAAATGCTACGACGGTAATTCCATGCACTTGCGGATCATTTCCATATGCGTTAAGAAATACCAACAAGGAGCAAGTATACAACCTCATCAAGGAGCTCGTGTGCGCCCACACGCCGGTATACGATCCTGACATCCTCGCAAAAATAGGTATGGACGAAGAATTTACCATTATTTGGAAGCATATCAGGTTGGAAGGCATTGACCCTGTGTGGAAAGCGGGCTCTCGTTTTCTTACCATGCAATTTCTTTGCACTTTGAAAGAGGTGGATGATGGAATTAGCTTTCGCATGTTTAAAAAGGAATATTTTGTTTCATGGAAAGATCTTAGCCAACACATAGGGTTTAATAAGAAATGCTCTCTTTATCTTGATCGCACCCTAAGCAACTGCAATCATTTTTCTTTTTGGGAAGAAATTTTGGAGGAAGACCAAACTGGCAAGTTCCAACCTAGAAATGCTCAAATCCATCATCCTACTCTTAGATTCATGCATAAGTGGATTGCCATGACCTTGTTTGCTAGAGAGGACATACGCTATGTTTATAGTGATGAACTTAAACTACTGTATGCTATGGTAAAGAAAATAAAAGTTGCCCCTGTTAGAAAAATGGTTGCTCATTGGTTGTGCTACTTTTCGCATACTACTGCCATCCCATGCACTTCCCTGATAACTCACATTTTTACTGCTGTCGACGCTTTAGAAGGGAAGGATTTGTCTGATTTTTTGGATATCACTATTCCTCAAATTACGATAACGGAAGACTCTCTCATACATGGGCATCACTTGAAAAAGAATTTAGCCGGAGAACTTTTATACTCCCCTTGTGGTACACTCAAAATCTGGTTACCTAACCCAGATCTTCGGCTGCATAAATGTGCTAAACTAACCCTTCTGATCGGTTCACTAGAGGAAGCTAGCAGGAGGAGTGTTTCTGGCAGGTCAACTCGGAGTACCACACAAAGAGGAGAGGCATCAAGCTCACATCAACCACAGCCAACTCCACCCCCATTCTTCTCACCTATGGGGCAGCTGAGGTATGACCCGGCCATGCACACACCAGGATACACTCCTGGGATGCATTCCGCCTAGGAACGTACCCCGCACCCATACGAGGCTGGAGGTTCAAGGGCACCTCAGACAGGAGATGAGACTTGGGCAAGCCATCACTACACCCACTCCTCGGACTCTGAGATGATGCCACCGCCTGTGCCACCACGACAGTCAGTCTCTCTGGAGACCCTCCACACTCACCGGGCGGACTTCGAATCGCATATATGAGATGCAAGAGGAGGCGGCTCAGCGGCATCGCCAATATCAGCAGTGGCAACTCCATAATCAACAAAGTGGCAGCTACAAAGACCAACAAAGATCACCGGCGGTGGCAAGCCCAACAACAACAAGAGTGGGCCATCCTCGGCGAAAGCGCTTGAGGATCCAAAGATGAGCAAAGCAGCGAGCCTTTTGGAGGTTCCAGGGTTACAACCCTGTAGGCTAGGTTTCAGTCCAGCTTGGGGGAGGACCCCACTCGGGTATTTTGCATCTGCATTTGCATATTTAATTTCTAAATATTTCACCTTTTCTCTGCATAAGCATATTTATATTCTAGCAATTCTTTCCAAGACAAAAAAAAATTTGATAAAATGACCAAAAATATAAATTTCACTCCAAATATGTGCAATATGCTATGTATATTTTTCCTTTGTTTGAAATGATAAATAGTTGCTCTATTTTGTGTTTCATCTGTGCCTAGTGTATAACTTGGTTTTCTCTAAAGATCACAGTTTATTGGTTTAAAAATATTCATCCTAGAAACTTAAAAACTTAGTGGGATGCATAGAGCTTAATCTAGTCTACGGATGGTATGAAGCTTTAAGTTGGTATGACTAAAAATTTATTACAATCTTACTCTAAGAAAAGCTTGAATACCGGAGTTTAAAAATTTTCTAAATAATAAAAACCAAAGTTCCATTGATATGATCTAAATAGATTACTTTGTTGTGCACCCATGATTGGAATTCACACATGCATAATGAAAAAACTTTTTGCTCTCTATGTATTGATTCTCTCTTAGAAGTCAAAAGAGAGTGTGGGCTATAAAAATGAAAAGATGCCATGTCAAAGAAGCATGAGCCAATAAAAGATACCATACCGAAAGGATATGTGCCAAAAAAAGAGAGAATAAAACAAGGGGTGCAAAGACACCCGCTCGAGCGGAAAAAATGAGCACAAAAAGTACCCGCCAGAGAGATAGCCCCCACTTCTCGGAAAGACAAAGAGAGAGAGAGTTATACATAAGAGTTCAAAATATAATAATATTCCTTCCAATCAAAGTGTATAGCTTAGTAATTTACCATGATCTAATCATTTGAACTTTGCTCTTCATACAAAATATAAACTTCAGGAATAAAGTGATTCAAAAGAGTAGGTTGCATACAAGTTCTATGTCTATTTTTCTTGCTAAAATGCCAACCTAAGACAAAGATGTAGCTAGAAGCCCCACAAGTGACAAGTATAAAAGGGTGAATATAAAAATACTAATTTATTTAGATCAAGGTAGAAAGCTTTGTTATATACTTGGCACTTGTGAAACATAATCAGCATTGTAGCAACTCCTGATCAACAACCAAGTTCTTAGCCTTTTTCTCGAGGACGAGCAAAGGGTAAGCTTGGGGGATCTTGTTGACGGGACATACCGACATACTCTAACCTCCAACTATTATCTAAAAAAAGAGAATTATCATAGCCATATTCATATATGCTTTTACTATTGTTCTATTTCCACTTGTATTGGAGTATTATTGATTTATAGGAAACATACAAGGAAAAAAGAAAAAGGTCACAAGAACACGCTTTTTCGCAAGGCGTATTTCACAAAATAAAGCAATGCCCAAGACCAACCATCAATCTGGGCTAACATCCTATAGTGGAGAGGTCCAGGAGAGCAAGAGGGCCATGGGCCGGTCGGGGCCAAGGGGGCCCACCCCTGATGCGGCCGCACCAGGGTGCGGGCGCACCCCCAGAGAGGCCGGGCCAGCCTAGCTTTCACAGGCAGTTCATTGAGGCGGTTTGGATGTCGGTTTGGCTGATCATCAATGCACTTGCCCCCTAAACCGACCTAGACCAAGTATAAAGAAAGGGGTGGAGCTCTCCATTTCACACACAGCATACTATACCTCTCACACTTGTACTCTCAAATGTTTCTCTCTAATTTTACTTTATCCTTAGTAGTAGTAGTAGTGGAGCAAGGCTTATCTTGTAAGAGAAAGAGACATCTTGGCTAGTCTTTGGTATAAATATAATTCTTTCCATCATGTTCTTTCTATCTTATTA
This sequence comes from Chrysopogon serrulatus, assembly GCA_015844335.1. Taxonomy (NCBI): domain Eukaryota; kingdom Viridiplantae; phylum Streptophyta; class Magnoliopsida; order Poales; family Poaceae; genus Chrysopogon; species Chrysopogon serrulatus. The sequence continues at coordinate 540,601 of JADLZL010006151.1, read as the reverse complement.
TCAATATAGTAATGTTCTAGAATTAGAGTATAGTTCTAGTGATATGATCTTATTATATGAACTAGATGATAGTTTGTGTGGTTTGATCATAGAACTTAGGGCTTCTAGTTCATATGCCTTGTTCATGATATGTTTCCTAGTTCATAGTGTTCATATCATGTTTTTAGTATATAGAACTCTATTTTTAATCGTTCATACATTTAGATGATTAGGAATAGAGTTGTGTGAGGGATGGTGGTTCATCGCACAATATCTAAATTCTTTACTCGTTCATCCGTAGGGTGAGAGACCCAGGGGGACTTGGGTAGTTTCTCTATATGGGGGCATGGTGCTCGGGTATAGGGGAACCGGTGAATGCACTTCATAGTCTATGGTTGAGGTTGTAGGCGGCAGGTGATGACAGCCCTGTCCGTCCTTTGTAATCCCTATGTTCGCTATAGTGTAGGAGTCTAAATTGCCACCAACTTTAACTCATGTATTTGTATGATTAATTACATTCTAGGCATTAGCTGTATTAGGATCATTGCTCCCGTAGGATATACTTTTATTCTTTATTCCTTTATTCTTTATGCTGCCACTATCTTCCCCCCCTTGAGAGTCATTTATCTGTGTGTGTGTCCACTATCATAAAAACCATTATTGTTTACCTCTGTTATAAACATTGGTCTATCTTTCATACAAAGTATAGTATTCATGATTATGGTTTCATACTAAAGTCTGCACTAGCCTTCCTTTGGGAAAATATAAATACGACACCTAGAAATACTCCGGATTGAAATGCTACAATGGTATTTCTGTGTGTTTGCGGATCTATATCCATAACTGCAATGAATTACCATATCACCACTCTCTCTATTGTAGTTAGGAATATAGTTTTAGCACTAGTGTTGAGGAATGCTGAAAGTGCGCCGCATAGCATCTCCAAGGCACTAGCCGCTAAGGCTATAGTCCTAACGTTATTGGGAATATAACTCTCTTGATAGAGGTAAGAATAGTCTCGGTATGCCACGGTACCCATGCCAGGCTATCCTGAAACTATCATTAGAGGTGTATCACTGGTAGCAATAGAGGGAATAATTGGTGAGGTATAACTTGGTAACACGGCCAGGCCTCAAACCTAGTGATATGATACTAAGATATACCAACAAGCCTTTCTGGCGCCATTGCCGGGGATAGATTCTACCTCTATTCTCTGTGATGACGTTAAGAAATGCCAACACCAGTCGACGGTGGTACAGGGCTCCAGCTAGCGGTGGCGCTGCTAGGGAGGCCGGATCTCGGCGCGGTAGGGATGACGAGAGCAGGACTCCCGTATCGACAACACACATCTCCTTCCTTCAATCCTCTCCTGGCGATGACGCTCCTCCCCTCCCCTTCCTTGCTCATAGATGCAGTGAGCCAACGGCTAGATCGGGCGGGGAGCGACTGGATCTCGGCTCCTCCCCTCTTGATAGTGGTGCTTCTCTCCTTTGACTGGATGTCTTGGTGGTGGAAGCCACAGGCATTTGGGTGGTGGATCCGATGGAGCTGCGGCGACACGGGGCGTCTTACGTGTGGCGCCGCACGTATGTGGCAAGCGGCGGCGGAGGCTACTATTCGTGGATGGGCATGGTGGGCTCATGTATAGGTTTTTCTTTTCTTGTTTTTAATTGATTAACCATGGCAGTTAAACCAACTACCACGGTTAATCATGATTAACCATGACCTTTGCTTGGTGGCAGTTGAGAAAACCGCCTCGATTAATCAATTTCAACTGCCACCATTAAATTTCGTGTAGTAGTGATCTATGGGCTAGCATGGCTTGAGCGACCTGGCATTAGCCGTCCCCGTGCCTTATGGCTCAGTCCAAACTCATCGCTGAATAGAGTGAACGTTGACCCATGTGAGTGATGTACAAGCTCGTACAGGCGTGTGATACGGGCTTTACCAAGCTAGATGGAATCGATTCGAATTGGTGTCTTTCCCAGACGATGAGAAACTTGGCCACCGTACAACTTCATAATAATCTGACAGAACATGATGGGTATGTTGACTATGATAAATTGGATATGGTTAAGATGCAAACTTTGCCATAATTAGGTTTACTAAACTCGACACTAAGATACTGAAAATAAGGACTCATGTTAGTAAGCTATTTTGCAAAGTTTATGCTATCCAACTGGATACACTAAATGACCCTTGCATGTCCTTGGTGTCATTTTATTTTTTCTCCTATCGAGTAACTCTAGCTTGGTACATCCTAATACTCAAGGTTTATTTCCCCTTGTTACACATGGTGTAGCTTACTCTGATTCTGCAAGAGTTGCTTTGCACCTTGTGGTGGACGAAGAGTAAGCCGTGGGCTCAGCCATTATCTATGTTTGCTCTTTTGCTGTTGTTGGGACTTGATCACTTTGAGACTGGCATGTATTCAAAACTCTGTGGTGTGTGTGTTTCAAAACTATGTTGATTATGCTATTAAATTTGGACACAGTGTTGCAGTAAAAACTCATAGTGAAAACTCATTTGTACTTCGATGTATGTTGAACTATTTGTTAACTTTATGTAGTATGTCATGTGTATGTTAAATCATGTACGATTTTTATGGGGCTTATTCGAGATCCTTCCGAATACTTGATAGACTACCGAATTTATATGTGCTCAAGTACAAGAGAATGACTGTCTTAGCTGCCATTATACTTATGTTCTTATAAAATGGATAGTTTTGTGACACTACCCAACACAATTGATAGTGTCATTTTAGATGCAAGCAGATTAAAATGTCTTATCTCTCTGTTAACTAGAAGATATCCTGCGCATTGCGATCAGTATTGGAGTGAAGATGATGGGGATATATAGCTTTCATTAAATTTTTTTTTTTTGAGGAATCAGGAGGAGCCAGCGGCTCCTACTGTAAATATATTAAAAGAAAATAGGATTACAAAGTTTTAAGGTTTACATTCAAATACGAATAGATTAGGGAACTGAGAAAGAAACAAAGAAAATCCAGAGAGCTACAAGTTGGAGCTGATCGAAGATTTGAAAGGGGGGTTAAACTAGACTTTGTACTGTGCAACAAGACCAGAGCTTCCGCTATCACACAGTATATCTTACATTCTTCCACCCTAGGGTTTGTTAAGATGTTTGGAAGTGGAATGGTATGATTATTAGTGGGATATTATGTGGACAGTTATTTGGTTATAATGTGGATGGTTTGCATGCTGAGTTAGACTTATAGTGGGAATTATCTTATAAGAGATATAAATTGGTTAGTGGAGGTGGCATTCATAAAGTGACCACCAATGATTAATAGCTACCAGCATTTGCCTTGGGCTGCGTAACCATTTAGCCTTTGTTAATCATAGGGCATGTCTCATAAAATTCTTTTCTAGTAATGATAGTGACAATCAATGGTATGCTATAAAAAGCTATTGGCTATTTGAAAAAGCACATGGATAGTAACGCTAATAAAAAATAACTATTATCTTAGATCTAGGTTTTCTAGCCCTGTAAGGGATGCGAGAACCTGTTCCTAAATATATATATATGATTTCCCTCCGTGAATTTAGTTAATTAATTGAAATAAAAGGTGAATAAATTTATTTTGTGTGAATAAATTTATTTTGTGCAGCAAACAAGCATATAATTCCATTATTGTATATTAGAGAAGTATAGAGTATGATTGATGTGTGAATACCTATGATAAGCTTCGCTGAATTAGAAAGTTTTGGATGGCACGGCATTTCCCTTGGGTAGCCATCGCTCTCGTAACCAGCTGGACATTTGCACTCATAGGATCCGTTGGTGTCCTTGCACTTGCCATGGCATGGAAAATCAATCGGCCGTGTACATTCATCTATATCTTCAAAATATGCAAGAGTTAACAGTACTATCCATGCATAGATCCGGATTGACCAACCTAGCTCGTCCCTCTTTGGGTTTATTATGCATCCACCCGCTTGTACAAGATGACTGTAAGCAGATAACTTATCCGCCAACAACCACTACCACAAAAAGGATTTGTATCAACACCTCCCAATTATATGTATAGAGGCGGCTCAAGCCTCTATATTGAACCGCCCTACAAATGCCAGTGACCAGTGGAGGCCTTTCTGAATTAAAAAATATTTTGCTATTTTTTTGTTTTTTTCTTGTTGATTTCTACAAATTGATTTAAAGGTGTAGCTCTATGAATCATAGCTGCCTTACAAATTGATTCGTAGGGACAGATGGCCAACTAGCCCTACAAATCAAGGATTTGTACATACGGTTGTGTAGGATGGCTGGAGAAACCGCCGCTACAGAGGTTTGGAAACTGCCCCTAAAAATCCATCCTTTAGTAGTCAACGTTTTTGGGGTTACCATTGTATAGCATGCCTTGGGTGTACAACTGAAGAAGTATATGATTTGCATAATTTATTTCTCTAGAGCTGGGCTCACGGGATGCAAGATATTAAGAAGCTTATTTGATTAGCATAATTTAAGGCATATTAATATATTCTAAAGTAAATTAAGGTTTTATATGGCGTAAATAAGTAATATATAACTGATTCAAGTAAAATTAATATTATCTCATACTTATTTTTTGTTTGAATTCATTGTAACATATCTAAGTATAGTCAACCAAATAAGGGCTATGCTTGGCCTCTTCTGCCGGATTTAGTGCACAAACTAAATGGATCGGAGCTTTCATTCCTACAACCTCTCTAGATGGAGCCTGGTTCTTAGATGTGAGCCAGGCTCCCCTAGGCTTGCCTCATCGAGCGGCAACCAAACACTCTATTTGTGGTAAGCATTAGGCATAAAAAATAAAACGCACAACAAATGATAGAAGTATGACCACGTTGAAGGCGAAGAATTGATCATGACTTCTAACCGTGGTGATGTCCATGTACTTGTCTCTTACGATTTGTTAGATCAGTAATCTTACAATTTGTCAGAGCAGTAACGAAGTTTTTTTTTTTGCGAAAGGAAAATATATTAAGAAGCAGCACAATACATCTTCCTTTTTACAAACTGGCCCCCAAAGAAAAAGAAAATTACAACTGAGTAGAACACAGCTAATCTTCCTGATCTCCGAGCTCCAGCTCGCCGCTGACACCATCGTCGGTCCAAGTCCAGCTCCCCGCCCACCAAGGAGCTTCTCGCATTAGAAACGCCGCGACAGCCATCGCCCAGACCTTACCAGACGAATCAATTCCGCTGAAAGAGTATCGGCCACCCCAAGATGGGAAGGAAGAGGAAAGAAATCCGCTGTCGCCGACCAGGAGACCGACGACCGGAAAAGGAGTCCACCACCGCCGAGGAACCCGACACCGAGGACAAGCCGCATACCCATGAAGATGTACAGAGCACCACCCCCACCGAGGACAAGCCGCATACCCATGAAGATGTACAGAGCACCACCCCTTTCACAGGCAAAAGAGAGGGTCACATACCTCCCGGCGACCGCGCGCCAGATCCGCCACCTCGCCGCACGCGGCGACGCGCCGGATCCACCACCGCCACCGCTCGCGGCGACCAAGCGCCCGATCCGCCCGGCGCCATCGCTCGCGCAGGAGCTCTTTATTTGCTGGCGAAAGAGCGCCGAGCAGCTGCCATCGACGACTGCTACCGAGCAAACCCTAGCTCCGCCGCCGCACCACAACAAGCAAACCCTAGGTCTAGATATAGAGCTACCTAACCTATCTACAGCCAAACGCCGATTCCGTGGTCCCCTCCTCTCTCCGACGCCGAGACGGCCGTCGGAGAGGAGAGGGGCCGAGGGAATCGCCGCCGGCAGAGCGTTCCGCCTCGCTGTCGTCCTTATCCGCCTCTCTACACTGTAGCTGGGGGAAGGAAGAAGCGACGTAGAGGACTCCGCTGCACGCAAGTGTTGGTATTGCTAGGCGGCTGGCTGCCCGTGCCCGCCCCCTCATAGATCAGTAACGAAGTTGCTGAGGTTCAAAAAAAAACATGCAATAGTACTCACTTGTGCATCCACCAGTGACATAAGGCTTACCGGCGTATCCCTAGGAGCAATTGCATAAGTACCCATCGCCGTGCGTGGTTTTGACACAGTGGCTATTGGCGCTTACACAGGCAGAGGCGGTGGGTTCCCCCATCACACCATCTTTCTCTGCCGGAGGAGGACAAGGTCCATCCGTCCTGATAGCCCAGTCAAGAACTATAGGGACCAGATCTGTCACATCTCTATCTCCGACCTTCCTAACAAATTTAGTGTTCTTAAGGTCTCCCTGCTCAAAACGATACCTAAAACATAGACGCTCAAAGTAAGTAAATATATGTAATGTTAAGAGTTTTTGCACTCTTCAGCAATGCACATATATTATATATAACAATATAAACTTACACTGTGTACTTCACGCACATACTAGTAATATACTCTTAGTTCAATAAAGCTTCTGTATTATCTGGAAAAGTTATCCGGAAAAGAATATTCCAGTACTGCTATTATCTTATCTAGAAAAGATTCTAATGTTTTGTTTACCTGTCTACTCCTTTTCTGAAAACTCATGTATTTTCATTATGCTTTAATGGAAATGGGGGTTTTCTCGTCTGGAAAAAAAATATAGACAAGATTATTTCCTTGGAAAATGTCAATCAGACCTATGACGTTGACTGAACTACAGAAGTCTCGCCATGGACTATAGTTTGCTTCTTATGAGATGTTGCTTACCAGCCCTTCTAGGCGACAAAGGCATAGCTGCAGGGGCTGAAACTCCAAACTGGGTTGCCGCTAGTATTTCTTCTGCTGCCGGTGTCCCAGGTGACGGCTATGTCACTCAGGTTTCCTGCGATGGACGTCTGGCAGCAGCCGAGCCCGTTGCACTTGTCGCCGTCACCGGTTGCCGCGTCCAGGCTTTCGCAGCAGCTGATGCAGCCGCTGTAGCAGCTCAGGCTGCTTAGCGCTTTCAGCAGCGCCAGCGAGTTGCAGCCAATCACCGTGAACTCGTTTCGTGTCGCCGAGATGAGGAGCAGCGTGAGGTCGAGCGTAGTATTGGTGGTGAAGCTCGTGGTGGAGGAGTTATAGCAGCGGGACGACACAAGGGCTCGGACGCGTATCTCGCCTGACTCCACCGAGATGTCCACCACCTCGACGTTGCCAAGGTATGGTCTCGGCGGGTTGAAGGTGTGGTTGCAACTGATGCTGTACTTGCCCTGCCAGGAACACCGCTTGCCGATGCCATATGGGTAGGGAATATCTACTTCGCCGCACCTGTCAGGGCAGTCCGCCGGCGGCCGTGGAGCTGCCAGCGGTGATGGCGCCACCATATTCTCCGCGCTGGTGGATATCACGGTGAGTGCGGGAAGGAGAAACTACAGTGCTAGTGCCATGGCAGGTGTACTTGCAAAGGCTTATTGCACGGCCAGAGGAAGCTTATTAGTTATAGTAGAGAATGAAGCTAGCAACGATAACGCTGGCACATCGATCAGGTAAAGTTGACATCGGGGTGTATCTATATATATACACACCTAAAATTCTTCTGTCTACATCTAAAAGAACTAACGTCATTGCCTACTTGGCCAACTTTTTGGAGAATTAGAGCATCTCAAGTTTGACTAAAATTATAGAGAGAATTACAAAGATTTATGACATCAAATAGGTACATTGTAAAAAATATAATGAATACAGAATCTATATGTTGCTTATTTGGTACGCAACGTATCAAGTGCAAAACCAACCTCTCCGTAAAAGATGGCCTTTGCCGAGTGCCACTCTTTGCCGAGTGTTGCACCCGGCAAAGAGGGCCTTTGCCGACAGCCGCATTTGCCGAGTGCCGGGCACTCTGTGGCACTCGGCAAAGACACTCTTTGCCGAGTGCAATTATTTTTAGCACTCGGCAAAGAATTTCTTTGCCGAGTACCCGATTTTTGGTACTCGGCAAAGCGTGCGACACTCGGTAAATCTTGCTTCTCCCGTAGTGTTGGGTGTAGAGTTCGATACACAAGGTTACACAAGGTCAAAGTCGTCGTGGGAAGAAAAAGGTTTTTTATATTTGTAAAAAAAGGATGGAATAGAAGCCCTGCACTGCTTTTGTTAAGTTAATAAGCACGTAAATGGTTTTAATTGGGATATCAAATTATATTGGTACCAAATGGTCGTCAAGTCCGATGGTCTGAGATGTTCTGGTAGCTAGGGTAGGGGTAGGTTCGGCCCTCTGGACGTAAAGGCTGACTCACGTCTGCCGCGGGTGGTGCAATTACGAATCTCCTTGACACGAATCTGGAAGAAAAACGAGAGAATGTCATTGGGCCACGTCGCCTAGTTTTTCTCGTTGACGTCCGAAACGAGCACAATAACCAGCATCTACAGTCTTCTAGAACCTTGGTCTCAAGCTCGAGAACACTGGCCCACCGGCGTGCCCGCAACCAGTTTCTGCCCAGTTTTGTTCGTGGTCAGTTTGATCCTACTCCAAGGTGATTTACTGTTTTGATCAGATCAAGTCATGAATGAAACTTTACTTTCGGTTGCATCATTTCCATTCCCCAACTTATCTTCTCCAATGGTTACATGTAACTGTTGGTGCATCTTTTCTATCACAAACATTGGCATTGGAAGATTCAACAATAGTAAAGTTTGAAATTTGGGATACTGTTGGGCAAGAGAGGTAATTTGGTCTGTAGACCAGTACTTATTTTGGAGAACTAATTTGGGATACCTTGCAGCATGTACTTAGAAGATTTCTGATAGTATTGTATGCACATTTGGTCCATTTTTCCTTGCAAGTACATGCATGTTTTTGCCCGAATCAATAAGTCATGAGAATTGAGAGCTGGTCAATTTCAGGTATGCTGCCTTGGCACCACTGGAGGTGGCCACCAAAGGTGCCGCGACGGCGAAGGGGCCAGATCTGTCCATGGAGGGGCCTCTGGTGGCCGATGGTGGGGCCGCATTTGAAGAAGGTGCTTGCTAAGATTTTGATACCTATATTTTTCTGTGTGTCGGATTGCTTATGATAAATGTTTTTATTGTGGGATTATGAACTCTATAAGATTTAGGTTACCTGTGACAATGACTTGTTATTTAGGTGTTAGATATGATAAACTGCTGCACGCAGGTTACTAGCACTTGTGATACTGAACTGTAGGTTACGTGTGGGATGTCATGAACTGCTGTGTAAAGGTACCTATCGTAAGTAAGAATTATCCTGCTATCGAATTGATGTTTTTATTCAAACAGTGGTGCAAAAGTATTAAAAGAGGTACTGTTAATAAATTATATTCATGAGACATTAAGATTCTTCTATATTTATAGGTAGGAATATATTATTGGCATATGCATGCCATTAAAACTTGAGAATGTAACGCAGGATCACCATAGTCAATAGTAACGACACACCATACAAAGTTAAAACTTCATTTAGTTATAGCAGTACCAACATGGTCAGGACTTTATATTACAGCAGTTGCAAAATCCTCCTGACTTTACAAGTTTACATTACAGCATCAACAAAATAGTCCTGCTAATAAAATAAACCCAAAACAGTCCTGCCTTTATATTAGATCACTAGCAAAATGGTCATGACTTTACATTACAGCACTAGCAAAGTGGTCATGACATTATATTATAGCAAAACCAACATCCTCTTAGATATATGGGTCCTCCTAGGTATGATTACTGTCCCAAGGATGTGACCACATCCTCATATAGCTACCGGTCAACATTAAGGCTTCTAGGAAGCATGCCTAGTGCCTCTAGCCTATCTTTGTCCATGTGAGGAATTTTGTATCTATTTCATCCTCTATCTTTCATGACCTCAATCATACAGCCTTGCAGTGTTAGAAACACCATATTCAAAGTATCTGGATCATACCTGTCAAACTCATGTTTGACATTACTAAAGAGAAGCAAAGAATCCTAGGTCTAGTACATTCAAATCTGGAGAATTCGCAGGTTGGTTGATGAGTCTTATGTCCAGCCCTGTTTGTGCTACAACAGTAGCAAATTCTTCGTCATCTTCTGGCACATGTGAAGGGGCATTGTCTTGCTGAATGTATATGGTTTGTCCCCTAAGTTCTCATGGCCACTTTTGAACAATAGCTTTTAGAACTTTACCAATCATGTATGACCTCATAGTCCTTCGATCTACCTTAATTGGCTTAGTAACTTCTGTCCCTCTCCCCCTGTTACGACTTCTTCTTTTTGCTTTATCCTGTAGTCATTGAAAAAAAATTAAGGATCACAAGTCTTAGCACAAAATAATGTAAGAAAGAGAAACAAGATGATGTTGTACCTTTCTAACAAATGGCCACAGTCCTATCTTTCCATCAAAGATGCAATTACCTGCATCATTGTAACACCACAAGAAATTTAGCCTTCCACGAAGCGAACCATACGACCCGAAGCCCACTATAGGCCCATCACGGTCCAAACCTAGACTGCCTCCCTCACTCCCTACCCATCAGCCGCCCCTCACCCTCTCAAAAAAAAAAAATCAGCTGCCCCTCACCCCTCCCTGCTAGCCAGGCGAGCCGGCCCTCACCCTCTCTCTCCCCCATGAGCGATGATGCAGCGGTGGCGGTGGCTCCTCATCTCGCGTCGTCATGTGCGTGGCCCCTCAGATCCCGGCGGCAGTCCTACGTGATGTCGTCATTCCAGCAGAAGGTGATGCTAGGACTGTGGAAGGACATCAGCACCAAGATCCACCACAAGGTTATCGAGAACTGGATCTCCGCCACGCTCCTCCTCATCCCCGTCGTCGGCACCTACCAGTAAGCCCCCTTCCCCTTCGGTGCTCACTCTCTAGGTTACTCGTCCCCTTCATGCAGATCTGGTCAGATTGGGTGCTGCTCCGGCTGGTAGGGAGATCCAGCTTGGGTTTGGTCGATGTGCCATGGTGATATGGATCCTCTGATTTGCTCCAGTTTTGGTAGTTCTAACTCCGTTTTCTGCATTTTAGTAGATGTAACAAGCACCACGAGGGGTGCTGCTGCGTTCCTGCCAGGTATATATTTTAGACCTTTGTTTCCTCCACCAACTAGATCTGATTCAAGCTGCTCTCAAATCCCTAAATGTTAGTTTAATTCCCTTGGTTGCTGGGACATTGCAGAAAATTAGATGTGGCTGTATAGTTGTAGCTGGTTCCTGTTTCTGCAGATGTTGCAGCTCGACAACTTTGAGGCTCTGCACTCTGAAAGGCTGGGGCAATCGCCCTTGAACTCTAAAAAAAATTTGATGTGGCTAGCTGGGCTACGGTGACTGCTTTAACAACTGATTCAGATACTGCTTTAACAACTGATTCAGATTTTCTTCTTTTCTTTGTGCAAACTAGGAATGCACTCATGTGTCAAGCAATATGATGATTAGGTAGACAAAGTGTTACGATGTTATTGCAGAAACCAACCAAGATCTTTTGTTCATGCCAAGGTTAGAAAATCCATTTTTAATTTATATACGCTCTTCGGTTCTCTATTTTCCATATTGAATTGGAGCTCTAGAATGCATGAAGGCTGAACTGCTATGAAATTTAATATCGTTTCAATTGAATCTGCATTAGTTCCTATGTCAGTTCACTTGATTCTTGAATCTGCATTAGTTCACTCGTTCCAATTTAACACTGCTCCTATTTACCCTGCTGTTAGCATCTTGCAACATTGAAATTTCTGCAGGAGAGGAGATAGCAACTCATGCAGTTCTATATGAGAAGATGGCAACATTGAAATTAATCATCATCACTTCACCTGCTGCCCAGTTCTTATTTATTCTTATTAGATAGCAAGGTTCTATATGAGAAGATAGCAACTCATGCAATCTCTTCTCTGTTTACTCCTGTCATGGCTAGAAACTGTATTAGAATCAGTGACATATGGTCTCCATTTTTCTCTGTTTGCAGCTTGGGATTGTGAAATATGGGGACCTCAACTACTTTAGATGGTATGTTTATAATTTCAAGAGTATAAGTTATTTCATATACAGATTCAGCTAGTAGCTACACAAACCTTGGTCAGAACACAAGCTTGCTGCCTATTATAGGTTTGATAAAATTACTGAACTAAGTTGCTTGAATTTATATATGCGAATCCTTCTAGCTTTTTACTTGCCTACCTTTTTGTTGCACCTGCCTGCGACCTGTTATGGGTTTGAATGACTGAACTGCCAATTCACTTTGTGAATTGAAAAAGAATTTCTGTATAGCTGTTGGGAACTAAGATAAGCATATAATGTGTTTTCAGTCAGCCAATTGTTGATACGTGTTGCTGAGTGTATTGCTGCAAGCCTCAAACCTACTACCGATTATTGCACTAAGTTGTACCTTACATTCTCAAATTGATGATACCTTGTGCTTGTGGTATATATGTTGTACAATTAAAATTCTGTTTTTGCCTTTCTCTATCTGTACAGTAGTAACATCAGGCATGCTTTCCCTAAATGGTTTAGTAATTGTTTGAGACTTGATTATCTATCCTGAGGTTAACTCTAATTAGCTTTATTATCTGTCTTATTTGTAAATGATTTGGCAACTTGTTCTTTCCCTATGGTTTAATTTGCTGACATGAATTAATATTGCCCATGTGTCATTTTCAGAGTGACAAGTACAGATACCAGGAACATGATGCATTGGATTTTTTGAAGAAGTGCCATCGTACAGCAAAAGAAATCTCAAAAGCCTATGCACTAGTGTCTAGATCTATTGTAATATATGTGAAGGTTGACAAGGATCTATTTTTGTGTTCGCTTAAGTTTTATGATGATCAGACCATATTGTGTTAATGTACTGGAAACTGAGTTAACCAAATTATGGGGCTTTATGTGATTTTCATTATGTTGCCTATAACGGTCAGTTTTGGTGAACACATGATGCATTCATGGCATATGTAATCTATGACGGAGAAACATCCTATATGGCATCCTACGTGGTAGATTGTTTTTCTTTTGTGAATTGTTATGACGGTCAATTTTGTCACAAGCTTATTGGGCTGAGCTTGGGCTAAGTGGACTTTCATATATTCCATGACGAACACAAATGCTGATCCATGACGGCTCAATTCAGTCTAGCAAATGTATGACGCGGGATACATGACGTTTTTCCCAATCATCATGGTAAGTTAATTGTGAAGCGTTTTCGCTTGTCTGTGACCAAATTAAATCGTCATGTATAAGGATATTTCTTGTAGTGTAAATAGGTCTTCCTAATGCCGTCAATAACATAACTTTGCCAATACGATTCTTGTTTCACACTGTCCTATGAGGGTTGTTCTCTCCTAGAACCATATAATAATTCGCGTACTCTGATGTGCTGTTGAACCACTTCTCGTCCATGTGGATGATGTTTTCCATTGTACTGAACTTGGGTTCATGTGGTAGTGTCCGCTGATCTAACATCTTAAGACACCATTTGACCTCTCTCTTTTGTTTTGTTCTGTCAATAAAGGCTTTAATGTGCTAGAGTGACGTCGTAGTAGCCCTTCCTTGAACCTACTATGCAGAGTGCTCCTACTGACACCAATTGCTAGAGATTGAATAGTGGTTCTTCTATGCAAGGAAACACTAAGAACCCGAGATATGTCTATTTGCAACTTTTTGCGGCCACTTCTCTTAGGCTTCCTTGATCTAACATCAACGGGAATTCCTTGTGCATGACATTGTTTTGCTCGCTGCCAAATGCGCTGCACTTTATACCTGCTCACTTGGAATATTTGTGCTACATTAGTTGTAGCTTTCCTTTTTAGTCTTCCATGTTCACTTCTCACAAGCAATGCTTCATAGATTTGTTGTCGTTGAATATCTATTAAATTTCTGGACTGTTGTGCGTTGGTTTCATTTGCATGGTGATCTTCTTCAACATCCGATTCATCCAACTCGTCTGCATCAAAGGCTTCCACAGCGTCAGCGTACACACCATAGGCATGCATGTCCTCCATCAAGCCTACAAAAGAATTAAATGGTGAGTTGTGGAGCAATATGTGCAGATTTGTAATTTTTATTTTTTTTAGAATTGTGTGAGAACATCAGTGCAAGCAATCTATCAAAGTTAGTACTAAGTTGATAATTATCTATCCTGGACATGTAATTGTAATACAGAGAAGGTTAGAAAGAGAAGGTGAAGTGGTTGCAAGCTTACCGTGATGTTGATGCATCTGTTGCTGCAGATCAGAAGCTTCAAAGGTGAGATCAAATTCATGTGGACCGTCAAAGTTGAGACATGCAGGCTGTGGATGCTCTTCGTCTACTCCAACTACTACAACGAGTTGAGGCACAATATTAGTTCAAGTATGATTATTAGGTGAGGCACAATATTAGTTCAAGTCTGAATATTAATTGTAAATATGAAGTAATATAGAACTAATGGACTTGGTTCTAGTGAATAAAGATCTGACCGACAAAGAGTGACAAAGGCAAAGAGAGTTTCAGTATGTTTATAACTTATATTATCTGATATAAGAGCAACTCTTGGCTGTTGAATTTTATTGTCTGCTGCTATCACTAGACCAGACCTAGTGATGTCACACTTGGTAAAAAAAAGCAAGGCAATTGGCAAGTGTAGAACAGCATTGCTGTCACCTGACAACATTGCTAAGCTAGCTCCGCCCCTACAAGCAGTTCATTGTAATGAAGATGTAGAGGCTGACCTTGTTGGAGATGAGCTTCAGCTTCATAAAGTTGATGATCCTGGAGATGACTGATTTCATTTTCTCCCTCATGTGCAGGTTCTTCGTTGAGATCAGGTAAGAGGTCCCTGTGTTGATCTGGAAGTGGGGCTTCATCTTCATAAAGCTGGTGTTCCTGGAGATGAGGGATTGCATCTTCTTGCTCATATGCAGGTGCTTCATTGAGATTAGGCAAGAGCTCTCCATATTGATCTAGAAGAATGTTGAGATCAGGCAAGAGCTCCCCATGTTGATCCGGAAGAATGTTGAGATCAGGTAAGAGCTCTCTTTGTTGATCTAGAAGGATATTGAGATCTGTGGGCATGGCTGATATGAAAATGGGTTGTAGGCTGATGGAGTGGATGAACTTGTGAGTGCTGCACTTATATGAGCGGACGGTGGGTGGCAACAGGTGGGAATCACTTGGCATTGGTTCATTTCAAATTTGGTGGTGGGCGGGATTCATTCTCAGCCAAAAATTAGTGTTGAGGGAAGCCTTAGTTTTGTCCTGTGTTTGCCTCTGGAGTCTTCTAGCCCAAAGTTGTGGCACATTTTTGTATTGACACGTGTATAGCCTATACTACTCCTGACTATACTAATTTTATACGCCGATCGTGTGCAAGGCTATGAACTGGCTGTGACAGTGAATACAGATCAACTTTATAGGGGTATTTTGGTTATTTCCCAAGGTGCCTTAGGAACTCTCTCTGGTCCTATAATGGCACTTTTTACCAGACGGAGGGGGTACATTGCCTAGAGTTCCTTTGGTTTCAGCCCTGAGAATTTTGTGCCTGGTGTGATTGCCTACGCTAGTTGCCTGGTACCAGTTGTAAGAAATCAAACGCCTAGTGCCAGTCGTATGAAATCAAATGCCTGGTGCTTCCTCTGACCTGCCTGGCTATAATTATTGCAGATCACTCTTATCTTATCGCCTCCTCTCACTTTCCCCTTTCCCCTTTCCCATCCTCTCTCACTCTCTCTCAGATTTATCATGCAGAGGGGAAAACTCAAGCAATCCCAGAGAGATGCAGCACGATCTTGTTACTTGATTTTCTTCACTCCCCTTTTCACTATCTGTTACCATTTTTGTATCTGCAGCAAGGTGACTAGGTGAGCAAAATCCGCTTCAAACTTTTGCTTTTCTATATATTCCCTTGGACCTGTTTAAAGGATGGAGTTTACTCAAGATTGGTGTGTACAGATAAATCTTATTTTCCCTTTCTCTACAACACCTTCCTCTTTCGTAAACCGGTCAATCTTCTTTGTGCTATCGCTATTTCCCCCTTTTTTAATGATTTTTTCCACCCTTTTTTTCAGGAATGTAAGCCGTGATTATTACTGAATGACTATTTAGCCAAACTGTGAAAAGTGCTTCAACTATCATCCATCTACAATACCTTCCTCTTTCATGAACCGATCAATCGTCTTCATGTTATCGCTATGTTCCCCTTTTTTAATGATTTTTCCACCCTTTTTCAGCATTGTAAGCTGTGATTATTACTGAATGATTATTTAGCCAAACTGTGAAAAGTGCTCCAACTATCATCCATGAATTCTTTGCAACTAAAAACGTTTTATTTGAAGTCAATTTTGCGTACAGCTTCGGTCCACCCATGCCAATCCAAAGATGCAAAAAAAAGCGAATCTAGAAATCATCGTTTTTCATTACAGCATCCCATATGACCTTGTCAGATGTAACCATTTTCAAGGTCATAACCATTTTCTGCATGTAAGCAAAAGGAAGTCATGGCAAAGCATGAAAGTTATTTTTGCAGACAAAATATACGAATGGACGCTTATTTCATAAGTTTTATGGCACCAAATTCATATTTCTATGCATAAATAACGCCACCCAAGTCAAGCCAAATTACCTGAACTGAAGCGTCTTTATGCAATACATTGAATGCATCCAGTACACTTCAATGTTACTTTGTCAAAAGAGCACTTAAGAATGAGTGTAGCAGGTTTAGTCCATTCATCCCGTCGGACCTCGATGCATCAGAATCCAAAGTGAAATGATTCATGAATATTTCAGATGAAGGGTGCCCTAGGATGGGCAATATAATGAGAGGGTTTGTCGATCAGCAAGAATCCTGCATGAAGAGATGGATGGATCAATAATGTCAATGCCAGACTGAATTTAGTTAAACAAATATGAAGGTCATATGCTCTAGACAATACTGAAGCATGAATACTTATCAGGATTCAGGACAAGAAGCTCTAACTAAGCAATGACGTAGCACAGGGACACTCATATGCATTTGATGATGTGTTGATGCTTAATTAACCATAAGCTGAAAAAGACAAAAAAAAATCCAAAATGCAAAGGTACAGTTTCAAAATAGAAGGGGGCTGACAAAGGCCTGGTGCGATGCTTACATGATCCAACAACCACAAAAATGAGGAATCCAAGAACTATTGGCCCAACAGAGTAGTCATTCCCCTTTTTCATCTTAGTCTCAGGCACAGAAACCCTCTTTGTGATGTTCATCTAGATTCTGGAATTTGGAGTTCTTTTGCAAGACGCCTTGAAGTAGTTTGGAAGAATGTAAATGAAATTAGTTTAGGATAAATAATCAAACAGAACGGTTTCTAAATGGATAGAGACGTAACACATGCAGATACTGCATGTACATCTTAACTTTTTTTTTTTATACTTTGCTTTCAAAATAGAAGATTTTAAACCTAAGAGTTAACCAGTTACGAGAAAAGGGAACACTTGAATCATGTAAAATCTGTTTACTGAATTCTCTTTCCAGGTCGCAACATGTGCATTTGGTACCAGACAGCAGAAAAATGATAAACAAAATGAAAAATACTAATTGTCTCTATCCTTACAGAATGGCCCGCTTCTCCTGTCAATACTTAGAAGGCTGTCTGTACAAACAAAACAATCAAACTCAAATTATGGAAGTTCAGTAGTCAGAAACAGTATTGAGCAGCTGACCAGAAACAGCTTGAAGGGCTGGGCATAAGCCTAACCTAGTTTAGTGTGAATGGTGCAACCTAGGGGAATTCAAAGATGCCACACTATCTACTATGGGTTCAGATTTACAAACCCAGATTCCTCTAAGACAACTAAAATTTAAGACTACAAAGAAAATTAAATATACAAACTAATAAACAACCAAAAATACCAGACCAAAATTCTAAATGATATTGAAACAGAATATAATTTCACATAACAGTTGCTTTGAATGAATTTATCTTATTTTTCAGTGTAGAAATTCTATACATGATTCTCCATAGCCAGACCAAAATTTAAATTAAGTCTTCCTATGTTGTAGTATAAATGAAGATATTGTAATGATAATACAATCATCATTCTTGTTTTTGACATCTTGTCACTGTGTTGCCAGAATGTGAAGCCACAAAGACTTAAACATGTGCTTAGTCATGGTGTTGCTGCCATGAACCTGCCGACATCCTAGCATGGCAACTATACCCAATCAGATAGGTTCACCATCCTCCACCGCTGCAATCCCTCCACACCCTTTACCTCCTACCGCTTAACTGAAACACTTGATTGATTCACATATATCCTCTAATAAGCCTAAGAACTGCTTTGGCACTTGCAGTACTCTTGAAAAATTAATTCATCGATACATAACTTGCTAACTTCAAAGCAGCATGCTAGTGCAACAAAAGCACTCTAGTAATATCTAGTATCCTACCCATGTGGCCACGGCCATGACCACAAACCATTATTTTGGCTAAATCCATGCTGCTGATTGCTGCATCTGTAGGACTACAGCACAAAATTTAGTAGGCTGAGGCCACAACACAGGCATATTGACTATTTTTGTTTCTTACTGAAACTGTTTAGGAAATTATATACCAATAGCACAAATAAGCTAGGATGACCATCACCATGTCTTCTCCCACAGGCAGTTCCACCAATGGCTGACCAAGTGGTCTACCCCAAATTGTGCCTGCAGATGCAAAGTAAATTATTTGCATCCACTGTGAATAGCATGTGTTCTCGACAGATTCTGAAGCACATTACATTGTGAAAATGTAAGAATTTACATACCATTCAGGAGCATATAGATGAATTTTGTGCCAAAGGAGATTACTTGGAGCCTTGAGTACTTCACAGAGTGCACCTAAATGATATCTACACTTCAGAATAACATAGAAAAAGATTCAGGAGTGAAGCTTGTAACCATGTTGAGTGTAGAAAAAGATTCAGACTTGCTATCACCACTGAACAGTTCTACCAATAAAAAGGATAGCTGATACAAAAGTACATAAAGATGACACTTTTACCTTGTGGTACATAGTCATATTTATCAGCTTTGATATGTATGTCTTCTTCTAGCTCTAATTGCTTATCATTATCTAATCCACTCGCTTGCTTATCTTCCAATTCAGGACATGGAGATAATATCTGGATGGTTGGAGATGCAGGTGAAGGTAATGGATCATTATTTATCTTTCTATCTAATTCCAACAAATCCATTGAACACGATGGATCACCATTTAACTTTCTTTCTTATTCCAAAAATTCTGTCCTAGAACATTTAACTTTCTTTAAGGGTGATTATCAAAATCTTCAACAGCGTTTGATTCAACAATATGATCCACTCTGTAAAAACAGCAATAAACAAAATATTTATTTGTAATATGTTTGCAGCAAAGAACAAACCAAGGGAAAATTATTTCTTTGACATGTTACAGTTAAATATATCAGAGCCTGAATCACATATGGGCCTAGCACAGGTGTACTTTAATAGAACATATGAATTATCTAATCATCAAACAAAGACACATGAAAAATTAAACCTAGCGAATCCATAATCCATAGGGAATATCATAAGAACTAATCCTCAAAAAAAAAAACCCACAAGCTAATCTTGTCCATCGTGTACATGGCAAGATCAGAGGATTTTGTTCTTGCTCAGCTCGAACGAAGGTGAGGTCTACTCATGGAGGTGCTTCTCTGCTTGAGTGCTCGGCGAAATCAGATATGAATTCAAATGTGAGGTCTACTCGTCGAGGCACTTCTCTGCTCAGTGAGATTTTAGGTACTTGTTCATGTAGGATTTCATAATAGCAACAGAAATATATAGGTAAGAAAAAAGCGGAAGCAATCACATAAAAGGAAAAGGCAATTCCTGTCGGACGTGGAGTTCGAACCATACCGGGGAGCAACCTCATCGCCCCGAGGTGCGGCCTGGGGGCTGCGACGGCCAGAACGGCCGGGTGTGAGCGTACCTGAGATGGATTCTGAGTCGCGCATGGGCACGGCTTGGGTTACCACGTCGTCCGCCCAGGGGGCCTCCGACGGACGTGACGGTCAGGCGGCCGTGGAGCTGCGACGGCTAGAACAGGCGGCCGGGAAACGGGCCGTGGACGCGCCGGGAGGCCTGGAAAGCCAGCGGAGGTAGCTAGCCTTGGCCGCCGCCGCCATCCATCTTCCGGTGGGCGAGGTCCTAGCGCGAGGAATGATGGGGGACGGTGAGAGGAACAGGGATGGGACGGGGACGGCCGGAACGGGCGACCTGGGTCGCCGGCGCCTGGCCGCCGCCCATCATCTCCCGGCAAGCAAGGTGCTGCCAATCGCCATCTCCTGGCAGGCGGGGTAGCGCGAGGTAGCGAGAGGAAGAAGGGCAGGACTCATGGGACGGGGTGACTTGGGCTGATTTTTTTTTTGAGCATTTTTTTGAGCACCACCCACCCTCTTTATTTAAATAGGAGAATTGTACATATCACTCACACCATCAGGTGGATTCAAGAACCACACATGCCGCCCTACTTCGGCATGGATCGAACTACGAGCTATTCTACGAGCATCAGTGCTTGAGTCCCTATGCTCATGTACAAACTCGACACTACTAAAATCTGCCTTCCTCGCATTGATTTCCCTCATAACCTGTCCGTAGATCCTGAGATCACCTTGTCGGATGCTCTTCACCACGTTTAGACAGTCACTAGCCAATCTGATACTATCGATTTGCAAGTCTGAAGCAAGAGCCATCCCTTCTTTGCATGCTATGGACTCCATCACCTCCGGATCAACAATGCCATGCAGTACTAACACCGAGGCGCCCATAAAACGACCGTCCTCGTCTCTTGCTATCACTGCCGCTGATGCAATTGATATATTCTTGGACAAAGCTGCATCAACATTAATTTTAACGACACCTGTGGGGGGTGCAATCCATGCCGGCCGCCGCTCGTGCACCTGATCCTGTGGCCGCTGCACATGCACCTCCTCTTCTAATTCTGACACTAGCTTGTCCACAAAATTATGCGTTGACAGAGGACTTTGATAAACACTCTCGTGAATTGCCTTCCGCCGTGCATACCAAATAGGCCACAATGTGATTGCCACTCTAACGATGTCCTCTTGTGGAAAGATCTCTGTCATGATCGCTATCCAAGACTTGGCATCATTTTCCAAAATTCCACTCAAGAGCTCCACTATCTCTTCTTTCTCTAGCGCCCAAATGCATCTTGCCATATTACATTCCAGCAGAGAGTGTCTCCACGAGTCCTCCATCCCGCAAAAGAAGCAGGCGCTACCTTGCACCATCTTCCTATTGTGAAGTACGTCTCCGGTCGGTAGCGAGTGCTTCGCTAATCTCTAGAGAAAAATGTGGATTTTCAAGGGAACTTTCACCTTCCGCAGCGACATCCATTCCCTCGCGTCGGCTCGATAATCCGATCGGCCTGCATTATTCCTCATTGCCGCATCATGCTGTTCCCTTCAATGAACTAACATGTAATACGCCGAGCGTACCGAGAAGCTACCCTGTTTGTCGAAATGCCAAGCCCAGAAATCCTCCTGCCTTCTCGTGCATAGAGGGATATTAGCAATTGTCTTCGCATCGAGAGGGGTGAAGAACTCCTCTAGCACGTTACTTTTCCATGCTGCTTCAGCTTGATTGATTAGTTCACTCACAAACTGGGGTGGGTTCGGTTTAGCCAACCTGATAGGGCATCGCAAGTTTTCTGATGGTAGCCAATTCGTCTTCTCCTGTGCCTATGCGTTTTATCAACCCCTCCTTCAGCACTTCACGTCCATCAATAATGGACCGCCATATGCGCGACGGGGAGGTTCCAAGATCGACCTCCAGAAAATCCTGTCTCCCTGGATAGTTGACAGCTTTTAGAACTCTAGCACTCAGGGAGGTCGGATCTTGTAATATCCTCTATGCTTGCTTCGCTAGCAAAGCGAGATTAAAAAGCTCCATGTCTCGAAAGCCCAGGCCACCTATAGATTTAGGCTTGATCAACCGGTGCCAGGCCACCCAATATGTCTTCCTCTTGCCATCCTTACAACCCCACCAAAAATTCCTCATCAAGCTAGTTAAATGTTCGCAAAGACCTTTTGGCAGTCTGAAACAAGACATTGAATAAGTTGGAATGGCCTGTGCCACTGCTTTTATTAAGATTTCCTTTCCGCCCACAGACAAGCATTGTTCCAGTCATCCCTCAACCTTGCTCCAAACCTAGTCCTTCAAATATTTAAAGGCACCGTATGTAGCAGTTCCAACATCTGAAGGCATACCAACGTATTTTTCACTCAAAGCCTCATTATAAACCTCCAGCTCGTTCTTGATAACATCATGGATTTGCTGCTTAACACCCTTAGCAAAGTGTATGGATGATTTCTCCATGTTGATTCTTTGTCCCGACGTTGAGCAGTACGATTGTAAGACCCCCTTCATCAACAAAGCATTCTCCTGATTTGCTCAAAAAAACAGCAGGCTATCAACTACAAAGAGAAGGAGGCTCACCATCAGAGCTGACGGTGCCAACGTAATACCTTTGAGCACTGATGACTGAATTCTTGATTTTAATAGGCACGGAAGGCCCTCTGCTGCTAGAAGGAACAAGTAGGGAGAAATTGGATCTCCTTGTCGTATGCCACGTGTCGGTCTGAAACTTTCAAGTTTGTCCCCGTTAAATAGAACCGAGAAAGAAACCGACCTAACAAACCTCATGATTGTGTCCACCCAACGATGATGGAAACCAAGCCGACGCATTATAGCATCAAGATACTCCCATTTGACACGATCATATGCCTTCTTCATGTCTAGCTTTAGAGCACCGCATCTCAAATCACTTGCACGTTTCCGCTTCATAAAATGCAAGCACTCATAAGCGGAGATGATATTGTCCATGATGAGGCGGCCTGGGACAAAGGCTGATTGCTCCTCAGAAATAATTTTGGATAAGAAAATCTTTAGCCTATTTGCCAACACCTTGGATGCAATTTTATATATAACATTGCACAAGCTTATGGGTCAAAACTGACCAATTTTCTCTGGGCTAGCCACTTTTGGGATCAGAATGATCAATGTTTCCTTGACACCTGTTGGCTCCTCCTCGCCATTAAGAAGCTTCAGCACCATGGCTGTAACTTCCTTGCCGCAAAGCTCCCAATGCCGCTGAAAAAAGTGCGCCGGGAAACCATCGGGACCCGGTGCTTTTGTCGGAAACATTTGGAACAAAGTGTCCTTGACCTCCCCTTCCTTGTAGGGATCAAGTAGGATCCTATTCATATCAGTTGTTACCTTGATTGGAACAGTGGATAGCACCTCTTCCATATTACTCGTTCCCTCAGAAGCAAACAAATTGTTATAGAAATTGGTGACAACTGCGCGGATCTCAAGATCATCCTCGGTAAACTGCCCATCTTACTTCCTTAGCCTTGAAATCTTATTTCTGCTTCTTCTCCGGCTCGCCCTCAAATGGAAGAACCGGCTGTTCTTGTCTCCAGCTGTTAACCACATAACTCGAGATCTTTGCCTCCACATAATTTCCTCACGGTGGTTAAGTTCTTGAATTCGCTCAATCAGCTTCAGTTCCTACTGGGAAGGGCCCAACCGTCCTGGATTCAACTGCATCTGCTCTAGTTTTTTATTTAATTTCCAGAGCTCATTTTGTACTTGACCAAAGGTTGTATGCTCCCAGGCAGACAAGTGTCCCGACACACCTTTCAACTTCTCTTGCAGCTCGCTCAATGATTTTGCCTCGCCTTCCCGTTGCCAAGAGTCTACAAGCATGCTTGAAAAATCTAGGTGTGTCTCCCACATTTGTTCATACCTGAACCGTTTACCCTTCTGTTGCCTGTGAGCCACCGGTCTCCACTGTAGTAGAATCGGCCCATGGTCCGAAGCAGCAGCTGTCAAATGCTGAACATTTGCTTGAGAGAATCTGCTGCACCAATCTGCGGTGGCGAGACCGCGGTCCAAACGGACACGACAGTACGAGCCACCCACCACCTTCTTCTCAAAAGTCCAACTGCGGCCCTCAAAACCAAAGTCGTTGAGGCCACATACATCCACCATCTCTCGGAAGCCCTCGATCTGAGCTCTGCTCCTTTCTTGAACGCCTATGTGCTCCAATTGATGTAAAACCTCATTAAAATCACCAATACAAACCCACGGCAGTGGGAATGATGATTTAATAAATTTAAGCAAACTCCATGTCTTGTGTTGCTCACTTAGTTGCGCCTCCCCATACACACATGTAAGCCTCCAGGGTTCTCTGTCACCCTCTGTAAGAATAACATCTATGTGATACTGTGAGTATGGTAATATTTCCACTTGTATATTATTGTTCCAAAAAATCCCCAGACCACCACTACGGCCCATACTGCCAAAAGCAAATGACTGATCAAAACCTAAAGTGTTCTTCAAAATTTCTACCCGCGACTTGTGTACTTGGGTCTCTTGAATACATAGCACGGATGGGGCAAAACGCCTCGCCAGCTCGCGAAGCTCTCTCACTGTCGCGGCATTGCCAAGGCCATGACTGTTCCAACTCAGACAACTCATTTCAGCTGGCGGCACTCCTCGAGGGAGCCCGGCCTAGCCTTAACCTGTACTACTTTCAGGTCTGTCTCTTTCTCATTTGCCTTCGATGATTTAGCCACTTCTTGCATAGTTTTGAAGAGCAAAATATTCATGTTGACCCACTTCAGATCAATTTCAAGCACAATTGCCCGCAATTGGTTGATCAAAAGCAAATCAAAAACTTCTAAGCACAAAATCCTAAAGACAGGGATCGAATCTGGGTCCATTAGGGCAAGAGTTGACCTGAAAGTTGAAGGCGACGCAGATTCTGTACGACTTGAGCTTCTCCAATACCCGAGGGGACGCGTCATCGGCCTGGAGGACGAGGCTCTGGACACGGATGATGGAGAAGTAGAGCCTCGGGCGCTCGTGGAACTTGATGCTGAGGAGCTCCCAAGGCAGGTCGGGGAGCTGCTGCCCCTGCTGCCCAGGGGGCGGTGGTCCGGCCACCTGCGGTGGGCGGACGGCCAGCGGAGAGCAGGCGGGCCACTTGCGGCGGCCTTGCTGGCGGCGCCGGACCGCAGCCCTCGGTGGTTGGGTCACCGGCGGCGACCGGGTCGCGGTGATTCGCGACGGGCGACCTGCCATGGTCGCGTTGCTCGGAGGGGGCGGCCGGGGCCGAGAGAGGTGGCGGAGCTGTCTGCTTATTCGGTCATGGACGTCCCACCGAGCCGCTCGCGAGGTCGGATGGGGGGGTGGAGCTGAGAGAGATCCATAGGACGGACGAAACCCTAGCCGCCATGGCACCGGCTCGTGTCGTGCAGCGGCGCCGAGAAGAAGACACGACCCGTCACACGCAGAGAGAGGTGTGTCTTTAGGTGACTTGGGCTGTTGAGGCGAGTACAATGGAGTGGGCCGATAAACAAAAATGGGTTGGACAAAAGCAAATGGGCTGGACGAAAAAAGATAGGCTGAAATTTTACCTTTTTATTGTTAAGTAAAGAGAGAGATGAATAGCCCGATAGAGGCTTGAGAACCATTGTTCTGTTTTTGATAGCTAACTCACGTGCTCTGCTTTCTGATAATGTGCCATGATCGCTAACAAAGTTTTCTTCATCTGACATGGAAAGGATGAGATCGGGCAGGGCCAGGCCCACTTGTATTCAATGGTATTCAGTTGAATACACAAATCTTTTTGGAAAAAAAAACATACATATAGTGCACATTGAAAAAAGTACAGTCAAACTGAATACCCTGTGCATCAACAATCAGAACAAATAATTTATGCATGTTCCTGTCCTTTATGCCTCACCCTAAGGCTGAAAAAGGCCCACTAGCCCAATAATGCCCCCACAGCAAGAGAAATCGCAGTTCTAACTTCAACCACATCCTCGGCTAGGTGCGGGCTTTTGGTGGCGGTGCAGCAATAACAACGTCGATCAATCCAGCTGTGGGCAGCACCTGTCAATGTCAATGTTGGCGAGGGACATACCCAGTACTACAGAAAGAGTTTGTATGGTTGACTTCTCTAGCCACCCCTAGGCCACCATGACTACAAGTCCTCAGTGAAGGGGCGGTGGGAGTCCCCTCTGTATAGGGGCCGTCACTACAAAGGCATATGATATGTAAGGACGGCTGAAAAAGAGCACCCCCTATAATCGTACACTAGTTGGCTACTGGCCTTCGAACCCATGACCTTATCCTCTCGTATTACCCTCTGTTCATCCTCGTCGGCATCGACTCCGCCTCCACATCCTCGCCGCTCCAAGTGAAGGATTTCGCTGATCACGGAGCCGCGACGTCAACGCCACGCCCTCGCCCAACCGGGCACCACCCTGATGCGGCCCCGCACCAATAGCCCCCGCCGCCACTTCCCGGACTCGCCTCGTGCTGACAAAGCTGCCCTGGCGCCTGGAACCGTGCACGACCGCCGAGCCGCATTTCGCCTCGCCATGCTCCACTGCTCCTCTCACCATCGAGCTGGGCTGCACCCCGCCATGCGCATTGATGACAGCTTTGCCTCGACATTGCACCGTCCACTGTTCCCGCAACGTCGTCCTCAGTGTCGGCACTGCTCTACCGTAGCTGGCCACCACGTCTCCTCGTCGCCTTGTGGTAGCCGCGCAAGCTGCTCCACCCTCGCTGCTACAACCACAATGCGCCAATGTCCTCGCCCCAGGACACCTCCTCAACACGACCACGCCCAAGCCACCCGATGCGCCAATGCTCCACCTCGCCAAGCAGCTCATCGTCGGAGCTCCACTGATGCATAATGTGACTAGGTGCTAATCGAATTTCTAAAGGCGGCTGGGAATAGAAGCAGCCTCTAGAAATAGATAAATAGAGGTGGCTCAAATCAGATTTCTAGATGTGGCAGGGAACAGAAGCCACCTCTAGAAATCAATTTGTTGATGCAACTGTATTCGAGCCCGCTCTGCATACACTACTGGAAAGTCGAAATACCCTGACGGTTTTGATTTTTTTTGACGGGTATTGAGAAAACCGTCGTGGTAAATTGAATTTTTTGACGGTTTTTATAAAACACTCAAGAAAAATGAATTGCCGTCAGGGAAAAATATAATTACCTTGATGGTTTCAGGAAAACACACAGGAAAACTGAATAACCATCATGGAAATTCCAAATTAATCTATGAATGCATGTAACTGTCGGGGAAATTACCTTGACGGCTTCGTATTTTTTTGACGGTTACTACATAAACCGTCAGGGTAAAAATACATCTACTATTCCTTTCTTATATCTGTTATTCTATCAAGCCATGATTCTATGTTCTTGCTGAGAACTTGTTTTTTTTTTAATTATGCAGGTTAGACCTCACAAATATGGATGAGGAGGTGCTGGTGCTGGTCTCATTCAAGAATGAATGGTCGTTTCATCTTTTGAAGCGTTTGCGCAGACATACAATTAGGTTGGTACCTTTAGCTAGTACTTAGTGATGTGAATGTTGAGACCTAGTATAACATTCAGCTAGTACTGGTGGTGATTTAGAGAAGTTATTTTGGGTAGATGGGTGCTAAATATTTAGACATCTCATGTATTCACCAATGTTGATGCAAACAAGGCATCTATGTATGTAATGGATTTATGCTAGACTAATCTATATATATGATGGTATATTGTATTTATCTTGGTATATGTCTCTATGGCTCTGTGTATATTATACTCAATATTTCTATTTTAATTTATTTGGAAAATATTGTGTTCCTATCGGTTTAACATAGACTGGAAAAAGAATTTTCCTGATGGTCTTCTTTCGACAAGGAAATTACCACCTACAGGAAAATATATTTCCTTGACAGGCAGAAGTTGACAGGAAAATAGGTGCCGATAGGGTGAAGCGGATTTTTTTTTTTTTGACGGTGTATCGACCATCAGGGTAAATGATCTTATGGTCTGTCGGTTTTGCACCGCCAAGGAAATAATTTTCCCTGCCGGTAATCTATTTCTTTTGACGGTATCTACCGTCAGAGAAAAACTGTTTTCCATGATGGTTTTACAATTATCCTGTGAGTTTTGGACCGTCAGGAAATTAAAATTGAATTACCCTAACGGTGAACCGTCAGGGAAACAGCTTTTTCCCTGTCGAGCCAGCCCTGACGGTTCTGACGGTAATTTCTTTTTATATTTTGTTGACGGTGTTTTGTATTTCCCTGACTGTCCGTACACCGTCAGGGAATTTCAGCTTTCCAGTAGTGATATTGTTGGCCAGAAATTACAAATCTAAGTGAAGAAAATAGCAAAAAGAAAAAAACAATCGACGGGACCCCTCTAGGCAGCCACACTTACACGCCTTCACAAGTCACAAGTCACGCATCTCTTTTCTAAAAAAAATCAATTTGCTGCTATTTTAAGTGGCTCTATTTCTAGTCAAAATCAATTTCTAGAGGTAGTCAGAAATACAGTCGCCTCTAAAAATCGTTTTAGAGGCTGCTAAAAGTAGAGCCGCCTCTAAAAATAGAGGCATATATGTACAGAGGTGACTACTATTTTCATTTCTTGAGACGACCCAATTCGGACGTCATTGTACAGGCGGCAGTAGATTTTCGCCACTTCTAAAAAAATGGCCCCATTGCTGAACATCACTGTTGTAGCAGAGTAGGTCGTGAAAGGACAGGAGGTTTAGCTATATATGCCATGTGAGCAGATTGAATTTGTGAATAAAGACTGAATGATATGTTGAGTAAAGTGGTCTCCCCGATGAGATTTTGAGTAAAGTGATCTTCCCGATGAGATGATGAGTAAAGTGACCTCTCCAGCTCAGAGGCCTCCGACAGAAAATGGTGGTGGGCATGTGGACATGATGTAGTCCCACTTTGTTTGACATCGATCTCTCCGATGACGTGTTACTGCTTGCATACAGCACCATTTGTGGCCATTCTTCATACCAATGGTCGATGGAAATCAATTTTCCTGAGGACTCATTTATTTGAACCCTCTTCTTTAAAACAAGACTAATAATATAACTTAAAGCTGACTGTATAAATTCTTACTACTCATTTATTAGCCAACTATATAGTAGTTGGTTTACTTGTACTCTATCTCCTCCTCTCATAGAGTTTTCTTATGGTTGCTTGCTTCAGCTGGATGCAATTATAGCCCACCTTGATTCTCTTTCCTCCTTTTTTCCCTCCACCTCAGCGTATAGTCTGTGAACAGCCTCCTGTTATACTTGCTCTTATATGTTTCTAGTGATTATTCTATTCCTCAGCTATATATGGGCAAATTTAAATTGTCACTGGAAAGTAAGTTGCATTTCGCTTGCCAATTCGGTTGATTTGTGTTGCGCGCCTTTATTTGCTACACAGTAGACCCAGATGGACTTGCCGCAGCACTAAATGACGTGCGCTATATTTGCCAGGGTATTGTTCATGCGCATGATTTCCCCATTACATCTATCCCATCTTTTTTACACAGCAAGTCCAAGGATTCTGCAATCTGCTGCATACTCCATGTGTCACAGTTGAAGTTGATGTCATAGAGGTCGCCGCATTGGATGAACAAGCCTGTTCTAGTGCTTTACCTCGCTTGCAGGCGTAGGGGTGGTGACGATAGCATCGTGATGTCATTTGATGTCAGCTTTGTGTGTTGAAACATCACCATTGCTGACGTAGAGACGGAAGTGTCTTTGCAAGCTGGCGAGATTGGTATTGAGGCGCCTTCTTTTGCCATTGTGGTTATCCAGTAGTAGTGGATGAAGAAGTTGCACTACTATAGAACTGATCATCCTACACCATTTGCGATAACAACTATCAAATATTAACTTACAATCAATCCTATCCTATGAACTCTTTCTAAACCTAGGCCCAGATGGACTCCAGAGGGGTACCCATGGGAACTGTTCATGGCAACCAGGCTAGGCTTCTCATGACATACCAACACAGGAAAATTAATAAAATATTTAAATACCCATAATGATGCCGATGCCGATGTGGACCGGACACCTGACGACTAGAAGGCAATTATTAAGGGTACGTCTTCGTCATGCATGTCGGGTAAGTGTGCAACACGCCAGAAGGGGTGGAGCTAGCAAGAAATTGCTTTGGAAAAGTGCTACAGTTTGCACCTGTTGCAAGGTAATACATAATGAATTTTTGGAGATGTACTAGCTACTGAGAGAAAAGAAGATAGAAGAAGCACCCTGCAGTGACTTTTTAACTCTCGTCTATTATGTAGTGGAATACATATTTTAGTAATATCGTTTTCTATATATATATATATATATATAGGAGCAAAATTTGCTATCTAATATAAGCTTTATGACCTGGGATTATATATACTAGAAATTGCTTGTATATTATGGTCGTCCTGTTTAGGGTGTCCAGTGTTTAGAGTGTCCTAAGCTAATTATTAGTTTGTTACTTTCCCTAAGGTATATCTAATAAAACCGAAGGGACTCAATCTTTTCCATAGTGCAGTTCTTTAACCCTAGGGAAACAAAATAATCCTAGAGAAACAAGTATATTCCAGTAGTGGTTGTGAAAGTTAATCTGTTGTGAAATATAATAGTTAATTACTCCCTCTGTTATGAAATATAATAGTTGTGTTAGCTTAAGGGTACAAGCATTCAAAACTCATCTCATACGAGAGTCGCACTAGCTACATACTCTATGGTGTATATTAAAGTTCGATGAACTTATCAACTAGTGACCTATA
Source organism: Chrysopogon serrulatus (assembly GCA_015844335.1). Lineage (NCBI taxonomy): Eukaryota > Viridiplantae > Streptophyta > Magnoliopsida > Poales > Poaceae > Chrysopogon > Chrysopogon serrulatus. The sequence continues at coordinate 510,109 of JADLZL010006151.1, read as the reverse complement.
TATATTTATATATTTTTTTTTATCCATATCAGTTGTTTTTTGCTTTATACGGCACCTGTGTGTATCTTCAATACACGGTGGTTCTTGTTTTTGGGTCATATCTTCATGAATACTGAAATTAAGTTGAACCTCATGTGCTTGTTATATCCATTTCCTTTTATACTTTTTAGAAATTGAGGATTTGGGTCGTAGATTGCATCCTTAAGTATTATGATGCTGTAAGTCATTCAAAACTTGCACGATGTCGTTTAAGATCCATGGAGTTTAAAGTGAGATTTAGAATGGGGCGGCAGTGCTAACCTATAGAGGGTATTAATGTTTAGGTAATGTATCTAGCGTAAACTAACTTTTTGTAAAAACCCATGCAAACCACGGTAAAAATACCGTCTAAATTCACCAAAAAAATCACACATATAGATGATATGATGATACACAACTTTGCAAAATATCTTGTCCAAATTTGATTTCTTTATAAGATATAAAAATAATAAATTTCTAACAAATCCACTAGAGCTAAGCAAAAAGTATTTTCCGATTTGTTTTACTAACACCTTTGCTCTAATGTGTTTGTAGAATTTATATTAGGCTATTCACCCCCTCTAGCTATATTCGGACCTTTCAGTCACCTCTCGGGCCCACCATCATAGCGGTTCATTCAATGCAGAGAATGGCGGTTTCAATGATTACTATGTTTATCTCGCATGAATCGTCATAGTTGGACTATAAAAGAAGCCTGTCACGTCTCCTGAAAGCAGACAATTCAAGAAGATATAGAGCACCACATTTCATATTAGCTTTAGCTATACTTTGATTAAGAGTGAGAGAGATAGAAGACCAAAGGAGTTCTGGAGTTGTGGGATCCCTTTGCGCGTCAAGATCAAGAGAGGGCCGGAGTTCCATCCTTCTCTACACTTGTACCTCTACATTCGTCTTGCTACTTGAAATAAGAAGTTTATGTTCATCTCTTGATATTCAGTTCTTTAATAATTCGTTAATCTTTGTTTACTACTTTCTTGCGGTTTGTCCCTAAAGTTTATGTTCATTTTTGATATTCAGTTCTTAGGGACGGATACTCTAGTTAGAGGACTCCTGATAGAGATAGAAGTTCCTGGCCATCGCTAGAGTAGTAATACATAACATAGACGTGGTGTCCAAGCTGTAGATTACCTTCTTTTGCCTCGTAGCCCCATGATTGAGGTGGTAGGCGGTATGTGGTGGTAGCTCTGTCTGTCCTTTGAATCCCCCACGTCCGGGTGAGGAATAGAGCTATAGGCTAGAGGCGCTTGGCAGACTAAGTGTAAGCCAGTGCCTGAAGTAAATTTGTAGTACCCAGAGTTAATAGGTTTTAGAACCTTATCTTTAGATAACCTCACTACCTAAGCTACTGTTCTTCTTGTTATCTTGGGAGAACTAGTTTAGAGATCATTTACTCTACAGTTCCTTGTGAATTCGATACCCCGCTTACTACCGAGTGAAGTGCTACATTGGTACCTTCCATATGCTTGCAGACTTTTGCTGCTTGCGCTAAGAAATACCCACACCGATCGAAATGTATGGCTATCAGCCGACACGTACACCGATCGAATTGTACTGCAGACTTTACATGCATGGTTTAAGTCAAACAAGCTGAAGGTCGATCGGACAATGCAGCCCTCCATTGTCCCATTCCAAATTTTACAACTGAAATTGTTGAGGGACAGAAATATTAAGTACAAGATTCGTAAAAGTTAATATTCCTCCATTCCAAATTTTAGATATTTTGGCCTTTCTTTTCTAGATACATAGTAAAATATGTATCTAGAAAAGCTAAGACGTCTTATATAATTTGGAATGGAGAGGGCACAGAAGAACAGTGTCCTACATTTAGTCACAAGTAAGCATGTGCTGTAGTTGTAGGAGAGGCTTATGCGGGACATGATATCTTCAGTTTGCTCCCGTCAACCACACGTGTCCCTGTAGAAATCATTAGTTGTGTAGTGACATGCTGCCATAATGAGACTGGTCACCCTTAGGCCATGTACAGCGGGTTGTTTTGAGCCGTTTGCGTCCTCTGTTCCAAAAACAGCCCTTGTGGATGCGAGACAGTGAGCCCATCGTCTCGTAAGGCGATCGACGACGCGGGCTCATATGCTCCCATTCCAAATCTACGTCCTGACACCCGCTGTCCACACTGTGTCGATGTAGCAGCATCTTGCCAAATATTGTGCGGCTTTTGTTGTTTTGGCCAGAGAAAAAGAACCCCGGCGCAAGAGAAGACGGCTGTGCGCCGGCACCAAAGCAAATGAGCACGACCGCTGGAGGTAGAAAACAACTAGATGTGGAGCGGAACAGGACCTACTAGTTGCGGAAGATACTTCACTATTCCATATGTTCACATTAGTGGTGGTTCAAACCCTCTTTTAGTGGTGGATTTTGAACCGCCACAACCAAAGTGGCAGTGATGTGAGGTGGTCATCAATGATGGTTCTTTCAAACCGCCAGTGTTGTGGGGTCATCGGTGGCGGTTCTAGAACCGTCATTGATATAGTTTTCAAAAATCATGATTTTAAATGCAAAAACAGCAAAAAATAGCAAAATTTTTTTTCACCCACGGAGGGCCCTTTGGCCAGCCGGCCGCTACACCACAACATCACTTGTGATTATAAATTATTTCGGGACTCCTTATATTTTACCAAACCGAGTAAAAATTGAGTGTTTGAGGTCCTAAATGAATTTAATTGAAAAAATTATCAACTACAAAGTTTTATAACTTTTTGAGATCTACAACTTTCATGTTGGTCATTTCTCCATCTAAGGTCATTTGAAAAAAGTCAAATTTCAAATTTGAGAAAGTCGATATAATTTTCTTTGACAAGATGATTTCAAATCAAAAGGTTGTCAACTATAAAGTTTTATAACTTTTTGAGATCTACAACTTTTGTTTTAGCCATTTGTCCATCCGAGGTCATTTAAAAAAAAAGCTCATTTCAAAATATTCCGCATCTTGCGGATCACATCAGTGGCGGTTTGTGGCTAAAACCGTCACTAAGGACCCTATATCAGTGGCGGTTTGTGGCTCAAATCGCCAGTGGTGATCTGATATTCACTATCGGTTGGTCCATCACTAGCGGTGTACGTTTATGGCTCAAACCGCCAGTGATAGGCCGAAAACTATTATCACTGCGATTTTTAAGAAACCGCCGGTGATAAGCCAGCAGTGAAAGTTAATTTTGTAGTAGTGCTTCTCCGCTTCGACCTTGACAACCACGCGAGACTCACCAAGCTATGGAGGTCTACATCTTGCCGTGCTGCTCTGCCCCGCGGCCAGGGACGAGCTCCACATGCCAGCTACGGCACTGTGGATTTGGATGAGCTCGTCTCCTCCCTGGAGCCGATGCTCCTGGGCCCTGTCGCCCCCACCGAGGCCGTCGACCAAAAGCTGCAGACATGATGAGGAATGGATACCAGAAGAGATAAGGAACCGGAGTCTGCTCTATTAATCTATTTTTATTTTCTCACTATTTTTAATATTTCTTTAGTGAAAGTACATGGTGAGACTAGAGGACTTGCAGTGTTTTACCGGTCTGCTTTTTGTGTGAGTTAAATTATATACCTATATGCATCGTTGATATATGTATATATGTATTCATATGTTCTATTTCTTTTTTGAAGAGACTAATATATTCTATTAAATTCATAGGTCTTAAGAAATATTATAATTATTCTCATCTTATTTGTATATGATCCTTTTGTATCAAGAATCAAGAGGCAACAAAATAATGTACAAAGATTGTTCCTTTCCTGATCATGGTTGTGTGCATGTATTAAATAACTTATGGGCAACCAAACAGATAGTCCATTGTATGGACTGTGTTAACTGTCCATGTACGTATTTCCTAAACATACAGACAGCTTCTTGTCTATGGGTTGTACATGCCCTTATATGTCATTGATAAGTCCTGATACATTGGATTAGATTAATATGGACCCATCATTGCTTTTCCCAGTTGCATTCAGGACAAAAGAAGGCCCGAAATAATAATTAGCCCTGTAGTGGTGTTATCTATGAGTGGGAATAAATTAATTAAGTAGGGTAATCAGATAAGATTCCCTTAGCTTTTGTGATTCTTGCGCTGATTTTATCTTGTATTTTACCATGTTTATTATAGTTTTGTTCATCCCTGCATCATTCTTTAATTCCTTCAATTATTGTTTGTTCACGTGTCTCTGTATGTGCATATCTCATTGATCAGTGGATATGGATAGATGGTTTAAAAAGCTAAAGGCTAAAGATGGTTTAAAAAGCTAAAGGCTAACTTTTCCAATAATAATATGTCCTTCGTTGCACTTTAGGATTGTTTGTTTCCCTCTTGGCATGCCAAACTGGCCCTATGCTTTCTTAAAGTAGTGCAAAGGTGGAGTATGTTTTAAACTTATAGGAAATTATTGGGTGTGTACATAATTGGACAAACAAGTTGTGCTCATGCGCCATAGGAGTAAAAGTTCCACTATTAGACAAATGTTCACCTCCCTTTACAGCCAGTTTATATCTATGAAGCTTGTGGTGAGATACCTGGGGCTACAACAGATTGATTTCTAATTAGGTCCACAAATTTTATCACGTTTCTTGGAGTTGCGTAAAAAGTTGTGTCGCATCTCTCCCAACCTCGTTTGTATTCCTCATCTCTTTGGGAGTTGGCTCTTCAAGGTTTTCAGAAGGATCTTAAACCTATAATTATGTTGGGTGCAACAACTACTTATCAGTCGACTTGGTTATGTAGAAATAATTTAATTTTTGAGAAAAACTTGTTTACTCTCCATTCTGGTAGTTTTCTCTGTAATCTATTGGCTACGCACATTGGTTATCCTCCAAAAGCCATACGCATGGGATTTCGTGTTGAAGGCATCACAACAAATGATGCAAGTGGCTACGACGTTTTTCTCCTAGGCGCATGGGTGACGATCTAGTCTTAAAATTGATGGCCATTAGAGCGTCAGGGCTTTTCTTCTTTTTTAGGCTTTGTGTTAAGGAAGAAGCCAGAAGTGAATTCACTCTTATTTTATCTTCTCAATGTAATAACTATGAATTAATAAAATCTTTCCTTTATCAAAAAAGCCTTAGAAGCCACTTTCTACCTTTAGCTCCACATATTGCGCTCCTTCTGAAAAACTAACTTGTTCAAGACGGAAAACTAGTTCAGTTTGTTCAACTTGAGAGAGATGATAGACAAACTTAAGTAGGATCACCGCTATATCAAAGACATGCACGTAGAGTCCATACACTACCTTGACCAAGTGAGGTATTATATGCTGCTGCATAATATACGTCTCTAGATTCCTATTCTTCAGAATGATGAGGACATGGTCTACAATAGGTAGGTACTACACAAGGGTAGATCAATCACTACCAAATCCTCACAAAATGCACAAAAGCCTGCTCCTCTTGTGTAGTAGATGATAGTCCAACTCCACAATAAAAGGGTAGTACCTAGCTCTCGAATTTTTCTGTTACAATTGATTTAAATCTATGAGTAGTGAAGGTATCATCCATTATATCCTATAAGGAACACATTGTGAAAACAACTTGGCTTGTCATGAAACACAATTTGAGACATTTGTCAATTGAACTACTAAACTTCTCCTTATATTGTGTCGGAATTGACATACTCACTAATTCTTTTTAGATAATGGATACCTTATACCCGGCTTCATCTACTAAAAGGTAGAATCAGGCCAATTATTACAACGTTCTCACAAAGTCTAGCACACCAAAGATTACAACCAGACCGAAAGATAACGAAACAGAGAGTAAAGTCATGACTAAGCATGCCTAATAAACCTAGTTGATAACCATCCATTGGAACTGAAAAATTGAAGAGCTGACGTCTCTAGGAACTGGGTAGCATGCAATAGCTGCCCCTGTAGACCCTCACGTCGCTGCAGTCTTTCCCATTGCTGAAGCCAGTGGGTTCCCCTAAATAGTACCTGCAAAAAAGTTTTCGGTTTTAGCAATTGAAAAGATATATGGTCAACTACTAAACAACTAGTAGTACCTATGTGGTTGTATGTAGAAGCCAGAATGCTATCATGTGTAATGGGACATTCTTTTGTGAGAGGTGGCAATTATGGTATACAGTTTGCATAAATGATGCTTTTGAATCAAGTTTTGTATTTCAAAGTGTGAACGAAAATAGTCGGGCAGGCAAGCTAACTTTTTTCATTACTCTAAGAAAACATATAGCTAAGCCTTAAAATGGAAATTTTGATTGGTCCTGCAAATATATTCGTGAGAGTACAAACAAACAAGGCCATATATGTTTAATGATCAGCCTTGATATGACGATTGAATTTTGGTAGCTACGAGTACAATTTTTTTTACCTGCCAGCTCCTGCAAGCTAGGTAGTACCAATCGTATTGCAACCCTGATAAGCACTCTATAAATAGCCACTCCTGGGCTGGAGGACATCGGAAACCCAAATCCTATAGATGTTTCGATACACACTAGTAGAGGTTGAAACATATGGACACCAAAGCCATGTCACAAGGGATCCGACTTCTCCTTCCACTTGCCGCAATGCTTTCCCATCTGGTACCCATGCCGGCGGCCACTGCTGTTTCCATTGTGCCACCGACGACACCAACTTCACGTTCCCGCTGCCCTAGCAAGTGCGGCGAGGTGAACATCCCATACCCATTTGGCATCGGTGACGACTGTGCCTGGCCAGGCAGTGAGAGTTTCACTGTCATATGCAACCATAGCTACACCCCACCAAGGCCACAATACTATTTCTCTGACAGTTGGATTGAGATCATCAACATCTCGGTGGAGACCGGCGAGATGCGAGTATTCTCGGCATTTGCACGCATCTGCTTCAACTCATCCAACACCACTACAGCTATGTATGGCTGGCATCTCAACTGCACCAATTCGCCGTTCCTGGTGTCTCCGACGAGCAACCAGTTCACGGCCATCGGAGGCAACACATTGGCGTTCATGGAAGGCAGGGAGGACTTCACCTACTACACCGGCTGTATCACCTCCAGCATCACCATGGATGGTGCTGCTCGAGACGGTGATGACTGTACTGGGCTGGGCTGCTGCCAGACGATGGTGGCAGGCAACCTTAGCTTTGTTCACATTTTCTGGAAGAACAGTCTAGTCGAAACCCCCATAAATAATGCGTGGAGATACAGCCCCTGTGGGTATGCCTTCTTGGCTGAGAAAGGATGGTACGTGCCTAACTACTCTAAAGCTATTCAAAATATGTCTTGACATTGGACACTGGAAAAAAACTCATGGATCTGTCAGATTAATGGTTTGATATAAAAGATGCCATTCATATCATAAAAAATGATTGCAAAGTTTAAACTAATCAAATGCTTTGGAGCCAATTCCCTTAGTGTCACAGAAAAAATCAATTGGAAACTACTGCGGTAACTCTAGCTAGACCAACTAGGGTCTCCAAAGCGCATCATTTGTATGCTCAAACACTCCTATATCTTAATCATAATAATGCACAAACCATTTACGTATTTGAGGAGAAAAAAATCAATTCCCTTAGTGCCTATGCATTCCTAACAGTGGTAGAAACGGGTCTCTAAGGATAAAAGCCAATAAATTAAGCTAACTCCCAGTCTCCTACCGTTGCAAGCAAATATGAATGTTTTGTGTTTTCAAGTAAAACAACATGAATCTTGGTTGATTGACAACGAGCTTATGTATTTAGGTACAAATTCAGCCGGCGAGATCTTGTACGTGACGGCAAAGATACCTTCGCTAGCAGGGTTGGAAAGCGTTCTATCCCAGTCGTTTTAGACTGGGCCATCAGGAATGGATCTTGTCAGTCAGCATCAGCATGTGTCAGTCCCCACAGCTACTGTGTCAATGCCACACAAGGGCCTGGGTACCTGTGCAATTGCTCCAAAGGATACGCGGGCAATCCCTACGTCAACGGACCTGACGGCTGCACAAGTTTGTTCCGTCTTTCTCACAAGTAGCCAAATTATGCACGCACTGCACATTTTACATATATACATGTATTGGCATGTTCTGGAATTTTTATTTCAGTATCTTAAGAATAACTCGCCCGAAAAATCATTTCCTACTCTAGTCCTCTGTGTAGATTATTTTAAAATAGTGATTTAAAAGATACATAAAATTCTATCAGTGCGTACACCTAAATAATTGTATGATAAGGTGATGGTGGTGGAACTGGACTATCACTACCAACTGCATTGTCTTCTTAAGCTGATAACTACATTGCATTTAGTAGTTGAGAACAAGATTGAACTACAATATGTTGGTGAAACTGGCACCATCAAACCATCAATTCAAATTTAGGGGTTATTTCATTACATTTTATGATGGCAAAGTGGGTAATTGATAAAGATATTAGGGGCATTTAAAATTATCGTTCATATTGATATATTTAGGTTATTTAGGACTAATTTTTGTGGTTATTTTCATTTATCTTTCGTAATAGCAAAGGTGAGTAAGATAGAATTAACAAATTTTCCGGATTACTTTTTATTGGTAGATGTGGATAATTTAGATGAAACAAAGGATGTTACATTATGCATTTTTCATAATGGAGGAGTGGGTAATTGTTGAGAAGCAAGCTCTCTCCTGAACCCTCAGTGGTGGATTGAGGGCTTGGGATTGCGAGCTCTCAACAAGAAAAATTTAAACTATATAAAATAACTGGGAAGAAATATTTACTGGGGAGGCAAACATTTGCCCCCAGTATTACAACATATGCCACGAGTATTACAAGATGACCCTATTTCACCTACTACATTTCCGGCATATTTGGAGCCACAATAGTTTTTTACCTAGCTTCAAGAGACTTCGTAATCCCACTCAGTCTGAAGTGTGTCATAAACCTTCAGGGCACCTGAAGGTTTAATTTGCTCCCTTATGCTCCTAGAGTACTGTCAGGATCTTTGTAGGAACATTAGCTAGGGAGCCTTCGAAAATTCTTTTTGGGCCCACCACCATCATGCTGTTCCTGAGTCGCCCCTCAGCTTTCTCTCCCATCTTCCTTCTACCTCTAAAACCTACAGGCAACCTACTCAGGTTAGGAACATAATATCTTGGTAGAAACGGTGGAGCGAGGAAAGGGATGATGGGGGGTGGTGTCTCCTAAGGTGTCTGCTCCGACATTCATTCTTTTATAAAGTAGAATAAATCCAATGGCTATTATTGATGATGATCATTAGAGTTTATCAAATTAAAAGCTATATGTTTCTGATTGTTATAAAAAATTCTAGGATTTTTTTTCTTGTGTGTCCAGTGAGCAGCTACCTCTAATAAGTAGAAATAGTATATGATTGGCAATGAGATTTGTGAGGTGACATGGATTGTCTGAACGCTTGCCAGTAAAGTCTTCCACAACATATATAACAGTCAGAAACGATTATAATACCAGACGTAGATTGAGACCAAGCGCAAATGTGTTTATTATAAAGTATCATCACAGCACTTTTTTTTTTTTTTGAAAAATAGCAGGCCCATCCTCTGGCTTCACAACATATAATGCATTCATCCTAGCTAGTACTAGTACTTTATAGTATGTTAGGCAGATAAAGACAACAGGCCACCTCCTACCAAATAATTAAACCCGGGCATGTGTTTGTGTTATGTAGTAGTAACTGCAGGGACACTGAAATTTGAAACTGCCTGGCAGCTCACTGTCAGAAACGATTTTCCTTTCGGTTTTTGGCAATCAGGGAAATTTGTTTAGTCAGGTTTATATTTTTTATCCTTGCTACTATAGAAGTATCTATTAACATAGCTTTAAGAAATACATGGCCGATGCTAGAGATCTTACAACATGTTGTCTGTCCACTTAAATAAAAATATATATTTAAGTACTAGTGATGTGTGACTTCTACCAGTCCATCATCCCTATTACTGCAACTGTCTGTTCGGGACTCATATCAGATGATGGGCCTAGGAAGCTAGGACTCATATTGTACCATCAGCATTTCTATATTCTAACTCAAGCATGTTTTCAGCTAAATTTGGTAAAAAACAGTATGTGCCTTCCAGAAATATTATAGAAGTATCCATGAAAGGATTTCCTATTTGCCGCAGGATAACATTTAGGACTTTAGGAGATATAAAGAATAAACTTGGGGTAACAATGAATGAGTGCTCAACCAACGGCCCTGGGTACTTCATTTTGCATTGTACCCAAGGCTATGAGTGTACATAACCCCTCCATGCTGTTGCTGAATTAATGCATTATTAGTAAGTTATCTGCTTACATTCATCTTGTACAACCCAATCTAAAACCAGATGCATAATAAACACAAAGCGAGCAGAGGGCTAGTAATACCCTGGTTGGCCTGGATCTATGCATGGATAGTATTGTTAACTCTTGCACATTTTGCAGATATTGATGAGTGCACACGGCCGAATGATTTTCCCTGCCATGGCGAGTGCAAGGACACCGACGGATCTTATGAATGCAATTGTCCTGCTGGTTATGAGAGCGACGGCGATCCAAAGGAAAAAGCTGTGCCATCCAAAACTTTCTAGTTCAGCGAAGCTTATCATAGGTACTCACAAACTAATCTTGCTTTAAACTTCTTCTCTGATATACAAACATGACAAATTATCTTTTCTTGCACAAAATATTTTTAATTCACCTTTCATTTCATTAATTGAAAATCATGAAGCAAAATCATATAATTAGGAAACAGGTTCTTAAGCTAAGTTATAAGTATAGAAACATTAATTAATGTTCAGGGCTCAAATGCTAAGTTATAAGTATAGAAACATTAATTAATGTCGTTATATTTGTTAAGGTCACTATCCATTTGCTTTTTTCGAATGGCCAGTAGCTATTTAGGCATACCATGCATTGTATATATTACTACTACTAAATGGATTTTAGGAGACATGCCATCTGATTAACAAAGACCAAATGGTTAGGTGGCCCCAGGCGAGGCAAACCCTCTGTCATCTATTTATCGACTTCTAACGGAGGCCATCGTTTTAAGTGGGCCACCACTATTAATCAATTAATAGAGACAAAACTTCTTAAGATGCCTGCATCTAAAAATGACTACTAACATAGTTGTGTATTATAAGGGCTCACCTCTGAAAATATTTTTCAAAAACAGTCATAAAACCCTTGTAGAAAATCTATCTATAATCCTAGTTGGGAAAGACCTCTAGTCCCGGTTTCCTAACCTAGACTAGGGACTCAGGACTAAAAACCGGTTGCATGAACTAGGACTAAAGGTTTTCCAAGGCTGAAAAAAGAATACCTCCCATCCCTGTGACTTGTGGGACTCGAATCCAAGAACGCATGCATTGCCTCGCTCATAGCGTTTCACCCCACCAACACAACACTTGTGACTTTTGATGGTATGCTTTCATTTTGAACTAACCCATGAAAGGAGAGTCAACCAGGACTAAAAGGGTCACCAACCAGGACTAAAGGCTGTACATTAGTCTTGGTTGATGTTATCAACCAGCACTAAAGGGTCAAAGCTCTTTAGTACGGGTAACAACAACCAGGACTAATATACTCTTTAGTTTGGGTTGGTGTTACCAATTGAGACTAACGATCCTCCGATGCCAATGAAACTTGTCTCGGGACCAATTCTAGCCGAGATGACTAATGTGGTGAACCAAAGGTCTGTACTCTACTAATGACATTTTCATATAAACTCAGATAAATTCAAACATTATAGCAAAATTTTATAGGTCCAAGCAATCTATAACTTTGTAGTTGATATGATTTTTATTCGAAACTGGTTAGACTCCCAAAAAAGTGTTTTATGTTCACAGGTATTGAAATAAAAATTTAGAATTCTAAAACAACCCACATGTTGACTTGGTACACAAGAAAGTTATAGTTCATACACTCTACAACTTCGTGCCTAAGAAGTCTCTCCTTTGAAGATTCAGATTCCTAAACATTCATTTTTTGTTCTAAGATTGTGCAACTCAAAACTTAGAAACAACAAATGACTTTGGATGTTGACATGATCTCTATAGAAGTTATTATTGTCATTGTGATCGAGAACTTTGCAGTTGAGAAGTTTTTTGTTCAAAAACATTCAAATTCTATTCATTTGAAAATTCTTAAATAGGCCAATCTCAGTGGAAGTTTTATGTGAGGTGCATCTCCATTAAATAGGTGGCCACATAGGTATTTTTGAGGACATGGCAATGTATTTAGGAAGACAGAAGAAATGCGTGACATGATTACCAACTCTATATGAGTCATGAAATTAAATGCATATAAAACTGTAGAATAAAACTTGGCATTGAGAGTGAGTGTTTCATCCATGTTTCACTTTTATTCTAGATGACATGACAGTCTTGAAAACAATGCTTTGAAACTACCCATTCAGTCTAGTCTTGTGCCATCCTCAATGGAGAGTTTCATAATGTTTCCAAAATGGCCACATCATGCAAAATGAAATGAAACATGAATGAAACATCCATGCTCAATGCATAGTTTCATAGACATCTAATTTCATAACTCATATAGAATTGTTTATCATGCAAATTTTTCTCTCTCCATAAAAAATGTTGACATGACATAAAAATGCCTATGTGGCAGCCTGTTAAATGCAAATCAAACTCCCATTGTAATTGGCCTTACTAATAATAATTTTGTATCCTTGTTTTTTAATCATACTTCTTCTCCTTCTACTGATTTTTCTTCTTCTTTTCAACACATCAAGACACGTTCATGCGTTCATTCACCCTATGATAATCTGATGTTTGCTTTTTTGATATACTTGGATACCATGAGACCATTCATCCTTTTAAACATTTTCTAGATTTGACTAATTTGCTTTGTTTGCTTAAATCCTATTAGTTCATAAAATGGCATTATAAAAGTTTATGAGCCATGTTGGGTACAACTGTGCCTTTAAACGGCACTGTTGCAAGTATAACAACAATGGAATCTTTTTGAATTCTCTTAATTTATTTAGGCAATATGAAAGTATTCCGCCGAACTTATTTTATTTGCATATTCTGCAGTGTGCAATCTTTGTTATTATGTTTGAATAGAAATGATTGGTTTGTTATTTTAATAAAATATTTGAACTAATTACCACAACTATATTGGTTACAAGAACTATGACAACTATTGATAGCATACCCTCTACTTATATTTGTAAATATGTTGCTTACAGGAACCACTGTTGGTGCATCTGGACTATTTTTTATTATAATTGGAGCTGCGGTATGCTATATGCTGAAGCGTATAGAGCAAAAAGCAAAGGAGAGAGAACTGGAAGCAATTGAAAGAAAGAATGGAAGTGAGAGACTTAAAAATGTGAAAACCCTAATATTATTCACAAAAGACGAACTTGATAAAATTACCATGAACAATTCGGTGCCTCTTGGCAAGGGAGGCTTTGGTGAAGTTCACAAAGGGACCTTACCTGACAAGACCGAGGTGGCAGTTAAGGCCTCAAAGGAGGTAACTCAAGGTACACTGGATAAGTTTGTGGAGGAAGTGGAAATCCAATCAAGGATGATGCACAGGAACATTCTCAAGCTCTTGGGTTGCTGCTTGCGGGTCGATGTTCCATTGCTGGTATACGAATATGCTGCCAAAGGAAGTCTCAAAGACATCCTACATGGAACAAATAATGATCAGCCGTGTGAGGCTCTCACACTTAGGTCACGTTTGGACATTGCCATTGGGTCTGCTCAAGGTTTAGCTTACATGCATTCATACACAGAAAATGGCATACAACATGCAGATGTCAAACCAGACAACATACTACTCGATGGTGGGTTGGTTCCTAAAATCTCAGATTTTGGGTTATCAAAGGTTTCTGTAGGTGGCAAAGATTATACCATGAATGTGATAGGGTGTTTGCCTTACATGGATCCAGTGTACAAGGATACAGGGAGGTTAACTCCAAAAAGTGATGTCTATAGCTTTGGGATTGTTCTCTTGGAGCTGATTTCTAGAAGGCCTGTTGTAGATGGTGAACACACTCTTGTCAAGCAGTTTAGGAGAGTTTATGAACAAGATAACACTGGAAAGGTGTTGTTTGACAAGGATATTGCTGAAGAACAAGATATTCCTATCCTTGACGAAATTGGCAGACTAGCTATGAAGTGTTTAAAGGAAAATGTTAATGAAAGACCAGCCATGGCGAGTGTAGCAAGTGCACTTGTGATACTGAAAGATTCTTGGGATGAAAAAAGACAAAGGTTCTCTTCTACTTCAATCAACTAGCTAGAGGCGGCTATTTGATGGAGCTCCCCCTATATTTAGTTCTCTAGGGATGTGACTATGAAGCTGAATGTGACAAACTATGGCAAACTATTTAGAAGAAGACACTCTACAAGTTAGCAAACTATCATTATACGAGTTTGCTCTGGGAGCTCTACTTTTGATATCATTATGGTCTTATGCACTACATCGATGTTGCATGTATCATAATCAAAACATCTAGAGCGTTGTGGAAGCCACAAGATAAAAAGGAATATATCCTTCATCATAAGCATCCATAATTAATTGTTTTCCATGCCATTTGTTTGGCGCTTTATTATTTTCTGTCATGAGTGAAGACATGCAAGATGTTAATGATTATTGTATGTTAATGGTGTTTAAGACATTGTAATGTTCTATATTATGAATAAGAAATTAGGTATTTGTCTCCATATCGATCTTGTTTCTGGGATTATTTACATGTGATATTCAAGCTTTTACTTTTTACAGCATTAACTGCAAACTATATAGGTGAATCTATGGAAGATCATCATTGAATTAAGTAGTTTCCAAAATAGCCTTTTATCAAACCTAGCAGCCCAATTCATGCATGTTTCCGGGGATATAATCCTCTTAACTGGAAAATAAAATAGTACGAAATCCATATGAATACACAGCCTAGAGTTGTAGGACACATCATAGACTATATTATGGAAGAGATAAAGTATATATGTAATCAAAGGGGCAGAGTCATGTTAGATCTATATCCTTAGTCACCTCTGGTGTGGCTTTCTAGGGAGTGATTCTAGCCTTGAAGATGGAATTGATATTGTAGTGCAGATGCCTCGTTCCGTGGCATAGCTTCCTGTGAAAGATCTCGCACAGAGAGAGCAAATACAGTCCGAGAATGAAGTAGAGCCCGAGCCACCTCCATCCCAGTGGAGCGCACATTGATCTGTTCATCCCACGATGTGCTGCTCGCGCTGCAGTTTGATAAGGTGCTGTGCTCATGGGTCGCACCGCAGTGCTCCTCACCACCTGTTGCGTCAGCCATCGTGTTGGATCTGCAGGCCCGGCGCCACGGTTCACTGCAGCCCTTCACACTTGGCGCCACACACCTTGTCAAATGGCAAAATTCCAAATAATGCGAGCACGAGAGGCACCTTGAGCTGTGGGTACCAAGCGAAAGGAATGATCTCGTTGTCATGGAGAGGAATCGCTGGATTTGAGCTATTGGCAATTAGACCTGACACAGGGCTAGCTAGCTGGATTGGGGATCCAGTCGTTGTCAGAAAGTTATTGTTCCGTAGAAGCCGGGACCCACCATATACCTCCCTCCACAGACAAGCATTGTGAGATTGACCATGTATATCAGCTACTACCATTAATGTAGTGCATGCACATTACACATAGCTTCATTGTTATGATACAATCAAAGCAGTCTGAGTATCACCCTACTAATACACCAACTTTTTTTTTGCTACAGCCACTCATAATAAACGTCCCCCGCTGAGAAGCTCTTTCTTCATCCACCCACGAAATTGTACCCAAAAAACTAACACAATTAAAATAGACATCCCAGATTTAATTTCATGCATTCTCTCTCCTTACTCATACACATCGGACGATCCAGATCAAAAGTGTCACATATCCTCCCCTCCACCCTCGACCTCGTGCACGAGAGCCCCGGTGCCACCGTACGCCAGCCACAGTCGCAGGCTCACAGGCACAGTTCGAACCTTAGGTACATTTTTTTTTATTCCCTCCCGTCTATTTTTTACTCGAGCGAAACCGGCGAAAGAAAAAAAGAGCATCACACGACTTCCGCCGCCGGCTAGGGTTCCTCGGCCATCGCCATGCCTGACCCAACCACCGGCGGCGTGTGGCAGGCGAGCTGGCCAGGGGGCTCAGGGGTCGCAACGCACGCAAGGCAAGGAGCTGGGCACCCTGCGAAGTGCCGACGCGACTGGACCATGGAGTAGATGCCGCTGGCGTTGGAACTACACAGCTGCAGGGCAGCGCGAAGGGCTAGGAGTGGAGCCTCTGCCAGTCGGGTGTGATCGTGTCGGGAACTCGAGGGGATCAGCAAGAACGCCGAAGCGGGTGACGCCAGAGATGCGCCCACCACGGCCCATCACCCAGCATGGCAAGACTACGGTGGATGAGATCGTGGAGTGCGTGGAAGATGTGAATGTCCTTTATGGCTGTATCATAAACTGAGCCTTCATTGTCAGACTTCAGACGCCCAAGCCATTTTTGCAGCGCCTGATTCTCATCTCATCTCATGAGTTTGAATTTAATTGGTAGCAGGATGATGATTGTGGAAGCTTGGAAGAATTCGGCATGCCTTGTTGGTGAAATATTCTTTCAGCAATTTGTGATTCAAGGTAAACTATTATCTGAAAAATTCCTTGTTCTATTGCAAATGATTTTTCTTTTCTGAATCTTGTCTTTGATGATTGAATTTTGCTTTCCTTCTTTTTTTCTATGATGTGCAGAACATCTCTCAGCTAGCATCCACGAACTTGAATCCTTAGCAGAACTCGAAATAAACCTTAATATCAGAGCAGTAAAGGTAAGTAATTCCATTTCTGAATGTCGTAAGGTATGAAATAAACCTTGATGGAGCATCTCCCGGAGCAGCAGCGTGATGTACATAGGGATGGCTGATGCTGGCCTGAGCACGGTGGCATAGCAAGCGGATCCCATATCAACTTGAGAAGATTCCTGTTTTTTCCATGTAACATTTGATTGTTGTATCTATTTTGTCTTCCATAGTTCCCGTTCTATATGGACTTCAGATTCGTAAATAAGTAATTGAACTACTAATATGTGATTGCTAATTCCGTATGCACCCTTGATTTGTGATGGGAGAATAAACGAAGTCTGTACAATGAATCTAGAACAGTTCTGTACAATGATCTTGATCTAGACCAACTGAAACTTCTGAAGATGAGTACTTTAATTTTCCTTCAGCCCTGTGTATAATTAGGTGTTTGCTTGTCTTTTTGGCATTGTCATTTTATACAGTACAAAATTTGATTCTGATGATAGTTGCCTGATTTTTTTAGGCATTTATTTTTTTATTATTCTTTTAAGGCTTTAATCAATCTTTATTTTAGTTTTATAATTTTTTTTAGATGATACCGTAGCATTAGCATGGGCAATATACTAGTAGTATATAGTACGGGGGTTTTTGGTTTACATAGATGAGGTTGTTCATTATCTTCATTACACGCCTGGCACTTTTTGTTTGGTTTCTGGAATAAAATATGTCGTTCTATCATTATCTTATCCTCATCAATTAATGCTAACTATTAATAGTACATGCATAAGAAATAGAGAGGTTGTTTGGCAGTGTGTGTATCCCCTCACTAGGTTCTAGGAAGCGACCTAGGGTCAATTTGTTTTCCTGTTTCGGGCCCTTAGACAGGCTCAGCTAGACCACTGACCAACCCGTAGCCTGGCTCACTGAGAATGTTGTGTGGGGCCATTTACATGGATCCATGCCACCTCTTGGACTGGCATCACCTCTGGTAACGGTTTATTTCCCCTGCAGTGAAGGGACAGGAGGGGGAGGGTCTTGCCGGAGGAACATGCAGTAAAGCTAGTCTCAATGGTGTATTTCATTCCACGGTTTCCAAGAGTGCCACATCATTTTTATAGGTTCATGATTATGAATGAAATACTCTCTCTCAATGCAAAGTTTCATTACACGGTTTCATATGTTAGATATAAAATTAAATTGTTGCATGGTGGAGAGATCAAATATGCATATGAATTGCGTAGCTAGTTGAAAGCACCAGCTACAATATGTCCGTCGACATGATGGAAATTAGAACACTTCTAGTTGTTGATGTTCTACAGAGAAACATGGGTCTACGCAAGTCTGAAACGAACAAAAACTGTATCCACGAACGTTCTGCAAGTCTGAAACAAACAAGATGGTCTTTGAATTTGTCGGACGTGGCTCAGTGAAGGTCTCCGACCTGCGTGATGCCGAGGATTTGTTTCCGTCGCCGCATGCAATTCGGCAGTAGCATATAGCAGTCGGGCGCCGAACCACGCGACAAAGGCCGAGCGAGATAGCGCTGCGGATGCGGATGTGGCGCTGGCGCCGTCCTCGCGGCCGCCCTCGTGGCAGATGCGGACGGACTCGCGGCGCCACGGAGGAGCGGCAGCGCGCCCGACGGAGTCACTCGCGGGCCTCGCGGCGGACGGGCGCCATCGCGGTCGGACGCCTTGCGGCGTTGGCGGACAGCCTAGCGTCCCCGACGCTGGCTGGCCTCGCGGCACTCGCGGCCATCGGCTCGTGGCTCCGGCGCGATCCGACGGAGTTGCTTATGGCCTCGCGGCGCCGAGCGCCGGCGGAGTACCGGAGGAGTCGCGGACGGAGACGCATCGGAGGAGCGCGGGCAAAGCAGGGAGGCGGGTGCACCGGCGACGTTCCACACAGGATCGACGGAAGAAACGGAAGCCCCTCAGTGCGGGTTTCTTTGGCGTTTCACGGCTTGGAAACAGCGCCCGAGGAGTGTCGTGGGGATGAAACGAATCTCTTCTCTCTCCTTCTAGTTTCATACAAAAAGCTGATGTGGCACCATATTTAATGTGCATGAAACTCCCCATGAAACTCCATTGAGACTAGCCTAAGATGACCTGCACATCCTCACGCTTGCCTCATCCGAAATTCTCAGGGCGGTGGGGATTCATTTTCGCAGGCGGTTTCAGTTAAAGAACATCTGTGGAAATGTAGACATGGGTCCCAGCTTAGATACCGCCTGTGAAAATTCATTTTCACTCTGACAGTTGACTTATGTAAACTGCCAGTGAAAATGTGTCTATTTACACTAGTGGTTCACTTAAGAACCCGCCAGTAAAAATACATATTTACACTAGTGGTTGCCTAAGCAAACCGCCGGTGTAAATAGATACATTTTTACTGACGGTTTTCATAGGCAACCTCCAGTGGTGAACTTGCTATAAATACCCCCTCCATTTAAATTGGCGGTTTTCAGTAGTGAACTTGCTATAAATACCCCCTTCTTCCTCCCGACCAGAACTATAGCTCGCGGCCAACCTTCCATGGAAGGTGATTTGGAGGTCCAGATTTCACAAAATACAAGGGGGGAGGTTTTAATCTTGATTTCTTCGAAGGAGGTTGCTAAGAAAGGTTCGCTTATTTTTCTCTTGCCTCTTTTTAATCATTCTTGCTCAATTCTAGGCACTTTTTATATCTAGGGTTTCACCATTAGTGTGAGAGAAGAATAGCTATGTTTTTGCCTTTATTTTCTTAAATGAGGATTAAGATGAATTTATGATGTCTCTCCTAGCTCCTTTACCATGATTGCTTCTCAATTTGGGGTTTTCCGCTATAGATTTAGATGTTTCATGAATAGGTTTATTTAGAGAGAGGTAGATTTTTTATTTATGAAATTAATGTTTTAGTTATTAGGGTTTTATTAATTAGTCTTGTTTAATTATTTAGTATTGTTTAGTTTATCGTTATTGTTTAATTCATTAGTAGAGATGAATAAATTAGTTGGTTTTATTTTATTAGTGTGTATGAATTAATTTCTAGAGTTCAACTAATTAGTAGTGCGAGGTTTGTTTATTTATTAACTAGTTCTTTTAACTAATTCTAGGGTGTTAACCATTTATTTTATTATTAGGGTTTAATTTAATAGTAGAATTCACTTGATTAGTAGGTTTGTATATTTAATCAGTTCGGTTATTTTTTGAATAAGTTTACTTAATAATAGAAGTTTTATGCATTTCTATCTCTATCAATATTGTAGGGAACTTTGCCTCGAGGTGTACTATTTGAGAAATATAGATGAGAGAGGTTTTCATCTACGTACATTCTTTTGAAGGAGGTTACTGATCATTAAAAAGTTAGTTAATTAATATCTTTAAATATTCATGTTTTCTTTTTAGTGATTACAATAAATTCATTATACTTTTAACAGTAATGATGGACAGATCATTCGGATGTATAATTTATCTAGAGTAGATTAAGTCATATATACCCGAGATCTATAGATTTATCGATACTGCTAAAAGCCATGCTTAGAGAACAAAGATGAACCATATATATTGTCATTGCATAGACTGCAGAAATCTTGTTGTTTTTTATGACACAAAACCAATCATTTCTCATCTGGTCTGCCGAGGATTTATGATGGATTACATGATTTAGACAAAGCATGGAGAGGGCAGCTCTATGCCATATACAGCTGGAAACCCTGCAAACATCGACGCCAATAGTCCAGTATGCTTGTTGACAGATGCCAGTTGGTACACGAGACACAACACCACTATTCCGAGCAGAGTGGACATGTTATGCCAGATGTTCATGATGATGTAATCGTTGGAGGAACAGAAGGCAACAGAACTCATGTGGTCAATGAAGCGAACGAAGACGTAGAATACATGGCTGTATTATTGCGATGTCATACGGATCCATCAATGTTCTTCATGAAAAGTATGGAGGCCTTGGAGATTTTATGATGAGACTAAGGGTTGTACCAAAGAGTTCACGACGTTGTGGTCTATGCTTAAGTTGTTGATGTTGAAAGCTAGATATAGATGGTCCGATGCTAGTTTCGATACATTATTGAGAATTCTCGGAGATAAGCTTCTAAAGAAGAACAAAGTGTCTGCTAACACATACTATACAAAAAAGCTAATCAGTCCGCTTACTATGGGTGTCCAGAATATCCACACGTGTAGAAATCATTGTATCTTATATCAAGGTGATTATAAAGACTTAGATAAATATCCAAACTATGGTACAAGTCGATACAAGACAAAAAAGACTATCTACAAGAATAGAATACAGCATCTGTTTCTAACGGGAAGAAAAGAAAGAAGACCCTACAGAGTTCAAAACTCAGCAGCAAAGAAAACAAAGATGTAGAATATTACACATAGAGAAGGGTTCCTACTTTGGCGATGTGGTACCTTTCGGTAGTTGATCGATTAAGGTGTTTGTTCGCAAACCCCAATGGTGCAGAGCATACGACCTAGCATGCTTCTGATAAGCACAAAAATGATGGAAAGCTTCGATGTCCAGCTGATGGCAAGCAATAGCAAAATTCAATGATAACCAACCAGAATTTGCTACGGAGACAAGAAATATTATATTCGCACTGTGTACTAACGGAATGAATCCCTTTGCCGAAAGGAGCAGCAAGCACAACACGTACCCAGTGATCCTCAGTATCTACAACCTCCCTCCACACTTATTGTAGAAGTGAAAGTACCTTTTACTAACCATTTTTATTTTTGGATCGCAACAACCTAGTGTTGACAATGATTGTCCCACTGTAGCACATGCCAATAGAATAAGTTAGGTGCAATAATTTCGATGTGTAAACAAATTAGGAGCATTTACAAAAAAATTTCAATTGTTGTTATACTTGTAATAATGCCACTTAATTTGTACCCAAATTGGCTCATAAGCTATACACTTTATGGTTTAGACAACTTAATGATAATTTAATCATTAGAACTAACACATTCATAGAATACCATTTAAAAATAATGAATTATAATAGGATTTAAGCAAGCAAAGCAATTAGTCACATCCAGAAAGTTTGCAACAGGGGCACCAAATGGTGTGGTGGTATCCAAGTATCAAAAAAGCAAGCATTTGATTATCATGAGGAAAAAAAATGAACGCATGGACTTGAGTATTAAAGTGATGAAAAGAAGAAAATAAGTAGAAGGATAAAAGCAAGGATATCAAATTATTAACAATAAGTAAAAGAGACCGCCAGTAAAAATTGAGACTGATACGTGATGTTGCTGGCCTTTCTTTATTAACACATGTGCCTAATAGCCTCTGTCAAATTATCGATATTAGTATTCCAATAAGATAGCCGACCACCTTAATAAGCCCACCTCTGTAAATGAATTAAAAAAAAAAAAAACAAAACGAGCAGTTCCTAAGACACATGTTTGTTCCCTACCGATACACTACAAGATCTCTTGTGCTTCTATACCATGTTCTATTTTTATTTTAACTTTTAGCAATTTTGTATTGGATGTTTCATCCCCATAAATGATTTGAAATTAAAAATAACTATAAAGTTTTAGATCTTTTCAAGCTCCAACTGAGATGGTTTAAAAATTCAAAATTTTGAATCTCAAAATTTAAAATTTTGAATCTCAAAATTTAAAATTTTGAAACCCAAAATTTAAAATTTTTCAAATTAATATTTAGGAATATGAATGGTTTGAAATAAAAACCTGTGAACTATGAAGTTTTAGATCACACTGAGAACTATAACTTGTGAATTTCTATATTTTGAGTTTCTCACAATCTTAGAATATAAAACAAATATGATTAGGAAGCTAAATGACTACAGAGAAGAGACTTCTTAACCACTAATCTGTAGAGCATACAGAGAACTATAACTTTGGTGGGTACCGTGTGAACATGTGAGGTTGTTTAAAAATACAAAATTTTAATTTCAATATCTCTGAACTCAAAAAAATTATTGGTATGACGTTATAGATTGCATGGACCTATACAATTTTGGTATGACGTTAGCTTATTTGAAAATTATTCAAAAATACTTTTAGAGGCTGGCCCTTATAATAATCAACTCCATTAATAGTCGTTCGAGATGTCTCTATAAACTAGAACTGAGATATCCTGCGCGTTGCGGTTGAGATTGCGAACAATTTGAAATGGAATTCAGTGGAGATGATGTGGATATATACCTTTCATTAAGATATCGGAAGTTAGTGGAATGACATGATTATTAGTGGGAGATGATGTGGATAGTTATTAGGTTATATTGTGGATAGTTTGCATAGGATAGTTTGTATGTTGAGTTAGACTTCTGGTGGGGATTACCTTATAAAAGGTATAAATTGGTTAGTGGATTACCTTATAGAAGATGGTGTGGATAGTTATTACCACCTCTATTAATATAACATATAGCAACTGCCATTTGCCTGGCGCCTTCTAACCATTTAGCCTTTGTTAATCATAGGGCATGTCTCCTAAAAATCTTTTTGTATTAATGATAGGTACAACCAACGGTATGCTCCAAATACCTACTGGCCATTTGAAAAAGCACATGGATAGTGACGCTAACGAAAATAACAATTATCTTAGATCTTGGTGTTCGATCCCTGTAAGATGCGAGAACCTATTTCCTAAATATATGTGATTTCCCTTCATCAATTTCATTTAATGAAATAAAAGGTCAATAAAATTATTTTGTGCAAGAAACATAAATTTTCATGTTTGTATACTAGAGAAGTTTAAAGCGTGATTGATGTGTGAATATCTACGATAAGCTTAGCTGAACTAGAAAGTTTTGGATGGCACGGCGTTTCCTTTGGGCCACCATCGCTCTCATGACCAGCTGGACAGTTGCATTCATAGGATCCGTCGGTGTCCTTGCACTCGCCATGGCATGGAAAATCATTCGGCCGTGTACATTCATCTATATCTGCAAAATATGCAAGAGTAAACAATACATAGATACGGATTGACCAAGCAAGTTATTACTAACCCAGTAACCCTCTTTGCATTAATTAATTTATGCATGCATCTGCTTTTTTACCGTTGGTGGAGCACTCAATCTATCCCCCAACGACGTTTTAGGGTTTACCATTGTACGCCTTGGGGTACAATTGCAGAAGTATATGATTAGCATAATTTATTTCTCCAGAGCCAGCTAAGCTCACGGGATGCAAGATAGTGACAGGCTTACATGATTAGCACAACTTAAGGCATATTATATTAATATATTCTAAAGTAAATTACAGTTTGATATGACACAAACAAGTGATATATAACTAATTCGACTAAAATTAATATTAATTCGTACTTGTTTTTTTTCAATTCATTGTAACTTAACCCGGTATAGGCAACGAAATAAGAGTTTCGGTCAGCATGTTCTGCAGGATTCACTGAATAAAATAAATGGAACAGACATTGATCACTTATTCTTCAAATGTTCATTTGCCAGAAATGATATATAACTGATTCAATTAAAATTAATATTAATTCATACTTGTTTTTTTCAATTCATTTTAACATAACCCGGTATAGGCAACGAAATAAGAGTTTCGCTCAGCATGTTCTGCAGGATTCAGTGAATAAAATAAATGGAACAGACATTGATCACTTATTCTTCAAATGTTCATTTGCCAGAAACTGCTGGTTGAAGATTGGCATCCAATGGGACACAGCGCTCTCCCTATATCCGAGGATCGCTCATGCAAAACAGGCTCAAAACATGCCTTTCTTCACTGAGGCCATGGTCATTGCTGGTTGGAAACTCTGGAAAGTCAGAAATGATAAGATTTTCAACAGCGGGCACGCCAGCGTAGATATTTGATTCAGCAACTTCAAAAACCAATGCTTATTTCAATCGCTTCGTTTTAAGGCCGATCTTAGATCGGACTTTTGCTTTTAGCTTGATGCATTCAGTTAAGTTGGGACTGTAATTCTGTAAGTATAATTTTTTTCCAAAAATTTTATAAAATAAAGTGCTGTGGGGATCTCCCCCACAGTTTTTGCCTTCAAAAAAAATGGAACGGAGCTGCGCATCCCTGCAACCTCTCCAGCTGGAGCCTGGCTCCTAGATGCGAACCAAGCTCCCCTCACCAAACACCAAACACTCTATTAGTGGTCCTCAGACTATTTCCATATACGTCATATATATTGAAAACACGCGACAAATGATAGATGTTAAAGCCATGCCATAGTACTAAATTTTGCATCCACCAATGACATAAGGGTTGCTGGCGTATCCCTTGGAGCAATTGCATAAATATCCTTCGCCCTGCGTGGCGTTGACACAGTGGCTATTGGCGCTGACACAGGCAGAGGCGGTGGGTTCTCCAATCACCCCATCTTTCTCTGCCGGAGGAGGACAATGTCCATCCATCCTGATGGCCCAGTCAAAGAACTATAGGGACCTCTGTCACATTTCTGCCTCTATCCTTCCTAACAAATATACGGTTATTTCCATGGAAAGTGTCAATTAGAACTATGACATGGACTATAGCTTGCTGCTTATGAGTAGTTAATATAATTACATACCAGCCTTTCTCGGCGATGAAGGCGTAGCTGCAGGGATTGAATTCCCAAACTGGATTGGCGCTGGTGTTTCCTCTGCTGCCGCGGGTTTCCCAGGTGACGGCTATATCTTTAAGGATTCCTGGGATGGACGTCTGGCAGCAGCCAAGCCCGTTGCACTTGTCGCCTTCACCAGCTGCCGCGTCCAGGCTGACGCAGGAGCTGATGTAGCCGCTGTAGTAGCTCAAGCCTTTCAGTAGCGCCAGCGTGTTGCAGCCGATCGCTGTGAACTCGTTTCATGTCGCTGAGATCAGGAGTTTATTGAGGTTGAGTGAAGTATTGGTGGTGACCCATGCAGTGGCATTGCTATAGCAGAGGGACGATACAAGGGCTCGGATGCGTATCTCGCCGGACTCCAACGAGATGTTGACGACCTCGGTGCTGCCCAGGTATTGCCTCGGCGGGTCGAAGCTGTCGTTGCAATTGATATTGATTCTTCCCTGCTAGGAACACCGCTCACCGATGCCAAATGGGTAGGGAATATCTACTTCGCCGCACTTGTCAGGGCAGTCCGGCGGCCGTTGTGCTGCCAGGGTTGATGGCGCCCGGAACCAGATGGGATATCAGGGTGAGTGCGGGAAGGAGAAACCACAGTCCTTGTGCCATGGCTGGTGTCCATGCAAATGATCGCTGTTTTCATTGTAAGTAAAGCTTATACTTATAGAATAGTTGAGTAAGACTCACAACCGATCAATCCTATAATTTGGCGAAGGCATGATTCACCTCCCCCTGCACTTAAAATATTATTTTTAGGTCCCTGTCCCATCTGGATCTAAACATGGCCTCACGCGCACCATACGCTGATGTAGTCAGCTGAACCTACTACTACATTGACCGGCCCACATGTGAAGTGCACCTCTCTTTATTTTTAACATGGGCCAGAAACCCATTCTTGGGTAGAATATGCATTTCTTACTTTTTTTTCTTAGATGGAGGGAGTACTTAAATAAAGAGAAAATTTGCTATTGGACATGCCAAGTGATGGCTCTTTGTTGGCGGACAGCTATTTTTGAGCGATTTGCTAAAAAACACTCTAGTTCATGACATTTTGGTTGGACACAGTGTCCACTAGCAAATTTATTAAGAACTAGAGTGTCTTTCAGCAAATCGCTATGGGTGTCTTTCAGCAAATATGTTTAGATACATAGCAAAATAGATGTACCAAAAAAGTTAAAGAGACTTAAGGAACGGAAGGAGTACACAGCAAGTCCAAGGATGCTGCAATCTGCTGCATACTCCATGTGTCACAGTTGAAGTTGATGTCATTAGAGGTAGCCGCATTGGATGAACAAGCCCGTTCTAGTGCTTTACCTCGCTTGTAGGCGTAGGGGTGGTGATGATAGCATCGTGATGTCATTTGATGTCAGCTTTGTGTGTTGAAACATCACCATTCCTGACGTAGAGACGGAAGTGTCTTTGCATGTTGTCGAGATTGGCACTGAGGCGCCTTCTTTTGCCATTGTTGTTATCCAGTAGTAGTGGATGAAGAAGTTGCACTACTATAGAACTGGTCATCCTACACCATTTGCGATAACAACTATCAAACATTAACTTACAATCAATCCTATCCTATGAACTCTTTCTAAACCTAGGCCCAGATGGACTCCAGAGGGCATGTGCTACGGTACCCATGGGAACTGTTCATGGCAACCAGGCTAGCCTTCTCATGACATACCAACACAGGAAAATTAATAAAATATTAAAATATCCATAATGATGCCGATGCCGATGTGGACCGGACACCTGACGACTAGAAGGCAATTATTAAGGGTACGTCTTCGTCATGCATGTCGGGTAAGTGTGCAACACTCCAGAAGTGGTGGAGCTAGCAAGAAATTGCTTTGGAAAAGTGCTACATTTTGCACCTGTTGCAAGGTAACACATAATGAATTTTTGGAGATGTACTAGCTACTGAGAGAAAAGAAGATAGAAGGGGCACCCTGCAGTGACTTTTTTAACTCTCGTCTATTGTTTAGTGAAATACATATTTTAGTAATATCGTTTTCTATATACATACAGGAGCAATATTCGCTATCTAACATAAGCTTTATGACCTGGGGTTATATAAAGTAGAAATTGCTTGTATATTATGGTCGTCCTGATTGGAGTGTCCTAGGGTATATCTAATAAAACCGCAGGGACTCAATCTTTTCCATAGTGTAGTTTTTTAACCCTAGGGAAACAAAATAACCCTAGAGAAACAAGTAGATTCCAGTAGTGGCTGTGAAAGTTAATCTGTTGTGAAATATAATAGTTAATTACTCCCTCAATATGAAATATAATTGTTGTGTTAGCTTAAGAGTACAAGCATTCAAAACTCATCCCATACGAGAGTCGCACTAGCTACATACTCTATGGTGTATATATTAAAGTTCGATGAACTTATCAACTAGTGATCTATATATATTTATATATTTTTCATCCATCTCGACATTTGTTTTTTGCTTTATGTGGCACCTGTGTGTATCTTCAATACACGGTGGTTCTTGTTTTGGGTCATATCTTCACGAATACTAAAGTTAAGTTGAACCTCATGTGCTTGCTGTATCCTTTAATTAGCTCCCTTCTTCTATACTTTTTAGAAATTGAGGATTTGGGTCATAGATTGCATCCTTAAGTATTATGATGACGTAAGTCATTCAAAACTTGCACGCCATCGTTTAAGATCCATGGAGTTTAAAGTGAGATTTAGGATGGGGCGGCAATGCTAACCTATAGAGGATATTAATGTTTAAGCCTTATAATGACTATTTACTCTAAAGAAACCTCAAAGGCCTTGAAGATATGGCCACCTTTCATACCTCCGCCACTTATCAAGAGTTTGATTTTTCTTATTAAGGAACTATATGTGCAGTAATGGTTATATGACCAATACAGTTCCGCAAAAATGGTTTCAATAAAAATGTGTAAAAACATCTAAAGTAGCAACTTATATATATTATACTAATATAATTTAGGGGTTATTTTCAATTATCTTTCACAATGGTAAAAGTCCTTAACTGAGACACAAATTTATGGTGTTATTTTTAAATTATGTTTCATGAGGTGGGTAATTTTGATAAAAAAATTTAGGGTTCTACTTTATGTAATTTTCGTGCTGCCATAGGTGGGTAATTTGTAATATAAGAGAATAGTTGCAGTGGTTTTAATTTGTTGGAGATGATGATTAGTGTCTAGCAACTAAAGGCAAGATATCTCTGAGAAGCTAGCTCTGCCCCATAGACGTCCGGAGACCTTCGCTCGGAGCTGTTTTGTCGACTGTGG
This sequence comes from Chrysopogon serrulatus, assembly GCA_015844335.1. Classification (NCBI taxonomy): domain Eukaryota; kingdom Viridiplantae; phylum Streptophyta; class Magnoliopsida; order Poales; family Poaceae; genus Chrysopogon; species Chrysopogon serrulatus. The sequence goes on along the minus strand of JADLZL010006151.1, from coordinate 481,557 downwards.
GATCTCGGCAGGGGGCGGAGAGGACAAGGCCCGGAGCCGTGAGCGCCATAAATTTAAAAAGTACTATGTGCTATGTGGATGCTGCTGCCACCGATTGTGTGCATCCGTGCTCTTGATACACGCTGGGCCCTCCTGACATGCATGGAAACCAAGGTGAAGATGAAAATAATAGCTGCTCTCATTTTTCCCTCTGCTATCATCCCTGAGAGGCTGTTTAATTACTAAACATTTTTTGAAATAGCTTTAGCTTCACTAGTGAAGCAGCTTTATGTAATTGAATCCAAGAACTCCTTCACTATTGAAGCTGAGCTGTACCAAGTACACTTATAAGTTGGCCAAGTGGCATGTATGATCTAAATTAGTTCTAGTTACAACAAGGATGTTTAGACACAGAGAAATCTGAAAACCTAACTAATCAAGCCAAGGTCATAGAAATTCCTAAAGATCTATGGAATGGCCTCAGCTGAATTTGTAGAATCACCACCACCAAGGAGATTAAGAGCAGAACCTTCCCTGTCAGGATCCAGAAACATTATTAAGATTATTATCATGACTAGCAAATGTGCCCATGCGTGCAACAGAACTTAATACATATTGGTATTAGACCTTGTGCCATCACTAGACACGTGTCATTGAGCATGATTCATGAGCCAATTGGTCTTCTAATCAAACTTCATATTGTTCATCGCTGGATGTAAGTTATTCTGTCTCTTATGAGCAAGGGTCCAAAAGCTCTAGGTCACGTACGAGATGGAAATTTGAGCTCTAAGATTGATTTTAATATTAATTATTAATATTATAAGTCTCAAAGTCGAACTCCGTACCATGTCCATGTTAATAGAAAAGTGATCTCGTACTAGATTTGGATTGAATTCCACTAGTTTTGGATTTCAAACGTGATTATGTGCTGGATTTACAAAAATGGCATCTTTTTGAATAGCAAATATGATCATGCATCAGAAAAGAAAACACGCTGATGGAAAAGAAAATCAGAAAAAAAATAAATTGGAAATAATGAAAATTATGCCATTGGAGAAACAATCCAAAAACAAAAAAAATTGGAAACCACCTTGGAGCCATGGAACATGGTTTTGTCGCCAAAAAAAATTGGGAAATAAAAAGGGGAATTGAATCCACCGAGGAATAGTGGGCTGCATGTGGATAAGTAATCGGAAATAGAAAAGTAACTAGAAAATATCGTATCGAACTTCCATCTTCCATGCACACAAATAGCTAGCAGAGGTGGACAAATAATAGGACTTCGTATCATCGCTAAATGCGAGTTCTAACTTTTATGATCACGGTACATGTCTGGATTGCATACATGGCCCAATTAGTTTGGACAGGAATAACTCTCCATTGCCGAAATAGTTAGAGGGAGGCAGACAAAAAATAGGTGAAGAAAAAATTTGCCTCTTTAATATTAAGTATAGATATAGATTCAAATGAAGATGGGTACAAATATTAAAATAAATTGGATATTTGAAAACTAAAATCAAACAATATACCATTTTCTTTCTAGTCTCTTTAGTGTATTTTTCAATCTTCGGCAGGCAATACATGATCAAAAGAAGAAGATGCCCATTTTGAGCTTCAATGTACTCTTATTTTTGTATGATCATTTTGTGTCAATTTTCCCTTTTGCACAAGTTTTTCCATGGCATGTATCACATATGGGAAACTCTATTGTCTTTCTCCATAATAAGGACACAAGTCGACAACCATGGCCTCCGTGCACTTCTCTATGCATTGTTTTCGTGAATTCCTTTCAAACCAATTTCCTGCTGTGCGGTTGCGTTCACAAACTTCCTGTTAGATAAACCACTTGCCGCTCAGAGCACCATTGTCTCGATGGTAAACCCTAGAACAAGCCCTAGCATGACCCAAATGCCTCCTTCCAGTTCCAGCTCATCACGCCGGCGCCGGAGCTCATCCAGCACGAAGATCACAGAGGCGCCCGCCAAGTTGCCGTACTCGCTCAGCACGTGCCTGCTCGCCACCAGCTTCCCTGGCGCCAGTGCCAGCGCTGCTTCAACGCTGTCCAGGATGGCTCACCCGCCAGGGTGCACCGCCCAGAAGAGGTCGTTCCAGTTCCTGGTGCTACCAACGCATCCGAGTGACCTGACGACGGCGTCGACTAGGCACTGTTCAACGTGCTGCCGCAGCACAACCGGCAGCTTAGGGGATGGGCAGAACGTGATGCCGTCTTCGGTGAGTTGCCCCGCTGCGGCGTCCTCGCTGTTGGGCACGACTGTCTGGGAAGCGGACACCATCTCGAAGAGCGGGTGCTCAATGCCTGAACTTTCGGCGCCATTGGCATGCCCAGCGGTGTCGCCGCTGACAGAGCCCACGATGACGGCGGCGGCACCGTCGCCGAAGAGGGCTTGCATGATGAGGGTCTCAGGATGGTCCTCGTGCGGCGCACGGAAGTTGATGAGCGTCTGATCGGCAGCAGCCACTAGCACGCGGGCACCACGGTTGTTCTCGGCAATGTCCTTGGCGACACGGAGGGCGGCGGAGGCCGCGGAGCAGCCGCTCATGTACATCATGGTACGCTGCACAGTTGGGCGGAGGCCCAGGAGGGACGCAAGCCGGAGGTCAGCGCCCGGCATGTGCGCGCCCGAGCTGGTGGTGAAGATGAGGTGGGTGATGTCAGCAGTTGGGCGGCCCCACTCTGCAATGGCCCGCGCTGCCGCGGCCGCGCCAAGCTCTGGCACGGTGGAGGCTAGTAGGCTCTGCCGGGCGTCCAGCAACGGCAGCGCACACGGTCCACCAGTTCTGGGTGTTTCAGCAATGTGTCCTCCATGTTGTGGAAATAGCGCTTCTTTATTCCAGATTTTTGACCTGTAAATGCACACCATAAAGCTCAGGAAACATTTTCCCAATTTAGTTAGTTTCTAATAAATAACCCAAGAGAAAGGGGATCGAATCCAAGCATGCACATCGTGCTCTTACATATCCTCTCCATCTTTGCCTTGAGCTTGCCGAGGTGCCCGGATTTGGTCACGCGGAAGTACCAATAGCCGAGGTTAGCCGTGCCAATGGCGAGCACGGCGGCTGTCAACGGTGGTAAGTGGCAGAGCGCTCGGAGCATAGGTTGCCAAGCAGCGTATGCTGAGAGCCAATGCCAGCACAACAATGGATATGTGAAAACGTAGAACGAATGCATGCCAAAAAAAAAAAACAGTAGTATATAATCTACACCTTGCCTAGGCAATTTTGGTCAGGTTCGATACTTCAAGGAGAGTACAAACAACTTGATGAATTAGCGAGTAGCCAAATGCTATTTCGAACCCAACTCTCAAACCTGTTAATGCAGCGCCCTGGAGCATCAAAATGGCGGGATGGGATCGCCGCCGTGGTTTCGAGTCGGCGTCGAAAGTTGCTGCGGCCATAGCTCGGCTGCGTAGCCATGTCGTGACAGGAGGAGGTGGTGGGCATCGGAAAGCGCCATGAGAGAACAAGAGAAGTGGCGTTCGACATGAAGGGCAGCTGGTGGTGGTACGGTGGATAGCTCTCAGGTGAACTCGTTAGTCCGATCCAGCACAGGGTTTCTTGCCTTTATATAGTACGAGGAAACGAATGGTTCCTGACAACCAATGCAGGAACTGTAGGAAGAAGTAGAGTTCAATATGATGGCTGGGATGTGTATGGTATTGTGCTCCTTGACTTAAGTCCTGGACATTAATCGTGTGCACAGTTGCAATACTACAACAATGCTTTGCATAGACGCACAAAACCCATTTCTAGAGGCAGCCTGCCTGAGAAGAGGTCTGTGTTAATCGAGCAAAAATATAAACTAAACATAGAAAAATTATAATTTGGATATTCTTTGCTATAACATTTTTTCCCTTCGATGAGGAAAATTTAGCCATATGAAAACCTGAATTTTGTATGTGAAATGAATATTTATAATTATGACAATAGGATGCTACATAATGACATCATCGGTGAACTACTTACTAGAACTAGGAAGACCTGACTGAACCAAAGGATTATTATTCAATCAGGAAAATGGACCATCTAGCACCTAGCACTAGTTAGCATCTCGCACTAGTTAGCACCTAGCACTAGCAGCCTTAGATTTTGTGTCCATTGTCACATGCCAGCTAATCCTCGTGACTTGTAAAATGCATGGCCATATGTGATTATTATATACAATATGAGATGGAGAAGTAAAATATACTAGGCATATACATTGTCCCTACTACAAGCATCGGCCTAGACACCTAAGAATGGTAACTATTGAGCTAGAGTTATGAGCAGACCACCTAAGAATTGTCGCATGCATGAACTCCTGCAAACTTTCAGCATACAATTTAGACCATCCGCACTCTTCGTCCTCTATAACCATATTCTAAGAGCAATATTCTTTCCTGGTCATCGAGATTCCGTTCTCTATACCACTTTCTCCCGCACTCATCTATACTCTATATCCTCCCTCTATCCCATGTGGGACCCACATCTCAGTTTTTTAATAATAAAAACCACCCCCATTTTCTCTCCCTCCCTCTCTCTTTCCATCCTCCCTCTCTTTCCCATCCTCTCTCTGTCTCCCACCTGCAGCGACCCGGCCAGGGGCGGAGGACGACGAGCGCGTCGGTGCTCGCCCGGGCGGCCCAGGCGCGCGCGGAGGCCGGCTCCCATCGCCTGCGCTCCGGCCCGCCACCCCTCCTCCTCCCCCTTCCTCCCGCTGCTCCTCTTCTCTCTGCTGGCAGCAGCAGCGGGCCCCACGCGCGTATACCGCACGTCCGGTACCACGCCAGGTTTGGTGTCGCGAGCGTGCGATTCCGTGTCAGAGAAAGTGGTACCGGACGCCGCTGCAGCCATTCTGGTACGCCATCCGGATTCCATGTCTCAATTATTGGCCTTTCTCTTAATGCTTAAAATGACGTGCTGCTAGGCAAACCTGACTAAACAACAAGATTGGTTAAGTTGCCCAGGAAAACAGACCAATTAGCAACTAGCACTAGCAGCCTTAGATATTGTTTCTATTCTCACACATGTCTGCGAACCCTTGTGGGTGTCTCTGGATCACAGCTGCATGTTGAATTAAGAAATGAATGGCTCCAATAATCTGCTGATCCATAGCTCTGACCATAACCGATCCTAATTCTGGTATTTACTTCCCTGGTTGTAGTCGAGCATATAGATAAACATGTTCTGGGCTTCTCTCTCACACACACTGCACACTCTGTATTGGCTGCACGAAGCGACCTCGAAAAATCTCTCCGTATATATATATTAAACTCTGCGGCTTCAGTGCCTATAAGCCGACGACGACCTATATACAAAAGGTTAACCATATGCATTAACAATGCTTTGATGCATTCCGGTACTACTGGATCAGGTACTACTGGATCACACCTTTTTATATATGTCAACTTGCATTTCATGTCCATAATTTCGATAGGAATGTTAGGAATGTCACATGCAATGTGTTGATGCTAAAAATTAACACATGACTCGCGCCAAAGAGTAGATTCCTTGATTTTTATAAAAGCATGCATGGCTAGCTTTCTAGCAAACAAGTAAAGATGTAATTTCTCGCTTACGGTGAAATCCTTGTTGTTTTATTGGCAAGAACAACAAAGGGTATGTATTTCGATTAGCTGGAGTGCACATCTAGTGTGCGAAAAACTAGCGAAGCATGGCTAGTGTTCTAGATGCAAAAAGTAGACAAAGAAAGTAAAGAATATAAAATAGTAAATTTGGTTTTGAATAATGTTGGCATTACCCTCCACCAGGCTTAACCCTACAATTACATAGGCTGATCTAAACTTTGTTCTTGTGGTTGACCAGGAGAAACGATCTCTTCACAACTTATTCTCCCATTAAACCGATGCTTATCTCTACGTGCTATTTTTTTTTATTTTTCTCTCTAAAATGCTGACGCTCTCTATTTCCTATTCCACGTCGGAATAACACTGTATCTTTCTTCTCTGAATAAATGAACTTTTCAAACTTGAGTTCAGCCTTCCGTTTGCTCCAATCAGCACGTTATAACAAAATTTACTAACCATAGTATATATGTCGGCCATTTACTACTAGTTATATATTTTTCAACCACGATCCTTAGCAGCCAAATAAAATAAATCTTATTGAATAGTCAACCATTTGGCCTAGGAACCACATCATTCATACCATCAATGTATCATAATCATTTTTACTAATCAGTTCAATGGCAGCCATGATAACTAATTTAGATGGCCCGATTTGATGCCTCAACTAGTGAGCATGCACAAATAACTCTCGCTATTGTATTTGTAATATACTTTAAACTAATCAGACATTAACAGTTCACGATCTAGTTAGCAGATTAAATATTCAAACGAAATAATTCTACTGTAACTATGTCATTGTGCGAAGTTTGACTTTCAACACATACTGCTCATGAATTCTGCATTTTTACTTGACCAAAACAACCCGAATCTATCTTGAGTATTGTTCACAGCCACATGGCCCGTAAACAAAATGAGATAAAGAACCCAAATCTATCTCGGGAAATACATTGTTCCTATAACATGGGTTGGCTGGATCACTGCGGCATATGCTGAAAATGAAGAAAGAATGGCTGTCCATAACCGTGCTGAATGAAGAATGAATGCTCTGTTCGACCTGAATTCCAATACTTACTTCCCTGGCTTGTAGTGGAGCATAGAGATACACCTGTTGTGCGTCTCTCTCTCTCTCTCTCTCTCTCTCTCTAGGATACGTGAAGCAACCTCGCAAAATCTGTCTGTCTCTCTATATTATGCAGATGCCTAATAAATAGTTTAGTAAGCTTCGGTACTAATATAAGCACGCCGTCAAGCTAGTACGGACGACTGAGTGACCGTTGCGGTCGATCCAACAGATCCCTTTCCTTCCTAAGACTTCAACGTCTGATCGATGTTGTCATGTCACCGGTGCAATGCTACACATGGTGGTGCCCATCGATCTACCATCCGGTGGCGATCTCCATCTCCCAAGCTACCGTCATATGCCATAACCATTCTCAGGATAATAAGGCAAGCAAGGTAGGCAGCTTCTAGCTACATACATGTTGTGGATTTATTTCCTCGATCATCAGTTGAATTTACATCGTTTAGTTCTATGTATCTGCGTTGTGCACCTGCTTATTGTTTTGTCCTAGAATACATGACAGATTTACATCCCTGGCGAGGGCGAGCTGTCGTCCGGCTGACATCGTCGACGATGGAACCAGGCACCGGCAGCAGGCGGCCTTGCTCGGCATCGGCACGGCGAATCCGGCCAACTGCGTGCGCCAGGACGAGTACGCCGACTGGTACTTCAGTGTTACTGGGAGCAACCACGGAACTACCTCCCACACCTCAAGGCCAAGATGAAGAGAATGTGTTAGTGTGCTAGCTCCGTGTCTGTCAACCCATGCATTATTTCAAGGTCTCTTAATTGTGAAATTAATGTTTATATATTTCATTCTTTGATATGAACTGATGTGATCATCAGGCGATCCCGACAAGTCCGGCATCCACAGGCGCTACTTCCACCACAGCGAGAGGACGATCCGCGAGCACCCCATCCTGCTCGGCCGAGGGCAGCCGTCGCTGGACGCACGCCAGGAGATGCTGGCGTCCGCCGTGCCAGAGCTCGCCGCGGCCGCCGCGGAGGACGCCATATCGGAGTGGGGCCGGCTGGCGACGGACATCACCGACCTCGTGGTCAGCACCTACTCGGGCGCGCACATGCCGGGCGCCGACCTCCGCCTGGCGTCGCTCCTCGGCCTCCGGCGGGTTGTACTTGTAAATGAACCTACTACTACAAATTAATAGGGTGCTTGCTTGGTTTGCATTGATGAATGAGCTGAGGTGGTTCATCTTATTCTCTGCTCTTCAATTTTTTAACCCGTGCGATCGTATATCCATCATATATAGTAATTATTCTCACATCTATAGATCATATATAGCAAAACTTTCGTCAGAGAACAAGATAATGGCTATACTCGTTGTGCAGGTGCAGCAACCATATCGTAGTGGGGCCAGCTGTATGCGAGGCTCTCGATGTACAGCTTGGAAACAGCAGCAGAAGAGGAACGGAGAGCCACGACGGAGACGAAGACGATGACGCCAAGCAGCAGTCTTCATCATGCTAGCTAGCTTTCACCGAGTGAGGAAAGTGCAAGGAAGGAAGCTCCGATCCCCTAGATCTAGCTATTGATCGATGCATGCACCAATGTCCAGCCAGCCGGCCTTGGAAATTTTATGCCTGTTAAATCTAAAACAAATCTATTACGAAGTTAATTTTTACCATAATTAGACCATATACATATTAAAACTATGAATGAATTAATAACAGAAAAGTATGGATCTAAAGCAAGTATATATCTTACTATTACTAATTAGAGGCCTCAACGGAGGCTCCACGTTAATTCTCACCAGATGCGCTAGGAAAAAAGATAAATGCTAGAAATTCTCACGTTAATTAGAAACATCTAGCCGTTAAATCTATAGGCTCTCACGATCCGTAACCAGATTTATTTTATTTTCTACAAAATTACCCATATGCCATTATATAGATAAAAAAGAAGGAAAAAGGAGATAAATGTGTTATTTTAATACGGACCAGAAAAGAAATAAAAAATAAATACAATATTTTTCCAACGAGCGTCAAATGAGTTCCAGCCCTATACTAGGCCGCAGCCGAGGTGCAACTCCCTAATCCGACCTTTTTTTTTTTTTTTGTAAAACCTAATCTAGCCTTTGGCGGCGCCTCGCTTCTTCAGCCGCCGTCGGCGTTGTTCCATCGGGAGGAGCTGTGACCTTCCTGCTCGCTGCTCATCTGCAATGGGACCTAGAAGGACAAATGGACTAGGAGAAAGGGATCGAGAAAGGATGATGATATGCATGGCTTCACGTACGTCATCCTCCATGATTGGTGAGAAAACTAATCTAATTACTATTTTCTCCAATCTTATATATATCAGCATACATGTTATGCGGTGTTACAGTAGTGCTGCCAGTGAGGTGAAGATAGGAGGCAAAACATCGGCACAATCATCGAACGCGCGCGTAAGGACTCAAAGCCGGTTAAGCATTGAGCAGATATGCATCCATGTTTTTTTTTTTTTTTTTTTTTTTTTTTTTGACTCATCCATCGTGGTGCATGCATGCATGAATGTGCGGTCTACCTGACGAGCAACCAGGCCATTCATGCATCAATACTCGCCAAGTACGTCTAAGTGGCCGGTGTCTACTGCATCTATGTTAATGTTGATACCAACCGCATCTGCATTATAAAGGTATGGCCATCTTGCTATATCATATAATTACAATTTAATTTTTCTCCTAGAACGTATTAATAAATTTGGCTATCTCATATTTACAATTTAATTTGTCTTCTCATAAGTACTTATTTTATATTGTTTTGGTATGGTCAATAAAACTTTAGTTGAGATTAGACTATAAAACTTTAGTTGAGATTAGACTAGAGAAAATTGTGAAAAATGAAAGCAAGAGTCTTGGATTACTTTGGACCAATAAGTCTTGATATAATGCTTATTGCCATAAATAATAATTTTTTCTTCAAATTAATATTAACTTCATTAGATTACCTTGAGTTTACATGTTAATGATGCTCCAAGGAGTTATCAATAATGCCTATATTAAAAACTCAAACCTCCACAATTATAGAATAAGATAACTAATTGATCCAATAATATTTCTTTTTATAATTTTCCACCTCTATCATTAAGAAAGATAACGCTTTTGACCTCTAAATTTGCATTCAAATTAACCATATATGAAAGATAATATAATGTAAACCTATGTAATTTGCACCTAAATTATCCATCTAAAATGTTACAAAAGAAATTAAACCTATATTTAAATGATAATATATACAATTATAAAAAAAATAACTCAACATCCATAAGTACAATATACGCACAAAGCTATCTATAATACACACTTCTACCAATATTAAGTTGAAACTATACATGAAGCTGTTCCACTGTGTAGACCAAGAAAACAAGATTTACTGGCGTTATACGTTAAGTAGTAAGCGACGTTCCCGTCGACGACGAGGCGTCAGTGGTGACTTCGAGAATCTCCAGATCTGCCGGCTGGCTCAGTCCTTCAGAGGTGCTCATAGGGGTAGGGTATGCGTATGTATATTCATAAGGATGAGTGTGCGTGCGTATTGTGAGCGTCTGCGTTGTATTGTGTCATTCTCAAAAAAAAAGAAAACATGTATGTATTAGGATAAATATTTATTTTAAAAGCTTATCAAGGGTGGAAAATATCCTTAGCAAATTATATAGTAATGACACTTATGCTTCACATTACTTTATATTACTACCCATGACAACAAATTCGCACATACTCATGATACTAAATTCACACATCGTGGTCTCAAAAAAAAATTTAAACAATTTCATTGGAACATTATATCATATGAATATCAGTAATTTAATTCCAAGGACTATTTGTTTAATAAGAAATAATAATATAATATAAAAATCAATATCATGACTGCCATCGAGCATGCTAAAATAATTATTTTGTCATTGTTAGAACTAAGATGGGATCCTAGGACCCATATTCTATGAATATAATAATAATAACAACAATAATAACAATAATAATAATAATAATAATAATAATAATAATAATAATAATAATAATAATAATAATATAAAATGTTGAATAAGCAATACAACGAGCATTGAAATTTCAAATTAACACATGATAAAAAGCCAAAATTTAAAATAAATATTTTTATGATATCACATAAAGTGTAAAGTGGTAACAATTTATATACGTTAAGTTTATGTTTCATGTTAGAAACAAAAAATATTAATTCTAGAAATTATTACTCATGAAACCGTTAGAAATAAAAAAAATAGATTCTAAAATTCTTACAAAACCCTAAACCATTTCACCGTCAAATTGGCAAACTATAATCAACCATTGTAATAGTCACCATATCTGATCAATTATTAAGTTCAAAATTTTGAAAAAAAGAATCAAAATTCTAACTAAAGCTATCATAGTTTAAATAAATGTTTCAACTAAATGTATACTAGAGATAAACATAGGTGTTACATAAGAAAAAACTGATGGATATCAATGAAAAGTATATTAAAATCAATAATTGATATATTATTATCAAAATGAAATATAGAGATAGAGTACCTATTATTGTTATTATATTAGAACATTATCAGTGAAGAGAAAAAATATTTAATATATTTTTTAGTTAGTTGATGTCTTTTAAGATTTTAACCCGTGCGAGAGCACGGGGTTGATGAACTAGTAGATCTAATTAAGCTACAGCAAAATATACTAAAGCATATCATAATATATATGAGAAATATTCTCGTGAAAGGGGTGATAGCTGCCCACTTGGGGTGCGGTACCTACCCGACCACCAAAATGTCAAGGCAGCTTTGTCTTCAGTCCACGTACCCTGGCAGCATTCGGCTTCTTTTTCTTTTTTTGAGAAGGAACATATATTGATCTTAGCGCATTACACCGCCCCTTTTACAAACAGGACTGTAAAGAAAAGAAAAATTACAAAGAAGTTCAAAACTTCTGTTCGTCTTCCTCGAAGCCTTCAGAGATCCGTTCGTCACCGCCATCAAAGCCGCTTCCCAATCGTCGTCGGACACTAGAGCCAAACTCCACAAGGTGGAGGCCGCAAAGGAGGACTTACTTCTAGGCGAATCAGCCGACACTGCCTCCCAGGCACATCGGCCAACTCCCGCACCCACGACGCATCCTTCGATTCCATCGTCGGCAACCCGAGCAAAGCTCACATTTTCACCAAAAAACATCTTCCTCGAGATTAACAGGGTCAACACCATCATCACCTGAAGAAGACAACGATGCGCTGACCCTTGACTCCTGGACAGTCTCCCCAAATCTCTGTTGGCGTCGGAGTAGACGCCATCGGAGAACGGAAGATGCTTTGGAAGAAATTATTCATTGCGCCGCCGCCGCTTCCACATCGCCGGCGTCACCAGCAAAAACAAGCCGCAAAGGAGCCGCACTCTTCCGGCAAAACCTAGCTCCGCCGCTGAACATCGACGGCGAGTAAACCCTGGACCTAGATGGACTCGACTCAGACTTTGCGAAACAGTAGATCGACTAAAACGATAGACCCCCGTTTGTCCTCTCCACCGGCGGGAGGCCGGAGGCGAGAGGAACGGGGGTCAAGCGGCGGCGGCTACGGAGGCGGCGGTGGCTGCGGGGGCGGAGGCAGGAGCCTTGCATGGTCTAGCGTGGTGGGAACACAGGACAACACCATATGGCTCGCACTTAAAAGCAGGCGCCCCAAATACTCAAGTTAAAAATAGTAGTACCCGGACCATTCAAGTAACTAGCTGAAACCCCGTGCTGTTGCGCGAGTTAGGAAGATTTGTATCACAGGTGGGAATAAAATTCAGTAGTAATAAATGGAAAACAGAAAACTAGATTACTGTAGATGTTTCTTTGTATACGGCAAGAACTGTGATTCTTGTTTCTTCTATGAAGTGGAAATCTTGATCGTAGGCGCATATGAAATGAAGTGCACTGACATTTAAAATGTGGACAGGAAAGCACATGGAGAAGGCATTGGGCCTGGCTTGTGCTTTGGTAATAGAAACAGTCGAACGCATTAGACATGGCCTGATCACCTTGTACAATTCTTGGTGCCATCTTTGTTGGTGTAATCCATCAATGAAATTAAAGCTGAAAGGCGATACATTGGAAAGCACAAAATGTCGTTTCCTGCAATCCACAAAATGTTTTACAAAAGATGAATTGAAACAGCATGAACTCAAATAAAAGCATGTGTATGTTGGAGGAACCTTCTTTTGTAAGCTGTTAATCTTACTACTAAAAAGGTGCAAAAGGAATCGTCAGCCCGGCTAATCGCTCGCTCCCCGCTAATCACTCGTTAATTGCCTCACACCGTGCGACGGCTTCCCAGCGAAAAAAGAAACTGCGGCTCGCACCACGCACACGACCAAGACTCCCCATGACCCCACCACACCTCCCACATTGACGCTGCCGCCAGTCTGCCCCCGTCGCGCGCGACAGACCCGCTCCCATACCGCCGCCAGGACTTGCACGCTCGTGCCGTCGGCGTTGCGGCGTCCTCTCCTACGTCGCCCGGCGCAGCTTCATCTGCACGCCGGCACCTATAATCGGGGACATGGACGCCCGTGCCGTCGGCATTGGGGCAGCCTCTCCTGCGTCGCTCGGCGCAGCCTCGTCCTCCCCAAGGCGTAAGCCCGCAGTCCGGCGTGGCCTCATCGACGTCGAGGCTGTCCGGCGCAAGCCCGCGGTCCTGCGTCACCACCAATCCGCGGCAGGGACACTCTGCTGCTCGGCTGCCTGGCGCCCATCCCAGTGCTGCAACGTTCATCGACCTCGTACCACCGCGGCCGATGCGATACACGTACGTGAAGGTACCTCTCCAACATCCCATCCGTCAAGGCGTTGACCCAGTGACACCCTTCTCTCAATCTAGGCTCTCAGGCTCAAATTTCAAAATTCCGGAGCTGCTACATGGAAGAACAATTCTTACTGGGATACTGATTTGGATGTGTTTAGGCTGTCTTAGGAATGTATGTCTTCTGCAATGTCTACCCTTTTTATCACTGTCTGTGCTGCAATGATATGCTTATGAAGTCTGCCATTTAGTCTGAGCCTGTCATCCATTTGTCAGGAATGAAAATAGGCTTAGATGAAGCTGATTGCTGAGAAAAGAATTTTGCCCAATATCTGAAGGCTTGTGGACAAGGCTTGACAGTAGAGGTAAGAGGAGCCAAATTAGTAAAGACAGGATCCTGCAAAGGTTCTGCAATCTGAACCATACCAACATGTAAGTTATGGTAGTTGTCTGCATTTTGGAGACTGTTGTTGTCTTTAAAACCAAGCAAGTTTGCAATCTGAATTTCATCTTCAGGAAGTGGGACGACAGGCTCAATGTTCTGAAAACCTGGCAGAGGTGCAATCTCAACATGAGGAATGGGAAGCAGAGCCTGCTGAAGCTTAACCTTTGAATCAGTGTCAGTCCATTTATCCATCTCAATGACATCTTCAGCTTGAATATCATTCTTAGCTTGGTGCAGGTTCTGGTTAGCAGGATTGATAACTTCTTCTTCAACAGCAGCCTGCTGTAAGGGGATCAAGGGTGGTGCCTCATCATCATTCCCAGCACCAGGTTGAGCAGGTTGCTGAATAAACCCCTGATTGACTTCTGGGAGTGGCTAGGGGGGCCCAATCTCCTCCAGCATTGTGATTGTGAGGCCCAAGGGGTGGTTGGGGTTGAGGTTGAGGCCCTTCAGGAGGATTAGTTGGGCCATGACCTATCTGACCAAAACCAAAGTACTCAAAATTATTGGGATTAACATCATCTGGATCTTGGGAAATCTTCGTCTTATGGTTGAGCACCCAGCATTCTAGTCAAAACAATCTCACATTGAGTAGTCCAGCAATTTGACTCATGCTCAGTACCTTCAGTAAAACTAAAAAAACTAGGGAATGGACTCCAGACCAGAGACTTTAGCCTTGACAAGCACTGTAGCCATGTGATCGTGGTCTTCTTCCCAAACTATGAATTTGCCAAACTGGGAGATAGCTTTTTCAATCAACGAAGGTGTCCACAGGTCTAAGTTTAATCCAATCAACAGAACCCAAACTTCAGGGGTAAAGACTGCCACCCTATTGTTCCAAGCTCTCTTATGGGGGATAAAAGAAATATGTCCATTGCCAAACTGGTGAGGGCTGTTCTCAATCATCATGTCTCTCTCAAACATATGAGAAAAATGGACATAGGCTTGTCCATGAGGGACAGAAATTGTGGCAGTGCCCCTCTGCACATTCAGAAATGCTGACAGTGTATCCCTGATGAAATCAAAGTTAACCTGGTGATTCGGCATTGGGTGCAGGTGGGCGATGGCAACATCGTTATTATGCTCCTGCACATGACCAGTGACCACACGCATGACCGGCTGACAGTCAGGAACCAGGATACGCTACGTGCCAGGCGGCAGAAATGGACGGGGATCCACAAAGCGATAAGCCATTGCCGCCAGTTGATGAGTTACTGTAGCAGAAGGAGGGTTTTCTTGAGACCATGCAACGTGATAGCATGGAGGAACCCGAGAAAAACCGAGCACTTGGGTTGCAAACTCAACAAAAGAGGAGCAGAGAGCAGGAGGTCGAGGCCGATCCGGCTGAGGAGCTAGAACTGAGGACGAGGACTCTTCGTCGTCGTCGACAAACTCAGGAACCTGGAGACGCCATGTTTTGGTGCAAGGTATGACAGAGGGGTTTGAGGAAGTCTGGCTAGTGAAGGCACCGGGCCCAGAAGTTGGCGACACATTAGGCTGCCGATTGTCTGAAGGCGAAATGCCGGGGCGCGCAAATCGGGGAACAACAGTGCACACTCCAAAATTGTGTCCAGGGGCGAGGCATTTACGGCACCGAACGACATTATCGCAGAGAGGCCGTTCATGGGCCGGGCCCAAGCAATTGGGACAGAGCTTAACCAAAGGCCCAGAATTAGGAAAAAGCCGATATGAATCAGGGATAGGGCCTAAAATTCCAGCCAAAGATGTCTGATGAGGGAATGAAGGCCATTTAAGATTCGTCCTAGCCGTTCTAGCCGTGCGGGGAAAACAGCGATCAGAATTAAAATTCCAATTAAGGCATTCAAAGACCGATTTACGAGCTGGTAATCCGGAATTTTGAGAATGGAAATTCAAATTTGAAATTGAATTCACCATTGCTGGTGAGGCATGAGGAGGAAGACGAGTACCATGGGTTGGAATGGAGTTGGCACCTGTGAGGCGTACCACATGACGTCGAAATCGTCTATCAACTTCAGTCCATTCTGCATCCTGCTCAGCCTCCCACTTACGGTACTCCAGTCTGAAGTTTGGACCGCCGCCACTCTAGAGGTGAAAGAAAGCTTTGAAAGCTGAACATTCCAAAGACTGAAACTTTGCAACATGTAAGCCAACCAATTTGGATGAAACCGAGAATCTGAAAACTCGATCACCCAGTGGTAGAACACGAAAGCCATGGGGAGAACCTCCAAGGACTGAACAAAGCAGTAGGCCGACATTGACAGGACAGAGACGAAAGTTGCATCTGCCAACGGACAGAACAAGAAATAACTCCTGGAAGTGAGAACGGGGATCAAAGATCACAGAATGGCCATACCGACGGAGCAGCTCTGATTCCACCACTTTCCCCGGTCAAAAATTGAGAACAGGGAGCGCCATGGACAAGGACTCTACGCGGAGACACCCCTGGCAGATTTCTTAAGAAACCTCCAGTAGAAATCGATTTCTACTGGCGGTTCCTTAGAAATCCGCCAGTAGAAATAGTCGATTTCTACTGGCGGTTCCTTAAGAAAACCGCCAGTAGAAATCGTATTTCTACTGGCGGTTCCTTAAGAGAACCACCTGTAGAAATATGGCTGATTTCTACAGGCTGTTCTCAACAAAAACTGCCAGTAGAAATAAAACACTAGTGTAAAGAGAAATGGTTTGTGTACTAGTGGCATTAGCACAGAGACAATTGCTGAGTGATCCCCCACTACCACCGCTCCACATACCACACACACACACACGGTTGTACTGCCCACGCCTGCAACCTTACAGGCTCTAGGAAACCTTGGTGAGTCTGGCATCTTTCAATTCAGCTTATCTTTAAAAAAATATTTAATAATGTATCCATTTTAGTTTGACTGGATTTGCTTCCTGCGTGCTCCATTTTGATTCGTTGCATTTTCAGCTCCTGCTGATTCTCCTCAGTGCATGAGCACTGCTCTTCTTCTGCAATTTAATTATTCTGCCATCATTCAGCTCCTTTTTTCGGATCAGTAGATCCTCGTGCTTCTGGAATATCTGTAGTCAGTAGTGACCATGGGAGCCATGCAGTTAGCGACAGGGGCACTGGGCACCCTCCTTCCAACGCCTGGCCAGCTACTCCAGGGTGAGTACAAGCTTCAGAGGGGAGTCAAGAAGGACATCGAGTTCGTCACAAGAGAGCTGGAGAGTATGCGCGCTGGCCTCCGTGATCTCAGTGAGCTACCACAGAAGCAGCTCAAAGATATATACAGTCAAGATCTGGGCTCGGGATGTTAGGGAGCTGTCGTATGACATGAAGGACATAGTTGACACCTTCATGGTGCGCGTCCAGAGCTCCGAGCCTCCAAGCAAAAGGAGTGCCAAAAAGTTCATCAAGAAGTTGACAAGTATTGCGAGCATGGCCAAGACACGTCATAAGATCGGCCAAGAGATCAAGGACATCAAGGAACGTGTCAAGGAGGCAGCCGAGCGTCGTGACAGGTCAGGGCCTGAACACTGCAGACTTTGCATCTGAATTTAGCCAACATTTTCACTTATTTACCTCGTTGTCTGGTGTTTTTATTCTCTATGAACAGGTACAGGGTTGATGGCATTACTCCTGCCAAAACGTCAGCCGACCCTCGTATAACAGCTTTGTACACCAAGGCGGCTAGCCTTGTTGGCATTGATGAACCAAGGGAAGAGCTGATCTCGATGTTGACAAAGGAATATGGTGGCATATCATCGGCTCAACAAAGGATAGTCTCAATCGCTGGCTTTGGAGGACTAGGCAAGATAACGCTTGCTAAAGCAGTTTATGACAAGATTAAACAACAATTCAATTGCACGGCTTTTGTATCAGTGTCTCGTGATCCTGACATCATAAAAATTTTCAAGGACATGCTTTATGAGCTAGACAAGAAAGAGCACAAGGACATTCACAATGTGACATTGGGTCAACAGCAACTTACTGACCTTGTGCAGGAATTCCTCAAAAATAAGAGGTACGTGCCATCCTGTGTGCCAGTCCAAATAATCATGGAATTAGATCATTCGATGGAAACCTCTAGGATTATTAGACACAGATGTTTCGCCTTTATCCAGATGAACTTTGGTTTTAATAGCAGGGAAACAATCTCTCATGATTATTGCACACACATATACGTGCTTCTTCTTGACATAAAAATGTTAGATTTTTCACATAAGGTTATACTTGTCAGTGACTAATTGTGGCATGGGTGCATGTATGATGTTGTTCCATCGAAGAAACAACCAATTGCTTTTTTATTTTTCTATTGCAATTTTTATGCCAAAAGATTACACAACATCAGTAGCATTCCTCGAAAGAAGCTCAACTTGTATGTAAAGCTGCATTCATATATCATCTAAGTATATACCGACCTCACTAAGTGTAAATTGGATAATTTTTATTGTTTAGGGGAGAAATTAGAAAACAGAGGAAATAGTAAGAATGGAATTGTTCCAACTTTATGCCAAGCAGCTTCTTACTGACCATGCAAATTATTAGCATCATGTGCTTATGTTCTGCAAACTAGCTCTATCTATGCTTATCATGATTCTCTATTTCCGCATACATGCAGGTATCTTATTGTTATCGATGACATATGGGATATAAAACCGTGGGAGATGATACGATGTGCTCTACCAGAGAATGGACTGAAAAACAGAGTACTCACAACTACCCGCATAATTGATGTAGCTGAGCATGTTGGACTTTGCTATAAGATGAAACTTCTAACCCAGAGGAGCTCTAAAATATTATTCTATGGACGAATATTTGGCTCTATAGACAATTGTCCTCAACAATTTTCTGATGTATCTGAAAAACTTTTGAAGAAATGTGGAGGTGTTCCTTTAGCTATTGTTACCATATCTAGCTTGCTGGCAAACAAGTCAAGAAATGTAAATGAGTGGTACGATATATGTGATGCAATTGGTGCCGGAATAGGAAACAATCCTCGTATGGACGATATGAGAAAAATATTGATGCTTAGCTATCATGATCTAACTCCTCAGCTGAAGACATGCTTATTGTATCTAAGTCTATTTCCTGAAGATTATGAGATAATGAAAAATAGGTTGATTTTGAGGTGGATAGCTGAAGGGTTTGTCCAACAAGGAGATGCGAGGCAAAGCTTATTTGATATTGGACAGAGTTACTTTAATGAGCTTGTAAATAGAAGCCTCATCCAGCCAGGAGAGATTGATAAGGATGATATTGCTCCTCTTAATTTCCGGGTCCATGACATGGTGCTTGATCTCATTTGTTCCTTGTCAAGAGATGAAAGTTTTGCTACCACTGTATATGGTGAATGCAAGCACATCACGTCTTCTGAAAGCAAAGTTCGCAGGCTCTCTATCCACAATGCTAGTTGGCCTACAATGAACATGTCAAAATTGAGGTCCCTTACAATCAACAATCCTTCTACAATTAATTCAATGCCACCCCTTTCGTGCTATCATCTTTTGCGCGTGCTGGATCTTCAATACTGCAATCTTTATGATCATCCAAGCCTAGATTTTGTTGGCAAATTATTTCATCTAAGGTATCTATGTCTAGTAGATACTAGATATGCTGGCGAGGTCCCAAGAGAGATAGGCAAGCTACAGTTTTTGCAGACATTTCTCTTTGGTGGCACTGACATAAAAGAAGTGCCATTGAGTGTATTTGGGCTCACAAACTTAATGTGCCTTGTTGTTGGGAATAGTACAAGGCTGCCAACAAGTGGGTTGAGAAATCTATCATCTCTGGAGGTGCTTCGAATGAGTGTGGATTCTTCCCATATTGTGGAAGAGATAGGCAATCTGACGCAACTGAAGGTGTTGTTCGTTACCCTCATAAAGGACAAGGATGGTAGATGGGATGAAAACATGTGCAAAGTTCTAGTGGGGTCCCTTGGCAAACTGCACAAAATCCAAACTCTAGGAGTACAGATCTCAAATGACGTAGAAGTTGATCTTGAAGGCCCAATGGACTCCCAGTGGAACCTATCGCATCTTTTTATTTCCGGAATTAGTCGGTTGCCAACATGGATCTACCCGACATCATTTCTCCTCGTATCCCACCTATACATAAAGGTGGGTCAAGTTCGAAGTGAGGACATCCATGTCCTGGGCAAGTTGCAGGCTCTTCGTGCTCTGAAAGTGAAAGTGGCTAGCACCAAACAAGTGTTTGAAAGGTTCATGATCAGGGCGGATGCCTTCCCATGTGCGACATTGTGCAGGTTCTCAAGAATTTCAATGGTGCCTTCTATGTTCCCACCTGGAGCTATGCCCATGCTTCAACATGTTAAATTCTATATCCGACCAAATGATATAAGCAACCATGCTTTTACTGTTGATGACCTAACCCTTGGCCACCTGCCATCCCTTCAGACTGTACGTGTTCGCCTTGATGGAGACGATACAATTAGTGAAGACTTAGCAATGAAAGTAAAAGAGGCATTGAAGAATGAGGCCCATGCCCACCCTAACCATCCTGGGATTGATATTAAAATTAATGGCCAATGGATCCAACTGTGTAGCATGTATGTACTCCTCTTCCTTCCACTACTTCTTTTTAATTAAATGACCACTTACTGCTGCCATGATTATTAGGACAAGTAACATATTTATCTTACTAGCTTATTCTAGTTTTATGTCTCTAAGCATAGTTTACATTTGTTATGCTTGTAGTTATCATTTTTATTCAATGATTATTACTATCGCTACTGGTGATTAGACAACCTAGTTGTGAACTCTATGTCTTTGCAAGAATAGGCTCTCCTTGTGTATTCCTAGATAAAATGTCTATCCTCTCATATAAATTCTGAGTCATTGGTATGTGATGCTAATCCTTTGTTGTGTACATGTTGCAGATAGTGCATGGATGTGCATACTTCTATGCTGTTACAGAGGAGGTCCTAGTTGCATACTTCTATACTGTTACAGAGCAGGTCCTAGTTCTATGCTGTTGTAGAGGAGATCCACACATCTGTTATACGGCCTGAGCCACTACCTACAACAAGTTCATCTGCGATATTTGCCGCTGGCCCGTTTCTCACTGTCTGCACCTCAGTGTGCTGGTACTTGCACAATCTAGATGTGAACTCTTTGTTGCCACAAATAGATGCTGTTTGCGGACGTGTTTGGAAATTGAAGTGTTTCTCCATCATAAAAATTCTTAATTATTTTGTAACTTATGGAACTTCCTTGTTGTGTATGCATTTGTAACTTAAGGAACTTTCTTGTTGTGTACATGTAACAAATAATGGTCTGGTGTACTAGTTCTATGATGTTGCAAAGAAGCTCCATCACATGGTCTATGCGGCCTGAACCACTAGTACTTCCTCTGCGAGGTCTTTGGCATTGGCTATTTGCTATTCTCTCCATCTCATGTCTGCACTGCAGTTGATGCAGCTACAAGCCCAACATTTCTGCCATGTGTGGTCCAGCTTAACTATGTGATGAACTGGACGCCTGCGCCCACACTCAAACTGTTCTTCTATATTTGATCATGCGTTCGGAATCTCTGTAGATCCACAGGGCTTGCTCAGAATCTCAGCTTATTTCTTCTGTTTAGACCTTCAATAATATTATTTGATCATACTGCGTTGCTTGCTATTTTTATCCTTTTGTTTACTTGCAATTTTAAGTTTGTGCCATTACTATGTTGTGCAGCCTTTCACTTCTACAACCGGAATCCTTTTGCTTTGTAATATTGAGGTGTTGCCTCACTCAAGGAAGGCCCATCACCATTGCTATAAGCCGTCTTTCTTCGGTTATTTGATCCTCAGCGATCAGCCCAACTGCCAGTGCTTGTCCTCACAGAGAAACGAGCTAGTATGTATCAGTGTTTATTTATTGCACTACCCCAGCAAATTTTTTTCGTGACGGCCAGAACCGTCAGGAAAGGTACCCAAAACCGTCAGGAAAGATGTTCCGTGACGGTAACCGTCGAGGATAACCCGTCAGAAGAAAACTGACAGGAAAAAGTATACCTTCCCTGACGGAAAACCGTCCACGGACCATTCCCCGACGGTAGAAACCGTAGCGAGAGAGTTTCTCTGTCGTGTTTTTCCTTCCCCCGTCGGGGAAAGTATTTGCCGTCGATTCGTCACCGTCGGGGAAGGTTCAAAGTTCCCATGACGGTTACATTACCGTCGTGGAAGGTTTGAACTTTCGCCGTCGGTTACAATGCTGTCGAGGATGGGCCATACTTTCCCTGCCAGCGAACCACCATCGGGGAACCTTCATTTTTTAATATCCATAAAAGATCATTGAACTATTCAGATCATAACAGGACCATTTAACTGCACACCAGCCAGCGTTAATCTCAAGTTCATGGAACATACAATCATCATTCAAGTTGTTCATACATTAAATAGTCTATTCATTGTCAACAAATCCTCAACTACATTTTAAAGGCCTTGCAGAATAACACAGACCCAAGTTACAATGCTACAGTTCATGCAACTAACATATAGAAAATAGAAGTTTAGTAATTACTACTTCCTACAAGCCCTTTGACAGCAATACAACTGCTGCACATCCATTCATCTCCATATCCTACAGTCAAAAGAAGAGAAAAAAATGATTCATGCAGTAAAACAATATAGCTGATTGCTTGTCATCCAAAGTCTGAATTAAAAGAGTCACCATAGAGAGCACTATGGGAAGAGGATAAATGTACATCAGCAACAAGTCGACTATGGCAGAGTAGCAGGTATCTTTATCCCATTATCTAAAATATCTAGCAAAATCCATTAATCCTCATATTTAATTTGAAGGTCCTAGGAGGGAAGGATGGCAACAACACTGGGACAAACTAAAGCATTATACCATGCTTGCACTCTCCATTTGGTTTGTGCATAACAAAACATTAGCCCAAAAGCAATAATTCCCTTACAGCAACAACACAAGGCATGCTCCATCTTACCATCAATAGCTTGCGCAGTGGTCGACAGTAATCTTTTCATTTCACTCTCTTCTTCATTAAGCATGTCACTTAGTATCTCTATTTGTTTTTTCTGTGCAGTGACCTGCAAAAAAATAAGGACCGACACGATAGTTAATTTTGGACCTTTAACTAAAACAGAAATTTTTGTTGCCACATTCTATAGTTCATGCAACTAATATGGGAAATAGAAGTTTAGTGGTAGCACAATAATTACAGCTTCCTAATAGGCCATGTGTATGTGTTACAAGGACAGACTTCCTTGGGTTATATATTGACAGATATAGTTACTCTTTATTGTTCATAGTGTACTTAACTTGGAAGTAATAGTCTTGTTTTTACAAAATTGGTTGTCCATTGATTCAGTCAAAAGAGATCTAGATGGCGGGTACATAGCTTAATTCATGCACTATGCAGATTCTCAATAGGAAACAAACAGCGAGATAGAAAAATATCAACATTTGATCTGCAATGCAACTTGGTTCTGCAGACTTGGTACTAGTTGACAACTAGACTATACAAAACTTGAATGATAATAGTGCATACTTAGTTGTCCAATAAAAATCAGTTTTGTATCTCAGATCTTGATTTGTAGCTTGCACAAAGTAAAAAAAAAAAGATAGAATTACAAAGAAGCAAACTCCTAATGCACAACTCAGTGACAGTGAGAACAAATAAACTGCATTGCACATCTCTATATAATCTATATTTGGACCAAGGATCATACCATATTATTTTCTTCTTCCCCTAAGCATATGTCAGATGTCATGCTAATATGAACCTTTTGAGAAATGAACAGAATAAACAATGTCATGCATATATTTGGACCAATTTTATGCTTACCAATAAATGGACTGTATGTTTGCTCAACAAATCAGTGAAAAATGCAGCTGCCCATTGAATATTCAGTGTTCTATCTCCTCTATAGATGTTCTCATACATTGTGCACTATTGGCTTTGACTTGATGAAAAATTGATGTTCTTCCTATTCCTAGTTCCTACAGCAAGGATTGCCAGCTTGTTGATACTTGATAAACAGCAGCTCATAAAAAAATAGAAAATAACAGGCTTAGGCAATGACATGTAGAAATATAGAGATAGATGAAGTTCACCTTTACAAATAGTTCAGCAGCTAATGCCTAATACATGGGGATTCAGGCAATCAGGCAATACAAGTTTGTTGGATCCATCATTTAGAATATGAATGAACTGTGGCAATTATCAGCACCTAATTTATTAATTATTTAAATGAGTGTAACACTGCTGATTCAGTACACATGTTTTTTCCATCCTGTGCAGAAGAAGTGCAGTATAGTTATACTACCAAGCTGAATAAAAGAATATATATGTTACAGAGAACTGTATCCAAAAGGCCTCTCTAAAGCATAACACTGACATATTCATGTTACAAAAAATGATATAGAGTTTTCTTATATTACTCAATAATATATGGTCAATTTAGTTTTCTTGTTTTTGTGCTATAGTAAGCTGACTAATCTATCTAAAACCATGCCAACCATGTCTAGATCTCATGGACACATATACTAACTGGTGGAGGGTTTGTTGGGCCTTTTGATAAGATACATCTGAGCAGTAAGCAAGTTATCTATGCCAGCAAAAAGGAATCCAAAGTTACGTACTATCAAGCATTCTCAATCAGATTAATTGACTAGCATTTAGCAGTAACAGTATTGGAGGCATTCAGTCAATAGGCAATATTAGCAGATTAGCAGTAGTACATCAGTACAGAGGAGGCAAGCTAATACAACATCTGAGCACGGGAGAGCAGATCCAATCGTCCAAGTCTCACCTGCATGAGCAGCTGTTCTGCCGGAGGGTAGTGGCCGGTGGGGATCATGTGCGTTAGGCGAGCAGCCACCCAACAGAGAGGGGAGCCTGGGAGGGACCGATGGGAGTAGATCTGCAGCTTCCCGTCGGGGAGGCGAGCGGCCAGCGGAAGGAGGGAGACCGGCGACCGAGGACCGCGCTCTTCCGAGTCCACCGCCACCGAATCACCACGAACCGCCGCCAATCTGTGCGGAAACGCCGGAGCCAGATCCCTCACACCATGGTCCTGAGGAGAAACAAACACTATACCAAAACACCGCATTAGCGTCAGATATCTGCCGCTAAAAATGATATTTATCGATAGATGATCAGTCGCTAAAAATAAGTTACAGGTCAGCTGCCGCTATTTCCTCCTTTAGTGATTCACTGTCTGTCGGTATAGATATGTACATTTACCATTTGCTTATCTGCCCCTAAAACCATTTATATTGTCACACGGTCCGCCGCTAAAAAATGGTCCCACATAGCCCAGCTTGCAATTTTAGCCCGGCCCAGCCCAGGAACATAAAAGAACCAGCTTTACTTCATTCCCAAACACTAAATTAGTGCGTCGCCGGCTCGCCGCCGCCGCCCGCTCTCTCAAGCTCCCCCTCCCGCTTCCGTTCCCAAATCCGAGAGGAACTCCACCGTGCAGATCTCCTCCCTGGTGCCTTTCTCCATCCACCTTCTCCTGGCGACTTCATCTCACCCTGCCTCCTCCCACGGTCCTCTCTCTTCAGCGTCTTCCTCATGAGGGCCCCGTCGGCCAGGTGCGTCCTCACTATGGCGTGTTGGGAGGTGGTGGTGTCACTGCGGCTGCTTCGAGGTTTCGAACGCCGCTGGCAGCGGCTGCTGTTGCTGCAACTTGGTCAGGGGCGATGGCTGCGACTGCTGGTGACTTGGCTTCAGTTCATGAGGAAGATAAGGGCCGAGGCGGAGGACCACGACACAAATCCGGCCGGCGGCAACAGCTGCGCTTCAACGCTTCCTCCCTAACTATGAGACTACGACACCATGTTGCAGGAAAAGCAACAGGCAAGTTTCCTTGTATACTTGTATAAATGAGGATCTATTCCTGTGTATAATCTTCACGCCTTTAACATTATAGAAGATTAAATCTGTTCCTAGATCTATTTTTTTTAGTAATCTTGAAGCCTTGAACAGCCTAGAAGATTAGATAGATCTTGGAAACACGGAATCGCATGTCTCAGTTCTCGTGTGGAAATTAATCTTAGTTTATTCAGTTCTCAATGTGTGGTTCCGTGCTTGCTGAAAAAGTTGAATTGGTGATGCATATCCTGAATATTTATACTCAAATTATTGATAGTGTGCAGCCTACATAACTTGCATGTTGATGCTCTTTTGGTGTTACAGTTCCCTGTCCATTGCATTGTTAGATCAAAGTTTGCAAAGCTGAATCTATTTTTAACTTGATGTGTGATCTCTGATCAAAGTTGAAGCATGGTACCTTTGTTTTCCTTTGCTCTAATTCCACAGAAGAAAAGAAATGAAGAACCAGTAGAAGGTATCTTGCACTTCTACTTAGCAAGGTGTTGCTTTTATAAATTCTCAACATGCCAGTTGATTGGGTCTTGGGGTACCCTTCAGTCAAGAAGCTTTTTGTTGTGTTCTATTTCTGCATACTAAATGGTACTACTGCTTGACTAATTATTATCCATTTATGAACACTAATAAAGTAATAATCTCTGGCAATGATGACTTCAGAAGCTGAACAAGCTCCAAATGATTTTCTCAAACCAAATGTGTGTGTATGTGTTAATTTCTGTGCAGACGATCTGTTAATTTGTAACTTATTTTTCTTCTAATAATTTCCTAGAAAATTCAATTCAGCAAGTTTAAAGTTGATGCAAACCTGTACATCTTGAATGCCACATATAGGTAATGGTTGTGATTCTTGACAAGCAACAACACGGTAAAATTTTGAGTACAAGGCAGAGTTATCACTTTACTGTTTTTTGTATCTGCAAAATATGTTCTGGTCATGTAGATATGTTGTTCATTGAGCCATCTAGATTTTTTCCTGATTATTTGTCATACAGTTTTAGATATAAGTATCATACAGTTCTAAATATGTATCGTAAAATGGTATAGAATTAATTAATGGTCAAATGAAAATAATGTCCATGGTATACTTCCATTCAAGTTGGAGAAATGGCATTGACATGTTCTTGCTTTTTTTGACTGATGAAGTAGAAATTTCAACAGTTTTCCTCCTGTAATGAGTTCATGATAGTCTGTTTTAGAATTAAAGTTTTAGCTCCCTTAATAGTGTCACATGGATCTAGTTAGCAATGCATCACGGTTGGCTGCTAATATGATGTCATGTACAGTTTGAGCATTATGCTTGTTTGGAGACAAGTCTGTAGTGCAGGGCAGCACCAAAAAGCACTTCCATTTATCTGCTATTCTGATTTTTTGGGACCTGATCTCATCCTTTGATGATGATCCATTTGCTGGACAGAGGAACATGGTGTTCCATCATATATTATATTGTAAAAAAAACTTGTGGTTTCTATGTTCGGACTAATGCATGCATTTTTATGTTCCTGGTCTTTCAGACACTAGGCCTCCACATTTATTCTTCTGTGTACATCTGCTGTTTTTTATTTCAACTTCTGTCAATTGCCCAATGTCAAAATGGAAATAACAGCAGAGTTTTCGCACCATGATAGTATCCTAAGCGTGTCTCCTTTGCATGTTCAACCATGATTATTTTTGAAATAGATATTCTATGGCCCAGTGACAATAACATGTAGCTGTTAGATGCTCTCATTTCTAATTGTCCTCTGTTGTGGAATACTGCAGTGTAAACATGGACACCCTCCTAGCCCTTGGTCGCCATTGCTACTCGAAAGTTGAAATCTTGCCCACGGTCCCTACGCCAGCTAGCTAGCACGCAGAGGCCTGCAGTAGGCACCCCCTGCATGGCAGGAAATTCAAGTGGCAATGCTCCAACTCCAAGGTAAGAGCTGCTCAATATTAGGGAGTACATTAATGCATGGATGTGCCTTCACTCTGTACCAGTGGGTCAGGCCTTGGCTTTGAAGAATATATAGTGGGAGATAAGATTGCAAAAGATGTAGTAAAAATGGAATCTGCAAGCAATGTAAATATAGCATCAACTACCTATCTAGCTCTAGACCAACAATACATGTGCTCATCTTCTGCGAATTGAAGTTTTTTATACTATAGTTGTAAGGTTAAATTTTATGATGTAGACTGATGCATATACTTCTAGCTAGTTGAATTTTAACTCATTAAAGAACAACAAATTAGTATAACATTTGATCTCATGGTTTGTTCAGATCAAAAAGATGATTTGGATGTCTGAAATGGGCAGGATTTGGTTGGTGGAGACATCCTTTTCTGGGAGGTCTGCGGTAGGGCATGTTATTGCTGGATGAGGCTGCTCTGAAGATTCACAAGCAGGAGTGCCAAGTGGCCTGGATCAGAGACAGGAGGATATAGTGTTGTGTGCTAGGTAGCAAGTTTCAAGCCTGCTAGGTGCCAGGTAGCAAGTTTCAGGATCTGCTAGGTTCTCGGTAGCAAGTTTCAGGGTCTGCTAGGTGCTAGGTAGCATGTTTGTCGATAGCATGTTTGTCAATAACTGCCACTCAAAGCTCTTTGGGATATAGTTTTGTGTGACCTGATAGTATTGACTTAGCATCAATGAATCAATGTTTCATGTTTGCCATGGCTAATCTGATCACCTATGTATGTCTCCGTGAATGTTTGTTCTTGGTCATGAATGAATATATTTGTATGGCACATGTGTACAATGATTTTATATTGGATTTTGTATTAAATTGCAGACAATCGTCTTTTATTTTTTTTTAAGCCATTTAAAAGATCGTGTTGAACCATCTGCCGCTACAAATGTTCACAAAGAACCGACTGTCTGTTGGTAAAAATATTATCCGCCGCTAAAGATTTTTAGCGGCAGGGACTTTACACCGGCTAGCACAAGTCTGCCGCTAAAACTTTTTAGCGGCAGACTGTTTGTTGCTATAGCCGCTTTTAGCGGCAGATTATCTGTCTCCAATCTTGGTGTTGTGGTATAGTGAAAAGGGAGAAGCCATGAGAATGGAGGGGGACCTCGACTCACCGGATCCATGGACGCGCGTGACAGCGGCGTCCTTGCTTGCGCGCTTGGCGCCCTTCTTTTCGCTCACTCTCTTACACGCGGGCCATACCCGTGGATTGGAGAGCGGGAGACTTGCTTTTTTAGGGGCGGGGTCTTGGTTTTCGGCCTCCACCCAACGTCCCTCGACGGTAGTGCAGGGGGCCTTCCGTCTCGGCTTGCTGCACCACGCGAGGAAAGGTGCAGGGTCCGTGACGGAGGTTCCCAAATGTGGGGAGTGCTCCACACCGTGAGGAAAGAACTGATCTGGGGTAGTGTTGTAGGACCCGACGATGTTCCTTCTATGGGTTAGCATAGGTGTTTCCGTTGCCTTTTTTATCCTTCTATTATTCATTTATTTTCTTTTGTATTTTTTCATTAGTTTCCTTTTTTATTGTTTCCTTTCTTTGCTTAAATTTATTTTAAATTTTGTTTCCATTTTAGTTTTGTATATTTTTTGTTCTTATTTATTTTTTCTTTATTTTATTTCCTTCAACAGTATTATAATATTTATTTATTTTATTTTTACTTTGACATTTTATTGTTTTATTTTCCTTTATTTTCGCGGCTGGAACTAGGTACCTAATCAAATGTGGCCTTTTATGATACAATTTGACAACGTGCAGTGCAGTGCTTCATTCGGCCCGACGAGAGACAAAAATGGCCGACGCGTGATGACGTGCTTAATTGAGCCGACAAGGAAATTAAAATGGGGTTGGTCCTAGCACATACGTACATATAATACGTTGCATGTACAGATGTGCATGCGCCAACGAAGAACACACACAATGCCCGCGTGATTGGTCCCACTACTCGCCATACGTGCATGTGAGTACGTGGTCCTGGTCAAGGAACAACCATTTTGGAGTTCTTGTTTGTGCATGCATGTATGTCTGCTCTGTCGCGTATTTAAGAAATATTGTAGATCTTGAAAAAAATATACCTTCATTTAAAATCACCTAGCTAAGGCTATCTCCAATAGGTAACCCAAAAGGACATCTAAATCCAAAATGGGTCTTCAACAATACTGCATCAGCCTCTAACAAAGTATCTATTCAAAAGGTCAATTTTAGCTAACAGAAGAGGCATAACTTAAATTTGAGTATGTTCTCTTTTGAAGACGACCTATTTATATATAGAAAGGTCTGTCTTTTTGGGTATTATTGTTGAAGAAGATAAAAATAGGTATAGCGCTACCCAAAGGACAAATAGGTCCTGTATTTTGGGTCATGGTTGCTGGAGATAGACTAAGAATAGCTACTTTTAGTCTTTTTAAAATTTGAGATTTGAAAATTTTAAATATTCTCACATGGATAAACAACAAACAAAAGCAATGGACCTTCAAAAGTTATACAACTTTGTGGTTGACAATATTTTCATTAGAAATTATTTAGCAAAGGTTAATTACATCTAAAACTAGTACAATTGAAATTAAAATTGTTGCAAACAATCTTTGGACGGAGGAATGGTGTCAAATTTGTTGATCTATAAAAGTTAAAATAATTTGCAGTTGACATCATTTTTATTTTAGTTTATTTAGTGTTCCAAACACTCATTTCAAATTTGAATCAGCATAATATAAGAAAGAAGAATATCTAGTATTAAAATAAATGTGTGAGGTGTGGAATGGCTGGAGAGGTTAATGCCTGAGGGTGAGGTGAGGTTGCGGGATTGAAGCCAGACAGCCATGCAGTGCAAGATTTTTCATGAAAAATGTGCAACTTGCCCAAACTTTTAAGGGTGGCAGCTAACCGGTTGGATCATTCCTTAAATATTTGATTTCTACAAAATGTTTTTATATATAGGGAACACACGCACAATGCCCACGTGATTGGTCCCACTGCTAGCCCATACGTGCATGTGAGTACGTGGTCCTGGGCCAGGAACAACCAATTTGGAATTATGGTTTATGCATGCATGTATGTCTGCTCCATCGGGTATACGGAGTATAAGAAATGTTGTAAATCTCGAATAACATTTTTCATTTAAAATCGCCCAGCTAAGACTATCTTCAAAAAAGATAACCCAAAAGGGCATCTAAATCCAAAATAGGCCTCCTATAGTACTACATCAGCCTCCAAGAGATTTACCTATTCAAGTGATCCATTTTGGCTAACAGAAGAGGCAAACTTAAAATTGAGTATCTTATCTTCTGACGACCCATTTGTAGAAAGATTTGTCTTTTGGATATTGTTGTTGGAGAAGATAATAAAACATAGGTACGGAGAGCTTTGTTTGTAGCTCTATTTAAAGGACAAATAGATCTTGTATTTTGGATCATGACAAATAGGTCTTGTATTTTGGGTCATGATTTCTGGAGATATAGACTAAGAATAACTACTTTTAAACTTCGAAAATTTTAAAATTCGAAAATTTTAAATATCTTCACATGGAGAAACAACAAAAAAAAAGCTACTACAATTCAAATTAAATTTTTTGCAAAAAAATCTTGGATGGTGAAATGATAAAATTCAAAGTTGTAGATCTTAAAAGATTAAAAAATTCAGTTGACACCATTTTTAATTTGAGTTCATTTAGTGTTCCGAGGACTCATTTCAAATTCAAATCAGCATAATGTTTGTGAGGTATATATCAACAACCACTTATACAATGATATATAAATTATATCTTATGATCCTAAATTTTACCTCATGAGGTGGTTATTCTGTGAAACAACATCTTCTTTCTCTTTTTCTATCTCTTTTTCCTACACATAAGAAAAAATTCTACGTAGCACTATATGAGACGGAGTATAGAATGACTTACATGGAGCAATCTATAAATTAACACCGGCGCCACACGACGCAGCATACGCATACTACTTGTCAACTAGCCAGCATCCTGCTAGCTCATTGCAACAAGATGCCTATGACATGGATTATTCTTGTGCTCTCTCTCGCCACTCTCTGCTGCTGTGGCTGCCTCCCACTCCTCCACAACCCCAACGCCACCACCACCACCGCTAGCAGCACCGCCGCCGCCGCCGCCGCCGCCGCCGCCGACAGGACATGCTTCTACAGGATCTAGGTGGACACGGGAACGGAGCCGGGCGCGGGCACGGACGCCCGCATCTCTCTCCGGCTCAGCAGCGCGTCCGGGAAGACGGTGCTGGACATCAAGGACCTCGAGTCATGGGACCCGGACCACAACGGCGAGGACCTGTTCGAGCGAGGCGGCATGGACAAGTTCTACGGCCATGGCCCCTGCATGGACCCGTGCTCCATGCTGCTGCGGTCAGATGGCACCGGCCCGAACCCCGGCTGGTACGTCACATTCGTCGGCGTCTATGTGCAGCGGGAAGACGATCCGTTTGGGCACCATCCGCTCGCCGATCGCTGGTTCCGTGTGCTGCAGTGGCTCGCCGTTGACGAGCCGCCGTTCCAACTCTCCGCCTACCGCGAGGACTGCGGCAATAATCTGGCTTCTTCATCAGTGTAATCATCATGCATGTAATGGTGGCTAGGTCCTGTGTGGATCTCCCCTCTCTCTCTCTCTCTATGTTGCATGTTATCGTCCAGACTGGGGCTAATAAGCGTCTTTCTTAAATCTTAATCATCATTTGGAGCGTTAACTATTCGAATACTCCCTCGGTTTAATAAATCATAATTAGTTGCCATCCCGGTCCACATGGCCACAGCGCTATGTCTCTTCCCCTGGGCGCTCAACCGCATCGACAAGCTTTGGCGCTCCTTTCTCTGGGGAGGTGCGGCGGAGGTGGCGGGTGGGCGGTGCAAGGTGGCCTGGGAGGTCGTTACTAGACCAACCTACCCGGGAGGTCTTGGGGTTGCTGACCTTCGATGGGCTGGGACGGCGCTGCGCCTGCGCTGGCCGTGGCTCAGGCGATGCGACCCTGGCCGCCCCTGGCAGCACCTCCAGGACCCTGAAGAGAGGATCGGCTCGGAGTTCTTCCGCGCGTGCACCGTCTTGGTCGTCGGGGATGGGCTGTCCACTCTCTTCTGGTCAGATTGCTGGCTTCAGGGTGAGTGCATCCGTCATGTGGCTCCGACGGTCTTTGCGGGGGTTCCTAGACGCAGGCGTGGTTGCACGGTGGCTGAGGCACTGGATGGTGCTGCTTGGGTGCGACACATTGTTGGACCACACTCGGCAAGGCTGCTGGCGCAGTTCATCTTGCTTTCGAACCCCCTACAGCACGTCATCTTGTCGCTGGGTACGCCAGACACTTCCTCATGGCGGTTTTCGGCGGACGGAGTTTACTCTGCGGCGTCGGCATATGGCGCTATGTTTCTAGGCTGCTCGAGACCTCTGGGAGCACGCAAGATTTGGAAGACGTCGGCACCACCTCGCGTCAAGTTCTTCTTTTGGTTAATCATGCATGGCAAGTGCTAGACGGTACATCGGCGATGGAGACATGGTTTGCAGAATGACTGCGTCTGCATTGTCTGTGATCAAGCGGATGAGACGATGGATCACATCGTTCTTGGCTGCGTTTTCTCGCGGGAGGTCTAGTCGCGTTGTCTGGGCCTCTTTCACTTGCAGGGGCTCATTGTTGTCGCCGAGAGGAGCATCATTGAGTGGTGGATGGACTCCAGGAGGACGCTCCCGAAGGTCCTGCGCCGGGCCTTCGACGAGCTCCTGGTCCTAGTGGTCTGGTCGCTATGGAAAGAGCGGAATGCGAGGACCTTTCAGGGAGTGTCCAGGAGACACGTGGCTCTGGTGGGAGTCATCCTAGACGAGGCCGAGCTTTGGGTGGCGGCGGGTTACCGCAGGCTAACCCCATTGATGGGGGCACTACTTTGGGTAAGCCCGGGCTTACCATGTATGTTTTAACAAATTCCGCTTCTGCTTAATGAAATACATGCCATACGGCATGTTCTCGAAAAAAAAAATCATAATTAGTTCCTATGGTGCGTGTTTAATTCAATGTTGGTCGTCAAGGTACTTGAGCATGCGGTGGAGTGTCAGATCAGATCATGCCCCCTACAACACATCTCCATCAAAGCCGGCTGCCACCAGGACAATTTTTCTTAAGAATTAGATATTGAGATTTAAAATGATGCATGCAAAATTATTTCAGATTGGCACTAGGGCATTGCTCTCGTTGACAGACCTGGCTTGCAGAACCACGGATCTGCATGTCGAGGAAGTAAGAGGGTCCGCCGTGCCAGTGCTATGGCCACCAGGGATCCCTGCTAGCGCCGTTCCTTGAGAGCAGGCCACGAAAAACATGGGAGAGCTACTGCTAGCTGAACTTTTCCCTGGGAGGAGAAGGCCAGCTGCATGCCGGAGATCGCCGCCCGAGGGCTACCTCCTCCGGTATTTGCCGAGTGCAAGGGAACACGAAATGAATTTCTAGTCATGTGCTAGAGAGATAGAAACGAGCCCGCGATCCGTGTGCTACTGCAATGCTATTATATATTGAGCAAACGTACTACGTGCTATGTGGATGCTGCTGCCACATATTGTGCAGTGCATCAGTGCTCTTGATCCACGCTGGGCCCTTAAAAAAAGAAGAAAAAATAGGATGATTACCGTATGTCAATAGGTGCATATAATTTATCCAGCAAGAATATGGAATTGAGATGGTTAAAGCCCAAAAATGTATTCATTGTTCCCTTGGCTACAATACTCAATGGGCCTATTCAGAGCTAACACAGATAATTTATTATGAGAGAAAAATACAATTAAAATAACTAATTAGCTTAGCTGATAAGACAAGCGAACAACTATGACTATTTTTCTCTTTGCTATAAATCTTGAGAGACTACTTAATTTACCAAACATTTTTGAAAATAGTGTTAGCTTCACAAGTGAAGCTGCTTTATGTAATCGAATCCAAAAATTGCTTCACTATGGAAACTAGTGCTAAATAGGCCCATCAGTTAGCCAAGTGGCATGTATGATCTAAATCAATTCTAGTTACCACAACCATGCTTTGACATAGAGAAATCTGAAAACCTAAATTATCAAGCCAAGATCATTGAAATTCCTAAATAACAATGGAACGGCATGAGCTGAGATCTTGTAGAATCCCCACCATCAAGGAGATTAAGAGCAGAACCTTCCCCGTTAGAATTTGGAAATATTGTTAAGATTACTATCATGACTAGCAAACGTGTCCTTGTGTTGCAACAAATTTCAATACATATTGAAATTGGACTTTGTACCATTGTTAGACGGCTTCTCATTGAGCAGGATTCATGAGCCAATTGGTCTTGTAATCACACTCCATATCAATTATAGCTAGACATAAGTTATTCTATCTCTTATGAACATAGGTCCTACCACTAGTAAAAAAAGATTTGTCCTCGCGGTCCCATAGCCATTTGTACTAGCGTTTTTTTGAAACCGCCAGTAGGAGTGGCCCGTGAAAATCGACATTTTCACCGGGCGGTTTCTTAAGAACTGCTAGCAAAATACGATTTCTACTAGCGGTTCTCTTAAAAAACCAGCCAGTAGAAATCATTGTCTAGATTTTATGTTTTTGCTCTAAAAATAGCAAAAAATAGTAAAATATATATTTTAAACCCAGGGAGGCACCTGCACGCCCATCTCCGTCAAAGTCACAAGTCGAACCCGCGACCTCAGCCTTACGCAATCCCTCCCCCCTACCACTACACCATACACTCACATGTTATCTCAAACCACATATTATCTCAAACCGAGTACAAATTGAGTGTTTGAGGCCCTAAACGAATTCAAAATAAGTTGTCAACTATAGAGTTTCATAACTTCTTAAGATCAACAACTTCTATTTTAGGAGTTTCTCCATTCGAGGTCATTAGCAAAATTTGAATTTTAAATTTAATAAATTTAGATGTAGTTTTCTATAAAAAGATGAGTTTAAATAAAATAATTATCCACTACAAAGATTCATAACTTTAGAGATCTACAACTTCTATTTTGGGAGTTTCTCCATCCGAGGAAGTTTGAAAAACTCTCAATTCCAAACTATTGGCGGATTTGTTAAGAAACCACCAAAGAAAATCGTATTTTTGCTAGCAGTTCCTTAAGCAATCCACCAGTAGAAATAAATAAATTTTAGTAGTGGATTTCTTAACAAGCCGCCAGTAGAAATCGTATTTCTACTAGCGGTTTCTTAAGAAATCTGCCACTAGAAATAGGATCGATTTCTACTGGCTGTTTTAAAGAGAAACCGCTAGTAAAAAAATTGTACTAGTGGCCGATGTCAAGAGCAGGATGTATGAGAAATCTTATTTCTCTTGATATTGTATTTCTACTGGCTGTTATAAAGAGAAACTATATTTCTATTGGCTGTTCATCAACCAATCAAGCCCTAAGCGTGGTAGTCACGGAAGATTGGAAATTTGAGCTCTTTGCTTATTTTTAATATTCTTGAAAAGTGACGTATTAGATTTGAATTGAGTTTTGCTAGTTTTGGATACAAAACATGTTTACGTGTTGGATTTAGAAAAGTGGTATCTTTCTGAATTGCAAATATGATTACGCATCAGAAAAAAAAACTCGCTGATGAAGAAAATAGAAAACAAAAAAACAGAAATCATGAAAATTATAACATTGGACAAACAATCCAATAAAAAAAAAAAATTGGAAACCTCATTGGATAAAACTCGTCGATGGAAAAAAATAGAAAACAAAAACAAAAACAAATCAGAAATCAGAAATCATAAAAATCATACCATTGGAGAAACAATTCTAAAACAAAAAATTGGAATAGTGGGCTGCCTGTGGATTAGTAATCGGAAATAGAAAACTAAATGGAATCCAACTTTCATCTTCCATGTGGGTTGACAGTTCAGACATTGTATGTGAGTTGTTTTAACTTTTATGAGCATGGTTTATAAGTCCGGACCATATACACTGCTCAATAAGTTTGGAAAAAAAAAAGACTCCCGATTGCCCAGAAAGTTAGGAGACAGACAAAAAAAGTGTGGAGAGAAATTTTACCTCTTTAATATTAGGTATGAATATAGATTCAAATGAAGACAAGTACAAATATTAAAATAAATCAGGGACTTGAAAACTAAAATGAAATAAGATATACTTTCCTTGGTCGTCTCAGCTCTTAAGTGCACTTTTTCAAAATCTTCAACAGACAATTGGAGATGATCAAAAGAAAAAGATGACAGTTTAATCTTCAATGTAATCTTATTTTTTGGGTCATAATGTGTCAATTTGCCTTTTTGCAGAAATTTTTCCTTGATATGAATCACATATATATGAGACACTCTATGGAGTGTCTGTCTCCACAAAAAGGACACAAGTAGAGAACCATGGCCTCCATGCACTTCTCTATGCATTGTTTCCTTGAATTCCGTTCAAACCAATATCCTGTGCTGCAGTTGGGTCCAAAAACTTTCTGTTAGATAAACCACTTGCAGCTCGGAGCACCATTGTGGTGACCCCTGGCCCAAGCCCTAGCATGACCCCAATTCCTCCTTCGAGTTCTTGCTCATCATGTCGGCGCTGGAGCTCATCCAGCACGAAGATCACAGAGGCGCCCACCAAATTGCCGTACTCGCTCACACGTGCCTGCTCGCCGCCAGCTTCCCTGGCGCCAACGCCAGCGCCGCTTCGACGCTGTCAAGGATTGCTCGGCCGCCAGGATGCACTGCCCAAAAGAGGTCGTTCCAGTTCCAGCTGCCGACTGTGTCGACCAGGCACTGTTCAACGTGCTGCCGCAGCAGTGCTGGAATCTTAGGGGACGGGCGGACCACGAGGCCGTCTTCTGTGAGTTGCCCCATCGCCCCATCCTCGCTGTTGGGTAGCAGTGTCTGCGAAGCAGACACCATCTCAAAGAGTGGCATCTCAGCACCATTTCTGCCATTGCTATTATCTGTGCCGAAGACATTGCCAAGGATGACGGTGCCTGCGCCGTCGCCGAACAGGGCTTGCATGATGAGGGTCTCAGGATGGTCTTCATGCGGCCCGCAGAAGTAGAGGAGCGTGTCATCAGCAGCCGCCACTAGCACGCGGGCACCATGATTGTTCTCAGCAATGTCCTTGGCGACGCAGAGCGCGGTAGAGGCCCCAGAGCAGCCATTCAGGTACATCATGGTACGCTGCACCGTTGGGCGGAGGCCCAGGAGGGACGCAAGCCGGAGGTCAGCGCCCGGCATGTGCGCGCCGGAGCTGGTGGTGAAGACGAGGTGGGTGATGTCAGTAGCCGGGCGGCCCCACTCTGGAATAGCCCGCACCGCCGCCGCGGCGCTCAGCTCTGGCACGGTGGAGGCCATTATGCTCTGCCGGACATCCAGCGACCGCAGCGCGCGGTCCACCAATTCTGGTTGTTTGAGCAATGTCTCCTCCATGTCGTGGAAGAAGAAGCGCTTCTTTATTTCAGATTTTCGACCTACAAATGTACAACCACGCAACACAGCCAACATCTTGCCAATTTAGTTTCTAACAACGACCCAGGAGAAAAAGCCACAAGGAAATCGAGTCCAAGCAGCAGGGTAAAAGGAAACCAGCATGCACGATCAAGCTCTTACATATCCTCGCCATCTTTGCCTTGAGGTTGCTAAGGTGCTCGGATTTGGTGACGCGGAAGTACCAATCGGGATACTCTTCCTGTGGCATGCAGCGAGTTGGGTTAGCCGTGCCAATGGCGAGCACGGCTGCTGCACCATGAGCCTGATGCCGAGCCTTGGCGTCAACGGTGCTAACAGGCAGAGCGCTCGGTGCATTGGTTGCTGAGCAGCGTATGCTGAGAGCCAATACCAGCACAACAATATGATACGTTAGAAATGAGAACTAATGCATGCCCAAGAAACAGTATAGAATCTACAATTCAGCTAGCAACTTAAACGTGGAACGAATGCATGCCCATCTCTCAACATGTATTTTGGTCAGGTTCGATACTTCAAGGAGAGTATAAAAACAACTTGAGGAATTACAGAGTAGCCAAATACTATTTCGAGCCCATCTCTCAACATGTATTTTCATTCAATAAATTTTCTCCAAACCTGTTAATGCAGCGGCCTTGAACACCAAAATAACGGCGGGACGGGATCGCCGTTGTGGTGTCGAGTCGAAGTCGAATATCACTGCGGCCACAGCTCCACTGCCTAGCCGTGTTGGGACAGGATGACGATGAGGTGGTGGGCATCAGAAATCGCCATGAAAGCACTAGAGAAGTGGCGTTTGACATGAAGGGCAAGTGGTGGTAGTACTAAGATAGCTCTCAGGTGAACTCACCAACGGATAGCTCTCAGGTGAACTCTGTACGTTTCTGCAGCACGGGGTTTCTTGCCTTTATATAGGCCATACACCACGAGGAAACAGATAGTCCTCCATCGACAACCAGTGCAAAAATTGTAGAAAGAGGTAGCGTTCCATGCATATTCTTTAATTTTGTGGTTTATAAAATGAATGTAGCATGAAAATATTGTAATAATAATTGCATTGTGATTGGCTGGCATACCATAGTGTGTATTGTATTGTGCTGCTTAAGTCATGGACTTTAATGGTATGCAGTTGCACTGCTGCTACAACAATGTTTTTCCATTGACGCACAAGACCCCTTTCTAGAGGCGGCCTGCCTGTGAAGTGGTCTGTGTAATTAATCAATGTGCACAAAATCTAACCATAGAAAAATTATAATTTGGTTATTCATTGCCATAGCGTTTTTCCTTTGACGAGGAAAATTTGGCCATATATAGGAAAATCTGATTTTTGTATTTGAAACGCATATTTATAATTACCACAGTAGGAATGCTACATAATATTGACATTATTGGTGAACTAGTTACTAGTTAAAACGTCGGGCAACTTTCCAAACCTGACCACAAGATTATTCAATCAGGAAAACCGACCAGCTAGCACCTAGCACTAGCAGCCTTAGATTTTGTTTACATTCAGCGAATCCTTGCGACTTGTAAAATGCGTGGCCTTATATATGTGATTATATTATACAACATGAGATGGTGAAATAAACTATACTTGGCATATACATTGTCTCTACCAGGGCTCGGCCTAGATAGTTTCTTGTGTTTTAACCTAGTACACCTAAGACTGATAACTATATATCGAGCTTATAACACATTAAATAGAGGCTAGATTTACGGGCAAACCATCGAAGGATAACATTTGGTTTACCTTGACAAAGCCGTGTCAAACTAGAAAAGGAGCCATCCTGGTTTCTGCCCCAGAGGAACCCATAAGGGTGTGGATGTCATTGTGTTGCCCTAGATATGCCAGAAAGTGTATGGTGCCGACTTGGTGAGATGAATGACATGAGTGGATGGAAAGTAGGGCAAGCTGGAAGACATAATAAAAGTAAAGTTATAGATTGATTTATTGTTGTTCTATTCAATCAATCGGCCATGGTCTTTTACATATATAGGGTGGGGTGGACATATCCAGTGTTTCTGATGTTTCTCTCTAATATCTAGCTAACTAAGAAGAACACGAAAAAACTGATATTCTCTGCTTCCTATTTCATGTCAGAATAGCGCCATATATTTCTTCCCTGAATAAATGCATCCGATTGCTGCAATCAGCTCGTTGAATCTTGGACCTGCACGTTACAACAAAATTTACTAACCACATAGTACATATGCCGGCCAGCTACTATTAGTTACATATATTGTCCATACTGTCAGACAACAGCAGCAGTGCCACGATCCTTAGGAGCCAAATTAATAAAATAAAATCTTATCGAATAGTCAATCATTCGGCCATGGCATCACATCATTCATACCTCTAGTACGCTAAATAGAGTTATTGAAACCATTAATATATCATAATCACTTTTATTAATCGGTTCAACAGCAGCCTGTTCAATAGCAGCCATGATTAACTAATTTAGTCGGCTAGGTGAGCATGCACAAACTACTTCATCTATTTTATTTGTAATTTAAACTAATTAGACATCAGCAGTTCATGATCTAGTTAGCCGATTAATTATTCATACAAAATGATTCTACTGTAACATTATCATTGTGCCAAGTTTTACTTTCAGCACAATGCATGAAGTAACTCAAAGCTGTGAACACTGGATTGTTACAGTTCTGTAAAAACGTAAAATACCTAAGCGGTTCTTAAACTAGGTTTGAGAGTATGTGACTTTCTTCTCAACACCCAGTGCTCAACTAAGTTTATTCATCAGGGCTAAAACAGTCAAGGAAAGTACCTAAAACCATAGCCGACGTTTATTGACCAATTGTAAACTGTCAGGCATTAATCAGTGCAGGGCTAC
This sequence comes from Chrysopogon serrulatus, assembly GCA_015844335.1. NCBI lineage: Eukaryota > Viridiplantae > Streptophyta > Magnoliopsida > Poales > Poaceae > Chrysopogon > Chrysopogon serrulatus. Next base: position 440,684 of record JADLZL010006151.1, on the reverse strand, counting down.
TACCATCAGGGAAGGTCTTCCATGTTAGTTTGTCCATCTTGCATCGGAAGCTTTCCCAGACAGTCATCCGCCGTGAGGCGAAATCCAAACCCATGAGATGCACCGTCTGGAAGAATCTAAACCTTTCCCATCTATCATTAACTGCCACAGAAAGCTACGTTTGGATCTTAAAAAAACATCATTTGACAACTGAAAAGTGACTTGTAGCTCATTTTATCATGCATCCACACAAGAGGGAAATATCGTTAGACCCAGCAGATAATCCATACAAAGTGTCATCATTAAGGTTGTTCATACAACAGTTAAGCTATATTCTAGTTGTGTTGCAAAATAAAGTCAGCAAATCAAACATACTTGGCAGCATAATGGACTGGACCCCACAATCGGAAACATTACAGCTAGTTCTATCACTTCTCTGCATAATCAAATGTTGCATCCCAGCTTAGGAAGCGTGGAACAATCCTATATATTACCTTATGTGTGCAGCTCTAACAGTTTCTAGATCTACAATCTTTGGCATACACATACATGGCAATTCGACCATTGCGTGCAGTGTATTTTTTCAAAAAGAGATGTATAAAATTGTAGTCCCTGTATTGATCGCTACATATAGTTGTCCAAAGTGACAACCAACCAACAACACAAAGTGCCATAGATAAAGAAAAAGCACCAGGTTTGCAAGTTCCACAAGGGTAAAATCGAATAAAAGGAAATTAGATCTGCCACTAGAACTGCAGATAATCAAAAAAGGTCCATCACTATATATCTTGTCTGATGCACACGGTACCCCAAATTTGTTTGATGTCTGCCCTCTTCTTTTTGCAGGTAGCGCCCAGGAGCAGAGCATTCGAAGATCACCTGCAAATTTACCATAGAAAAACCTGAATTTTGTACCTTAAACGTATATTTATAATTACGACAGTAGGAATGCTACGTTATGATATTATTGGTAAACTAGTTACTACTTAAAACGACGGGCTGCTAGGCAAACCTAACTAGACAACAAGATTGGTCAACATGCCTTAAACCGGCCAGTTAGCACCTAGCACTAGCAGCCTTAGATTTTGTTATTGTTGTCAAAGTGAGTGAATCAATTAGCATCTAGCACTAGCAGCCTTGGATTCTGTTTCTATTGTGAACGTCAGCGAATGCTTGTGATTTGTAAAATGCATGCTTGACGTGATTATTTTCTACATCATGATATAAACAACCTGATCTATCTTGGGAAATACACTGTTCCTAACGTACATGGTGTTGGCTGGATCACCGCTGCATGTGGTGAGTTAAAAATGAATGGCTCCAATAACCTGACGATTCATAGCCCTGACCATAACCGATCGACATTGGAATATTTACTTCCCTGCCATGTAATAGAGCATAGAGATACACATTGTGTTGGGTTTGTGTCGCACCAGGAGTGGCGAACACGAACCCACGAGTGTGGAGGCGTCGACTATGATATATTAGCGCATTGCGTGTTTACGTTTTCTGTATGAGATACTGTCATGTGGACCCTAGTGGCCAGTCTTGTATCCGACACATAAGTGCCTACACCTGGAACAAAGACAGATCGCTTAAGAAATAGAAAATATGATGCTAATAAGGCAGAGGGGCTTTCCTCGCCGGTGCCATCATTCTGAGTATCTCGCTGTTCATGCTCATGTTGCCGGCGATCGCCGCGGCCAGGGGTGTGACAGTTAGTATGAGAGCCTACCCTCCTCGGCCTGTGGGTGTGGAGCTCGTCTCTGCATCGCCGCTAGTTACCCGAGCTCGCCGCGGATCTCATCGACCGCGCCAATCAATTCCATGACCACTCTCTCTCTCTCTCTCTCTCTCTCTCTCGGATGTCTGAAGGCTGCTACCTAGCAAAATCTTTCTCTCTATATATAAATAATAAACTCCCGCGGCTTTAGTGCCTAAGTCAACACCTGAGACGAACCAAGTGCATAGATGATACTTCATGCATGCCATTACCACTAGATAACTCCATTTTAAATCAATTTGCATTTCACGTCAACAATTTCGATAGGTATGTCACATGCAATGTGTAGATGCTAAAAATCAACATAGGGCTTGCAAGACTAGATTGTTTGACTTCTGTAGAAGCACGCAATACTAGTTTTTGAGCAAACTAGAAAGGATATAATTTCTTGTTTACGGCAAAAAACTAGCTGCTTTTCTAGAATAACAGCAAAGGACACTTAGTCAATTCGCTGGAGCATGCAACAAGTTTGCGAAAAATTGGCAAAGCCTAGCCACTGTCCTACATGTGAAAAGTAGGCAAAGAAAAAAGTAAATAACAGAAAATAGTAGATTTGGTTTCGAATGATGTTGTGATTACCCTATGCCAGCCTTGACCCTACAATTATATAGAGTGATCTAGACTCTGTTCTTGTGGTTGATCAGGAGACCTATGTGTTTACGACTTAAACCAGCACTTATCTCTACATACTACTATTTCTGTGTTTTCTCTCTAAAATCTGTTTAACTAAGAAAATACAGAAAACTAACATCCTCTGCGTCCTATTCCACGTCGGAATAACGCTATGTCTTTCTTCCAGGAGTAAATGCACTTTCCAAATGTGAGTTCTGCCTTCAGATAGCTGCAATTAGCATGTCGAATTTTGCACCTGCATGTTACAGCAAAATTTTCTAACCATAGTATATATATTGTTATAAGTCATAACAAGCAGTACCACAATCCTTATAGCAGCCAAATAAAATTAATCTTATCGATATCATTCGGCCATGGCATTACATCATTCATCTAACTCTAAATTTAGCTATCGAAAACCATTAATGTATCATAACCATTTTTAATTTACTAATCAGATCAAAATGCAATGCATACATTCTCAAAGCTGTGAACACTGGATTGTTTTGGTTAAGTAAAATGTCAAATCCAATGAGCAGTTCTTGAACTTGGTTTGAGAGTGTGTGACAATGTCTTCCAAACATCCAACTGCTCAACAAGTTTTTTTTTTTTTTTAATGATAGCTCAAACAGTCAAGGAAAGTAGCAAAACCATGACGGTTGGTCCCTGATGGTAACTGCCCTAGGTAAGCTAGACAGATTGACTAGGAAAGCCCACGTTCACTGATCGATGGCAAATTGTCAGGCATCAGTCCTTGTAAGGTTACTGCCATCAGGGAAGGTCTTCTATATGTTAGTTTTTCATCTCCCTTTGGAAACTTTCCCAGACAATTATCCACTGTCAGGACAGAAACCAAACCTCCCCCCATGGGAGATGAGCCATCTAAACTTTTCCCATCTGTTATCCACCATAAAGAAAAGCTATGTCTATATATCAATAAAACACATCATGTAACCACTCAAAACAGTGCTGACATGTAGCTCATTTAATCATGCAGCCACACAAGCAATAAATGTTAGATCATGCAGATAGTCCATACAAGTCATGCAGATAGTCCATACAAAGACTCATCATTAAGGTTTTCTTTTGACAAAGTCATCATTAAGGTTGTTCATACGTCAGACAGTGTAATGATCAACAAATCAATATTAAACTATATTCTAGTTGTGTTGCAAAATAACGTCTGCAAGTCGAAGCATACTTGGCAGCATAATGAACTGCACCCCACATATAAGAAACATTAGATCCAGTTCTATCCGTTCTGTCTAGTAATCACTACATAAACAAATGTTGCGTCAAGCATGGAACAATCCTAGTACGCCTTAAGTGTGCAGTTCTAACAATTTCTAGATCTACAATCATTGGCATACACATACTTTGACCATTGTGTGCCAACGATGCAGTTTTCAGAAAAGGGAATATGTATTAGTATTCTAGCCTCTGTATCAATCGATGTATATAGCTTTCCAAACTGTCAACCAACCAACAACACAAAACGCCAGCTCCAAAAAAGCAAAAAGTTCACAAGTCCCACAAGGGTAAAATCAAATAAAAGGAAATCTACCACTAAAACTACAGCCATGATAAGCAAAAAGGTCGATCCATAATTGTTGTCTCAAGCTCGTCCCAAGCACATGGCACTCCTAATTTATTGGAATTCGCCCTCTTCTTTTTGCAGCAGTTCCCAGAAGCACATCCAGTGCGTTCCCACGAAGATCATCTGTAAATTTGACCATAGAAAAATCTGATTTTTGTATCTTAAAAGTATATTTATAGTTAAGACAGCACGAATGCTACATTATGACCTTACTGGTAAACTAGTAATTACTGCTCAAAACGACGGGCAGCTAGGCAAACCTGACTAAACAAGAAGATATATTGGTCATTTTGCCTAGGAAAACCGACCAATTAGCACCTAGCACTAGCAGCCTCACATTTTGTTCTATTGTCAAAGTCAGCGAATCAATTAGCACCTAGCACTAGCAGCCTTACATTTTGTTTCTATTGTCAAAGTCAGCGAATCAATTAGCACCTAGCACTAGCAGCCTCTTAAATTTTATTTATATTTTCAATGTCAGCGAATGCTTGTGACTTGTAAACTGCATGCATGTTGTGATATCTTGGTAAATACATTGTTTGGCTGGATCACCGCATTAAGCATGAATGGCTCCAGTAATCAGCTGATTCATAGCTCTGACCATAACCGACTTTAATTCTGATATTTACTTCCAGTAGTACACAAATGATTTCTCTTGACACTAGTGTTTTATTTTTACTGGCGGTTTCACTTTAGAACAGCACTGTAGAAATCGACCCTATTTCTACAAAGCGGTTCTCTTAAGGAACCGCCAGTAAAATATGAGATACTGGCGGATCTCTTAAGGAACCGCCAGGTAGAAATCGACTTATTTCTACTGGCGGATTTCTTAAGGAACCGCCCGGTAGAAATCGATTTCTACTGGCGGTTCCTTAAGAGATCCGCCAGTAGAAATAGTTTCAAATTAATTTTTTTGAGTTTTTCAAACTTCCTCGGATGGAGAAACTCCAAAAATAAAAGTTGTAGATCTCGAAAAGTTATAAAACTTTGTAGTTGACAACTTTTTCATTTGAAATTATCTCAGCCAGTAAAACTATGAATGAAATTTTTAAATTTGAAATCCAAATTTTGCAAATAAGCTCGGATGGAGAAAAGCTCTATATGAAAGTTGTAGATCTTGAAAAGTTATGAAACTTTGTAGTTGAATATTTTTTCATTTGAATTCATTTGGACCATCAAATATTCAATTTTCTATCGGGTTTGTATAGTATGTGGGGAACAAAAATGAGATATAGCCACGAGTGAGTGTGTGGTGCAGTGGTAAGGGAGGCTACGCTAGGGGAGGTTGCGGGTTCGAATCCCACCGGCCGCGTAGCGTAAGCGATTTTACGCGAAAAAAAAAATGCGCGACTTGCGACTTCGACGGAGACGGGCGGGCGGGTGCCTCCCGGTTCGAAAAATATTTTTGCCTTTTTAAAAAATATTTTTTGCAATTTTTCTCGCGTTTTTGGGCAGCGATTTCTACAGGCGGTTCACTTAAGGAACCGCCAGCCAGAAATCGATTTCTACCGGGCGGTTCTCAAACAACCGCCCAAGTAGAAATGACCGATTTCTACTTGGCCTCACATAATGGCGGTTCCCAAAAACGCCAAGAAATGCATTTGGAACCGCCAGTACTAATGTTTTCTGTACTAGTGTTCCCTGGCTTGTAGTGGAACATAGAGGTACACATATTATGGGTCCCCCCCCCCTCTCTCTCTCTCTCCCCTAAATAGTTTAGTAAGCTTCGGCACTAATATAAGCATGCTTTCACGCTGTCACGCTAGGACGGACGACTGAGTGTTGCGGTCGATCCAACAGACCGGTGCCATGCTACACAAGATGGCGCCCATCGCCACTATCGACCGGTGGCGATCTCCATCACCGATGCTATCACCATGCCACCGTTCCCAGGGGCAGGATAACAAGGCAAGCAATGCAGCTGAATTCTCCGATCAGTTGATTTTCGTTCAGTTGTATGTCTCTGCAGTTGAGCACCTGCTTATTGTTTTGCCCTTGAATAAGTGACAGATTTACATCCTCGACGAGGGCGAGCCGCCATCCAGCTGAAGTCGATGATGGAACCCAGCACCGGCAGCGGGCTGTCTTGCTCGGCATCGGCACGGCGAATCCGGCCAACTGCGTGGGCCAGGACGAGTACGCCGACTGGTACTTCAGCGTCACTGGGAGCAACCACCTCCCACACGTCAAGGCCAAGATGAAGAGAATATGTTAGTGTGCTGGCTCCGTCGGTGCCCACATGCCCGGCGCCGATCTTCGCCTGGCGTCGCTCCTCGGCCTCCGGCCATCTGTCCGCCGCACGACGCTCTACCTCCAGGGCTGCACCGCCGGCGGCGCGGCGCCCGCGTCGCCAAGGACATCGCCGAGAACAACCCCGGCGCGCGCGTCCTCGTGGCCTGCGCCGAGCTCACGCTCGTCATGTTCCGCGCGCCCCACGAGGCCGACCCGGGACTGGGAACGCTCGTCATGCAGTCCATGTTCGCCGACGGCGCCAGCGCCGCCGTAGTTGGCGCCGGAGCGGAGGAGCCCGTCGAGCTCCCGATCTACGAGATGGTCTCCGCGTCACAGAGCGTTATACCGGAGGCATCCGACGGCCGCGCCGCCGGGGTGATGAACGAAGCCGGCCTGGTCTTCAACCCGTCCAGGGGCATGCCGGCGCTGGTGCGGCAGAACATTGGACGGTGCGTGGCCGACGCGCTGCGGCCGCTCGGCCTCGCCGGCGGCGCCGGCGGCGGATGGAACGACCTCTTCTGGGCGGTGCAGCCGAGTGGGCGCGCGATCGTGGACGCCGTCGAGGCGGGGCTCGCGCTGGAGGCTGAGAAGCTGGCGGCCAGCCGGCGCGTGCTGAGAGAGTACGGGTACATGTCCGGCGCGTCGATGCTGTTCGTCCTGGACGAGCTTAGGAGGAAGGGTGTCGAGGCCGCCGCCTCCATGGGAGAGCTGGGAGTGATGTTGGCGATCGGGCCTGGGATCTCCGTCGAGTCCATTGTGTTGGGCGTGCCTAGCAGCAACCACAGCAGTAACTAAGTTTCTCTGCATCCAACGTACAGGCCAATAAATCCCACTTATTCTTTTATTATGATATAAAAAATTGCCTAAATAAAAGATGGATCGACGGATGCAATGGCGGGTTGTACATGAACCTATAAATTAACAGGACGTTTGGTTTGAGAAATAAGATGGTATACATCTTGCTTCTCATCGCTTTAGTTTTTTTCTATGGTTTGTGTAATGAAATGAGTTGATGTATCACTATACTATTCCTCACAACAAGCTAGTAATTTATATCACGTTTCCTAGAAATCAGGTGACTGAATGTTCAGGCGACGTGTGGGTTACTCTTCAAACCGTGCTGCATCAATATGATTGAGGCTATTGGATTTTAATCTAGTGCCTGCTAGCTGTTGCCTGAAAATAGGTTATATTTCAGGCACCTGAAATATAGCATATCTCAATTTATATACATGAAAAATGGTTTGATTCCACCAAAATTTACAAGATAAACTCATGATGCATTTACACCCATGCCACAGAGTACATAGCTCCAACACGCACATGTCAAGTAGTAGCCATCCAGCTGGCTCATTGTAACATGCTAGATGCCTGGATTCTTGTGCTCTTTCTCGCCCCTCTCTGCTGCTGCCTCCTCCTTGCCAAGACACTGCGACATTGGTGTTAGGGTTGGGGTTGGGCCCAGACTCCTCGACCACCACAACGCCACCACCTCCACCGTTGCCACCTCCCACCTCCTCCACGACATGCTTTTACAGAGAATCCAGGTGGACACGGGCACCAAGCCTGGTGCGGGCATGGACGACGACCGGGCGTTGCTCAAGCTCGGCAGCGCGTCCTGTAATTCGTGCTGGACCACAATGGCGAGGACCTCTTCGAGCGAGGCGGCATGGACCCGTGCTCCATGCTGCTGCAGTCTGGCACGGGCCCGGACCCGGCCTGGCTGCTGGTACCTCACCTTCGTCGGCGTCTATGTGCAGCGGGAAGATCGCTGTAGGTTCCGATCGAAGCGCCGTTCCAGCTCTCGGCCTACGTACCTCGAGTGACCAGGAGGACACACGGACAAATGATAGCTATGTCGTCGTTTCTTCCGATCCTGTCCTACGTAGCACGAATACTTTCTGTGTGCAGTCGATCTCCTCTGTGTTGTGTGGTGCAGTCGATCACTTATATCTCGTCATTGTTAAATCTGAATCATCTATACCTAATATTTAAAAGGGAGAGGTTTCTCTCCCCAAATTTTCGTCCGGCCATTCTTTTGGTCCGGCCCATTCTTTTCGGCCCACTCGCTCCCGCTGAGTTTCGTCAATCCTGGCGGATGCCCGCTCCACGTTGCCGTCCGTGTCCGTCACGCCACTCTCCTACCTCCCCGCACGATAGCTGGAACCGGCCGTCCTACCTCTCCCTCGCACGCGTGCCCCCGGCGCTCCCTCGCACGCGATGGCCCCGCCCGCACCGCCATCGCGAGACCTCGCGACGCCCTCACCAGCCGCTGCCCTCGCGAGCACTCTCCTTCGGCCTCGCGAGGCTGCCAGCTATCGCCCTCGCCCTTACCCTCGTGCCGCTGCTGTCGCCAGCCACGGCGGTGCCGCAAGCACCACCGCCATCTGCTCGCGCCGCCGTCGTCGGCCTTCGTCCTCGCACCGCCGTTGCTAGATCCTTCACGCCTGACCTCACAGGTTCGTGGAGGCCCGGGGGATCCAATTCCGGGCAGCGGGCAAATCACATAGCAGGAGTGCCCCTGCTGTCCGACAAAGAGGATTCGCCTTGCAGATCGAGGCAGAGCAAGGACATGCTGACCGACGCTAGCACTTGCACCCCTCCTTCCAAGCAGCGGCGCTCAGATCCCTCCCAGCTGCCACCGGCGCGCAAGGCACTGCAGATCGATCTGAAAGAGATGGATCTCCTTGGCCTGATGAGCACATGTATGGACGATGCTGAGGAGGATGAGAGCAATGGTAGTGGCCTGTGAAGAGAGAGAGAGAGAGTGTGTTGTGTTGCAGCTCGCAAGAGTGTTGTGTTCCAGCTGCAGCTACTCGATCCACTCCCATCGGTGAGTCCCCAAACCCCATCGTTGCTTCTGTGTTGGGATTTGAGATATTATGTGTGCCGGGACTATTATTCAAATTGAGGGATTACCCAAACCATTAAAGCTTATGGGTTGAGATTTGGCATATTAGGCGTCTAGACTATTATTGAAACCTCTTTGCAGTGGAATTTTAGTTTCAATCAATGCTGATTCCATGTGTATTTGGTCCCAGTTGGATGCTTGTCTGGTTAAACATGAACAGGATCTAAAAAATTTATGGCGAGCTACAATTAGAATGGTTGTGGATAATGAAACAAAATTAAGTGGCACATTTTGTTTGCTACATGAAAGATCCAGTTACATTGCATACATGATGTGTTTGGTAATTTGTTTGATATATTTTACTGACATTGACATCATATATCATATTGTAGTTTGAAAAATATACTGGAATTTATTTACGAAAAAGGCATATCAGTTGTATCAAAAATAAAGAAAAGATAGAGAAGGTATGACAACCGATAGTGTATATTTCCATCAATTAAGGTTTTCACTTAAGTTTGGATCCAACTGGACATCATCAATTTTCCATTCAAATTCAGATACTTGAACTAATTGCTTCTAAGCCCTACACTGTATGCTGTTGCTTGGTAGGACAATACCAAAATTGATTCGTATACGTATCTTGCAATGCCATGTGGCATCATTTTTTTACGGTCTTTGTTTCCTGGTGCCGGATAGTGGAGAGCTGAAGCACATCATCAAGGAACTCTCCTCTGTGCCCTCCTTTTATCATGGTTCTAATTGGCACAGGGAAGGTGTATGATAATATGATTCAGGGGATGGGTTCGGTTTTTTTTCCACTGTCACTACTACAGAAACGGGCTTTAGCCCCGGCCTAAACAGCCTTTAGTCCCAGCTGCGGAGCCGGGACTAAGGTTTCGGGACTAAATATCCCACCTTTAGTCCCGGTTCCGTGGCCCGGGACTAAAGGTCGACCTTTAGTCCCCGATTGGTGTTGGTAACACCAACCGGGACTAAAGGGTATGCCAGGGTGCGCCACTGGCCACCCCTTTTAGTCCCGGTTGGTGTTATCAACCGGGACTAAAGATTTTTTTTTTTTTTTTTTTTTTTCTTTTGGTTTTCTATTTCTGGTTTACAATTATATTATTACATTATATTTGAATGTGTATTGTTCGCTTTGCTTATTTATGTAGACGCCAAGCACCTATAATTTATATAATTAACGAGTATTACATATAAATATACTATATAACACTATTTATATATTATACATGTCTATAGATCCATAATATAATATTTACATATATCCATCACGGTTATAGTATTTACAACTTAATTGTTCTCCGTCACTCAAGCGTCGTACAAATAATCATCATGGTTTGGTTTCATTGGCTCGTCAGGGTTGAAGTAGTACTCGCCGGCGGGATTCAGGATTTGGTCGTTAAGAAACCCTGCGATTGTCTCCTGAATTCCTTTTAGGCGGACTTCATCTAACACCTTCGCCTCAACCACGTCTCCTTCAGTACACATTAAAGAAAAAAAGTTAGAGGTATGAATAAGATTTATTAAATAGCAACAAATAAATGAAGTGAACTTATTATATATACATGTTACATACTTTTGCGTGCTCAAGATTTATTCTTTTTTCATAGACCGTCAAAAATTCACAGACATAGTAGCCACACAAATTGCATCCCGGTGGCTGCCGTAGAATCTACTGAAGTAGGATAGGCTTTGAAAGTGACGCTTTCAAATCTGGACGATGTTTCTGCACGAACCCAGCCCAAACTCTAGCAATAAAACGATCATTATTAATTATCTATTACCAAGTTAAAGAGCTGAAATTAATATTTAGAGATCGAAGTTACTCTTGGATAATATCTATTATTTCTTGGTAATCTTCCAATTGGTTTTCTCAACGAGTCATAGATTTACAAATGAGATTGCCGAGAGATCAATCACAATTAGTATCCAATGAAAACTGCATTTGTGTGTAGGCAAAATAATTATATATCTTCATACTAATCTGAATAATGGATTTAATAGAATGTACACACGATAACGATACTTACTTAAAATTATAGGAAAAGAGTATATATCTTTTATCCTTTTGATTGATCAAGTACCTCCGTAGATTTCTCTCCGTTTGAACTCTCCATAAGGCATACGGAGTCTTGGGGTCTTTAAATACAACATAAGGATCTACAAATCCAATCTCCTTGTTATTTCTAGCTCGAGGTCCCTCATCATGTTTTACGCATATGTATAGCCAGTTTACGTAATTAGTTATACATATACATGATAAGTTACTGATGACATTATTAAAACAAAGAATCACTTACGCATGTATGCGGTGATTAGAGCTTTGTCCGAGCATCCATGTGACATAGTTGGTGTAGCTCATTAAATTGAACATAAATGACATCATCACCATGAAAGTAATGATGGTTTCTAATTCGGACGCAAATATAGTCATCTGCTCTCTTACCCACACGCATCGAGGTACCACTTGTTTAGCAAGTACATCTGCGTGCCAAGTTTACCGAGGGCCGCGTGGTTAAAATGCGGACTCTTGCCATATTCATATGTCTTCTGATAATGATCAATTTCTTTTGCACTTTCAACTGCTGCCCCAGCTATCATTTGGGATAAGGTAAGACTAGTGTCCGCAAAAAAATTTTCAAGATCCTCATAGTTCAAACCTGGAGGTATCTGCTGGTCTAGCACATCGATGTTTGAACCATATTCATTCCCAACGACTAGCGGGGGCACCGATTGCTTTGATTGTTCCCCGAGCTTTGCTACACCCTTGCGTGCTCTTTTCTCTTTCTTCTTTCTCCTCTTCTAGGGATTTGGTTAGAGTGCGATCATAGTCGATAAAGATGATGATTCTTTTCTCGAGGCTGCACGCCTCTTTTTTTGTTGAGCCTCAACCCTTTGCCGTAGATGTTTTGGCTTTAGTAAGAGGTAGGGCTTCTCAGGATTTCGCTTAGATTCTCTTTCATCCTGAGGTCTCTTGAAGAAACTGTCCACATTTGACTTTACCGAAGCATCTATTTGTGCAGCAGTCTTCTCATAGGATAGCTTCTTAGGAATGACGGGTTGTTTCTTTTCAGAGGCTTTCTTTTTTGGCGGTGGGGCGGCCGACACATTTGATCGTGTGGCCGGCCTCTTCTTCAATGGTGGGTCCACCGGTTTTGGCGCTGGAGCCACGTGTGGAGGCGATGGAGCGGCCGGTGAGGGGGTTGGAGCCTGATGTGGAGGTGAAGGGGCAGCCGGTGTCGGTGTTGGAGCCCGAGGAGGCGGCGTTTGACCCCGAGGTGGCGGGGTTGGAGCCCGAGGTAGCGGCGTTGGAGCCCGAGGTGGTGGTGTTGCAGCCCGAGGTAGCGGGGTTGCAGCCCGAGGTGGTGGTGTTGCAGCCCGAGGCGATGCAGCCGTGTCTTGCACTGCCTCATCATCACCCGCAGCACTATGACATGTTGGTGACCACCTGTGAAACCAAAGAGGTATATGAGTAAACCGCTAACTAAGGGAATGCAAAATAAAGTTAGTGAATAAATGTATCATCAAGTTTCATCCGCACCTAGGGTTAGGTTCATGACGAGGAGGTGGTGGTAGACTACTAGGTGATGCCTCAGGAATAATGATGTAGCGCTTGCGCCAACAAATGAAAGCCTTTTCTGCTTGGCTAGAGTCTTCTCTCCATCACCTCCTTCTATCTCAAGCCCCACATTTTTGAAGCCTTTGACAACTCTATCCACCGAGACACTAGCATGTCCAGCTGAACTATCGCCCCATGGATTCTTGGTGTCCTCGTAGGGTCGATATGAGTTACAACACCGACAAAGAACCATGACCGTGGCAGCCCCCCCCCGTAGAATATGCAGCTCACATGTTGTCTTAGCTTCAGTGACGTCATCCACCGAAAAGCGCAGCCCCACGTTGTCTTGAATAGTTGCACCTCCGTGGAAGCGCAACTGCTTTTCAACTGACGGGGGGGCTAATATTGACTCCAGGCTCTGATGCAGTTTGCCTTTGCATAGAACTTACTGCTTTCTGCACTTGCCTTTTGATTTCCTCGTTCATTCTCTCTTCAAGTGCTTTCTCTCGCTGTATCACTTCACGAGCCGCTGCTTGTGACTGCATCACCATTGCCTCCAACCTACGCAATCACTCTGCCTCGTCTTCCTTCTTTCTTTGGCGGCTTCTATAAGTGGGTCTATCTTGAGGGAAGCCATGCTCCCACGATATCTCCCCATAGCCTCTTGTTTGCCCACCGTGTTCAGCAGTCTCCATGGCGTATGTCAGCTCATCCTTCTCTCTATTTGGCTGCCAGGCGCCACTTTCAACTAATCCTTAGGCATAGGCCATTCTCTGTCCCACTCTCTGCAGCTTCTCGCCTTACACTACCTTTCCAGTCTCTAGGTCCAGGGTTCCCCCATGACCGAAGAACCAATACTTGGCGCGCTCAGACCAGTGCAGTGATTCTGGTTCCATCCCCTTGTCAACAATCTCCTGTTTCAACCTTTCGCCACTTAGGAATAGCAAACCGGTAGCCACCTGAACCCAAGTGATGGTGGTATTGCTTGTGTCTAGCATTTTCCCGATTACGGATCATCCGTGCCTGACCCTCTTCGGAATTCTTAAACTGTACGAACTCATCCCAAAAAGGCCTCAACTTGACGTAGGCCTTGTTGGTGAAATCCGGTGTCCGGTTATGTGCAACAAAAGTCTTGTACAGTTTCTTCTTCCAAGCCTAAAATTGTTTGGCCATCTTCTACATAGCCCAGATTTGAACCTTCTCCTTTAAAGCTTCATCCTGTGTATCGAGCGTGAAATGTTGAAGGATATCTAGCCAAAGCAATTCTTTGTCACGATCTGAGACAAAACTAATATTAGGGTCATCTTTCCGTTGCCTCCATTCTCGAGCACTGCTCGGGGAGCCCGTCCCCTTACTAGGTATCCACAATGCGCAACAAATTTCTTTGAATGTTCCCCAAGTACTTGGCCTGTACCCTCATCGAATTCCGACATAATGTACCGACCCTTCAACGGCTTCTTCGGGCCTCGCACTTTTCTACTACTCCGGGTAGTTGTCGCTGATCCAGAGGGCTACACAAACAAGTACAAATATATTAATACAAAAGCCATTCTTTTTAATTTTATGTATATACATATAGACTAGATCGTAGATAGACCTCATCGATTGTCTCCCACAAGTTCTTCATAATCAGCGGGCACTTGACTCCCATCATCTATTTGTTCATTGTCTTCACCTTGGACTTGGGGATTTTGATTGCCGCCGCCGTTGATTAGGTCCATCATCGCATCATCCATGTTATCATTCGGATCGGCCATTTCTGCAATAGTTGTTAATTATAAGATGTTAGAATTCAATTTGTCATGTAGCGCCACAAGAAAAAAAAAAAATATACATGACAAACCTTAGATATTACATGAGAAAGTTAATAAAGTTCAATAAAAGTACCATTAATAAAGTTACTTAGCGAATTAGTGTCAATAAAAGTACCTATAATATGGAGGCAAAGGGAAACATAAGTGAAATGCTTTATTGCACATAAGGAATGGAGGCACTTAGCGTATCCATACACTAAGTGTATGTCTTTTCTTTTTAATAACCTATAATAAATTAGGGTTAGTGTATGAAATCAAATTAGGGTTTCGAATAAGATTAACGTGTATCGAATCAAATTAGAGTTTCAAAGGATTAGCGTATCGGATCAAATTAGGGTTCCCAATAAGGGTTTCAAATTAGCATATCGGATCAAAGTACGGTTTGCAATTAAGGTTTCGAATTAGCGTATCGGATCAAATTAGGGTTTCAAATAGGATTAGCGTATGGGATCAAATAAGGGTTTCAAAATAGGGTTTCAAATTAGCGTATCGGATCAAATTAGGGTTTTCAATTAGGGTTTCAATTTAGCGTATCGGATCAAATTATGGTACGAATAAGATTGGCGCCATCGGATCAAATTCAAATTAGCGTATCGGATACAATGCCATAGCGGTTTAACGTGCTTTGTCGCCAACGGCCCCTGCAGATTAGTATTATCGCCAAGGCGATCGATGGCCGGGCATCTCACACACACACACATACATATATATATACATACACAAATCGCTAAGAGTGGCTCGATGGCCGGTGACACAACACATGAAATGGACGGCTACCCTGCGTCACGGGGCCGGAGATCGATGCATGGCAAGGCGGCACGGCACAGCAGACACACGCGTTTGTCGATGGCACGGCACACGGCAGCAGCGGCAAAGCGCGCACAGCAAGCACGGCAAGGCGCCGCGGCACGAGGAAACACAAGAAGGGCAGCGGCACGGGTAAGGGCGCGGCACAAAGAGCACGGCAGCCGCACGGCACAGCAAGCACCGCAGCGGCACGGCACAGCAAGGGCGCGGTGCATGCCGCTGGTGCTGCGCGCGACGAAGGGGCCGGGTCGGGCCGGGCTGCGCGAGGACGAAGGCGGCTGGTAAACGGCCGCCGGGCCGGTGAGGCGACGACGGCCTGGGCGAGCTGAAGATGGGGGCGATGGTGGCGAAGCTCCCACGCGCGCGAGGCTCGGTGCGGGGCTCCTGACCTAGGGGCGCAGTCGGATGGCCGCCCGGGCGGCTCAATCTCAACCGAGAGGCCGGGCGCGGGATCGCAGGGCAGCCGCACTTACGGCCGAGCTCGGGAGAGGGGGCGGCAACGGCGGCGAGGCTCCCACGCTTAGAGAGCATCGGGCGCTGGGCGGATTGGCTCCTCCGGCGGGGCGCGTCGCCGACGGGCTCGCTGTGAGAGGGCGCGAGGGGAATGGTGGGCGGCCATGCGCGCGGCCGAGGGAAAGGGGTGGCGATGGCGCGAGGCTCCGACGAGTGCGAGGGAGAGCGCCGGGCGGCGAGTCGTCGGCGAGGTCGTCGGAGAGAGCGAATGGATGCGGGCGGCGGCTATGTGTACGTCGATCCGATCGGGAGGAGGAAGAAGGAAGATGCACAGATTAAATTAAATACGGAGAGACCTTAAGTCCTGGTGCGTGGCTGCAACCGGGACTAAAAGTCTTTTGACCCCGGTGCGTATGGAGCACCGGGACTAAAAGTTCACCTTTAGTCCCTGCGTGTTGGGAGCCGGGACTAAAGGTAGGCTTTTTAGTCCCTATTGCCTACCACCTAACCGGACTAAAAGGTTTTTTTACTTTTTGGGTTACCGGTTGTGTTATATTTGTTTTATTTGTTTTATATTTATTTTATATATATTCTAAATCTTATTAATTGCATAGTAAATGAAAGATTAGGCATAAAATTTTTTGAAAATCACAATTGCATTTCCTTTTGCCTTCTAGTACTCTTTATGTATTATGTACCATAAAATTGTTGCTTTTGGACAGGAAATTTGTTTTTGCATAATACTAACGTGAATCTTTGCATTTATCAACATTAAAACTCCAAATGCGAGACAGAAAAAATGTACATCAAATAGGAAAATATATTGAAGGCAAATATTTTTTATTTCTCGAGTACCGATAAATAAATTCAAGTCATTTCGATTTACTGGGAGCAGGGCCTTTTGTTTTTATTTTTAATAACCTATAATAAAAATGTTAAACCATATTTATTGTCTACTAAATTGAAGGATAGGCATAAATTTTATGAAATATAACAGGTGCATTTCCTTTTGCCTAATTTGTAGTTTATTAATTAAAAATTATATTCCTAAGCGTCCACATGCTTGAGAGAGATCGATGTAACCTTTCATCATAAAGAAATTTCATTTAAATGATATAAAATAAGAAAACATGATACAAACATTTTAAGTAATTAATAATTGTCACACAACTAATCTACGATACACACAGTTGTCAATAAAATATCTCTAATTAGTACCCACTATTTATTAAACATTACTAGTTTTCAAGCGGGCACAGTAGTGATCTTCTTTTTGACGTATGTTCCTTGGTCATGATCTTGACGTAACCATGGAGTATCCTCAGCATTTATCATGATGCTCGGATCTTTGATCACATTGAAAGGCGTGATTCGGTCTTCCCTTTCATAATCTTCTGAAATATCTGACTGGTCCTCAATTCCCACAATGTTTCTTTTTCCAGAGGGAACTATATGGCGTTTTGGCTCATTCGTTGATTTATTGTCATTTTTCCCTCTCTTTTGTTTTGTAGACATGTCTTTCACATAGAACACCTGATTCACATCGGCAAGCAAGGATGAATGGTTCACCTTTGTAACCAATATTGTTGAGGTCCACTTGTTGTCATTCCATAATCTTTGTCAATTGTTACCCCGCCTCCCCAGTATTCTTGACCCATTGGCACTTTGAAACAAAGGGACTTTAAAATTAGGTGCGTAGTCTAGTTCCCAAATCTCCTCTATACGGCCATAATATGTTTGTCCTGCTTTCCATTCGGATCGGTGGCGTCTACGCGAACCCCACTGTTTTGGTTCGTGCTTTTTTTATCTTGGCCTAGAGTGTAAAATGTATTTCCATTTATCTCATACCCTTTGAACATGAGGATGTGCCATCATGGTTGCCTAGCCAATAAATACAGTTACTCATCAATCTGGTCATTACCCTGACATTCTTTTCGTAACCAATCCCTGAAAGTGTCCATGTGCTGACGCATAAGCCAAGGTTCATTCTTCTCTTGGAACTAGGATCATAGAAAGTCCTTGTGTTTCTTGACATACGGCTCCACCACGGATGAATTTTGAAGGACTGTGTAGTGTGCTTTATTGAAATAATCGTCACCCGTACCGATGTATGTTTTCTTTTCTATCGTTCCCTTTTCGCTTAGTCTCCCCTCGTATCGTGATTCAGGAACACCAATTGGGTCAAGTTCAGGAATGAATTCAACATAGAACTCAATGACCTCCTCTGTCCCATAGCCCTCTGCAATGCTTCCTTCTGGCTGAGCACGCTGGTAAACATATTTCTTTAGGACTCCCATAAACCTCTCGAAGGGAAACATATTATGTAGGAACACAGGACCAAGAATATTGATCTCCTTGACCAGATGAACTAGGAGGTGTGTCATGATATCAAAGAAGGATGGAGGGAACACTAACTCAAAGCTGACAAGACATTGAACCACATCATTCTATAGAGCAGCAAGTTCCAGTGGATTGATTGCCTTCTGAGAAATTGCATTGAGGAATGCACATAGCTTGAAGGTGACCAGACGTACATGTGGAGGTAGAATTCCTCTTAAAGTAACTGGAAGCAATTGCGTCATAAGCACATGGCAGTCATGCGACTTTAAGTTTAGAAATTTTTTCTCGGGCACATTTATTATACCTTTTATATTAGAGGAGAATCCAGATGGGACCTTCATGCTGCTTAAGCATTCAAACATGATTTCTTTCTCTTCATTGCTAAGAGTGTAGCTAGCAGGTCTTAAATATTGGCGTCCATCATCTGTCTTCTCTGGATGCAGGTTGTCTCGCTCTTCCATGCGCTGCAAGTCTTGTCGTGCTTCAAGTGAATCGTTAGGCTTCTCATACACACCCATGAATCCTAGAAGGTTCACACAAAGATTCTTTGTTAGGTGCATGACGTCGATCGCATTACGGACCTCTAGGACTTGCCAATAGGGTAGCTCCCAAAATATTGACTTCTTCCACATGGGTGCATGACCCGCTATAATTTTTGGAACTGGTTGGCTTCCCTGTCCCTTACCAAAAACTACTTTCACATCCTTAACCATCTCAAATACATCTTCTCCAGTTCTGTTGCGAGGCTTGCATCGGTGGTCTGCCTTACCTTTAAAATGCTTGCCTTTCTTTCTAATTGGGTGGTTCATAGAAAGAAATCGACGATACCCAAGGTACATGACCTTTCTGCATTTTTTCAAATATATACTATCAAGGTCATCAAAACAGTGTGTGCATGCATTATATCCCTTGTTCGACTGCCCTGAAAGATTACTTAGAGCAGGCCAATCATTGATTGTCACAAACAACAGTGCTCGCAGGTCGAAGTGTTCCTGTTTGTACTCATCCCACAAATTGTTTGTACTCATCTCGCCTGATCTTATACGGTGATGCTTTACATACGGGGCATTCATCTAAATTCTCGTAGTCCTTGCCACGGTACAGGATGCAGTCGTTAGGACATGCATGTATCTTCTGTGTTTCTAATCCCAAAGGACAGACGACCTGTTTTGCTTCGTACGTAGTGGTGGGCAATTCATTAGGGTTTGGAAGCATCTTTTTTGGATCTTCATGAATCTGTCCAAATGCCTTATCGAATACACCATTCTCAGGCCTTCTATTTCAACAACTCCATGTTGTACCCAATTTTTTTTTGCCCATCTTGGGCGGATGGGTATAGTAATTTCTTGTGATCTTCTAGCATGCGATCAAACTTTGCCTTCTCTTTTTCACTTTCACATTCTTTCTGTGCATCACGAATGGCATCACCAAGAGCATCACCTTCACCAAGAGCACCTCCCTCTTCTTCAGCTTCTCCCATTGCTGTATCATCGAAGCCACCGAATTGAGCAATAAGGTCGTCAGGCTCCGGTTGTTCTTGTTCTTCTTCACATTCTTCCATCATTATCCCGGTTTCTACATGCTTGGTCCAATAAATATAGTTTGGCATGAAACCCGACTTCAACAAATGTGAGTGAATATTTCTAGAGCTAGAATATTCCTTTAAATTCGACACAAGACACATGGGCAACGTATGAATCCATCCCGCTTGTTTTCCTCGGCCACTCTTAAGAAATAATGCACAAAGCATCAATGAATTCTTTGGAGTGGTGATCGGCATGGTACATCCAACCACGTGTCATTGTCTGCATTGCAACATGAAGTATGATAAGTTTCTAATTTTTCTCAACAAGCAAAATTAAAAAAAAACACCAAAGTTCTCTATTTCTCTAAATAATCAAGAAATTTGGTAGGCATACTAGTTATAATCAACTAATTAACCCGGTCACAAGTTGCAAATTAATGTATGATAAGTTTCTAATTTTTTTATAAATAAATGAAAGTAATAAATAACCTAAAATTCTCTATTTCTTCATTTTCTAAACAAGCAAAATTAAAAAAAACCAAAGTTATCTATTTCTCTAAATAATCAAGAAATTTGGTAGGCATACTAGTTATAATTAACTAATTAATCCGGTCATAAATTGCAAATTAAAGTATTATAACCTAAAATTCTCTATTTCTATTTTTTCTAAACAAGCAAAACTAAAAAACACCAAAGTTATTTATTTTTCTAACTAATCATGAAATATGGCATGCATACTAGTTTAAATTAACTAATAAACCCGATCACAAATTGCAAAAATAAAGTATTCTAAGTAACTAACTAATACATAACCTAAAATTCCCCATTCTCTATTTAGTATTTTGCTAACTAAGCCAAAAAATATGGTAGACATAATAGTAATAAATGGTGTATACTAATTTTTAGGGTCTTAATTGTAGTTATCTACATTAAAATATTTAAACGATGAAGTGATTGGAGTTTAAAATAGTGTAGAAATCAAAAAAAAAAAACCACATGTATAACACCACAAAATGAGATAACCTGCAGCTAAAACTTGAGAAGATGAAGTTAGTAACCTCTAAACAAGTAAATGACGGCGTAGAAGTGATGAAATGAATCAATAGCCGGAGATGTGAGCACAAATCAATCAAGAACACATGAAGAACAAAGAAGAAAGTGAGCTCGGGCAGCTCGGCCAGGGGAGGAAGAAGGATTCAAATATGGGGGGGAAGGATTTAATCCCGGTCCCTAACACCATCCGGGACTAAAGTCTCATCTTTAGTCCCGGCTGGTGTCACAGACCGGGAAAAACCTTTAGTCCCGGCTGGTGTCATAGACCGGGACTAAAGATGGACCTTTAGTCCCGGTTGGTAACACCAACCGGGACTAAAAGTCCCCATGCACACACCTGACTTCGTGAGCCGTTGGGGTGGGGACTTTAGTCCCGGTTGGTGTTACCAACCGGGACTAAAGGTGCTTTTTTAGTCCCGGGCGCCATTTTTTCGGGAGCTATTGTTCATTTTGCCCAAGTGACCAAAGGTCTGTTCTGTAGTAGTGTGTCCGATTCTGTACATTTGCATTTGAGGTGTTTGTGTTTGTGAGGTAATGCTGCTGCAAAAGGAAGATAAAATCCAGAATAGACAAGCATTTTTTTTCTTTCTGAAGTTGTCGTGAATCGTTATAGGAGAGAAAAGGGTTGTGGGGGAGGATTTGCTTCATCCGAACAGTTCTTTGTTTCTAGGTTCCTTTTAGCCTTGGCATCCTTCAGAGTTCAGATAATGTCATAATCCTATTCAGACCACAAAAGTACATTTCACAATTGTTCTAAAAGTGATAATCATTGTGCATATGCCATATGAATTTTAGATGTAGTAGTACAAATTACAGCCACTACAAATGTGAAATCTCAAATTTAGCTTGACTTGGGTTTCAGAAGTAGTTATTTTTCCTTATAGGAATCATTATTTACACCTAATGCTGGTCGTTACCTATGCTATATTTGTCCATGCTTATACATGCATTTATTACTGCATTGCATGAATAGAGGGCCTTTCTTGGTCTTGATTGAGTCTCAAACAAACCTGCATGTTGGTTGCACCCATGTTGGTTGTACAACAAATATGGAAGATTTAAAGAAGACATGACTTTGCTGTTTAGGGAACAGTGCTTGGCAAAAACATATATTGAAAATCTCAAACACATTCTGTCCAAAAACCCAAATGAGTGAACTACTCCACCAAGAAGCCAAAAGAGTGGGTTTATGGTACAAGCTATCTGCTACCGATGTTGCTGGCGATGGCTATAAGAAAATTAAATTATTCATTATATATAGACGGAAAAAGATCATATATTGCATATTTTCATTTTGTACAGATTACAGTTTCAGTAAAGACAAAGGCATGTATAAAAGCTTGACTGAGTAAAGGTGAGCAATTCTTGCAGAGAGCATCTAATTGATTTTTCATTTATCTTTTTATGGTCTGAAACGAACCAATCTGATGCTGCAACATGTTTAGAATTTGGTGTCAAGCAGAGTAAAACTACAGAGGATACTAAAGCTATCTTTCAGGTGCACGTCTCCTATGCTGACAATGCCTCCCCGCTCACCTTGGCAACTGCTGCCTTCTGCTGCACAAGCCTACTCTTCTTAGGTAAGGATCTTCTCTCATCGGATCTCGATTCCCTAGCGGCGTCCTGCACTGATTGAGTGGTGATGATGGTCATGTTGGTGTGCTGTTCTCAGGCTGAGGACAAGAAGGGTGTGTCCGCCAGCTGCAGCTGCAGAGGCCCCTGCCAGTTGAGTCCATCAATGCTGACCTGCTACTGTACTATCTGCTCCGGTCCATTGACACTGCCCCTTTTCTAGGCTTGGATGTGTAGAATCAATCTCTCATGTAGAGTGTTTACGAACCAATTACTTTTGTTGTTTATTTCATAGCTCATGGAGCTTAGTTTCGGTTCATGTTGTTCAAAGCAACTACGATCTGTACATTCCAGTTATCTGGTGGTTTGACCATATTTACCTATCTATAGAAACTCAGCATAGTGAACCAGTTCAGTAGCGAGAGCAAGACAATGATACTTGGACTTGGCAGAGAAGAGGTTACAAGCTTCACTCCTGTTTTTTCCATGTTCTTCAGGAGTGTAGATATCATCTAGGTGCACTCTGCTGAGTACTAAATGCTACATGTTAGTCTCCTTTGGCATAAAATAGTTTGTATCTGCAGGCACAGTTTTCTGAATCATATGTAAATTCTTAAAATTTCACAGTGCAATGTGGTCAGATTTCTAAATCTGTTGAGAACACATGGTATTCACAGGGGATGCGAACAATTTACTTAAAAGTACGTTTGTATCTGCAGGCACAGTTTTTCGGGATAAATACATGATGCTGATCACTTGGACAACTATTGGTGGAAGCTATCATTAGGAGAAGAAAGCATGGCGAGGGTTGTCCATATTCAATTTTCATTGGGAACAACGAGGCAGTATTGGGAAGACTGGTAGAGCGTAGGCGGATATGCAAATGGAGGATTGTGTTTTGAAGAAAGAAATGGTCATAGGGTTAAGAAATGTGGTGTTGAAATGAATTAGACTTGCAATTCAAATATCCTAGCATGACATTTTGTGTGTTTGTCTTGATTGAGGAATTTATATTGCTTTAGAATTATCTATTTAGTACCCGTTGCAACGCACGGGTATTTTTTCTAGTCATGTCTAATGATTGTGGTGTCAGCATCCGCTCCTCCTCCGGCTGCTGTCCCTGAACAAAAGAAGCAGAGAAGCCTAAAAGACGCCTGGCCGGCCCAGTACCCGTGTCCGGCCCAAAGTGGGTTCTGTGATGCATTAAGAGGCATGTAAAAGAGGCCTAAAACAGGCATCTAAAAACAAGTAGTCATAGTTCGAAACACTGAATTCTCCTTATTCCTTTCTATAGAGAGCTAATTACTCCACATAAGGCTACACTGAATCATCTTGCAGGTTACTTTACTAATTTCAGCTTTCGCATCTATCATTCCATGTGCCCAGCAACTTAAATGACTTTCGGTGATATAGGGGACTGATAATCTTTGCATCATTATTCATAAAAACAGTTTTTTATGCCCATCTTATCTTACAATTTATCTTATGTGAATAAATTGAATAGGACAGTACAACACAGACGTTCGCAATGCACGCACTCTTACCTTATAAACGCACATATGCAAACTTTGTCCATATGATATGATCAAATAGGAAGGCTAAGTCAGAAAATACGCAAACTTTGTCTAATTTTAAACTTTCAAAATAAGTTATTGTATTAATTAGTTGTTGCATGTCGAAACAAAATATTACCTAACCATGAACCCATGTAACATGAGATAACTAAAAATGCTTTCATATATAACAGAAAAGTATGCGGTACCAAATATCAAACCCTTTTTTCACATAATAATAAAAAAAAAATTTGAATATTTTCTGTGGTTATATTATTACAAGCTTGTTAGCCTGGAATCACTACTACAAACTTGAAATTCTCTGACCAACGTCAGGTAAAACTGGAACTGCCCTGTCGAGCTAGCCCTGACGGTGTTTTTATTTTTCCTGACATTAAGTGTACAATAAGAAATTTCATGGTGATATTTTTATTTTTTATGACCATACGTACATTTTCATGCTGATATTTTTTATTTTCCCCGACGGTAGTGCACCGTAAGGGAATTTTAAGTTTCCAGTAGTGAATGTATTATTTTTGTCAATTATTAGTACTGGCTATTTGAAAATCCATATGTAATGTATGTATGGTGGTGGGCTCCTAGGCCCGATCATAAAAGCAAGTCTTGATTTTATTCAACTTGTATTTTGATTATTTGCAATAATAAGTTACTAACACCGACAGGTTTCAAAACTCCTATTACAATTATTGTTATTTGTTGTAAAAATTATCCTGTGCGTTCATATCTCATCTTCTCTGCACGCATGTGTGTGAGAGATATTCATATACGTTTTCTTATCCACTCACCATAGCAAATAATTTCTAATTTGTACTTATCTGATAATATAGACCGATATGTATGCATATGTTGCTCGTCTAACTTAGAGTACACACTAGATGCATGGATAAGGCAGTATCTAGAGAATGACAGATATATAATTTACAGACAATTGTGCATTACTTTAGTGTGGCCATGCTTGGTTAGATAGGTTTCTCGTGAAAACAAGATTAAATGATTCTTCTTAAACTCTCTCTCTCCTAGCAGTGCTCATCTATTATTTGGAGTATTATAACTTTTGCATTATAGCATAACCTAATAAATAGATGGCATACTCAGTGTACTCGTTAATGGAAAAAAAAGAATAGAGATTATTCAAGAAATGACTAAAATGAAAGGACCAAAATTGACCCAACCCTTTCAGTACTTATGGTTATAACTGACAACCCAAATGAGTCCATAAAAAGAATATACAACCATAGTCCAAACCACTTGGGTGGAGCTAAAGCATGGACACAACATCATCATTGCTTTCTACTCTCTTTTTAAGTTATCCATTTGACAAATCAAACCTTTTGCTGATGTATTATATGAATCAGATATATATGTATGAGTGAGGCTGGGTCTGGATCTTGTTGATATATATGAAGAATCGTTCATAATAGTTGGTATTTTTCATATTTGACCTGATCTAATGGTACTCTCTCTAGTAAATTGTAATGTGTAATTCGTAAAAAAGTGATACTCCAAAAATAGTTGTCACTTGGGTAGCTTTCCTTAATAAAGCTTGTGTGCTCACATAATTAAGTAACCATGTGCAGACATGCAGATTAGTTGCCATCCTTGAATTTAATGAGTGCCTAGATTAATGTAGATGGATCCAATCCATTACATGTTACTGCAATGGAATCTTAAGTTTTTTGAGAAATTTTTTGAATGTGTAATTTTTTGGGACAAATGAGTATATATACCAACACATATTTCTTTTGTAACCTACATGGATGAGCATATAGAATTAACTCCTTTGTAATGCCCACGTAAATTATTATTTTCTCAATATACTGAAGTTCACAAAATTTTTTCGTATGTTCCATTTTCAGAAGTGCCTTTTGTGTCTTGTATTGTTGTAATCATGATAGACCTTGTTTTATGTTAGTTGTTATGTATTTGTGATGCATGGACAAACTCATTAAAGCACTAGCTCTTTTTATGGACAAACTCACTAAAGCACTAGCACTTTATGTGTTAATAAGCTTCAAGAAGTTGGGTATATAATCTTAAGTAAATACTAGACATTAGGTTTTGGGTGAGACTGTTTACGCTTGCATAAAAATGTTAATGACTTTCAGACTATTTTTTTGGAAGAAGACAGGGTAGAGAAAATAACATGGAGTAGTTATGAAAACAGGTTTAGCAAATTTACATGCAACACCCAGATTCATCAACTGAATTAATTACATGGGATGACATGTCCTAAGATTGGAGTGCATATATATGACTTCAATGCTCTGAGCATTTGGACCAATTCGATGAACTTCACTTGATATGCCTATATATATGGGACGGATGAGGTCAAGAAGGAAACATGTATGACATGGGTTTGTTATCATGTACCATGGAATTCTGTGTGGTGTTGGAGGAGAACAACAAACACCCCCCCCCCAATCTTTTTTTTTTTGGCAAATTAGGGGCAATGTGCTTTTGTGGGAGTTCAATTGATACTCATGCCTTCTAAGCAACTCACGAGGAGAAAAATGTTACTGGAATCCTAGGAAGTTCAGTTGCTATGAGATATAACAATTCAATGAGGATCCTGAAAAGTTATAATTGTGAAGTAACTATACTATACTAGAATAGGTACCTTTGTACTAGTGCACTGGCCATATATGTCTAGTTTACAGTGTACTAGAATCAGAATAATCTGGGACACATGAGAAGCGATTCACAGAGCAGTTGAAGCATTACTACGACATCACAAATTGAACAAAATTTGAAATGGCGTATGCACAAATATGGAATCACATGAAATAATATTGCACACAAAGAGGACTCGAGGCACAACAGAAGAGCACACCAATAACCACGCTCTTTGGATAGAAGGATGGACCAACAATAGTTCTTCCCGATAAAGTTCCGTTGTCAGATCGAAGAACATAACTTCACAACTACATGAGGAAGTGAAGTTCTAGCAGAGTATCTTCTCAGAATGTTGATTCTCAATTTAATCTTCATTTTGGAGACTTAGCTGAGGCTTGTGAACGCCTTGAAGCTTCCATGGATAGGATGATGGCGTTGGAAACTAATGCTCAAGCTCATGTAATTTCTTTGGGGGACCAGTATCCTATGCCCAGGGAGGACAGGGAAGCTGTTGTCCTTTCGAAGACAGAACTGTCTGTGGTTGGGCCTGTGTCTCCAGTCAAGGGGGGGCCCTATGCTGGAAGGGAGGATCCTGATACCCTCAATATGGGCTTTGATCCTCGATCTGATCATTCTTGGGCTCCAGCTGGGCCGGACCCAGGGTGGTATTGGATACCCAAAGGAAGACTGACCCTGGATATTAGGTTTTCAGCTACCCAACAAGATATTTGGCGATATAGCCATACTGCTCGCAAGGTTAGGGCGGTACCGCCGCCAGGTCCCCTTTCCCTCTCCTTTGCCCAAGCTAGTTCTTCTACTTCCACTGTGACAAATCGTCAAAAACCGATGATGAAAAGAAGGCAAGAAGATTGGATGGAGGAGGATGACTTACTGAGTGCAGATCTGAGAGAAAGGGAACAAGACCTACGAATCCAATTACAGAGAGGCAGTGGCAGAGGGAGTGGAGCTTTTGGAAAGGATGGTGTCAAAGGCAGGCGTTTTGATGCGCCTGGGGGGAGTGGTAGCAATCAAGAAGGTCACAGGAATCAGAACTTTGGAGGTAACAGACCTTTCCCTGCTCGATTTGACAACAACAGAGGCTACAATCAGTCTGGGGATCGGGGTGGTCATCAGGCTGGTTTCAATCAGTTTGGGGATCGAGGTGGTCATCAGGCTGGGGGGGGGGAATAACCAGCACTCTATCAGAAATCAGCAACCCCAGGGAGTCCCTTACAGACAGGAGAGGAGGCCAGCTGAGAATTGGAGAGAAATCCCCAAGGACAAGGGTCCTGCTGATGGGGGGAAACAGCCTAATCCTGCTGATATCAAATGCTATAGATGTTTGGAGAATGGTCATCACCAAGTTGACTGTAACAGAGAACCAGTCTGTTTCAAATGCAAACAAAAGGGACACATGGCTGTGGAATGTAAGACTTTGAGGAAGATTCAGATGTTTGGTTTTGGGATTCCTGGACAAGGGTTCTACTCCTTCAACCTACCTGAAGCAAATGTCAAGGAAGTTACAGCTACTGGTGTGATATACATACTTGCAGGTGATGCAACAGAGGAAAAACTTGCTAGGGAACTACAGAACCTGGTTAAGGAGAACTGGGACTTCAAAGTTAGGAAGATTGATAAGCAAGAATACTTGGTGGTCTTTCCTGATAAAGGTTCTTTGGACACATTCACAAAACTCTCTGAGTTCCAAATGTCACTCTTTGGTTTGAAAGGCAAGCTCAGGAAATCCTCTGTTGAGCCTGAAACATCGTCTGTCTTACAAACAGTCTGGATCAAAATATCCAATGTGCCTGACATAGCTAGGGATGTGGAGGCTGTGAAGGAAATTACTACATTGGTGGCTGAGCCAATTGCGGTTGATGAACTTAGTCTGATCAGAATGGGACCTATTAGAGTGCAAGGAAAATGTAGAAATCCTTCAGCCTTGGGTTGCAAGATTGAGATCTTCTTCAATGGGGTCGGTGTACCTATCAAGTTTGAGGTGGAAGGTAATGCTGGGAATAGCAGGAAAAATCGGGGAGGCCCTCCTGGTAATTCAAAATCAGATGACCCACATGACAGGGATCATGAGGATAATCAAAGAGGAGACAAATACAAGAGGGGGCAGGATAAGTTTGACCGAATTGGGAAGCTTGATAGAGAATTGGATTCAAGCCTTGAAGGATCTATGGAAGATGGTCTGGAGTCACACAAAAATCAAGATAAAGGTGAAATGGAACCTTTGGCCATTTTCCACCCTTCTCTGGGAATGGTAAATCTTGCCAGCAAATCTGTCAGTAAGAACTCAAACCAACCTGTAGGTCATCAGTCTGGCAGTGAAGAAAAGGAAAAGCTTCACTGCTCAAAAAGACAGAATGCAATTTCCACCCAAGATGAATACCAGAAAGATCAAGATAATACTCCTAATCAACCTGATACAGTCAAGGAAAACAAGTTTGTCAATTCTCAGGGAAGTGACAATCAAGAAGACACTGCTTCTAAAGACTCTGTTCAGATGCTAATTCCTTCTGAGACACAGTTTGTGGTGCATGGGCGAGAGGGAGCGTACTTGATGAACAAATCTAGCTGGCCTAAGTTGGTTCTTTCCACAGATGCTCTTGAGAATGATATGCTGGAATCTCTTACACAGGAGGAAAACATGACTGGGGGTAGTCAAATGAAGGGGTCCACTCTGTCTGAGAATATGGTGGAAGGGGAGGATATTATGGATGACATCTCATGCCAAAGCAAAGGCTCTGATTTGGAGGATCCTTGTCAAGGCTGGCAAGCACCCAAATCGAGCAAGTCCAAGAGACGCAGGAAAAACAAGGTGGTTGTACCTACAAGAACAAGTGCAAGGGTGCCTAGGGATGGCATTCCTATTGCTGAAAAAGCCATTAACAGGGCGGTGGCCAGAGATAATATCTCAGGTACTTCTTGTAAAAACCCTTTTACTGTTCTCAATGATACTCCAGTTAATGTTTTGCAAAAAGTTATGACTGATCTAGATATTGACTCCACTAATATTGAGGAACAACTGGATGTGTTTAGACTAGAAGAATTAGCTAGGGCGGCTATAGCAGAAGCTAATTACAAGGTATATTTGGAAAATCAATTAGCAAAGAAACATCCATCTGAAACTGATGAGTTGACTGATGTGGCCATGGAGGTCATTGACAACAAACTCAGAGATTGTCTAGATCCTAAACCCAAAGGTGGGAAGGACTCCATTGACATTAATAGTTCAAATGAGGTGAACACCCATCCTGTTTCCAATGAAGACCATCTTTTGGAATGTTAGAGGTGTAGGGACTAGGCATAGGAGGAATCTTATTGCTAAACATGTTTTACAAGAGGATTTAGATGTTGTAGCCATTCAGGAAACCATAAAACATAATTTTGCTGACTGGGAATTAAAGGAAATGGCCGGTAACAAGATAATGAGTTGGTTTTGGACCCCTGCCAGGGGGCATTCTGGGGGCCTAGCTACAGGCATTAATATGGACCTTTTTGAAATTGAAGATTCTCATCTTCTTCAGTATAGCATCTGGGTGCTAGTTAGGAACAGGTTGACAAATTTTAGATTTTGGATCATCAATGTTTATGGCCCAGCTCAACATGAGTTCTCTGTTGACTTTATTCAAGAGCTTTCGGAGCAATGTGAGGCTGAACAGCTTCCTTTACTCTTTGGGGGTGATTTTAATCTCATTAGAAGTAACAAGGACAGAAATACAGGTCAGGGAGACCAAAAATTGATGGATATGTTTAACAACTTTATTGGCCAGTTTCATCTGAGGGAGGTGTTTGTCAGTGGCTCTAAATTCACCTGGTCTAACAAACAAAAAGTACCTACCCTTGTTAAATTGGACAGAATACTTATCTCTCAGGATTTGGAATCCAGCTTTCCTACCTGTTGGGCCTGGTCTAAAGCCAGGGTAGGTTCAGATCACTGCCCTCTCATTTGGAACTCTGGTGAGCAGGGAGCCACTAGAGCCAAATACTTTTCTTTTGATGACAGATGGTTGGAAAGGAAGGATTTTACTAGTTTAGTTCATGATAAATGGAATTACTTCTGGGTATCCTTCCACCCCAACTCATATGCTTTGGACTGTTGGCATGGCTGCCTACAAAAGTTAAGGAAATTTTTGAGGGGTTGGGATCTACAACACAAGGGTGAACAAAAAGCTCATAATGAAAACATCACTAGAAGAATTAAGGAGTTAGATTCAGTGGCTGAATCTAGGCTCTTATCCATTCAGGAATGGGAGGAAAGGATTAGTCTTGAAAGGGAGTTGGATGAAATTAGTAGGCTAGAGGAAATTTACTGGAAACAAAGAGCTGGGAAAAATTGGTTACTCCAAGGGGATTCCAATACACATTTTTACCACCAGTTCGCCAATGGGAGAAGGAGGAAGAACACTATCTCCTTTCTGGACTCTGATCAAGGGGAGATCAGGGGGCCAAGCTGAGATCACTAAACATATTGTTAGCTATTATAAAGTCCTCTTTGGACAGAGTGAAAACTGTTCCCTCCATCTCTCCCATGACTTTTGGCCACAACAGATGAAATTGTCTAACCTGGATAGGGAAAACCTGGTCAGACAGTTTGATATAGCTGAGATTAAAGAGGTCATCATGGGGATGAGAACTAATTCTGCCCCTGGTCCTAATGGTTTCAGTGTCTCTTTTTTCCAAACCTTTTGGGACACTATTAAAGGTTCTATCATTAATGTTTTCTCAGATTTCCATAAAGGGATTTTGGATATCAAAAGAATGAACTATGGTGTTATTACCCCGATTCCCAAGATCAAAGAGGCCAACTCGTTAAGCAATATAGACCTATTTGCTTACTCAATGTTGATTACAAATGGATCACCAAGGCTCTTACTAACAGAATTTCTCCAATTGCTAAAAGTTTTATTGGTAGAAACCAAACTGGCTTTGTTAAGGGTAGGAATATCCTTGAAGGAGGGGTGATCCTTCATGAGGTTTTACATGAGTTTAGGAGATCTAAGAAGAAAGGGCTCATTCTCAAAATCGACTTTGAAAAAGCTTATGACAGAGTGAGATGGCATTTTCTAGAGCAAGTCATGATTGATAGGAATTTTCACCCCACCTGGGTTAAGTGGGTTATGGATTCGGTTAAAGGGCGTAAGGTTTGTATTAATGTGAATGGTGAGAGAAGCAATTACTTTAGTACCCATAGAGGACTGAGGCAGGGCGACCCTCTTTCCCCTATCCTGTTTAACATAGTAGCTGATGTGTTGGGGGTTTTGTTGGATAAGGCAGTCCTTAAAGGTCATATAACAGGTGTTCTAAGTCACTTAATCCCTGGGGGGATATCACACATACAATATGCTGATGACACTATCATCTTGATTGATGGGTCTGATCTCTCCATTAGGAACTTGAAATTGATTCTATATTGTTTTGAATGGCTTTCTGGATTGAAAATCAATTATCACAAAAGTGAGGTGTTGGTCTTCGGAGTGGACCAGCAAGAGAAAGAAAGGATGGCCAATATGCTTAACTGTGTTCTTGGATCTCTTCCCCTCAAATATTTGGGCTTTCCTGTGAGTGATAGGCACCTTGGCATTAAAGCCTTCTCTCCCATTTTTCAAAAAATGCAGAAGAGATTGGACCCTTGGAAAGGGAAACACCTTACTTCTGGAGGGAAACATATTTTAACTAACTCATGCCTCAGCAGTATTCCCATTTACTGCATGGGTTTTTACTGGCTTACTGATGAATCTCATGAGAAAATGGATCATATTAGATCTACTTTCCTCTGGCAGGGAGCTGAGGAGAGCCCAAAATACCATATGGCCAAATGGGAAATGGTGGCCAGGCCTAAAGACCAGGGTGGTCTTGGCATTATAAACACTAGGATCATGAATAACTGTCTCTTGGTCAAGTGGATTTGGAAAATCCATTCTGAACCAGATGAGCTATGGTTTAGAATCCTGAAAGCCAAGTATATGAAAAATGGCAAGTTCTTCTCGGCCCAAAACAAGGATAGTTCACAGTTTTGGAAGGGGTTACATAAAGTCAAACACCTTTTCAAATGGGGAGCTCTCTTTAAGGTAAAGAGTGGCAACACATGTAGGTTTTGGCAGGACTGTTGGATAGATTCAGTGCCCTTAAAACTCCAGTATGAGGACCTATATCGGCTAGTCAGAGATCCTGAATGTGTGGTCTCTGAGTACTGGGAAGAAGAGGAGTGGATTCCTGACTTCAAAAGGGCCCTATCAACTACTGAATTTAACAGGTGGATTGATCTCCAATCTGCCCTCAATGGGATTGTCTTAGACCATGAGAGTCGGGATTTGGTAATCTGGGGTCTAGAAAAGAAAGGACATTTCTCTACCAAATCCCTTTATAGGTTCATCACCAATGGTGGTGTGGCCAGTAGACTTGCTGGTATCATTTGGAAATGTAAAATCCCACTGAAAATTAAGTTTTTCCTCTGGCAAGTGTTCAATAATAAACTACAATGTGCACATAGTCTGTCTAAGAGAGGGAGTAGAAAGAATGAATCCTGCTGCTTATGTCGCACCAGTGAAACTGTGAATCACATTTTTTTCGACTGTTCTCTAGCTAAAGTGATCTGGGCTCTTATTCTGGATATTTTCAGGGTACAAGGGTACCCAAAAACTATCAAAGATTTGTCTGAAACATGGCTAATGGGCAAGGGGCCGCTTCCAAATAACTTGATGATGTTCTTGTTTGCTTGTTTTGCTTGGGCACTTTGGACTAACAGGAACAAAATGATGATTGAGAAGAAATTCCCTCGTGCTCCTTTTGACATCGTTTACAATGCATTGTCGCTGATGCAGAGATGGAGTATTTTGCTTAAAGCCAAAGATCGACAACGGGTGGACCAAGTGAAGGATGGCATGCTGCGATGGATACACAACTTCAAGCCGGCGACCACCAGTGCTACTGATGTGTGGGAGCTCTGATTTTGTTTTTGATGTTTAGTCTTTTCTGTCCGCTTGGGGCGGCTGTGCGCGTGGGCGTCTGTTGGTCAAGTTCCATCATGTAATATTCTCCCTTGACGCTGTTTAGGCTTCGGTGTTCTGTCTGGAAACACTGGTCTTCCCAGTGATGTATCGTGCTACCTGCTTTCTTAAAAGCTGAGGTTTTACCTCGTTTAAAAAAAAAAAAAAAAAAAAACACTACATGAGGAAGTGATGGATTCAGCACTGTCACAGAGATACCACGCGCTCGAAAAAGATGACTGCAATCACAATACAGATCGAATTATCTATGCAAACGGGTCCATTTAAAGGTGGAGGAGCAAGAGGAACCAATCAAAGCCTGAGGGAGAGGTCCAGCTCCCCAGCGTGCTCGACAGCATAGCTGGACTCCGACCACCTCGTCTTGTTGCTCGGTCAGGCAGGAGGCACGGCAGCGGCTTCATGAGCAGAAGCCTTCTGCTCGCCCATGCTTGCACTCTTATATTCAACGACGCCACCGCCACTAGTACACAAATGATTTCTCTTGACGGTGGTATTTTATTTCTAGTGGCGTTTTCTCTTAACAACCGTCAGTAAAGATCGAACGCTTACAAACCGCCACTAGAAATTGATTTCTACTAGCGGTTGCTTAAGAAAACCGCCAGTAGAAATAGGTGCATTTCTACTGGCGGTTTTCTTAAGCAACCGCCAATAGAAATAATATTTTCACTGGCGTCGAGTTACATCACCCGCCAGTAAAGCTGGTCCCGAAAAATATCCCGCCCGATGTAAAAGCGAACAAAAACTCAGCGCCAACTCATTTCAAACCAGACAGTGGATGGACTCGAGTTACAATACATGGGACCCACCACTACTCGGCCTTATCCTAGCTTTGCTTTTATCTATCTGTGAGGATGAGGACAGTGCACTCTCCACCGTTCCTTTCTTCTTCCTTTTCTCTACTAGCACTAGTCTCAAACTCTGTGAGCGGCGAGTGGCAGCGAGCCAGTGATGGCTTCTCCCCAGCGTGGTGGTGGCAGCGAGCCAGCGACGGCGTCTTCCCAGCACGCGGCAGCAGCAGGCCGGCGTGTCCCTCGGCGACACATATGCATGGCCCCACCCCCAGCGACGCGGACGGGCATCCCTGCGGATCCGGCGGCGCGGGCGAAGCGGTCCCCATGGATCCAGCGGCGCGGGCGTGCAGTCCCTGCGGATCCGGGCGGCGTGGTGCGGGTCCCTGTGGATCCGGCGGCGCGGTGCGCGCCCACGGCGGCTCCGTCGGGCGTGCGGCCCCCACGGCTGCTCAGGTGGCGCTCCTACGACAGTGCAGCACTGCGAGCGGTGGCATCCCTACAACAGCGCAGCCCCAGTGCCCTGCCAAGGCTCGGCAGCCATGCGACATGTGGTGGCCTGGGTGCAGCCAAGGCGCTACAACGGCGTGACCCAGGTGCTCCGGCGCTCCTGCGTCCAGTTCCTCTGGTAGATATGCATCACTGTGAATCTAGCTAGATCTAGATTTAGAAATATGAGGGCATTAAGTATGTGCTAATTTTATAGTTATTTTGAGATCTAGTTACCCAATTACTATTTGTTGTTCTTTGGATTTCTGAATTCGGGTTGACATATTGTGAGCTGTGAACATGACTACTAATTTGATCTTGGCTGTTGACATTTTATATTAAGCATCGGTAGGGCGCATGGTGCCGTGAGCTCCTCTTTCATTTTTTTTAATTTGCAAAAAATTAACACAGGCGGGTGACCTAACTGGCCGCTAGTACAAATATATGTCCACAGGCGGGTGAGGTAATCGAGCCGACTGTGAAAATCAATTAATACAGACAGGTCAGGTAAGTGAGCCGGCAGTGAAAATAAATTTGTACTGGCGGACTTCTTTTCTCCGTCAGTGAAGAGAACTATTTCTACTGGCCTCCTGCACCGGCGGTTGCCTATAACGCCAGTAAAAACACTTTTAGAGCCGCCAGTATAGTAATTCTCTGTACTAGTGCGTCTCCGGTACCCGTGGCATGGGGCTTGACGGCGGCATTGCGAGCGCCGGTGGTGGAAGCAGCTGCCCTGTGCTCGCGCAGGGCAGCGGCGATCTCCCTCCAGCGCTTGGCCAGGCTGCGCTCGTACTTGTGCGCATTCTGATGGCCGCCTAGAGCCTGTGAGCTGAAGAACTTGCGGTCACAGTATATGCAGACGAAGTAGCGTGGCGGCTCCGGCGAGATCGAGGGGTGGAAGAGGGTGAGCTCAAGGCTGAGCTCCTGCTCCATTATTACACTGCCGGTAGCTACTAGCAATAGCACAGTCTTGGTGATAGGTGTGTCTGTGTCTCTGTATGTGTGTGTGAGAGAGATAGAGAGCTCAGTGCTAGAGACTAGAGAGAACTTAATTTGCAGCAGCAATCATGATAAGAGAGTTTAAATACAGCCCCAAACTTCTGTTGCATTTTTCCGTGAGATCAGGTTAAGTTACTGGAGATCTCAGTACAGCCACCGCACGTTTCCGTTTGGTAGGTGTGTGGCAGTAAGGAACGCAAGAATATCATCAGGTTAAGATGCTTGCCACTTGAGGCGGCCCTGAGTACTAGTATTTGCTCCTGCTGCATGCCGTGTAGAGTTACTAGAGCTTGCTGCGCGTGACTTCCAGTTCCAACCAGTGCATGCCAAGTTGTACCTAGCTAGGCGTGGGCAGTGGGCAGTGGGCAGTCGATCTCGTTATTTCGGACTACCGAAATTCGCTCTTAATTTAAATTTTGGGTCTCTGAAATATTCTGGAACTTCGTTCTAGAACCGAACTGGGCAAAACCCGCTTCTGCCGCCAGCTTATCTTGCATTCTCGATCTTGAGCATGCAAATCAGCATTCTCCATCTGGCAAAGTGGCAACCAGCATCCTTCTATTCTCTGCATCCTGCCAACAGCTCGTACTCCCTCCGTCCTAAAATATTAGTCGTTTTCAATTTTCGTGCCATAAGTTTTACTCGATTTGTAAAAAAAAATATACAATATTTATATCTCGAAATAAATTTACTGAAAAACTAGACACAAATATCTTTCTAATGACATTAATTATGATACTAATTGATGATATTTAATATTTATAAAAATTACTGCAAGTTGTACGTGTGTCCAAAAAGTGAAAGCGACAGATATTCTAGGACGAAGGGAGTACAAGTTTAATACATGATCTCAGCTTTACTAGTAGAACAAGTGTCCAACACAACATTTGGGCATTTCTGCTAGCCGTCTGCCCGTGTCTCGGACGCCGCCTCCCATGACCTTTCCTTGTTCCCATTGACACCGTCACATATATCATCGTCGTAGCTAAGATATTTTCCAAGATGCCCAAAACACCTTTTCTTCACTCGGGCTTCGAACATGGATGATGATCCAAATGTCATTCTTGACTGTCTTGATGCTAGTAACCTTGTGGTGTTGTATATCATGTCAGTACAATTTTAGTTGTCAACAATATGCTCTCAAAGAATTTCATGCATTAGCCCACAGAGCAAGTTGCAGCTAGGACTGGGAAAGCAGCTATTTTTAGCTTCATCTCACACCAATGCCTTGTGAGAGCACGCTTTAAAAGAGCATCAAATGTGAATTGGTTACAAATCCAATCCAATCTTAAGCTGCCCGCCAGTAGTTATTTTAACAAAATAAAAAACCATTACAGACGATCTCGGATGATGATGATCCAGTTGAGCCACGGAATGAAGACGACGAGGAAGAGACCAGCTGGCAGCTAACTATTCAGATCGGATGAGATCAGATGATACGCTCTTGGATGGCGGTGTGTATCAATTCTGCTTTGTTCAGCCGAATGATATGGGCCCAATGATATGGCTTCGACTTCACAACACTATTCAAACTTTCTGCTTAGTTCACATATTTCAGCTAATGATATGGCTTCGAATTCACAACACCATTCAAATTTTCTGCTTTGTTCACATATTTCAGCTGGCCTAGTCATTTTTATTGCTACACAACAAACACATATCCCCTGATTCGTTGCTGCCGGATGAAAATTAAGTGTTGACTTCCTTTTGCTCTTTCGCAGATTCACTGATAATAACCATGTTCGTAGATCAGAGTTGCTGATGCAAGAAGATCGCTGATGTAGATGGCCAATACATTTTCTTGGATTGATTGTCAAGGTTCCAGTTTACTGCTGCTTCAGACATTTAATAATACTAGATATAGCTCATGCTGAGTTGCTCCTTGTTTTTTCTCCTTGTTTAATAATATTAGGTATCAGGTTGCCCTGTTCTCAAGCAGGATGAACTAAGTTCATACGTTGGGTGAACTCTATTTCTAGCAAGAAACTTAGCTCTATTTCGGTTCTCTGGATATCTCTCGCAGCTGCTCCATAGTAGTTACATTCATAACACGGCACCAATATATATGAATATATACTGTGTTTCACTTCGATATCTGTTTGCCTGAATGACTGCAAGCAGTGTTCACTATGCATATATACTGTGTGTTCAGTTTCTCTGATTCAGTTTTTTTTTTTCCCCCGAAAATTCTGAAAGCCTTACATCAGAAAGTTGCATGACTCGCTTGTCCTCTAATCCATGACAACTTCTGGGCAGACTCTTCTTATGAGATGCTTCTGTTTAAACAGATTAACTAAACTGGGCTTGGTATTTTCCAGGATCGATAGTGTGCTTGACTGACCTGCAAGTTTGTTTTCGTTGGGGAACCTAGCCGCTAGCTCTCGCTTTTAAAGATTTTGTTCGGCCCAATAAAGATTACCCACCCGAGAAAAGCCCAATATATACAGGCCTAAAGGAATTGTTGAGCCGAACAAAAAGCAGAACAACTAAACGTTTTCACAGCCTGATGATTTGTGTAAAAGAATATACCGAATATCCCATAACAAAAATAGTTTATCGTGGCTGGCCACCGTGTGACTGTCTCCTTGTCCCATCCAAGTGGTTGACATATAGTGATTGACATGGACGCAGCGTTGCCACGCAAGGATTGGAGTTAATGAACTATTGAGCAAATCCAACCACGCAAGAATCGGAGTTAGTGAATTATTGAGCAAATCCAAAGCTGATCTACAAGTTTCCTTGGTCGTCCCTGTCTATCATCACTCAAAGCACAAGGGATGAACAAGTCGAGTGGCTAAGCAGCATCCATCTGCAAACTGACGATGACATGCATAGTTATTGCAGCTGGTGAAATGTCTATAACCAATAATTTGTCAACAAGTTTGTCCGATTCAGCAGAATTTTATTAATTCTCTGAAGATGAGGCATGGGGTGATTCTCGGCAAACCAAACACACTATTAGTTCATCTAGTTAGACAACCAACATCACCATGAGAAGAGATAAAACCCCACTGTGCCCCATCCGATCGTCATCCTTCTCACAGATACATACACAGCCACCAAGCAAACAACTAAATATTGGGAGCTCCTAAAACAGCAGGGACCGGCCAATCGTTTGAGCGACCATGGCACTCGTGGCAGGTGCCATGCCCAGCGTCATCTTCAAGCTTGGCAAGCTTCTCAATGAGGAGTACAAGCTTCAGACAGGCGTCAGAAAGAAGATCCAGACTCTCACACGCGACTTGGAGAGCATGCACGCCGCCCTCCGCCTGGTGGCGGAGGTGCCGCCCAACGAGCTCGATGACGAGGTGAAGCTTTGGGCACGCGACGTCCGGGAGCTGTCCTACAACGTGGAGGATATCCTCGATACCTTCCTCATCGCCCTCAACAGCCAAGATGAGGACCCAGGCCCAAATAAGCTCACACGTGCCGCAAAGAAGATCGGTAAGCTGTTTAACAGGAGCAAGGCTCGTCATAAGATCGCTGGTATGATCGATACTATCAATGAGAAATCCATGGAGGTGGCTGAAAGGCATCGTAGGTACAGAGCTGATGATATTTTGGCCAAGCCAGCCATGGCATCAACCATTGATCCCCGGCTTGCAGCTATGTTCAGAGAAGTGTCACAGCTCGTTGGCATCGACACGTCAAGAGACAAGCTCGTATACATGCTGTCGCCATCCGAAGAAGGCAATGACAGTTTGTCAAATGACAAGCTGAAGATAGTTTCTATGTTTGGAGCTGGTGGATTAGGCAAAACTACTCTTGCCAAAGTAGTGTATGACAACCTTAAGCCTCAGTTTGATTGCGGCGCTTTTGTTCCGGTTGGCCAAAATCCTAACCTGCAGAAAGTGCTCAGGGACATTCTCATAGATCTCGACAAGAATGTATACATGAATTTTAATATGGAAAAGTTGGACGTAAGGCAACTTCTCAATGAACTCCGAGGATTCCTTCGAAAAAAGAGGTACACATATATTTAGTTCCCCCAAAACCAGTACTTTACAATGACAAGTGTTAGTCCATACATATTGTTGTATTATGTATGATATGGTATAGGTTATGTATTAATTAATTTCTTCGAGTGATATGCAAACCATTCCAAACATATAGTTTTACCACTTTGACTCCGAAGGAACTTTCGAAGTCAATAATTACAATGCATTAACTGATCCATAAAACAGTGGCAGCTAATTATTTCCAACCAGGTGATTAGAAAGATTCAAAGCGATCAGGGACATACCAAACGTCCTTACTTTCCAGCATAGTTAACTCAAGAAGTCTACTACTACAAATTGTTTTTTACTACATATCAAATTTGGATGAGTGATTATATTTTTCATAGGTGCATTCTTTACTGTTAATATTATAGTTACTTTTGTGATCAGTTCATTGCTTTTCCGTGACCGCGTCATATTTCATTGGTTCATTGCTGGCTATTTTATATATAAAGATTCAGAACAGATAGAAACTAATTCATTTGGTTAGTTATTTTTAGTGGTGCTGACTAGACATATTGTATCTGTACTTTAATATCTTATAGCTCTTGCACTTTTTTTTTGCTATGGATAGGTATCTTGTTGTTATTGATGACATATGGGAGCCTCAAGTATGGGAAACAATAAAATTAGCTCTTGTTGAGGACAGTTGTGGATGTAGAGTAATCATAACTACTCGTAAAATTGAAGTTGCCAAAGAAGCTGGGGAGGTTTACAAGTTACAACCACTTTCGTATTGTAACTCTAAAAGGTTATTTTATACGAGGTTATTTGGTGGTGAAGATAAATGCCCAAATAATTGTCCATATGAGTTATCTGATCGGATTCTAAAAAGTGCGGTGGAGTTCCACTGGCTATCATCACCATGGCCAGTTTGTTGTTGGGTAAATCAAAAAAAAATGGATTAAGGTATGCAACTCTCGTGGTTTTTGTCAAGATAAGGATGATAGGCATATGGAAAACACTATGCATATATTGTCTCTAAGTTACTATGACCTTCCTGGTCATTTGAAGACTTGTTTGCTGTACCTAAGTGTATTTCCAGAAGATTCTCTTATTGATAAGTATTCTTTGATATGGAAATGGATAGCTGAAGGATTTGTTGAGGACAAACCAGGGCGTGGATTATTTGAGGTTGGAGAGGAATACTTCCATGACCTCATAAACAGAAGCATGATTCAGGGAGTGGATTCTAAAGTATATGGCATTGTGGATGGTTGTTATGTACATGATATGGTGCTTGATCTCATCGTTTCCATCTCACATGAGGAAAATTTTATTAGTGTTGATGGTACATTAGCACAAAGCCACACCCGCCGGTTAGCCCTCAAAAATAGAGAGCTCAATCTCACTCGGGATACTAATGTGAACCTACCACAAATGAGATCATTTATAGTTTTGCATTGTGATATTGCTAAGTGGGCCTTGCATCCAAGGTTAAAACTCATCCGTGTGCTAGCTTTGGAGGGTTGCACATTTAGAGAAGGATGCCACAGCCTTGAGCATATTGGAAATCTACTTCATTTGAGGTACCTTGGGATTCAAGGTTTTCTGTTTAAATATCTCCCAGAAGGAATAGGTGCCCTGAAGTTTCTACAAACTTTGAACTTAGAGAGTACTGGAATTCTGGAGTTGCCGTGTAGCATTGGCAGGCTAACTCAGCTAGTATGCTTACGTGCTCGGCAGATCAGTGCATCAGATGTAGTAATAGGGAGGTTGACTTCACTGGAGGAGCTACAGATAAGTGGACATTATAACAATGGTGAGTCCCAGAGGAAGTTTGTCAAGGATCTAGGAAACCTGTGTGAACTCAGGGTGCTTAAGGTTAGTAATATAAGGAATATGGATGAGTGCATGCAGATAGATTTGGTGCAGTCTCTTAGCAATCTCAAGAAGATGCAGCATCTCGTACTGGGTCATTCAATTAGTACTGTTAATATGAATGCCTGGGATGTAGCAGTACCCACTCCAGGTCTACGGTGTTTGTTTCTTCCTTATATGATGTTCCCCAAGGTTCCATCATGGATTAATTCTAAGCATCTTCCTTGCCTCTCCCACTTGGAGATACGTGTGGATGACGTGGATGAGGAGGGTCTCAATGCACTGGGCGGATTGCCAGAACTCTGTTATCTCAATCTGTTTTCATGGGGAACAATTACTAGTAATACTCAAGCAGATGGCTGCTTCCAGAAGTTGAGATCCCTGGTGTTGCCTTATTTGATTGTCCAATTTGTAGCCAACAAAGATTCGACTGCTTTGTTTACAATCTGCCCAATGTCTAGACTAGTACCAGGCATTGGAAACAAAGAAGACTGCAGAGTAGTATCTACCGTTGTTATGCCAAACCTCGAGGAGCTTGAGTTTTATGTAAATGTAAATGAAATGATGCTGAACAACGTCACCGGCTGTGACGATCTTGGGTTGGAGTACCTCCCAGCGATTCGCAGAGTCAAAGTTCACTTCTGGTGTGACGATGCCTTTGAGGATGACGTGGAGAGAGAGGAGGCTGCACTGAGACACGCAATTCAAGTCCATCCCAACCGCCCCTTACTGCAAATTGAATACTGTGGTGAACATTTTTTGAAGAGGTGCCTACTGCCTACTCACATATATTCATTTTAGTGTCCTTTCAATCCAATCTTGAGCTGGTCTCCATCTGTTTTAACAAAATTCCTGTGTCACAGACGATCGGATGGTGATAATGATAATTATTCAGACGCACAAGCGGACAAGCTACCATCTGCAATGGCGAATCCAGGTAAGGATGTCATCTCTCCCATGGGTAGCATAGTCTGCGATTATTGTCAGCTGCATTTTCTACTGCTTCTTGTATTGTGTGTGCGCGCACACACACACAAGTCCATTGGTTCACTGGTACAATATATTCATTGAAGAGTTCTCCTCTTGACTTCCCATTGCTCTCTGTCGCAGATTCACTAAGGAGAGATTGTTGTAAATCAGAGTTACTTTACTGATGAAAGTAGTTTTCTGGTGTTACTGTCTTCGGTGGCGGGATTGCATGGTGTTTGGTTTGATATGGATGGATTGTTTCCGAATCATCCGATGCTAAGATGGAACCTCATGAACGGTGTGGGGTTTGCTGAT
This sequence comes from Chrysopogon serrulatus, assembly GCA_015844335.1. Lineage (NCBI taxonomy): Eukaryota > Viridiplantae > Streptophyta > Magnoliopsida > Poales > Poaceae > Chrysopogon > Chrysopogon serrulatus. Next base: position 397,898 of record JADLZL010006151.1, on the reverse strand, counting down.
CTCCAGTCCATACTGGATGACGTTTTTCATGGAACCAAGCACACTGCGTCGAAGCACTCGCCGGGCTGCGAAATCTAAGTTCAGGGCAGCTAATCCTACTGTCCAAGTGCAGAATGTGCTTATCAAGCAGTGAGAACATATAACCTCATGAATATGGGCTTGGACGACGAGGCACTCTGAACTCCTACCATCAGGTGTTCGCTGCAGATATGTAGTAAGCGAAGAGGAAGACCATCAGGGTGCTGTTTCCTGGACAAGGACGACATTGTGGCAGTGTGTTCACCTGACTCTTGGGCTCACTATCAGATAGTTTACCGCTTCATCGTCTATAGCAGACATATGGCCATCGTTTCCTTTCGTAGCAGATCGACACTATGTTGTTAGTGTGTTGTATTTCGCCTTTGGCGGATTCTCGGCCACCGTTGTTTGGTGGATACTTTGGCACGCCGTCATATGCTTGGGGGCTCATCTTGGCTGCTGCATGGATTCATCTCCTCTTGGTTGTGGGTTCGCTGTTTTTTTTCTTTGCAGCTTTGTGTGTCTTTGGGGCTGTTGTGGTGAGCCTAGATTTACTGGCATATCCTTATAATGTTCAAACTCTATTTTTTCTTAATAAAAAACGTATCCTAGTGGTACCGTCGAGAAAAAAGACATGGAGCACATGGGCCGTTGCATACATGGTGTCTCTAGCTTGATCTATTATAGGTGAACTCTATTTCTGTGTAACCTCCAGTTTTGTTTCTCTTGAAAAATTCTATACTCATTGACCAAGTATAATTTAGTTTTAGATTATTTAGATTTAACAAGCATAAACCCTACATGATTTTAAAACTTAATTATTCATGATCCAATGAGCATAAAATTTTAAGGGTTAATTGGAATTGTACCATTGCAATTTTTATGGATTGGAAAACTGCCATTACTATTCATCATATTGGAATGATGCCATTACAAATTTACATGCATCTGAGATATACCATTTTGTACGCTCTAGATACTGTTAGGCCCACATACAGACATCTGTATTTTCGTATGTCCAAAATACCCCTGATACAACCTCTCTGTCCATCTCAATGACAGTGGGGCCTAGCGTCATCCCCTCCTTCCTCCAGCTACGAGTCTTCTCCTTCCTCCAGCACGGCCAATCTTCCACAAGGCCAACGGTCGTCGAGGGGGCTGTAGAGGCCGGCGTGCAGTGGCAAGGTGGCGCACCTTCTCCCATTGACCATTCTCCGGAACAAGGCCAACTTCTACCAAATCACCTCGCTCTTGTGCGCATACTGGTCGCCGACGTCCTCCACCGTCGAGGCCCGCGTGGGATCTGCAGCAGCGCCGGTGGCTGCGCACTAGGGTGCAGCGGCGCCAGGGCCGATGGCTGCCCGATCCGCGGCGAACTCGCGCCCGCTGTGCCCAGTTTGCGGCCGGCCGCCCCTGCTCTGCCCAGTAGTGCACCGCCGTTGGTCCAGCAAGCACGTCGCACAGCGTACGTCCGGCAAGCACGCCGGAGGACGAGATGTGTGTGGAGTGCTTCAATGTGACAGTGTAAGGCACAGGTGGAGTCATTAAGCCGTGAACGCGTGGACACAGTCACAGAACCATCGCTGCTTGTGTCCTTGTAGACAGGGCGACAGGCTCGCCGGCCAATTGCTTGCTTGAGTGATGTGTTGTACGTGGACTCGTGGAGGCCTATGGCCATGCGTCGCCGCCGGATTTACCTTGGGTGTGGAGCTCCTTGGCCGCGTGGCAAGGATACGGGCCGGTGGGAGTAGGCGGCTTCCGGCGTCGGCTTCAGCATGGTCTGTGTTTGGTCGCTGGTGACTAGACATCGATTGATGAATGGGGAATGACTGAACGACAGTGTGTTGTCTGAATGGACCGAGGAAGGGGATGACTAGTGGGACCCATGCGTCAGCAAGTGTAGGGGATGACACCTGGGCCCTGCCTATCATTGAGATGGAGAGAAGGGCTATAACAGGGGTATTTTGGGGTATACAGAAATACAGGCGTCTGCATGTGGGCCTAAAGGTATCTAGAGCGTACATAGAACGTGGTATATTTCAGATGCGCACACAATTATAATGGCACCATTCCAATATGAGAAATAGTAATAGTAGTTTTCCAATCTGTGAAAGTTGCAATGGTATGGTTCCAATTAACCCAAATTTTAACTACATTTCAATCATAAAATAATTAGGTCGCTATAAAAATTTTACCATAATTACAGAAAAAAAAATTTCTATGATTTTTAAAGATCCAGTCAAAATAAATATAAAATAAAAAGACAAAATCACCCTCAAAACTACTCTCAGGACATACCTTTTGAAAAAGGTGAGTGTAGTGATTTGCCCGGTTTTAGGATTCAAAGAGGACAAGTAGATTTTTGTAAGAGTTAAGGGAGAAAAGGTTAACCTTTTCCTTTACCAAATAGAAAAATCATATGCGCGTGTTCCTACGAGTCGTGCTTATGAGTTATGACCAGCCTAATTGGGCTCGGTGATGATTCGGGCCAAACCAAGCTATCTAGACATGGCCGCTTCCAGATCAGTATTAATTGTGCGGCATCTACGAGTTGATTGGATTCGAACAGGCCCATGTATACCTCTTTGCAAAAAAATATCTAGATAGAGCAATGTCATCCATCTTTTTTGCAATGTCATATGATACTAGGCTGAGAGCAATAGAAAAGCCATGTATACCTCCCTTACATTCCACTTATCACATAGAAAAGCAAAACAATAGGCTGTGAGCCAGTGGCCGGTACAAATCGTAGTGATATTTATTCGACAAGTTCTAGAAGTTATCGATGACAACCAAGGAGGCTAGAAGAACTACACTCAAGTTTAGTCGAGGAGAAGAACTACGCCCACTGATGCTCTACCATGACTCTGATGGTCACTCATGAAGAAGGAGCCTTCACCCGCTAAGGTGCTATGTCTACACTAATGCAGATAGGAGTGAGTTCATCACTAGAATATTATATTTAGGTGTGTTACCAAGTGTTGTAATACCCTATAACTTGTACTTTTACGATGTATGAACTGTGGTATCAACTGTACAACGATAACGTCACAACCTAGTTTTCCTTAACTATTGAATTATGATGTAATTTGTGGATTTTCCTGTAATAATCATGAGTCGTTATAAGAAGGCTTGTTTGGAAAGCATTTGTAGGTGGAGTTTTAAATTGAGACGCTTCAAAAAGGAGACGCTGCTTATTAGATAGTTATAGCGAATGACGTGATGCGCACCTCTCATTCCAATGGAGATAAATGCATTGGAAATATTTTACTGCGATGCACATATATAATTAGAAGATTAGCAAACCAAGTAACATCGTCAAGCCTTCAGATCAAGAGAGTTTATTATGGAGATTCTGAAAACGGACATCGGATCTACTATGCACACGACAAGATGAACTAGAGAGTTTGTAGTTGTTGAAAACTAGAAATTCATAAACAGATTTCAGTCCAAAATCAATTCCAGAAATTTCTTAAATCATTTAAAATCCCTGAAAATAGTTTTAAACACCAAAAATCTAGCAAAATAGAAATAATAGAGGTATATTCAAATTTGAGAACCCAAGTAATTTTCTATAGCTCATGAAAATAATTTTTATGACATCTCCAATAAGATTTCTCTTGGTTTCTGCCAAAAACTATACCCCCAACCGTGGCTTGCCAATCTGGGCTTTGCCAAGCTGGGGAACCCTCACACTTAAATGCGGTGTGCACAAAAACTGCAGTGACTTATGAGGTTGTCCCAACTAAAATGTCCGTACGTGTTTTTTTAGAAAAAACAGGTAGCATGGGTGAATGTCATCTTCTTTCATGACCCAACAACGCTACAATAATAGAATATCAAGCAAATACTGACACGCATTGAACTTGTGGTCCGTTTTTATTTATCATTTAAATCTTTCTTAGGGCGTTCTCGATGACTGGCTGTTTAGCTAGCTTGATGTAACGTGGTAAGAAAAAAGTCGGAGATAGAGTAGTCACTAGTGATGAATAAATAACTGGTCTATTTTATATAGTCCAAAAATATAAGAGGACAATATGGATCCAATAGTACATAAATATATAAAATAATCTTTGCTCTTGTCCTCACCTCCATGTCAACTAAGTACGTAGCTAGTACTATTGGAGACTGCCCTATATAGGAAGGATTTATAGCAACACCCCCTCCTGTTTTTTACGGCAGCTCTATACTAATGTGCTGCTAAAACTGTCTCGATACAGCTTCCCCAAAGATCTTGTTTGGCTACTTATGAATACACTCCAATCCATACGATATGAGAGAGAGTAAAGTGTATTTTAGTTCAAATTCTACCTCAATTCCTCACAAGTTGTATGGATTAGAGTGTATTTGTATGCAGCCAAATAAAGTCTAAAATGGATTTGTAGGGGCTGCTGGTGTCATCATAGTGAGCCATCCCAAGAGTGGGTTAGTGTCTTTAAATGGCTCTATTTGTAGGACAACTCGATATAGAGCTATTTGTCGAGGGATGGTTATAACATCCTAGACGTCACAAAAGCTCAAAATGTCACTAACATCGTCCATTCCCTCATGCCAAAGACTAAAACCTAGCAACATAAACCCATGAAAACGATATGCAGAAGCTAGAACAACTATAAAACCACGATTAAGAAAGATTCCACCTCAATTAATATTATTAAACCACTTCACAAACTTGTTGCTTATGATCCCAATTGCTAGTATGGTTTTCCACGCTAAATGTCTAATTGGGAATGATTATATTTTTACCTTCTTATTATGTGCTTTGGCAACTCAGGCTTTGTCTTTATCCATGTCCTTGAGAGTATTAATTCTTCTATCGCTTAGCTTGTTGACTTTATTGATTATCAAATGATGATACATAGCATCAGATGATCATTTTGCTTGGCATTTTTTTCTGCTGCTTGGGCTCGCTTTGTATTTGGTCGTCCATTGTTGTTTCATCTTGGCACTAATCTGGTTTTTTAAGTTTTTCCCATGGTACAAATCAAACTAAAACATAAAAAATCCTATGGAAACAAATTAAGTAAATATCATGCATACACACAAAATAATAATAATGTTCAATAAGATTGCTAAGGACAGAGGGAATACATAAACATATTAGATTATTCATGACACATACAACTGTGGATAGTGTCTATGGCCTTATTACAAAGCATCAAGAGGAAACAAATAGGCTTGTGAACACACACACACCCATAAACATGCACACCATTGTTCAAATAGTTGAGACCAATAGAAGGATTGATCAACTAGATGTTGCCTTATATGGTCAAAATTTTATTTGGAGATTAACATAACATGGCCATAGCTTGAAGCAATGCAACATATGCATATGAATGGCCTCCATATGCTGGTTGCAATGCAACCATAACGTTTTAGGCTTATGCTTCCATCTTAGCAACTGCTGCCATTTCATCCATCTTAGCAACCACTGTCAAATTAAATATGGAAACACCATTAGCACGTTGAGTTAATTGTGCAATAGAAATATAGTATAAGATGTCTTCTTGTTGCAGGTAACGCACTTGAAGTTGTGAGATGGGACGTGATTACATGGACATTAACGATATTACATGGAAGGCCACATGTATGTTACTCCATGATAACAGTATTACATAGAAATATAGTATAAGATGTCTCCTTTGTTTTGGTCGTTTCTCCATCCCAGGACGTTTGAAAAATTTTAATCTCAATATCTGATTTTTACTATATTCAATGCTCGTTTGGATGATGTGGCCCTCGATCTAGCTGCCTGGGAAGCATTTGTGGGGGTGGTTGGATCGACAGCCACCCATACAAATAGTGATGACATTTCTAGGGACAGTAGGAATAGCTTGTTTGGAAAGCATTTGTAGGGGTGGTTTTAAATTGAGACGCCTCTAAAAGCCTCTAAAAAAGGAGGCGCTACTACCATGCTTTTTGTAGCAGTGATTCATTATTAGACAGTAGTTATAGCAAACACGTGATGCACACCTCTCCGATAATTTCATTGGAGATATACATTACTGTGAAGCACATATATAATCAGAAGATTAGTAAACCAAGTAACATCGTCAAGCCTTCAGATCTGGAGTGTTATTGTGGAGATTCTCAAAACGGAAAACGGCTCTATTACGAGCACGACAAGAGAGAACTAGAGGGTTTGTAGTTGTTCAAAACTAGAAATCCATAAATAGATTTCACTCAAAAACAATTGCAGAAATTGCCTAAATCATTTAAAATCCCTGAAAAATAGTTTTAAGCACCAAATTTAGGGAAATTAAAATAATAGAGGTATATATATTGAAATTTAGGGCTCACGAAAATAGTTTTACGGCATCTGAAATTAGATTTCGCTTGGTTTATTTCTCCCGAAAACTGTACCCCAACCCTGGCTTTCTCAATCTTCGGAACCATCACACTTAAATGGTCTGCACAAAACTGCAGTGGCATATGGGTGTTCCGTGTGCCAACTAAAATAACTGTACATCTACCTTTTTCTTCCATATACTACCATATTACTAAACCACTTCACTAAGTTGTTGCTCTTCGTCCCAATTGGTAGTATATGGTTTTCCACACTAGATCTCTAACTTGGAATGATTTTCTTTTCACCTTTTTATTATGTGCTCGGGCAACTCAGGCTTTGTCTTTATCCATGTCCTTGGGAGCCTTAATTCTTTTTTCGGTCAGCTCATCGACTTTTATTGATTACCAGATCATGATACATAACATCAGATGCTCATTTTGCTTGGCATTCTTCTTCTGCTTCTTGGGCTCGCTTTGTTTTTGGGCCATTGTTCTAGTCACTAATCTGTTTTTTTTAGTTTCCCTATAGTACAAAACTAACTAAAACATAAAAAATCGTATGGGACCAAATTAAGTAAAAATCATGCATACACATCTAATAATAGTAATATTTGAATAAAATTGCAAAGGCCAGAGGCAATACATTAATATATTAGGCCGTTCGTGACACATACAACGTTGGAAAGTGTCTCTTGCCTTATTACAAGCATCACGAGGAAATATATAGGCTTGTGAGCGAACACACCCTATACACATGCACACCATTATTCAAATAGTTATGACCAATACATGGATTGAACGACTAGTAGTTGTTGCCTTATACGGTCAACATTTTATTGGAGATAAACATTAACATAACAAGGCCATAGTAGCTTGAAGCAAAGCAACATATGCATATGAAGAGCATCCATATGCTGGTTGCAATACAAACATAATGTTTTAGGCTTGTCCTTCCTCCATCTTAGGAACTGCTGCCATTTCTTCCATCTTATCAACCACTGGCAAATTAAATATGGAAATACCATTAGCACATTGAGTTATTTTCAATAGAAATATAGTATAAGATGTCTTCCTGGTGCCCGTAATACGCTTCAAGTTGTGAGATGGGACGTGATTGCATGGACATTAATGATATTAAATGGAAGGCCACATATGTGTTATTCCACGTCATCATACAAAGCTTGAATGTACATATATCAAAGGCATTTGGAACATACTAAGTTTAGTGAACTTACCGGTATCAGACAGGAAACAAGGGAAACAACAAGTGTTCTTGCAGATTGTGTCGGAGCCACCAGCAGAAATACAAAGAGAACAACATGCTTTTGCCTGGGGAGCTACACAACAGCTGCACTGTGCCGCCATGGCCGAGTTTTCAGTGATGCTAAAGATGAGCAAGGACATGATCATCATCAAAGTGGTAGTCCCCTTTCCCTCCATTTTCCACCTCTTGCTGCTGAGACCTGACTGGTTACCTAGCTAAGTTCTTGGTGTGGTGTTGAGAGAGGTGCGTTGGGAATGGATGTTGCCAGCTCCAATTTATAGGCAGCTGCGTTATGTTATGATATGGACAAATTGAGAATGGGTGAAAAGTCATGTAGTATTCAATATGACAGTGGCAACAATTGATGACTTATCTTATGATATCAGATGATAAGTATTGTGTACTACGTGCAATTTTATCCCCAGTATTCATACTTCAATCCCCACATTTACAACTTGCACGTACTATAGGCACACCCAATTATTACCATATTTTTTTTGTTCAGTTCCCTTTTCTAGTTTATTTGTTTGTGCATGTCTCAATGTTATTTTAACACATACAATCTAGTTATATTCAGCAATGTGAAAATAGCAACTTTGCTTGCTCAAGATTCAGTATAGAAGGATAATGTACTTAACACGGCTGCCAATGTGAAGTATACCAGTCTATTGGCAGCACTCCTGTCAACTACCCGTGTGAATGTCGAAAATTGAATGAGTCCAGTAGGGTTGTCAACAAGAAGTTTACATCTAGACAGCAGCTGGAGTAGCTGGAATCTTTGATGGACAAAAAAATTGATGAATGTTATTTACAGGGCCAATATATTTTGTGTGTGGATGGGTAGTAATAAGGTGGTCGAGTTATCCTTGTAATCATCGATGTCTCCACAATCACAGATGAGAAAACAAGGGCATAGGGTATTGCCTCTCGCTGTGGTCTGAACCTGGGTAAAAATTGTGTATGTTGCTAAGTCCTTGTGCTGTTGTAAGGACAAAGCATGTACGTCACTGAGACTTGTCATTGCTACCTGCCGACGCTGCGAGGTCGATCGTTGAGACTTAGCTTGCGAAGAGATCAATACAGATTAAAAAACATTTCTATATATTGATCTGTCGATGGCGGCTCAAGTAGAAAATCTCGCTGGAGGACACTTAGCTATATATGTGTTTTGTTTTGAGAAAGCTAAAGGACAGTTTTTGTGTGTGTGTGTGTGTGTGTGTGTGTGTGTGTGTGTGTGTGTGTGTGTGTGGTCTCGTTATATATATAGCAATTGTAGCTAGTAAAGGACGGTAAGCATAAAATATGCTTTATATCATGATCGAATAGAAAGGGAAAGGGAGAGAGGGGAACTGGACTCTAAAGTTTATTAGTCAGCTACTGCAATTAACAATATTGTGTGAGCCATGTATTATTATTAAGGGATGATAATGTATATCTTATTAGTAGTATCCAACTAGATAGCAAGGGACATTACATGTATATAATATATATACAACCAGCAGCACGCATGGCTGGTAGTGTCCCTGGTCCTATCGAAGCAGCTACTTCATCTTGGTGTAAGGGCTTGTAGCTTTCAATTTTAATGTGTTCTTTCTTACAGAAAAGTAAGGAACGATTCTGAAGTGGTACTCAGGAAAGTAGTAGCCGTGTAAATCAGTCATTGGTTAAAAGCAAGCAATTAGTTAGCAATAGTAGCAATTCCATTTCTAAAACCATGGATATAGACTTTCAAATGGCTAGCAGCTTCCCGACGGCCGAGATGTACATTCGTACAAAGTAATTTAGTACAGTTGAAAGGATTGTCATTTCCGGAGATACAGGTGGTAACTTAGAAATGAAAATAGGTTAGCAGCTGATCTTCTAACCACTGCTCAAAAGAAAAGGTAGTCGACATCTCTATATAGCGCTGTCCAAAGGTGACGCGTACATATAGGCTGTCCGAAGCATGCAGATCGGTATAACGTTTTGTCGACATGTGTCACACACAAAGAATATGTAAAGGCTGGTACGTATCACGTACGTTTGGTTCTACGTGTGTATTACATGTATTGAGTCCCCGTGCCGCACAGAAATAACTGTATGAATTCTTCGGTTATAGGATCATATAAAATGGTGTCTCGCTAAATCTTACGGCCTTATTTAGATGTGTATATATCCACCTCAACCACAGTAGAGTGGAACTTACACTAATTTTCATTCCAATCCACTTTAACACACGTGGATTGATGTCGATACATGAACATCTAAATTAAACAAGGCCACAGTGGTTTGACCTGGAAATGGTAGGACCATCGATGGTAAAAAATAGCCAATAAATTGATCTGGCGACATGTCAGGATCTACCTTATCATTTATCAAACCTGATCTGCCAGACGTTCGGTGGTATGCCATGACTGCTATGATGTCTCACGGCTGAAAAGGATCAAGATCATGATATTTAACTTCTTTCTGAATTGTGGACACTGTTTTGTACTCACTCCGTTATGTGGATGACCACGGACCATCCCACATTATGTGTGCATGAGTTGGTTGTTAGTTGTTGCCTGAATCAGAATTCCAATCCATGCCCTGCTGTCCTCCCGAATGGCTATTTAAGGACCACGCAAAACGCGAGGACATGGCGCCTGCAACTGCAGCCTGCTGCCCCTTCCATCGCCGTGTTCGCCATGGAAATCTCTAGCAGCCACTACAATGCAATTTATTAGTTGATGAGAGAGTCGAAATCAATGCCGCAGCAGTATCTCGGTATGGCATCATCACAGTAATCACTAAAATCATCGCTGTGGACATAATTTGGGTTCATTTTATTTCATTCCTGAAAAAATCAGGTCCATTTTATGAAAATATTTACTGGTCCCTTAGTTCAGGGAATAGACCCAAACACAATGTTGAAGTCGCCTTAAAAAATCAAGACTTTTGTGAATATACGGATGAATGGAAAGGCGGGTTTTACACGAACCTAAAATTTAAATAGGCTTAACATTTCATATATCCATACAATCTTACAGTGAGATTATATTAGCTCCACTATATCAAACAGGTCGATGAATTCTTTTAACAAGTGTTTAAAGCCAACTAGCTAGCTGACCATAGCTGATTTAGGCTAATTTTAGTTTCATGTACTAACTAGCTATGTGTAGCTAAGCCCGCTCTTAGGTGTCGAAGCAAGCTGTCGGGAAATTCACATTAGCAGTCCACAAAAAAATGAGGCACAACCATATTGATTATAGGCTGTTTTTTGAAACAAAGGTGGAACCTCTGCAAATCAATTAAGACGAAACAAAAATTTTGTACAAGAGGATTAGCTCGACGAATTGCCAGAACGACACCCAAAGGGCTAACCAATCCATGCGATGTGATAGAGCATAGAAACAACACACTACCCTAGCTCATCGTTGCCGAGCATGGAAGCAAAGCTGCCAGTAGCTCCAGCTTACCATGGCAGGCCCCTAACTATCCACCCACAGAAGGACACAAAGCAAACGCCGCCTCCAGTCATCGTTGCCAAGCTAAAAGACATGCTAAGAGCAACTCTGAATTCTGATCTCAAACTCGTGTCACACCTCCAGCAGATGCAAACAAAGAGCAACTGCCGAAGGAGACATCGAGGCCACGGCGAAATTCCTAATGTGACACCTTCGAGAAGGAAGCGGCGTTGATAGCGCCACCATCGCACATCCAAAGTAGATCACCCCCAACAGGGAGACGATGCCGGTGGGAAATGATGCCCACCGGAATCACCATCGCCAAGACTTCCGTCCAAGAATCCTCTAGCATAAACATCGGGCCAAGAAGCCTGACCTCCTTGCCTGCCATCTAGCACCACCATCTTCATCACCGTACCACCCCAAGAAGCCCTCTAGAGGGGAATCAATGCGCTGGATGCATACAACCACCGCACAGCTACGGCGGCTGCCACCCGCTCCGACTGAGCCACACATAGGGTCGGACCTAGCTCCGCCACTTGCGTCGGCTCAGGCCACGCCACGGTTACTACCGAGTACCGCCAGTAGCCCCGAGGTGCGAGCCCACCACAATGGGTGCCTGCCCATGCCCTAAGGGCACCGCATCTAGCTGCAAGGCCTAGAATCCGGTGCCCCTACCAGCACCACTGCTTTCGTCATGATTGGCCGTTGCAATTGGTCCCACCCGGCCAACCACAACTAGGCACAAGACGACAGGAGTGGCCATAACTGACCACCGCTGCAGCAGGTGCCCCGCTAGCCGAACGTGGCTGCCCCAATTATGAAGGGAGGTGGCGAGCGAAGGAAAAGATACGGAGAGCCCTTCCATCGCCCTCACGCCCCTGCACGAGCCCAATCAGCCGTCATCACCAGAACTGCCCTTGGCTAGGTTGTTTTAGGCCACTTGACCTAGCTGCTATGCCATGCTGAATGCCGCCCTGGCCGCTAGATTCGAAATCCATGGGTTGGCAGGTCCGGTTGGACACCACCTCGGCGCAAGTATATTTGGCCCAGCAACAGCCAACCGCCACTGCATCCAACGTCACTGTCGCCGCCATGACATATGGAGGAGGGGATGAGTAGGGGAGAAGGAGAGGAGCCCCCACCCGTCCCTATGCGCATGCATGCGAACTAGCTGACGTCGCCACAGCCCCGAAAGCCACCTCCGCCTAGCACCACGCCAAAACGCAAGAAAAGGAGAGGCCCCGCTGCCGCCATCCCAACCGGCCACATGGCCATGCCGGCGGCTAGCTCCGGCGGTGGCACGGCGAGGGAAGGGGAGACAAGGTGGTGGTGGCTAGGGTTCTAGGGTGTACCCATGTCACGTGGGAGCAACGCGGGGCCTCGGTAGCAGCGATTTGATTATTAGTTGTTGGTGTAGGTCTAATGATGGGGCTATAGGATTTCGCCTACATATATTGGTTTTTAGACGAACTATATGTATATATTTTTTTTTGATTTGTACATGTATTACATATATATGTACATTGCATCAACGGCTTTGTCGCTGACCAAACTTTTTTAAAACAAAAACTAAACGAGAAATCAAATATGCATGCGTGAATGAGCGCTAATTCAATTCGTTTGTTCACGGCATTAATTAGTGTACTGGATGGTGCCCTTGGGCCACAAGTTTGTTGACTCTTGATTGCTCGGCCTGGGAAAGTGTTTGTTGGGCCAAAATAATTGGACCAGCAAAGCCCAGGGCGGAAGATGTCAAGAGGGCGATTGTTGGGCATCACAAGAAAAAAAAAAGAACATTTGCGTCTAACATATAAAACAGGCACACGATTCAGTTTAGAGAGAATTAGTATATGGCTTTGAAAAAAATATCTCTTGGTTCTATGTTTTTTTTCTTGAACTTTGCTCTATGGTCCTGAAATGAATTTTGAGTGCTTGTATAGTCTTTCCACTATTACACAATATATTTCTGTTGACACTAGCGTTTTATTTCTACTGGCGGTTTTTCTTGAGAACAGCCTGCAGAAATCGGTCCTATTCCACCTGTAGAAATACGATTTTTACTGGCAGTTTTCTTAAAAACCGCCAAGAAAATCGACTATTTCTACAGGTGGATTTCTTAAGGAACCACCAAGAGAAATCGATTTCTACTAGCGCCTCCTTAAGAAATCCGTCGATAGAAATAGTTCGAAATTGATTTTTTGAGTTTTTAAACTTCCTCGATGGAGAAACTCCCAAAATAAAAGTTATAAATCTCGAAAATTTATGAAACTTTGTAGTTGAAAATTTTTTCATTTGAGATCATCTTTTTATGGAAAACTACAATGAAATTTTGAAATTTAAAATTCAAATTTTGCAAATGACCTCGGATGGAGAAACACTTTCAATAAAAGTTGTAGATCTCAAAAAGTTATGAAACTTTGTAGTTCACCACTTTTCATTTGAATTCGTTTAAACCCTCAAATATTCAATTTTCCGTCGGGATTATATAATATGTGTGGAACAAAAATGACATTTAGTCACAAGTAATTGTATGGTGCAGTGGTAAGGGAGGGCTCATGCGAAACCAAGGTCACGAGTTTGAACGCCACCGGCCTGTAGCACACGATTTTACGCGAAAAATGTGCGACTTCTACAGGCTTTGTGGTTTCAAAAAAAAAAAATTTGCCGTTTAAAAAGTATTATTTTACTATTTTTTAACATTTTTCTAGGCATCAATTTTTTATACGCGGTTCTCTTAAGGGGACCGCCTGTAGAAATCCTATTTCCATTAGCGGTTCTCAAACAACCGCCAGTGGAAATGGCTCATTTTTTGGCCTCCTCTCCCACTTGCGGTTGCAAAAAATACCAGTGAAAATGGGAAGAGAACCGCCAGTGGCAACCTTCTGTGTACTAGTGTCCGTTAGTTTTGGCCACATAACGGTGTTACGTGCATGGTAAAAAGATCGTTTTGCCCCTGCCAAAACAAGGCCATGTTAGTTTGTCCAAAATTTTTCGGTGCCTAACTTGCCACACTTATGCTTAGCTTTGTGTTTTCTTATTCCCTGGGAGCACCTAGATTCAGTTTTTCTTTTTATTTCCTGGGAAACATGAGAAATGATGCTCGGGCTCATCATCCACATCAGCCATCTCCATTAGAAGCAAAACTCCATTTTCTTGTTTTCACAGGGTTTTTTTTTTTTTGGGGGGCGGTGGCTGCGTTGCGTCTGCATGCCTGCTGTGATTTACGACGCCTATATGTACTGGCCCTCCTCTAGCGCGCGCGGCCGGAGAAAACGGAACCTCGCCGGCGACGACGCGGTCTTCCAGTTGCAGGCCTGTCCGCTGCGGACACCAAGGTGGTAGCGCAGCCACATGGTCGTCCGCTGCTGCTGCTGCGACGTGGGCGTCGTCACGGCGTCTTGGGCGGCGAGCACGGCGGACGGACCACGGACAGGCCCAGGTCCAAGATGAGGTCCGGGCACCCCGGCGCGTCCGTGCTCCTGTCGCTGCTGCTGTGGCCGTCCTCCGACGGCGCCAAGACCCGCGAACCGTTGGGCGGGATGGCGATGGCCGGGTGCATGGACCCGGGTGCCGGCGACAATGGACGGGAAGCCGGCGGTGCTGGACGTGGTGACTGGCGGTCGCCGCCACTGAGCAGGTGGTGTGTCTGCGGGTCGATACCGCGGCTCAGCAGCTTGCGCTTGATGTGGCCCCCTGGCTGGCCGCTGGCCGTGGCCGCCGCCGCACCGTGCTGGGAGCGCCGCCGTACCAGCCCTGGGCCCGCGCTCTGCACCAGCCAGGCTGCGGCGTCTACTCGACGGAGAGGAACGTCGGGGAGAAGGATGGGAGGAGCGGGATCCGGCGGATCCGAGGCCGGAGATCTCTCCGGTGACCCCTAGACGGCGACGATGGGTCGACGGGGCACTGGCCTGCTGCGGTGGTGTCTGCGCTGCCCCTATCCGGTTCCGAGCGTGTGGGAGTAAGCCACCACCATGCGGTCAATCGATCTCGATAGGCATGAAACACAGAAGAGCAATTTAGTCCATCACAAGCCAGTTTATTCCTGTGATGGGCCTGCTGGGCTCTTCTACATCGCTACAAGCCCATTAAGCCAGGCGAAGCCATGGACGATCCAATGACTTTTTGGGTACGCAAACTCTAACGCGCGACCTGCGTGCAAGCAGGCTTCAGGCTTGGCCTAGCCCGGTAGGCACTTCTCCCCGACGTTGCATATGTATCTTGACAATTTTTACATAGTGGCACCTTATATTATAATAGTAGCTACTTATGTATTAAGTGGTAACAATTTATGTTGATATTTTTAGCAACACATGGGCATTCAGTTTTGCTGATTAGGAGCAACATATCAGTTGGATCTACAGTAGGCATACTGATTAGGGGTGATTAGCACCACAATTCTAATTCTGTTCGTCTCAATATTTTCTCCTTAGTTGCTACTTAGTTCATTTTAGTATTTTAATTTTAGAAGTTGTTTTTGTTTATTTTTATGGTCAGTTTCAATTCCTCTTTTGTTCTAGTATTATTAGTTATAAAATTAAGTCATTTAGTTTCATTTTAATAAGTTAGAAGATTTAGTCTTTTAGTTTCAGTTTAGTGAGTTCTAAGATTAAGTCTTCTAGTTTCATATTTTCTTATTCATTTTTATTTTCAGTCTAAATGTTTCTATTAGTTTCATTTCAGCTATTTATGTGATTCAGTTATTTAGTATCAATTTAATGAGCTATGTGATTCTATCTTTTAGTTTTAGTTCATTTTCATTTTCAATAAAAATATTTATTTACTAGTTTCAATGTTCAGTCCAATTTTTTAATATTTTTTATTTTTAGTTTTCAATCACTTTTTTTTAAAAAAATAGAATGACATACAATTTGGGATAGAGTACATATTAGTTGTACAACAACGTACCCTCTAATTAAGTTAGCATCTTATGCAATATTTCTTATAATAATTTATTTTTTTTAGGGTACAACTTGTCTTATTTTAGACCACTACTCTTTTTTTTTATTAGTGTCTCTCCAATTGTTTGCTTCCAACAATGTTTCTCGGCCTAATAGTGAGTTTTATAATAACTTACCCCTTTAATTGGCAAATTATGCAATATTATCCAATAATTTGCCCTGAGCTTACAGATTGTTTTGTCTTGTATTACTACCCTCGTGTTTTAATAAGTGCCCCTGTTGGTAGCAAGTCATGTTTTACTAACTTTTTTTTATATTACGTGGTATAATAACTTGTCTCATAATTGGCAGCTTATGCAATGTTTGTCCCTCTAGGTTACAATTTATTTTTTTGGTTTGCTGAGGTTAGTACCTTTACATTGATATATAACAACTTATTATATTCTCATGGTAGCATTCATGTACAAACTTTAGTTTATTTTTTAGAATAGCAAGTTTAATATTTTGTGGTAGCAACTCTTTTTACACATAAATTGCTACTAAAATATATTTTTTTTGAAACATAGGCTAGAGGGGTCTAGTTTTGTTCGTCTTGTCACATAGAATATTACTGTCCAAACAGAATTAAAAACAGATGCACTATCTAAAAGTTATAGAAATTCAAAGAAAAGTTTGTTTTTATTTGCTTATGTCAGCTTGCATGTACTAGTATGTGGCGGTCACGGGACAATATACAGCAGGACATGCACGAGACAATATGCAGCAGGGAGCGGACGGACAGGAGTGGGATCCAGCGAGGTGCGGTGTCAGATGGACAGTCTCGCGGCAGGCTGCGGACAGTCTCCCGGCAGGCAGTCTCGCGGCAGGGGGTCGCGGGTTTTCGTTCCGGCGCGACGGGTCGTGCGTTATCTGCGTCCTTTTGGGTACTGTCCATGCATTTGTAGGCACGGAATAAACTGGTGCGGTAGTACACCATATATCTGGTTATATATATCTACTTCTATCTATAGTAATACACATTATAAAAGTATACAAAAGAGTGACAAAACTAAAACATTTAGCTCACCATAAATCTCCTCTCTATCTACCCGATTTTGTATCTAATAACAGATCCCCATGATTGTTTTTTTTTTCACCCATGGCACGGTGTACCCAGTGCCTTTATGCGCACCAGCAATGCAATAATCTCTGCCCGCTACTAGATCTTGCAAATTAATTGTGACTGCTGCCAGTGCCGGATCTTGGATCCACCCTCCCTTGGACTGTAGTGAATGAACGCCTATCCAGTCTCATCACTCCACGGAGACTGCGGCAGCCCAGATGGTGTGGAAAAGGTTTTGCGTGTGTCATATCAGAATGTCGGAGGGAAGGGGGTTTCAAATACTAATAAAAAAATAAATTACAGAACTCGTCAGGAAATGATGAGACAAATTTTTTAAGTATAATTAATCCATCATTAGCGTATGTTTACTGTAGCACCACATTGTCAAATCATGGACTAATTAGGCTTAAAAGATTCGCCTCATAAAGTTATCACAATCTGTGTAATTAATTTTTTTTAGACTACATTTAATACTTCATATATGTGTGACTAGATTCAATGGGACAGGGGAAATTTTTGGGGAGGAATCCAAACACCCAGCTTTATTTAGGGGAGAGTGGAGTAGAGTCATGCAGCAAATATGCATCGAGGTACTCCCTCCGTTCCAGAATATCTGTCGCTTCGCTTCGATTAGTATCATAATTAGTATCATCGGAAAGATCTTTGGGTCTAGTTTTTTAAAAAAATTATTTGAAGATATAAATATTACATGTATTTTCTATAAATCAAGTCAAACTTGTGGCACGCATCCCATGGCGACACTTATTTTGAAACGGATGGAGTATGTGTATGTACACCTCTATTTTCCGTTCCCACAATTCTATATTTTAGATTTTTAGAAATGGCTATCCAGCTGCTTATACAAATCAGATTTGTAGGAACGACTAGAAACTTCTGTGGCATTTACAAATCAGATCTAGAGTGGCCTCACTCATAGCTCCCGCTGCTCGATGTTTGTTGTATCTACAAAATATATTCATTCATCAAATATTCACTTTTTCTAATTTTTGAACCGGGTATTTAGGACACAAAAAAACTAAAATGTAAAAGTTTTCAACTAAAAAGAGTTGTCGATATCTTCAAGTATAAAAACCTATGTTTTAGTTGTTTCTCCAACCGAGGTTGTTTGAAATTTTTAATTTTAAATGTACAAATCCAATCATAATTTTCCTTGAATAAATGATTTCAACTGAAAAAGTTGTTAACTATGAAGTTGTATGACTTCTCCAGATGTATAACTTGGTTGTTGTGTCATTTGTTCATCCGAGGTCATTTGAGCATACATGTACTCATGTCATCTGATGATGCATCATATCAATTTCAGAGGGGCATCTTTCATTTTTCGTTGTATACCAAGATGGCACAATGTTAAATTCTGGATATGTTTCGTAGCGGTATTTTTTGGTTTATATATGCAGAACATAGAAGCAATTAATCCAGTAATTTCATTCCAACACGTAAATTTCCCTGCACAAATCGTTCGCCATATTTATCTATTGGGTCGTCGTGCGTATTATCTTCCCTAGCAATTTAAAACACTAGTAACATCACATCTTCTTTCTTCAAAAAATGAGTAACATCAATATAATTGACTATCAAATTAAAAGTGTGCATCAAACAGCTGATTCGCTGCCCATCCATTGGTGATCCTGATCCACCATATTTATGTACAATATCCAATTGACTTGGTGTGTGTTGTGTTGCCCAACAGTTGTTAAAGTACCAGTAGCGTCACTGATATTTTTTTTAAAACAGCTAACCTAAGCACCTTTGATTCTCTGCACTGGAAAAGGCTAACTTACTTGTGGCCACGATCTCAAGTTGACATGCGATGCATAATTTAGAGCAATACATCGCTGTACTTGCAAACAATAATTTCTTAATTTCTTATAGCTTCTTATTAGTATTGTGTGCCGTAGTTGTCTGCAAGTGTTTGATTACTCGCGTATCATCGTAGTGTTCTTGTATGCTACTTTTTAATTACTCGTCTACAACATCTTCTTATAGCTGGGAGCCTGGGATGCGGCGACGTGGGAGTAATTAAGCAAGTGTTACCAGCTCCCTCCATTTTAACTTTTCATATTATGTAATTACGTATCTAAGTCCATAACAAAAACTAGTATGTGTCTAAATAAGCTAAAGTGATTTCAAATTAAAATGCAAATGGAGTAGAATGCATGGCAGCCCCCATGCGCCGTAATTTTACTTTTTACTTTTAAAAAAGATAATGTACATATAAGGATTCAAATTCCGACAAAAACATAAATTTGATCCTGACACCACGCCTTCCACGAGGTCCATAGTTTATTGATTTCTGTGATACGCTCAATGGCCAAGTCATATCTCAACCCACCCCACGCGATCATTAAACTAATGGCACCTGATTCTTTGTGATAACACTCAACCTCTACTCAGACCTAAACCAAGACCTAACAAACCACAAGTGTATAACTGGATCGCCCAGCCAGCAGCTATTTAAACCCAAGTACGGAACAAACCATGGAGCAGCAAACCAACACACACATAGGGCAAAAAGAAGATACACTACGAGTGACCGAGAGATACAAAAAATGGCAGCTCCCTCTCAAGCCATAGTTCCCACGGATACCGAGCTGCTGCAGGCGCAAGCCGATTTATGGCGCCACAGCCTCTACTACCTCACATCCATGGCGCTCAAGTGCGCCGTCGAGCTCCACATCCCAACTGCCATACATGACCTAGGAGGGGCTACCACGTTGCCAGATCTAGTCAACGCGCTGTCCCTCCCAAAGACCAAGCTTCCATTCCTCGGCCGCGTGATGCGGTTGCTGGTCACGTCGGGGATCTTCGCATCCAACGACAGCAATGGTGATGGAGCAGAGACCGTGTACCGCCTTAACCCTCTCTCTTGGCTCCTGGTAGAAGGTGTGGAATCTGAGGACCACACCTACCAGAAGTACTTCGTGCTCGGCACCGTCTCCCGGCACTACGTTGAGGCCGGCTTGTCTCTGGCCGACTGGTTCAAGAAGGATCTGCCTGAGCCACAACCATCGCCATTCGAGACTTTATTCGGTGTGCCTCTCGTCCATGAGAGCACAAAGCTCCTTGACGCGGAGCTTGACAGGATTGTGGAAGAAGGTGTCGCTGCACATGACAATCTGGCGATTGGGACGATAATACGGGAGTGCAGAGATGTTTTCAGTGGCCTTCACTCACTGACTTATTGCTGTGGTAGACAGGGAAACACTAGTGCCAAAGCGATCATGAAGGCTTTCCCTGACATCAAATGCACTGTGCTGAACCTTCCAAGGGTTGTTGAGACGACCACACCTGCAGCACCAACAGATGATGCAGTTAGCAATGTGACGGGTGATCTGTTCCACACAATCCCGCCTGCTCAGGCTGTGATGCTCAAGGTATGAAAATTGGGGAACAAAAAATATCTGAATTCTCTCACACACGCAGTATAATAAATTAGTAGTAGAGTTTTTTTTTTTTTGAGACTAATTAGTAGTAGAGTTCTGTTTGTGGCATATAGACTCATCTTTAGCATACATATTGATAATGCTGTAAGTATCCTGTTGTAGCCCTCTATTGCCCCGCGCTAAAGATTTTGGCTAATGACGCTTTATCTTCACTGAGTACCAATTATCCAAGAAGTATTTTAGAGCTGTTAATCGTAACCACAGCGAATATTCATTCATTATTCTAGAGAAATTAAACCCATTTGTACCCATCATATTCTCCACTTAAGAACCAATAAATAATAAATAAATTATTGCGTACCGATTGTTTAATGAATATGAATACTGATAATAAACTAGTAACTATTAGTATGTTGAGTGAATTCATGAATATTAGGTGATTGTCATGGATAAATGCTCTCCTAGAGTCGGTAATGTATTTGACGATCTATTTTCATGAAATTTTTGTTAACAAAATATCTTGATGCATAATTAGTTAAGAATTTTCATGTTTTCTATAAAATTGCTAAATTAAATATAATCCACTATAGCTTTTTATTGCTTATTACTAACAAACGCACCCATGCGTCATAATGAGACAGATATGTGTAGAAATCAAACATTGCTAGATACGAGTTATTCTACCTCTTAAGAGCACAGGCTATGAGTCTAGGTATAACTACGAGATATATAGGGCATGACACACATGAGTATTCAAACTTGTATGATTATGGATCATGAGTCTGTATCATGTATGGGGCATGAGTGCAGTCTCTGTGAAGTAGAAAAATTAAATGGAAGAGACTATTCACTGCTCTAGTAGTTAGGGGGGAGGTGTAAAAAATTAAATGGAATCAAATTTTGTCTCTTTCATATTAGGTACAGATAGAGGACATCGCTAAATTTCAGAGCCCACTATTTACAACATTGAAATTGATAGATTCAATTATTCTGAATTGTTAAACATGTATATGTCATTATGTTCTGCAGCTTGTACTGCACTTTTGGAGCGACGAGGATTGTGTGAAGATCCTGAAGCAGTGCAGGAAGGCAATTCCTTCCAGGGAAGAGGGTGGGAAGGTGGTCATTATAGAAATACTTCTTGGGCCACACATGGGGCCAATAATGTACGAAGCCCAACTCCTGATGGACATGCTCATGATGGTGAATACCAAGGGCAGGCAGCGTACTGAAAATGACTTTCGCCAGATCTTTACAAAAGCCGGCTTCTCTGATTATAAGATTGTTAAGAAGATAGGAGCTCGTGGTGTCATCGAAGTCTACCCGTAAGGCTGCACACCTCTAAATATCAATAAATGTGTGGTCCAGCATTTGCATGGAGACGTGATATGCGAAGGTAGTGTTAAATAAATGGAGTGATGCCTCATTTCATCTGTGGAGTCTCATGTATGTAGAGCAGCTGTGGTGTTCAACTTCATTACTATGACATCCATGTGGCTCATCCATGTGGCTACCGTTGAAATGTGCACTAGAGTACACTCTTAGTGTTTTCTCTTCTGCTATGTTGATTTGATTGTATTTGGTACCCTAATAAGAGCATATTTGAAGTGGTTGCTTGTCTAAGTGTATCTCTATTCTTGGGCATGTGCAAACACAACATGGATGCAATGTATTTATTATGATGCCATTACATTAATTGCATATATAGCACGACTATAACATCAACACTAGATATTTTTTCCAAGAAAAAAAAAGACACCGAAGGTTTTCCTCGGTGTATAAAAGTGCATATATTGCATATTTTTTAGATAATAGAAACAAGGGTTTCAGCTTCATCATTCATCAAGAAGAAAGAATTAGACCAATTATTACAAACTCACATAAAGTAAAAACCAGAGAACTAATCCTATAGTCCAAGATGATAACAGAAACTCCATCTATCAAGCAAATAGAAACATAACACTTGATTCTAAAAGCCTACATGCCTCCACTATGCAAGTCTTGTGCTCATCCAAACGCTGAATTGACTCAAGAATCAGAACCAATATGTCCCATGAAACAGTACCTGCAAAATTACATATAAAGCATTCCTTGACTATCACAATGGCACAAACGTTATTGTGGGGGCATGTTGTGGAGCAACCTTCCAAGCTACGTTCGTGGACCTCCAGCATGGATATTGATAGGACTTCTTGCTGCACGACTCTTCAATGGAAGACTCCTCCAGGTGTGGTCGACTTTTAAGTACATGTCCCACATAAATCCTAGCGCTTCTATAATTGATTCCCTCCTGATCTACTTCGATCCGGTACCGCAAGTCATCAATGGATATAGACACGATGGAAGTGGGTGATAAAGGAGGATGATGCCAGTATGGTGGAAGAGGCGAAGGAGCCTAAATGAGGTCACTTTGGAGCTCTCCATGGTGTGCATTTCACAAAGAGACACTAGTCCATGGCTTGTGCCAATTATCATATATATGATATTTCTAACTGCCGTGTACTGTGTTATATGAATAATGCTACTGAATAATTAATTTAAATTGGAAATGAATTTTTTTTTCTATATATCCTATTTTTCTTGTTGGCCTGTGTTTTGTTTTGACGGTCATAGCAAATTTTCGTGTGGGGTTATTATGACAGGAATATAAATCTAAATGTGATATGACTCAATTTTCTAGTCGACATCCTCAATTTTTTTCTATCAACGTCATACCGACAAGGAAATGACTGTACCAACATGACAATTCAATAACTGACAGACAAAGTCTATTTTTTTATCGCTCTAGGTTTGTCAGTATTTTTCTATTAGTAAACTGGTAAATTCATTTCCTAATTTTTCTATCGGTTTCGGTATTTCTCGTCGGTTTTGCACCGACAGTAAATTAAGAGATTTCAGTAGTGCGAGCCACATCAGATGCACTAGAGGCAGACACCTCGATTGGCAATGAGGAAAGCTCTGGCCCCAAGCTGGTAAGTGGGAGAAGTGGCGGATCCAGATCCAGGACAACACCTCAGGGGGGCCTAAACAATGAAAGTTAGAGGTAACGTTGGAGATATAATAGTGATTTAGTGGCTAATAAACAGTAATTTACATGTAAAAGGCTCCTGGGGGCTGCAGCCCCCCAACCCCCCTGGTGGATCTGCCAATGCGTGGGAGACGTATTTCTCCAGGCAACCGTCATGACCGTGGTCGCTTGTTCCGACTTCCGAGTGCGTGCAGCAATGGCTGGCCACCGTCAACCATCGCACCACCTGATTGCTGAACGGGACGACGCGCCGCCTGTTACACCGGCACCACGGCCGCCGCCAGGGGTGGCCCTGTTTATTATTATTCTACGAATGTACTGTGTGGATATGTTTACATGCACCAAACAAGGCATAGTAATAAACAGCCACTTACAAAAAGCTTCGTCTTTAGATGCATATATATTTATGGGGCTTGAGCGTTTTTACCCCTACGTTGCTGACCGTTTGTGATTTTGCCTTTATTTTTTTAACTTTGTGATTTTACCCCTGTTTTTTTATAACGAAAGAAGGGTTTACCCCTGGTCTGTTAAGTGCATGTAACGGTGTTAACTTTTGGACAAACGGACAATTTTACCCATACGTTTTTACCCCTGTTTAATTATGCTATGAGTGTTTTTACCCCTAGTTTCAAATAGAAAGAAGACATATTTTATACAGAATTTTTAGAAAATTTCGACAGCATTTTTGCTAATAATCCATATAAACACAGTTCTAATATCACACAACTTTATCATATAATATCACACAACCTCATCATATAAACCAGATCCATGCAACATGTCACCATAGTACCACAATAGAACCCAACATAAAGGTCCAAATTACATGTCAAACACTAACAATGACATGTCAAACAAAAAAGCAAAGATAGCTACTAGTGAGTTGTCCAGGCAACTAGAACAAAAGCAAGAGCTACTAGTGGGTTGTCCAGGCATCTAGAAGTGATCTACATATATTAGGCATCGAAACCTAACAAAGTAGCAAGCCTCCCGGAAGTTGCTCCTCTTACGCTCCTTCCCTGTTCCCCTTCCCGAATCACTTGCACTTTATATGGAAAAGAGAATAATTATGTTAGTAAAGTTGCAAAAATATGTAGTACAGGAAAGCAATATTGGTTTGTCTTACTTTGTCTCATTGTTGGTCTCTGCTGACCCTCTTCCTCCTCTCCCCCTTCCCCGTCCTCTTCCCCTTCCCCTCACTACAAGAAATCGGTGGTTTTTTGACGTAAAATCCATTTGTGACGGTGGTTTTTTGACATTAATTATGCTATAGTTTATGTCATAATACGTTAGTTATGACATGAGTTTATGTCATAAAACATGAATTATGTCATAAAATATATGCAATCTTCTTTTGACATTGCACTTTTGTCATAATACATATAACCGATGTCATAATTCACATAACTAATGTCATAATTCACATAACTATGTCATAATTAATGTCAAAAAACCACCGTCACAAATGGATTTTACGTCAAAAAACCACCGATTTCTTGTAGTGCCTTCCCCTTCCCTTCCCCTTCTTCCCTGCAAATGCGGTACTACTTGCACTTGCACTTACACTAGCATCAACGCTTGCACTTGCACTTAATGGTGTTGAAAAATATTAGTACAACTAAATCTGAACAAGTAGGAAAAATAAATAAAATTGGACAGCAATGCATGTATGTCTCACATTGGTTCATTGCTTCCTTGTCCCGATCCAACTTGTGGTGTTGATTTGCCTCCTCTTTTGACTAGTCAGGACCTCCTTGGCATGTCTTGGCTGTATGGCCTAATTCTTTGCATTCAGACACCTCTTCCTTTTCTTACTAGTGGCAACTTCATCATGTGCCTTGATCCTAGATTTTCTTGGCCTTCCGTGTTTTCTTCTTAATTTGGGTTTCTTGATTTTGTAGCCTAAATCAACACGAGGCCATTGATCTTTGGATGTCATTGGATTGAATGTACTTGCATATGCCTTTCGGTACCTATCAACAGAGAAGTATTCATGGACAAATTCATCCATCTGTACCTCCCTACTTATCTTTCCAATGAAAGCCAAAGCATGGCTGCATGGTTTTCCATCACTTGCCAAGCTCGACAAATACAAGTCTTTTCATCCAAGTTCACTTTGCATGCCCGAATCTATTCACGCTATTACTTCAGCATTTGCGTGCCCACATATCAGAACCTCATGGTCTTTGATACTCTTTGATTTAGCATTCAATTTAGTAATAATAGCTGGGATTATAATACCTAACATATTAGTACCAATCTTAGACCTCAAAACAAACTTCTCAATGATCATTTGTCTAATATGGTCAAGCATTTCTATAATCTGAAAGTCTTTAGTTTTTGACACCCAACTATTAAAAGATTCAGAGAGGTTGTTATTGATATAATCTACCTTGCGTCTTTCACCGAATTTGCTTCTACTCCACACATATGGATGGTTTTCATCCAACCATTCAATAGCTTTAGGATCCTTCTCCTCTATTTTGCCCAGAAAATAGTTGAACTTGGAAATTGTGAAGCTCTTGGCAGCACACCACATATTCTTTCCATAAAGATCACCACTGTAACTTTTCTTCATGTTCTTCCACAGGTGCCTCATACATTCTCTGTGCTCCACTCCAGGATACACATCTTCTACGGCATTTTCTATTCCCTTTCCAGCATATGTACTAATGACTAAACCTGCATCAATATTGCAAATATGTCAGAAAATATAATAAACTTCAAATCACTAAAAATAGAGTTAGAACTAGATAATGTGGATACCTGGAGGTGTACCAATAGCCTTCTTCACATTATTGACAAACCAAGTCCAACTTTCATTGGACTCGGTTTCAATCACTCCATATGCCATTGGAAACAACCGGTTATTACCATCCACTGCAGCAGCTGATGCCAACTGACCTCTAGATCTCCCTGTCAAGTGTGTTGCATCCATTGCAATATATGGTCTACACCCTTGCAAGAAGCCATCTATGCATGGTTTAAGGGCTACAAAGAACCTCAAAAAGTATACATCACCATTGTGCTCTTCAGTCTCTAGCTCCACAACACTACCAGGTAATGATCTCAGAAGTTCAGCTTGATAAGTAGGCAACAAATCATAACTTTCATCCCATTTCCCAAAAATCAAGTCTAGTGCCCTCAACTTCCCCCTAGCAACTCTGTGATATGGAATATCTACTGAATACTTCTTGTTCAGTTTGTCCCTCAATGCACCCGATCCTATTTCAGGGTCTTCCACCAACAACTCCACCACTCTGTCAGCCACCCATTTATTAGATGCCATGGTCTCACCACACTTGTTGAATGAACCGTAAGTATGTTTTGGTCCACTTGTCTTAACCTGCATAAAATATGTTAATAAAACAAGTCATTAGAATAGGTGAACATACAACAATATGTACCAAGTAATAGATTGCTGCAGCAAAGTGAGTTAATACCTTGCACCCAAGGTATTTCTTGCTAGTAGATGCAAAAAAAGTCCACTTACGACCTTGTTCAGCTCTCTTGCATATGGCCCTAAATCTTGTTGTGTCTTTTTTTCACAGTTTGGAAAGCATGATCATGCAAGACAGCATGATGTGTGATTGCTAACTTGCATTGGTCCACATCCGGAACACCACATTTACATCAATACATGGATCATCAGCATCATATGAAAACATGGGAAGATCATACTCATCTTCCTCATCAACAATTTCACCATCGGGGATCAAACTCAATGTCGAGTCATCGGACCAATCATCATCGTCAGTCGGATGAAGCACCCA
Organism: Chrysopogon serrulatus; assembly: GCA_015844335.1. Lineage (NCBI taxonomy): Eukaryota > Viridiplantae > Streptophyta > Magnoliopsida > Poales > Poaceae > Chrysopogon > Chrysopogon serrulatus. Next base: position 370,692 of record JADLZL010006151.1, on the reverse strand, counting down.
AATCGATGTCGTAGTTTGCTATCACTTAGTACCTCTCAGATCACCCTCGAAGCACTTTTTTTTTGGTGGCGGTGTCTTTTTTTAGTGCATATTGTCTTTTTTTTTTTTTGGGGCTGTGGGCTGTAGCATCTGTGGCTCTCTCATTTGGGGCTCTCGCACAAGCATTTGGGGCTCTCTCATTAGCATTTGGAGCTCTCTCACTAGCATTTGTGGCTGCAGCAATTGTGCCTTCCTCATTTAGGAGCACAATAGCCCTCACAATAGGATGAAACCTTCTCTTTGTTGGAGAAAATTGCAAAGTGGCCCCTCAAAATCATTTATCCGAGCATTGATGCATACTAATCCGCTCTCTACATTGGCTAAAAACCACTCTAATAGATTTTCATCAGATTTTATTTCCATAGAAACATTGTCCAAATCACGCCACAAGGTAATGTACTGCTTAGAACCCCACAAGCAGTGCTTAACAATGAAATCAACTAGCTGCAGTAGCCCATAGCTATTTGTGTCCACAACCTTGGTTGGCAAAGTTCTACCTTGCCACCATGTTTTTCGACCACCGTCTGGCAAGCTGAAAAAAGAGCGGACTCTAACAACAAGTTTCAATTTCTTCGTGATTTATCCTACATATCACAAAGAGGGAATAAACGAGTTAATAAATCACTAATCGCTGCTATTTTCTACTGCATTAAACCACACATCTCAAAATAAAATCGATGGCCGGAAATATACCTTGGCTCTTCCATTGTGGCCGACTGTCGATTCAGAAGGACGATGCAGAGTGGGGGAGGCTGCTCACTGCGCTGGAGTTTGATGATGCAGTCAGCTTGGCCATTAGCTCTTCCCTGCAGAATCGAATATTCAGATAGATGTAGATAATAGGAGCAAAAAAATATATGCTACAATATTCCGGCTCTTGGTCTCAATTAGCTCTGTTCTGATGAATGGTTGCAGTAACATGCAAACTGATCTGCTGAGCAACTAAAGATAACCTGTGTGATCTATTAAGTCCGTACCTCCTAGGAAAAAGAGAAGAGTCTGAATCATGCTAAATTCTCAGACTAAAGAATATACTTCCAGAAGCATAGAAAAAGAGAAGAGTCTGAATCATGCATTCAATTGAGTACGATGTGTGTATAACTATTTCCCTAAGCTAATACAATGGAATCCAATATAACGAAAGAATGGGGGGCTTTCACCCTTGTTTGTGCAGAACATTTCACTGATTTGCATCAGCACGTAGCACAATGTGAGAACATGTAACAGATTGGTATGCAAGTGATTGATATTTGATAGATTTTCTAGGCTAAATCGATCTGCTCAGCACCCTAAAAGTGGTTTCCAAACCAAACTAACATGAACACCAGCACGGGCAGCCGCACCCGAAGACGAGGCCGGCGATGGTTGTTCCGGACTTCCCGAATGCGAGCTCGAGGAGCAGGTCCGAGGGGGTTGCTCGCCAGCCGTCGTCTTGAGCTTGCTGCGCCCGTCACCGCAGGGCAGCAGGCCACCCACGCCGCGCTCGCCTCCCGCGCCCGAGCCGCGAGGAGCCGCACGCGCCGCACCGCAGGGACCCCGCGCAGGCACCTCCTGCGCCCCTTTTTGACCGCCGGCAGCCGCCTCCCGGCGCCTGCGCCGCCCGCCCGATGCCGCGCCGCCCCGGAGCGCCGCGCACACCTCCGTGCCACGCGCCCGAGCTGCCGGTAGCCGCCGGCGACCTCCTACGCTGCGCCGCCGGTGGTCGCGCGCCCGCGGGCAGCGCCCTCCGGTCGGTGGCCAGCGAGCCGAGCCTGGGGCAGGAACAGTGGAGGGAAGAGGAGTCCGATCCCTAGCGCCGCCGCCGGCCGCCTCGCCGCCCGATCTTGCAGCCCACCACCAAACCCTAACTCGAGAGAGAGAAAGACCGAGGGAAAGATAGCGTCGGGTTTTCAGAATGGTGTAACGAGAGAGAAGATAAAGAAGTGAGGGGTACCAGTGTCTTTTCGCGTGGGGGTCTTTTCTTTTTTTTTTTTTTTTTTTTGCCATTTAATCCCTTTATTTCAAACGGAGTTCCAAAGTGGGGGCAAACGGAGGTTTCATTATAAAAAAAAAACGAGGGCAAAATCACAAAGTTTAAAAAATAAGGGCAAAATCACCATTAGATTCTCAAGTAGGGGCAAAAACACTAAATCCCCTATATTTATATAAGATTTAAATGCACCAGGCGGTCTCTCAACTTGTAAGGATTTGTCACTTAGGTTAACAAATTCTAAAATCGCACTCTGAGTCCCTAAACTTGTAAAGGTGTATCAATTAGGGCCACGAACTCTGAAAATATATTTTTGGGTCCCTAAATTTGTAAGAATGTGCTACTTCGGTCTATGAACAAATATTATATTTCTATTTCTATTTCTATTTAATAATATAATTGTAAATAACACACAAAAATAAAATAATATTTAATATGACATCATTGATAAATAAATAAAAAAAGTGTTAAAATAATTTAAAAGAGCAAATATATTAGAGATAAACTAAATTAGAAAAGTACTAAAATTAATTTAAACTTTACGTATCATTAAAAATTTTAAATTAATACTAAAGTTACCTATGGATATACAATGAACTAGGTTTTCTGCAATATTTACAATAAGAAAATTAAATAATTGTTGACTTTTCATTAGGTTCATAATATCTTATTTTCTTTGCGGATAAACGTACTATCGGATATTGTGAATACAAATCTAGAATCGGACGGATACGAATAGCTGAAGTGGATGTATCTGAATTCATTTTTCTCTATCCGATTAACGATTCATAAAGATTAAATTAATTTTAGTACTTTTCTAATTTAGATTAGTCCTAATATACTTGTTTTCTAAAATTATAGAAATATATAATATTTGTTTGTGGACCTAAGTAACATATTCTTGCAAATTTAGAGAGCCAAAAATGTATTTTTTAGAGTTCGTGGATGTAAGTGACATACCTTTACAAGTTTAGGGACCCAGAAGTGTATTTTGAAAGTTCGTGGACCTAAATGATACACCCTTACAAGTTCAAGAACCACTAGTGCATTTAACTCTATATAATCAAGTAAACCGTCTGGACTTCCCCATGTGCTGTAATAACATTTCAGGTACCGCGAAAATTTGCTGTCTTCAAGCAATACAGAATCTCAACATTAGAACCACAGATCGTTGGATGATGACTCTTAGTACCGTGATAAATAAATACTAGTGTCTAAAATTCCTTAGACCTGCCAAGACCACAGTACTAGGCTAGGCTGTTGGTTTGTGGAAACAAATTAAGCCCAGGCCGACTTTTGCTGTCTTTGTCTGGCACTTTTTAAACTAGCCTAGGCCCATCTCGAGCTTCCTCTCACTCACATGCAAGAAAGAACACGGCTTCCGTTTTTGGTTGGTGGGGATGCACACGGAGAACAGGGGCAAGCGGGTGGACATAGCAGCAACAATTTCAGTAGTACATAAAAGATTTTACGTTGCGTTGGCTGGGGGCGCGAGTGTGAGTACACAAAGACGAGAACCAGCAAAGATTGTCACAGGAAAAAAAAATCTTTCTGCAAGCCCATGACAAAGATCGCCTATACTTTAAATTTTGAAACTTTGGATTGGTATCTCAATTTATTTAATTCTTTCTTGCTCCCAAATGTTAGTAGGACAAAACTTTAAAGCTAAAGAACACATATCCAGAATCAATCTTGAACAAACTGAATGAATCTTTAGGGTGCAAACTAGTAAATACAACGAGAAATCATATCATGAAGTCTGTGGCTGCTTACATCTTGCAAGTCCTTGAACAGTTGAACATGCACACTTGCTCGCTCGGCGCTGGCACTAATGCTCGCTTGGGCTCGGCTGCTGCTTGCTCCGGCGGGCTACAAGAAGAGCAACGAGGCCGCGATGCCACGACGGGATGGCGACACCCCCTAGTTCTGCCTGTGCATGCGCGATGGCTGCGACGACCGACAGGATGACTGCAGTCTGCAGCTCTGCTCGCTAGCTGTCCACCAGTGACTGTCCGTTACGCCTGAAACGTATCGCTGATCGCCGCAACTACACAGGGAGCAAGAAGCGATGCGCGAGTGCATGAGTCATGCAAGGTTTCTCCTTCGTTGCTGGGCTGAATAGCTGACAAGGGGTCCAAAAAATTTTCTGCCACATAGGGGGGTCACGGCCTACGCTCGCCCCCTAGTTATGCCTCTGGCTGCCGCCACCGTTAATCGGTGCCTGACTGCCTACTGAACAACCATCATGGTTAAGGCAACCGAGACGGTTAATCGATTAACCATGACGGTCAACTTAAGGCAACAGCTAATGGTTGCAAATGAAAATAATTTATAACTTCTTAATATTAATCGGATAAAGACAAACTTTATATAAAAATTGTGGCTTTTGATGAGATTTAAAGCTTTGTAGTTGAAAAGTTTTTGACATGAAAACATTTAGGGCCCCAAATTATGTTGCAATTGCATAGTTTTTGAAATTTGGAATACAAAATTACCAATTGATCTCGAATGTTGACATGCCCTATACAAAAGTTATAGTATTCAAAATTTTTAGTTGAAAAGTTTTTAATTTGAACATGTTTAGATTCCCAAATATATGTTTGAAAGTTATAGATTTGAAATTTAAATTTTTGATTTTCTAAAATATCTCAAATGACCACATAGTTAATACCAAGGTTATAGTGGCCGATCAAGGCTACATCTTTGACATATGTGTTTGAAGTTCACGTGTTTTAAAACTTTAATTTTTTAATTTTTTTTTCAAACTATCCCCAATGGAGATACATCATATACTAAAGTTATAGCACTTGATATGAATTAAAACATTGTAGTTAAATTTTTTTTTATTTGAGTTCAATTATTAGTTAAAATATTTAATATAAGATTACAAAATATTGATATAAAAAAGATAGTATATTATATATGGAAATGAACGAATGAATGAATGGTGCGGTAGTACTAATTCATAATAATTCATAGTGTTGAGTGTGAGGTGTGGGTTTGATTCCGCGAAGTCGCAACATATTTTGTTTTTTCTAGATTTTCTGACACCATTAACCGTAGCGGTTGCCTTAAGATAACCATCACGGTTAATGCAATTAACCGTAGCGGTAGGCTTAAAACGCGACCACCCCGGTAAATCGATTAACTGTTGCGGGCAGGCAACCACCATGGTTAACTGTGACTTTTGCTTAATGGCAGTTGAGAAAACCGCCACGGTTAATAAAAAATGACTGTCATCATTAAATTTTAAGTAGCAGTGTTTATAGCAACTAGAATTTCTATTTTATGTGGTCTTTTTCTACCATATATACCATTTGATGATTATGCAATCCAATTGGACAGAAGCTAGTATGGAACATCATCATTCATCAGCCTCGACTCTAAAAGCATGGAGAGAAGGCTGTAGCCAATATTGGCATGTTTCAAAAGGCAAAAAATAAATTTCATCCAAGTACATGTGATGCAGAGACATATTATTGGAGAGCCACTGGAACTGCAAATCAGAAGAGAATCAGAGCAAGTTTACACATCAAAAAAATTAGGACTTGCCAACTAAGTTACTTAATTCATTTAATATATGCAATACACATTTTCATAATTTTTTGTCATGCTAGATTATTCTAATACATGCAATACCATATTTTCATAGTTTAATTTTCTTTAGTCTTCCCAACCATATTGTTCTGTGGACGCAAAAAATTGAAGGTGTTGCACTACTACAAATTTGACTACCAATCGTTGTCGATATCATCACTACCAATTTTCAAAAAGACGGCAGTAATAATGCCTCCCAGCCCATCAGTATCTGTTTTTTGCTAAATCTGGTTGTAAGGCCAATCGACATTGATAATTAGCTCATGACTGTCAGTTCATATTATTATTGGTTGTAGCCATTAACCCACTATAATATTGGGTTATCATTAATGGTCTTGGCTAAAACCGACACTGGTGCACTACTACAAAAAAGGTCTTTCGTCGATGCGGCAAATGAGCTTTAGTCCCTGTAAATTTTGTGTTCGGGACTAAAAATGATTTAGTCCCGGTTGGTATTTACCAACCCGGACTAAAGGGTCTCCCGGTTTGTGTTACCAACACGGACTAAAAGTCCTTAACCTTTAGTCCCGGTTGGTAATACCAACTGGGAAAGGTAGACCCTTTAGTCCCAGTTTGAGACATGAACCAAGACTAAAGGGACCTTTAGTCCCGGTTTGTATCTCAAACTGAGACTAAAGGTGCTTCCAGAGTGAATCTAAAAGGAAAGTATATCTCTTGCATGTCACATGCGTGGTGGGGTTCAGATGGTCAGTGATTGTAAGCTAGGACTAAAGTGGACAGCTTGAGTTCGAATCTCAGCACAGCATCTATTTTTGCAGATTAAACCACCTTTAGTCCCGGTTCTGGGAACCGGGACTAAAAATCAGGACTTTTAGTCCCGATTTCCTAGTCCCGGTTCTGGGAACAAATCAGGACTTTTGGTCCCGATTTCCTAGTCCCGGTTCTGGGAACTGGGACTAAAGGGCCTTTAGGCCCGGGACTAAAAGTCCTGCCTGTAGTAGTGGTGCTATCACTACCGATTACAGCCATGAACCGACACTCATGTGTTGTCGTACCAAAAACTTCATAACTTTGTCATATGATATCAGACCAAGGCAAACTTTATATTAAAGTTGTAGTACTCAACCAGATCTACAGCTGTATAGTTCAGATTTCTTTATTACAGATTCTTTAGATTTCCAAATATATATCACAAGTTTTCCAAATAAAAGTAGTAAGTCTTAATAAGTTATGCAACTCTGTGGTTCATAACTTTTTAATTTGACATCATTTTGAAGCTGAGACATTTGATACACTAGATTTTATAGAAGTTCATATCTAATGAATTCATATAGTATATGGTCATAAGTGAGTGTGTAGTACTATTGAAGTATCTTGAATGGAGAAGCTACCAAAACAAAAGTAGTAGATCTTAAAAGGTCATCGAATTTTTTAGTGAAAAACTTCTTCATTTGAAGTCGCACATCCAACAAAAATTACATTTGAAATTTGAATTTTTCAAGCAACCTTGGATGAAGAAACAATCAAAATAAAAGCTGTAGATCGCGAAACGTTATGAAACATTGTTGTTGGCAAATTTTGAATGTAATTCATTTAGAGTCCCATATACTCATTTTAAAATAAGATGAATATAAAATGGCTTGGACTAATATCCCAATGGATTCACACGGAGTAGTTAGGGGAGAATAGTGCGAAGCTGGAGGTCATTTGTTCAAGTATTGGTGTTCGCGAAGTGCGTAAAAATTGTGGGATTTAGGCCTTGTGTTTGAGCGCTGTGTAGTGGTCTAGTGGGCCTCTCCTAGTATTAATTGTTTTTTTTTGCTATTTTTTTGGTTTCGTGGAAACGTCATCACCATCAACTCAAAAATGGCAACTCAAAAATCAGCAGTGATAGACCTTCTCATCACTGCTTGTATGCCACTACCGATTCAAAACCTGACAGTGATATGATGGGGATTTTAAACCCACAGTGATATAAAGATATAGGATAGTGTTAGCTACAACAAATAGAACATTATAAAACACACCTATGTAGTTTTTTATGCACAAATCATTCATCACATCTCTATATTAGATTGATTACATCTTTGTGTGTATTGTCTACCTCAGCAATTTAAAGCACCGGTAACATCACAGAGGTTTTTTTTCAAAATCAGTAACATAACTGATTGGCTCAATTTAATCGCCTATCGAATTTGAAAGTGTGCTACAAACAGCTTATTCGTTGCCCATCCATTTGCTATCGCGACCCACGATATTTATCTATAAGATCCACATTTGACTTTATGTGTATATGTTCCCCAACAATATAAACCATTGATTCTCTGCACCGAAAAGGCTGATTAACTTCTGGTCAACATAAGTGCAAATTAAATGGGTCACAGGTCATCGTCCGCGTGGAGCGCGTGATGTGCGCCGGCGCCATACCAGAGAGGATGGGGGCTTGTTGGTGCCCAGCGGCAACTCCCCCATATGCGCCGTAACTTCACTCTCCATACTGTGCAAAAAGATGCACATAAGGATTCAAATGCTGACATAAAATAAATTTAATACTGGCACCATCTTGCTTTCCACGCGCTCCACAGTCAATAAACTGATCAATCGCCTGTCAATCTTTTCTCCCACGCAATCATTAAACTAGTGGGGTCTGATTTTTTTATAACACTCAACTATCTATTTAGAGGTTGATTGAATCCACTAAACTAAAGTTTGGCTAGCTAAGATTTTAAAGTTATATTTTAGCCAGCTAAAATTTCTCCTAGTTAAAATTTAGCTATCCTAAGTTTAACTAGGATGAAGTAGCTAAACTTTAGCTAGTATATTTAGCTATAGTGTTTGCAACTCTAGTAGCTTAAATTGGCCAATTAAAGTTTAGTTGATAGATCCAAACAAAATCCTTATTAGTCCTAGACCAAGACCTAAGCAAGCACAACTAGAGTAACTGGAATAACTGGAAACCGCGGATAGGTCCGTGCGTGTAAAAACCAGAAAAATGCATATTCCGATAAAAAATATTTTTTTGATACCGATAGAGCTGGCTCAATAGAAATCCTATATTGTTGTCGGTTCGCCGTCAGAAACAGTTTTTATGTTAGTCTTACACGCATAGATTAAAAATATTTTTCTATGTAGCTATCCTCAAAGAAAAAGGAGAACCCAACACAAAATTAGTTTTCGTATTGTTCTCTGGCAACAAAGCTAAAGAGTATACTCACACAAAAAAATATATTTTCAATCTGGGTGAGTAAACCCACAAAAATATATTTTTTATTGGTTGGACCATCGACAAGATAAATGCATTTTCTCACACAGCAAATTAGATACAATGACCAACACGATAACGCATATTAAAATATTAATTGTCCACATACTCTCTCCATCCCTAAAAAGAGTGATTCCTGAAACCGTGCTAGTCAGAGTGATTCCTATAAACTATGCCAGTCAAACTTTTTTTAAATTTAACTAACTTTATAAAAAAGAGTAATAACATTCATAACATAAATTGAGTATATTATGAAAATATATTCTATGGTAAATCTAACTATACTAATGTGATAACATAAATCTCAATGCTTCTTTCTAGAAATTCGGTCAAAGATTAAAACATTTGACTTAGGACAATACTAGAAATCACTTCTTTCAGGGATGGAGGGAGTAGTAATTAATTTAGCATACATGTAAATGTGGTGTCCAGATGTTCAGCACATTCATAGCATACAGGCTATATATATAGGTCTCCAATGTTCAAGCACCGAGACATTCAAAAGCATTGCCATCTAACCTTTGCAAATTAGCAGTTCAAGTTTCAGCCAAGATAACCACCAGAATGCATCGTTGAGTCACATAGCTAAAACCAAAGCCAGCAGATTAGAGCCTCCTACCAGTTGATGTGCAAAAGCATGACAATACAAAAGAAAAAACCACCACCACATTCATGTTTTGCATCTAACCACCAGAACTGCATCGTTGCATAATCTCCATTGTTGTCGGAACCCTGACTGTTGAGAACATTTCTAGCATCAAGATCCCCATTGGTGTGACCAACACCAATAGCTGGCACTTGTGTCTCAACAACACTTGGAAGGTTCAACACAGTGTATTTGATGTTTGGAATGCCCTGTTGATCGCCTTCGCACTAGTGTTTCCCTGTCTACCATAGCAATAGGTCAGCAAGTGAAGGCCACTGTAAACATCACTGCAGTCCTATATTATCATCCCAATCTCTAGGTTGCCGTGTGTAGCAACATCTTCTTCCACAATCCTGTCAAGCTCGATGAGCTTGGTGCTCTCATGGGTAATCCTTGAATGGAAGCGGTAGTGGCTCAGGCAGCTCCTTCTGGCAGCAGTAGTGGCTCAGGCACCTCCTTCTTCAACCAGTCGGCCATAGACTTAATGTAATGCCGGGAGAGGTGCTGAGCATAAAGTACTTGTAGTAGGTTTGATCCTCAGATTCCACACCTTCTACTAGGAGCCAGGAGAGTGAGTTGAGGTGGTACACGGTCTCTACCTGCATCGACATTGCTGCCATTGGATGGGAAGATCCCCAACTTGACCAACAACCACATCACACAGCCGAGGAATGGAAGCTTAGTCTGGGGCTGGGTCGCGAGCCTCCTAGGTTCTGGATCGTGGTCGGGATGTTAAGCTCGGCCGTGCACTTGAGTGCCATAGACGTGAGTAGTAGTAGAGGATGTGGCGCCATATGTTGGCTTCCACTTGCAGCGGCTCGGCATACGTGTGGATCTGTGGTCTGAGAGGAGCTGCCATTTCTTGGTATCTCTCAGTCACTCGTGGTGTATCTTTCTTGCAATATGTGTTTGTTGGTTTGGTGTTTCAAGGTTTTTTCAGTACTAGGTTTTAAAAAGCTGGGATCCATGGCTATCGGGACGTTAATACGGGAGTGCGATGTTTTCAGTGGCCTTCACTCACTGACCTGTAATTGTGGTAGACGGGGAAACACCAGTGCCAAGGGGATAATCAGGTGCCAAAGGGATAATCAGGGCATTTACACTGTGCTGAACCTTCCAAGTGCTGTTGAGACCACGACAACAGCACCAGCTGATGATGCTGTTAGCAATAATGTCACCGTTGATTTTTGCTCACCATCCCGCCTCTCAGGCTGGTGCTCAAGGTATGAAAATTGGAAAAAAAAAATATTGTAGGAATCTCTCACACACGCATGTTTCACACTAGATTTATCTTTTGCACAAAAATTGATAATCGCTACCAATGCCCTGTTGTAGCCCTCCTATTGCTCCGCTAAAGATTTTTTGTGTTCTATGTTTTTTTATCACACTGATGTTCCAATTATTCTGCTATTACCGCCAATGACGCTTTAGCTTCTCTAAACACCGTTATTTTGATTATCCAGGAAATATTTTAGCACTGTTAACCATAACCACGCGAGGAGTATTTATCCCTTACTCTAGCGAAATACTTCCTCCGTATAGAAATTAGATGTCGTTTTGGACAAGGTTTGGGTCAAATATAGAGAACATAATTCATGAATAACTTTTAAGTTGTTGAGTTTGAAATGTAAAAACTATATGAATAAATTTGTCCTGAAAAATACTTTGATACAAGTATAAATATATCACTTTGTGATGATTATTTTTATAAAAATATTAAGTCAAAGTTATACTTTAGAGATCGTGTCGCTGTCCTAAACGACATCTAATTCCTCTATGGAGGGAGTATAATCCATTTGTAGCCATCATGTTTTCTACTTATGAAGCACTAAATTGTTATTAAATCGTTGGATAGAGTGTTCAGTGAATATGTTGATAGTAACTCTCAGATTGTTGACTTGTTGAGTGATTTTTTTAATATTAAGTAACTGACAAGGATACATGCTGTCCTAGAGCCTATTTTCTCAAAATTTTCTGTGGCTAAATGTTTTGATCCATAATTAGTTAATAATTTGCATGTTTTCCCTAATAATTAGTTAAAAGGTTTCATGTTTTCTCTAAAAGGCGCAAAATTGAATAGCATCCACTATAGCTTTTTATAGCTCACTAGCAAATGCTCCAGTGCGTTGCAATGGAACCCGATATGTGCACGCAATTAAACATCGCCAGATGTATGTTATGTTCTAACTCGTACGATAACAGACCATGAGCGTAGGTGTAACGTATGAGATATGTAGAGCATGGACCCATATTTATTAGAAACAGATTTCATATTCATTATCATTGCTATACATCAGTACAAAAAGCTCCGTAGGGGTAGCAAGTAAGCCTCTACAGGGGTGGTTTTGCCATACATCTCTACCCACAGGGGCCTCTACAAATCAAAGATTTATAGGGGCCGTTCCCAAACGTCCCTACAAATCTAATTTGCAGAGTCGGCTCATAACAAGAGTCTCTTCTACAAAAGGAACGACTGGTGTTATCAACCACCACTATAGGTCAAATTTGTAGATGCGGTTTGATAGCGCTGCTTGTCTAAATCAGCCCGTACAATCAGTTTTCTCATTTAAAAATCCAATTTTAAATATATATATATATATATATATATATATATATATATATATATATGTGTGTGTGTGTGTGTGTGTGTGTGTGTGTGTGTGCGCGCGCGCGCATGCGTGTGCGTGCGTCTGTGCATGTGTGTGTGACAATTCATATAATTCAAAGCATTACAGTCACAAGTGCGCCAAACCATAATATCCACATCTGATAGCATCATATTCACAAGTCCCCCCAACCATTATATATACTTTATCATTACATAGCCATAATTCACAAGTCCGATTACATTACAAGTCACATTACATACACATTCTTGTCAGCAACCTTAGCTTAGTCTGACCCACTCACTCGCCACCACATCCTCACCCGCCTCCTCCAAATCGACGCAGGCACCCGCCGCTCGCCCTTTTCTCTGCTCCTACTAGTGTGAGTAACTTTGTTTCTATATATGATGGCTAATGCATATGCTTGAATAATGTATAACTTAATAAATGTATTTCTGCAACAAAAGGTTTGTTGTGAGACCTATGCTGACTATATGGTGCCACCATTAATTACTGTTGGGGTTTGCACCATTAATTACCGAGCGCATCGGTGCGTCGCTTGCTCGCGATCGGCTCCAGGATGGGATCGTCGGCGACTAGCGGTGACGAGGTTCGTGTGCGGCGGCGTAGGGAAGCACAACCGCACGTACGGCGGCTGTGCGCGCAAGTTCAAGACGTGCTGATCGATGCTCGTGCGACGGCGTCCCGTGGCATGCATGGTGGCCGACGTGGTGCGTGCAGGTACGCGTGTGTGATGCATGGCCGCGGCGGCCGAGCAGATAGGTCGTGAAGCGGTAAGATGGCGTGCCGGCGGCGAGGCAGACATGCCGTGGCCTGACGCTACCGACCGGGGCAGCGCGTGCTCACCGGAGTTGCGCGGCGCAGGAAGCGAGGCGAGGTCGCGTCGTCCATGGCGAGCGAGGATGAGTCGGGATCGCCATTCATGGCGTGGCTCGCGTGCGTGCGTGGCGGCCACTTCACAGCGAGAATCTGGCAGTCGCAGTGTTAACCCCGGTGATCGGAGTTAAGGAAGGAGAGGCAGAGGAGCAGGAAGAGGGGAATCGAGAGGAAGAAGGCAGGGCAGGAAGACAGCTCAATAGGTTTCGTATTGCATAAAGTTGTTACAAGTCTTTCTTCTTTTCCCTCTTATACTCACTTCACCCGTGGGCCTACAAATGACTTAATGTCAGCCTTCATACCCTTCCAGGCGAACTGCTGTTTGATTCTGTTGTAGGTAACAGGGAAACCGGAATGCCCGCCGATAGCGCTGCTATGAAGAGAATTGATGATCTTGAGTTGTACTGTTTTGTTGTTGCCAACCCACACTCGACCGTTGTAACGAAGCAACCCTCCGGACAGAGTGTAAGGTGCGCGAGACTGAGGACTCACGGCCAATGCCTCCAACAAGCTGACACAGTCAGGATCATTCTGGTAACCGGCCACAACTTCTGTCAACCAAGTCGGTACTGGAGTTGTGACAGCGTTCAGTTGGCTTGGAGGGGCTGGATGTCTGGATAACGCGTCTGCCACCGCATTAGAAGTACCAGGCTTGTATATAACGCGGTATTGCAGACCTGCCAACTTAGTATATAGCTTCAGCTGTCAAGGAGTTTGTAGCCTCTGATCAGTTACGTGCGAAAGGCTCCGCTGGTCATAGAAAATGGAAAACTCCCCTTGCAGGAGGTAGGAGCGCCACTGCTCAACAGCTACCATGATAGCCAAAGCTTCCTTTTCGTAGGTAGAGAGACCATGGTTGCGAGGACCCAACGCCTTGCTGACAAAGGCAACAGGGTGGCCGGACTGAAGCAGCACAGCACCGATTCCGCCATCGCTTGCATCTGTCTGAATTTGGAACTCCTTGGAGAAGTCAGGAAGTGCCAAGACCGGCGCCATCACCAAAGCCGACTGTAACGCGACAAAAGCTGCCTGATGTGTAGGAGTCCAGACAAAAAGAGTGCCCTTCTTGAGGAGGTCAGTAAGGGGACGTGCGAGCAAGGCGAAGTTTCGGACAAACTTGCGATAGTACCCGGCTAACCCCAAGAAGCTACGGAGCTGTTTCACATCCTGTGGGGTAGGCCAGTCTCTAATAGCAGCAACTTTCTCTGGGTCGGTTGACACACCAGAAGCACTGACAATGTGTCCCAGGTAGGAGATAGATTGTTGAGCAAACTGACATTTACTGAGCTTGACTTGCCAATGATCAGTTGCTAACAGATTGAACACTTGCCGCAGGTGCTGGATATGGGTTTCAAAATCAGGGCTGTACACCAAAATGTCATCGAAGAACACCAACACGCACTTGCGTAACAGTGGCTTGAGAGTCGTGTTCATAGCACCTTGGAACGTGTTAGGAGCACCAGTTAAGCCAAAGGCCATGACGGTGAACTCAAACTGACCCCAGTGAGTTTGGAATGCCGTCTTGTGTTCTTCCCCTGGAGCTAAACGGATTTGATTGAATCCTGCACGCAGATCCAGAGATGAGAACCATTTGGCAGAAGACAGTTCATCCAATAGCTCATCGATGACCGGAATGGGAAACTTGCTCTTGGCAGTAACAGCCTTAAGCATGCGGTAGTTGACACAAAAGCGCCAAGTGCCGTCTTTCTTGCGGACCAAGAGTACTGGAGAAGAAAAGGCGCTGCGCCTGGGCCTGATAAAACCTGTTTCCAACATTTCCGACACTTGTTTTTCAATTTCGGACTTCATGGCTGGGTTGTAGCGATACTGTCGGGCTGCCACTGGCGCTGCACCTGGTATCAAGGGAATTCTATGGTCACAGTCCCTACGGGGAGGAAGCGCAGACGGCTCCGCAAAGAGGCTTGAGTACTCAGACAAAAGATGTTGGATCTCTGGGAATTCCACAGTCTGTTCCTGAACAGGGTTGGAACAAGATATACTGAAGAGTTGCGCCATGGCCAGGGAAGCGTCAACAGGAAGCAGTCCATGCAACACGGCCTGTCCAGCTCCGTAGGGAACAGAAATCCACTTATGTTTCCAATGAACTTTCATCGGGGAGAAGGCCTCTAACCAATCCATTCCAATGATCATATCATAAGATGCTAGCGGCAAGATGCGGAGGGCAGAATGAAACTTGTACCCTTGCACAGACCACTCTGCTGCAGGTAACAATGCTGAACAAGATATAGAACTGCCATCGGCCACCTGCACTTGGACTGGATGCTGCTGCTGTTGGGGAATCGGCACAGAATCAGCAACGGCATTGCTCAAGAAGGAGTGTGTACTGCCCGAGTCCACCAGGATGTTCACTGAGCGACCAGCAATGCTACCCAGTAACTGTAATGTACGGGGAGCTGCCACACCAGAAACGGCTACTGAAGAAAGCATCATAAACATCTGTGCTGCACCAGCATCTTCAGTATAGAACAGACTGTCGTCCTCAGGAAACGATTCTTGGCATACAGACCACATCTCCTGAAGAGCATGAAGCTGAGGAACTGCACCACATTTATGCCCCGGAGCCCATTTGTCACCACAACGCATGCAAAGTCCTCTAGCCTTCCAAGAATTTCTCAGCATGGTAAGCTTATCATCCAAGTTCATAGGCTTCTGGCCGGCTCGGATGTCTTCGGTACGGCGCTTGTCATCTCCAGATTCAGATTGCTGAGCACGTGGCGGCTGAGGAAGAGGAAGTGCGCCACGAGCCGGAACCGACTTGTAAAATCCCGAGCTCTCAGACTTCCTGAATTCCTTGCGCTGGCCTTGATCAGCTGCTTCCTCCTGTAACAAAGCGAGAGTGCAAGCAGTATCCAAATCCGGAGGATGAGCCACAAGAACAACAGGGCGTATGTCAGCACGAAGGCCGTCAATGAACCGGGTAGTGTAATACAGATGGTCTGGTGTCGTGGAATAGGCTTTGAGCTGATCGACCAACTCAGTGAATTTGTCGACATAATCTGAAACAGAAGAGGTCTGCCTTATGTGGAATAGTTGTCTTAGGAGCAACTCATGCTGATCTCGGTTGAAACGGCTAAGCACCATAGCGGAGAACTCGGGCCATGAAGTGTTTTGGATGATGGGCTCCACTGACTGAAGCCAGCGAGCAGCTGTGTGGGTAAAGTGATGCGACGCAACCTTGACCCAAACTGAGGAATGAACAGAGTAGAGCTCGAAGTGGGACTTGGCACGAGATAGCCATAGCTTGGGATTCTCCCCATCAAATTGAGGAAACAACATCTTAGGTAACTGGCCTAGATTGGGATGGGGATAATGGGAGGGATGATAACTGTGTGGTGGCTGAAAAGGATCGGCAGGGGTGAAATTGGCACATGGATGAGGAGGCTGGTTTGTGTAATTGTGGGTTTGGGGATAACTTGGGTTTGGAAATTGTTTGGATGAATTGGGCGGGGGAGGTGGATTGGGGGCTAGAGGGGGTGGTTGGTAATGCATGAACGGTATGCAATCTGAAGAACTGGGATGAGCAATTGAACACATACCATTGGCCGGGTTGGGAACTACGGTCGTTACCGAGCCATAGTTCCCTTCCCGTGGAATCGATTCGACGCCGTGCCCCTTGGGCCAGTCGGAGTAGACGCCGGCAGATGGGCGCGCGGCTTCCGACTCTGGATTTGACAGGATGGGCGGAAGGAGCGACGCCGACTCATTCACCTCTCGATCCCACCGCTTGGAGAGGCGATGAACCTCGAGGCGGAAATGGTCGATGTAGCCGTCCACCATCGGCCGCCACTCGAACAGCTTGTGGACATCCGACTCCAGCGTCGCCACCCGGTCGTCGCGCTCGTCGTGGATCTCGTCGAGGCGGATCAGCTCGACGTCGGTCACGCGCGCCTCCAGATTCGTCATGCGGTGGTCGAAGAGCGACCCCCAGTTGTCCGCCGCCACAGCGGCGCCGCTCAGGGACGCACAGCGGCGCTCCACATCACCGATGCGCCGATCCACCGAGTCGTCACGGACGCGGCGATCCCCTGAAGTGGCTTCCAACGCCGCGAGACGCTGATCGACCGCGTCGTCGTGCGAACGCCGCTCGGAAGAGATCTCGTCGAAACGCTTGTCCCAGCGCTCCGCTCGCTCGGAAGATCGGGCCTCCATGTCGTCGAGCCGCTGGAGCACCACGTCGAACAGGTTACGGACATTGGGATCCATGGCTCCCTGGGCACGCTGGAAACGGGTGAAGTGGGGATGGGGAGGGAGGGAAGTTTCCAGCGCTCTAGCTGGCCGAGGACGGTGGCTTTGATACCAGTGTTAACTCCGGTGATCGGAGTTAAGGAAGGAGAGGCAGAGGAGCAGGAAGAGGGGAATCGAGAGGAAGAAGGGAGGCCAGGAAGACAGCTCAATAGGTTTCGTATTGCATAAAGTTGTTACAAGTCTTTCTTCTTTTCCCTCTTATACTCACTTCGCCCGTGGGCCTTCGATACAAGCTGCACAGGCCCAATCCGGCCCAGTAAACCTGCTACTACGCTTCCTGCTTCGAGTGCCTCTCCTGGACTTGTCCGCAGCAGCCGGGTCCCCAGGATGGGGGACGCTGACACGCAGGCCGCGGTATCGTTGGCGAGGTGGCCAGGGAAGATCGACGTCGACGGCAAAAGCAGCTTCCTGGGATTGATGGAGGCCGAGACGGCGGCATGGCAGGTGTTCGTGTTGGGCTAGGCTTGGGCCGAGAAGGATCGTGGGCTGACGAGCTCACTCACTCGGCCTGATTGGTGCGGACGGTCAGGGAACAAGAGAGAGGTGTTCATTGTTTCAAGCACAACACGGGGATCCAAAGCACAGATGCATTTTTACACTACATGAGGAAATTCTATTTGAAGGAGATGAGTGGGGATTTGGGTTTTATTTTAGAAATAATAAATCATGGTAGAGCTGACATGTTGAGTTCGAGAGTGGCTCGAATAATCCAACCATATGTTTTAAATTTATCTCGAAAGTTTATGGTCATTGATGGTTTGGAATTCAGCCATGTTTTAAATTTATCTCAAATTCAACCATGTTTCAAACCGCCAGTGAAAGCTTATGATCGATCACTGGCTGTTTGGAAGAACCATCAGTGATGTTCGATCCCATCATAACCATTGGTTGTGGCGTTTCAAAATCTACCGGTGAAGAGGGTTTTGAACCGACGGTGATCCCCTAACTTGGAGCAGTGGTTGAACAGCATCTCATACATATCGCTTGCAGCTCTTCGCTA
This sequence comes from Chrysopogon serrulatus, assembly GCA_015844335.1. Lineage (NCBI taxonomy): Eukaryota > Viridiplantae > Streptophyta > Magnoliopsida > Poales > Poaceae > Chrysopogon > Chrysopogon serrulatus. The sequence continues at coordinate 352,449 of JADLZL010006151.1, read as the reverse complement.
GGGAAAATAAAGTCTATTCCCAAAGAAGCGGGCTTAAATCTTCTTGCTTAAGTAACTATGCTCTTCCATTAAAAACACTAGTCCATCAACCCGTGCTCTCGCACGGGTTAGAATTCTAAAAAGTTATACTATTTAAAATATCTTACTAATAGAGAATTTTTTGTACTAAGTTGTATGTTTTCCCTCTTTGCCACTATAGATACTTTGTAGTCTGTAACAAATTATTATAAACTAATTATTTTCTAGCAAAGAACTGATTTATATGGTTTTAATCCATGTTCTTATTTTTTTTACATGACACCTCTGATTATTTTGAATGTGAAATTAGTTTGAAACCTTGCGGCTAACTATGGTGGCTCTGGTTGCAGGTTATGAATCTAGATTTTTATCTTTTTAAAAAAAATGTTTGCTTATTGATTGCTACTGTTTTTTTTAATATTCAAGTTAAAATGGTTGTGCTTACTAAATGTTTTATAACTCTTCTTTTTGCACTTTTAATTATGAATTTTAGGTCACAGAGTATGTTCTTAAATACTACAATAGCATTAGCCACCTTACATCAAGTTACTTAAGATGGGGTAGCATCGCTAATTTCAAAAAAAAAAAATTAATACTTAGGCCTTATAATGATTGACTTTTACTCTACAATAATCTTAAAGGGTAAAAAAAAATATAGCCACCAGCATTCTCCCATGGTTCTCAAGATGAAACAATTTTCCTCTTAAGGAATTTTATATGCAGTTATGCTTATACTATCAGTATAGATGTATCAACTATCTAGTTAAATATATAAATATATCTAAAGTAATAACCAACACAAATTAGATGTCACAGTTACTAATATCATTTTAAACAAATTTGCTAGTATCATTAGTATAAGAGTTGTTAAGGAAATATTCTTATTGTGATAAAACATAACATATATATTTATCTCATGCATGCTGTGATGACGTGTATGATTACATTTTTTAAATCATAATATATATAGTAATATTGATATAATAAGTGGGTAATGCAGAAAAAATATACATCCTCTATGGTTATTTCAAAAATTATTTTTATTAGAAGACATTGATATTTCTTAGATGCAGATTTGAGATGGTATTTAATTTTTTTCTAATAATGAGATGAACAATTAGGGTAATAGATGCAAATTTAGGTCTACTCTAGATCATGTTTCTTAATGGCACATGTGAGTTGTTTAAATATGAAGTCATGTGTCACTTTGTTTTGTTTTACACAACACCATAGATTGGTAATTATTTAGAAAATAGAAAAGATCCAATAGCTATTATTATCATGGATGATGATTAGGTTACTGAATTGACTGTCAAATGTTTTGAAGTTTTGTGAGAATTTCTAGGATCTATCTCTTATTTTCATAAGTTGTATCATGGGGACGTAGACACTTATTTAGGGGGCTTTCATTAAAATTTTTAGTATTTAACTTTTTCTAGCATGATATATATTTATTTGAAATCTAATATTAAGATATATGTGAACACTTGTTACATCTTCTTTCTATGACTTAATGATTCATAGTTTAACTTTTAACTTTTAGTTGACTTGTGCAATTGCCTTCACATGTTAAGTAGAAACTCTAGTGCTTTTATATTTTATTCAAAATTTATTTTTATTAAAGGGTTTGGGTTCTAGTAGTACAGTTTCCCACATTCTAATTAACTTGGAACTTGGATTTGACCCTAGCACTAAACTCTTTAAGTTTGTTATATCGTGAGATTACATGTGAAGTATTGTTTTATATATCTAGAGTGCATAAAATTAAATTACCAATATTGGTATATCATAATGTTTCAATTATAATTAAGGGGTCACTTTATGTATTTTTTTCCTAATAGTGGGTTGGGTAAATTTTGGGACACGTTAAAATAGATCCAATTGCTATTTTCAATGATGATGGTGCATAAAATTAAATTATCAATATTCATATATCACATTGTTTTAGTTATAATTATCAGATCACTTTATGTATTTTTCTCCAATAGCAGTGGTGGGTAATTGTTGTACATATTAAAAAAGATCCAATTGCTATTTTCAGTGATGATGGTTAGAGTCTAAAAAATTAAAGGTGGCATATTTCTAACTAATGTGAGTATTTTTTTTTATTTATCCTTTTTCTAGCAGTTTAGTGAGAATTAACACAGTGCCTTTGTTAGGATCTCTAATTACTAATAGTGAAGATTATATAAGTATTTTCATCACAGACGTAGATAGTTTCAATTTAAGGATATTTTACATATTTGTTAATAATATTGGTAATTCAGATATAAATTTATCAATTTACTTTATGTTACCTTTAAGTAATAGCTTGTGTAGTAATTCTGAAGAATATCAAATGTTTCTAATTGTTTTGAGAAATTCTAGGGTTTATATTTTTCTAGCTTATTATCTAGTGAGAATTAATGTGGTGTCATTATTGGGACTCTAATTAAAAATAGTAATGATTATAAAAGCATTTTGAAAGCTTTCTTAATAATGGTAGACGCACATATTTTCAATTTAAGGATACTTTATAATTTTGTTAATAATATAGTGCTGGTGGGTAGGTAATTCATATACAAATTTTTATGTTACTTTATGTTATTTTTTATAATATCCTATGTGGTCATAATAATATTTGGGGTTCTACTTTAGGTGCCTTTTACATAATGATTGTGGTGAATGATTTTGGTTAAGACTTATGTAGAGATTACTTTAGGCTATTTCTGTAACAGTGGATATTTTTTTAGAAAATCAAATAAATCTAATGACCACTATTGTCAATAACAATTATGGTTTACCAAATAGATCATTGTATAAATATTTTAGAGAAAACATCTATGCTAATTAATCCACTCGTTAATTCATTAACTAAGTGATGCATACTACTGATCATATATTTTATTAATACCCCCATTTTAAATAGCCGGCTATAGGCCCACTATAGCCTTTTGAATATGTTACAGCTAAATGAATCCATGTATAATTATCCGCTATAGTCCCGCTATAGCTTGTTTTGGAGGCTCGCCGCTATTTGTTATAGCCCGCTATTTAAAACCATGATTAATACATACATTAATAATGAAGTGGCCTCACGTGATATTTTATTAATTGGCTAACTAAAAATGCCTGATAATATTTAATTAACCAACACTTGTCAAAAAAAATCTTTTACGTTACCGCAGAAGAGGTTGTAGGTGTCAGTGAAGAAGCCCATGCCGACGATCATGATGGCCATGAAGTGGTACCCCTACGTCTTGGTGGCATCCAGGGCCCACAACACCTCAAGCTGCTGCTGATCGGATCAGATCAATTGGAGTGGAGAACGGCGACGGCGTTTATTGGTTCAGTGGCGAAGCTAGAATAAACTGGTGGATGATGCACAACTTCATCATGAAAATAGTGCACATGTGATTTTGGCAAAAATATAATCAAACTCTGAATCAAATTGGTGGGTGATGCACAACTTCATCATCAAAATTCAACTACCACTAATGGCAATGTGATTTTGGTCAAAATATAATCAAACCGGCAGGGCAGGGGCAATAAGATTCAGAGTTTATAACAAAATAAAGAGGGCATTGATAATGCTAGTGTAGTGATTGAAAGAATGCCAAAATGATTTCTCATATAGCAAAATATATGATCCAGCAGGCACAAAAGAGAATAAATAGGTTAATTATTTAGCAAAGAAAATGTAGAATTATCCATTGAATTAGAATTACCTATTAGAGATCATATTTAAACCATTGAAAGTAGATGCATGGATCGTGCCTTGAACTTTCCAATTATAATACCTATTCATGATTACCTACAATTTATTCATTCGTACAATCAATCTACAGTTGAAAATTTCACATATCAATAATTTGATTGGGGGTAAAATTGAGGATAAGCATTCACCAACAGGGAGCAGCAATGGCCGATGGGAGGGACAGGGACAACCGGCACTGCACAGGAAGCAGATTCACAGAAGTATGCAGTCGGCTACCGGGCGGCCCAGGCGTACAGCGGGCAGGGCCAGCGTTGCAGTGCAGAGTTGGACGCTCGATGCAGCACAACGTGGAGCGAACGGTGGCGGCGAGATGGGCGGACAGGCGGATGGCAGGACGGCGGCGCCGAGATGGCAGCAGGGGTGCACCGCGCTCGCTACCTGACCGGCGGCATCTGCAGCGGCGCAATGAGACATCTCTCGTATGCCTCGTCGGTAAGTAAATAAATAAATGAATGAGAGGTTTTTTTTATGTATAATGGCATAGGTGGGTAATTTTATGGAAAATGAAATAGATCTAATGGTTATGGATAATTGATTTTTTTGTTTGATGGCCGGATGTTTCTGATTAATGTGGTAATTTCTAGTATTTTATCTTTTTTCTTAGCGCATCTGGTGAGGATTAACGTGGAGGCTTCATTGGGGCCTCTAATTAGTAATAGTAAGATTTGTGCCACATGTACACTATCTTTTTGGAACCATCAACCAACCAAAAGTGACATCCAAGCATTTTTCCCATGGGTGATCGTACGTGATCCAGCATATTTATCTAAAGCAGCTTTTTTTGTACTGATGTATCAAACATTATAAAAGACGCCAACTAATTTCATTCCAATGTGTAGTTTTTCTACACCAATCATTTACCACATTATCCATTGAATTGATTACATGCATCATTATGTGTATTGTCTACCCCAGCAATTTAAAGCACCGGTAATAATATACTAATATCTGAGTTTTTTGGTCAAAATCAGTAACATAACTGATTGGCTCAATCTAATCATCTATCTAATTGAAAGAGCTGATTCATTGCCCATCCATTGTTTATTGTGTTCCACCATATTTATCTAGGGCATCTTCAATAGTTATCAAATGGTTAGCAACCGTCAAATTGCTAGTTTCTTACAATCTCAAGAAATAACTCTCTCACAGCTTATGTAACCCTCTGCTAAAGTGTTATTATTTTATTATTCATAAACCTCATCTAGCTAAATATTTGTAAAGTGTCATTGAGGACACCCAAAGATCCATTTGACTTTGTGTGTATTATGTTCCCCAATAATTTAAATCACGTGCAACATCACTTTTTTTAGAAGCTAATTTAAACCATTGATGATTATTTGCACTAAAAACGCTAATTAACTTACCTGTGGCCAACATAAGTGTAAAAACTAATAGGTGATGGGCCTCCTTCTACGTGGAACACGTGATGGCGCGGCGCCCATGCTGGGGCTCTTTAGGGTTAGGGTTCCACCAGCAGCCATAGGGTTAGGGTCTTGGCATGGTTAGGGTGGTTCCATTCTCCGGCAGCCTTAGAAGACGGCTTTGGGGGCGACGGCGGTAGAAGCGGGCGAGACGGTATTGGGGGATAGTAAGTGGACGGAGCATGGCAGTCGGTGGCTAGTAGCCTAGGTTGATAGCATGGTGAGGCGGCAGCATCCACTGGTGGGGAGGGCTGGGCAGGGTTTGGCGGAAGAGTGGTGCGGGAGGAAGAAGATGGTGGGGGAAGGCAGGTCGTGGCCCAATGGTTTGCGCTCTCCCGGAGCGCGTGACTAGTCACGCAATATCTTTGTCCCAACATAAGGCCCATAAGGGTGCCTATATCAAGTTGGTATATGATTCTCAGGGTGTGTTTGGATCCACCGAACTTACAACTAGTTGACTAATAATTGGTTCATAAGAATCCAAATAGGTAAACTAGTGGGTGGATTAATAATTAATTCAAGATCCAAATAGTTGTTAATTTACTAGTCCACAAAACTTAAGTATTTGAATTAGTGGTTAGTACATCATATTTGTACTTGGAAACGATAGGTTCTTTCGTATAGCTTCTTTTTTGTACACTTAGCCATGCATTTGTATGCAACTGTTTAATTACTGGTTAGGTTGTACATGCAAATGATACTAATTTGTTTCTTATATCATGTTACTGCTGGGATGTGGTGCCATGCACACTTCGAGCTCTTGTCATGGGAGTAAGCAAAGCGTTACGACACTGCTCCCTCCATTTTTACCAAAAACCTGTATATATCTAATTAAACAAGCTAAAATGACTTACAAATTAAAACCCAAATGGAGTAGAATACATGGCACACTATTACAGAAATTATTTCTTTTGGCATTGTATTTTATTTTTCAGACGGTTTTAATTAAGTACGCTAGTGAAAATCAAATGGTGAGGTCTAAGTCAAGAACCGCCGTAGAAATGGATTTCTAGTAGCAATTTTCCTAATGAAACCGTCAGTAGAAATGGTGTATTTCTAGTGGCGGTTCATTAAGAAAACTGTCAAGTACAAATGATTTCTATTGCATTTTCTTAAGAAAAAACTATTAAAAATTCATTTCAACTGGTGATTTTTTTTAAGAAACAACTACTATAAATAAATTAAAATTTTAAAATTTTAATTTTTTAAATGACTTCAAATGGGGAAACACTCCACATGAAAGTTATAGAACTTGAAAAGTTTAATTTTGTAGTTGAAAACTTTTTCATTTGAAAACGTCTACTTAAGGATAATTGTCTCTAAAGTCTGAACATTTGAAATTTAAAATTTTTCAAAAAGACTCAGATGTAGAAACTCTAAATGAAAGTTGTAGATCTCGAAAAGTATCAAACTTTGTAGTTCACCAACTTTTCATTTAAATTTCTTAGAGGTTTAGACAATTAATTTAGAGTTGGTTTAGTATAATATATGGGGAACTAAAATGGGATAGTCACAAGTGTGTGTGGTGCAGCAGTGGTATGGGAGAGATTGCACGTGAGGGAGATCGTGTCTTTCAAAGACCGGGAACCTCGTGTCGCGTGAATTTTGCACGAAAATGCCATGACTCATAGTTGCGGGTGGAAATTTTTTTTGCCGTTTGTCTGCTATTTTCTACTTTTGAAATCTTGAATTGTGGACAAGCATTTATAGTGGCGGTCTTTTTAGTGAAACGCCATTGCAAATCAGATTTGTACCGATGGCTCCCGAAACACCGCCTATAAAAACGATGATTTTCACTGGCCATTCCTACTAGCGGTTCAAATTAGAAGCCAGTAAAAATAGCTCTACAACCGCCACTACAAAGCTTGTTTGTCAGCCTCGTGCCCCGTAAGTTTACTCTTTACTGTGCATAAAGATATATATAAGCATTTCAATTCGTACATAAATAAAATTAATACAGTCGCCATCTTGCCTTCCATGCGCTCCATATAGTTTACAGATTTCTGCGGTACACACTCAATAATTGCCTAGTCAATTAATGTCGTCCCCTTGCCCTCAAAAAAAAATAATGTTGTCCAACCCACCCCCCACGTGATAATTAAAATAATGGCACCTGATTACTTGTATGACACTCAACTACCAACTCAAACCTAAACGTAGACCTAACCAAGCAGGTGTAACGGTGTCACTCAACCAGCAGCTATTTAAAGCCTACTATGCGGAAAAACCTTGGAACAACCAAACCAACGAACCCATAGGGCAAGAAAGATATACTAGGAGTTACCGAGAGGGTACAAAGAATGGCAGCTCCTTCTCAAGCTATAGTTCCTACGGATGCCGAGCTGCTGCAGGCACAAGCTGACCTGTGGCGCCACAGCCTCTACTACCTCACGTCCATGGCGCTCAAGTGCGCCGTTGAGCTCCACATCCCAACTGCCATACATAACCTAGGAGGGGCTACCACGTTGCCGGATCTGGTCAATGCATTGTCCCTCCCCAAGAACAAGCTTCCATACCTCGGCCGCGTGATGCGGTTGCTGGTCACGTCGGGGATCTTCGCTTCCGACGGCAGCAATGGCGATGGATCGGAGGCCGTGTACCGCCTCAACCCACTCTCTTGGCTCCTGGTAGATGGTGTGGAATCTGAGGACCACACCTACCAGAAGTACTTCGTGCTTGCCACCGTCTCCGGGCACTACGTTGAGGCCAGCTTGTCTCTCGCCGACTGGTTCAAGAAGGATCTGCCTGAGGTGCCGCCATCGCCGTTTGAGGATTTACACGGTGTGCCTCTCGTTCATGAGAGCACAAAGCTCCTAGACGAAGAGCTTGATATGATTGTGGAGGAAGCTGTCGCAGCACATGACAATCTGGCGATCGGGACCATAATACGAGAGTGCCGTGATGTTTTCAGTGGTCTTCACTCGCTGACCTATTGTTGTGGTAGACAGGGAAACACCAGTGCGAAGGCGATCATCAGGGCTTTCCCTGACATCAAATGCACTGTGCTGAACCTTCCAAGGGTTGTTGAGACGACGATCACACCTGCAGTGCCAGCTGATGATGCTATTTGCAATGTCACGGGTGATTTGTTCCACACCATCCCGCCTGCTCAAGCTGTGATGCTCAAGGTATGAATATTGAGCAACAAATACTATCGTAGAATTCTCTCTGATACAGTAAAAAAATAATAGTGCAGTTTTGATTGTGGCATACAGACTCACCTTTTGCACACAAACTGATAATTGTTGTAAATAATATGTTGTAGCCCTCACTATTGGTACGCTAAAGATTTTTGGCTTCTAAATTTTTTACCAGTGGTGTGGCCAATTATTCCAATATTACCCCTAATGACACTTTAGCTTCTCCATTATAAACACCGTTGTTTTACTTATCCACGAAATATTTTAGCATTGATAACCGAAACCAAGGAGAATATTAGTTCCTAACTGTAGAGATGTTAATCTATTCCTATCCATCATGTTCCCTACATCAAAACCATTAAATAGTTTTTAAATCATGCATGTGGATAACGAGTGTTGAATGAATATGAGTATGATTAGTAATTTCATGAATATTAAATAAATAATTGACATGGATACATGCTCTCCTAGAGCCTGTACATGTGTTTCATTATCTATTTTCAGAAATTTTCTTTACTAAATGTTTTGATGCATAATTAGGTATCAATTTCCATGATGTCTCTAAAATCCGCTAAACTAAAAAGGCTTCACTATAGTCCCTCTATAGCTTATTACTAGCAAATCCATACTTGCATTTGCAACGGAACCTGATTCATGTTGAAATCGAACATTGCTAGGTGCAAATTGTTGTAACTCGTATATATAAGTGGGCCATGAGTCCAAGTCACGTAGCGATCCATAGAGCATTGACCCAACACGTATTAGAATCTGATTCCAAATCATCGTTATTTGCGAGTTATTCTAACCTGTATCTATATGGGTCATTGAGTCACAGTTTGTCAAGTAGAAAAGGTGGAACCGAAAAAACTCTCCACCATTGAGTTTGTCAAGTAGAAAAGTTGGAAGCGAAAAAACTCTCCACCGTTCAAATAGTTATGGAGAGGTGTGCTGCAAAAAAAAAGATGAAAACAATTTTTTCCTCTTTAATATTAGGTACAGAGGCACCGCTAAAGGTCCTAGTCCACTGTTTACAACATTGAAATTGGTAGAATCAATTATTATGAATGTTAAACATGATATGGCATTGTATTTTGTAGCTTGTACTGCACTTTTGGAGCGACGAGGATTGTGTGAAGATCCTGGAGCACTGCAGGAAGGCAATTCCTTCTAGACAAGAGGGAGGGAAGGTGATCATTATAGAAATACTGCTTGGGCCTTACATGGGGCCAATAATGTACGAAGCCCAACTCTTGATGGACATGCTCATGATGGTGAATACCAAATTTGGCAAGCAGCGCACTGAAAATGAGTGGCGCCAGATCTTTACTAAAGCTGGTTTCTCTGATTATAAGGTTGTTAAGAAATTAGGTGCTCGTGGTGTCATGGAAGTCTACCCGTAAGGCTGCACACCTGTGTAAACATCAAATAAATGTGCGGTCTAGTATTTGCAGGACGATGTGATGTGAGGATAATGTAAAGTAAATGTTGTGCTTCATTTCATCTGTTCAGCTTCATTACTTCGAGGTCCATCTGGCTACTGTTTTGAACTGTGCACGGAGCACACTCTTGGTTGTATGTGGCACACCCCTAATAAGAACATATACTTGATGTGGTCTGCTTGCTCATGTGTATATATATCATGTACAAACACAACATGTATGCAACGTATTTGTCTTCTCCAAGAAAGAAAATACGGCAAGAGCTTGGCCTTTGTGTGTCATCCACACCCCCCCCCACTATATTTGTAGACATACATATAGTAAAAATCATGTATCTAAAAATACAGAACGATTTATAATTTGGAACAAATAGAGTAAGAAGGAAGGGAAATTATAGAGTTTAATAGGAAAACTAGAAGGCCTGAAAAGTAAGTAGCTACCATGACTACACAAAATGTGTTTTGTATACAGCCTGTTTTGTTTAAACTAGTCTAAAACTATCATTTATAATCTTACAAACATCCCTCTACTAATTTTTTTTTTTTTGAAGCCATTCGGCGCCCTTTATTGATCTTCGAACATGGTTACATCGTTTACCAGAGCTCCTAGGATATTTCTAGGGGGATCATCGACCCAATTACATGATAGTTTTGAAGTCATTGCTAATTTGGCTATCTCATGAGCTACTATGTTTACTTCTCGATTACAATGAGTAATTGAAATTGATGCAAACTCTTGCCATAGATTGATACATTCGTCATACACCGGAGCACTTGCTGTTGCTGGAGATCATCCTTGCTTCATCGATTCCACCACTTCTGAATAGTCTGAATGTATCAACAACCGGCTGCATCCCAGCTGTTGTGCTAACACCATCCCGTCCCTGAGGGCCATTACTTCAGCCATCGGAGCATCTAACATATGTTCATAATAGTTTGCAGCAGCAGCTATGAAGGCGCCACAATGATCCCTTATCACAGCCCCTGAGCTCCCTGTACTTCGCTCTAGATTGTAGCTCGCATCCACATTCAGTAATAAAACATCTTCAGGTGGCTTTCTCCAGCCCACCCTTGCTTTGGTTGCCTTTTTCCCTGCCTTCAGATAGTTTGTTGTCAGTGTTGCTATTGATAAGCCCGATCTTGTCGGATTTTGAACAGGCTCAACATGAACCAGTTTCCTGCGTTCCCACCACAAATACCATCCACCAGTTAGAATTAATTCCGTTAAGCCAACCTGGTTCAGGTGCTGAACCTGTTTTGGCATTCTGATAATGTCTGCAACCAACACTGAACCTGATCGGTCAGTTCTAATAAGCCTCTCTATTTCATCTGTCACTCCCAATGATCTCCATACCTCCCTTGCTCGACCGCACGAGAAAACCACATGTTTAATATCTTCACATCCTTCATGGCAGACTGGACAACTGCTAACATCTCCAATATGCCTGTTTGCTAAAATGCCCCGACAAGGCAGCAAACCATGTAGCACTCTCCACCCAAAAATTTTGATTTTCACAGGCATGTTCAGTTTCCATAAATTGGACCAGACCTTCTCTTCTCCAGCTCCCCCTGCTTGTTGGATCACCCTGGTTGCGCCAAACTTATGTAGCCACTGAATGTGATAAGCCGATCCCACTGAAAAGTACCCATTCCTGTTGTGATGCCAAGCTACTGCATCCTCTCTTCCATGAGCCAGAGGAATTTGCAGAATTCTGTTTACATCCACATCCCAGAACATATCCTTTATCAGTTGTTCATCCCATCCTCCAGTGATTGGGTTAATGAGCTCATCAACTGTGGTGACCAGATTATGTCCTCTTGGAGTTAACACCTTCAGATTGTGACTTGCAGGAATCCAGCTGTCTTCCCAAATGTTAATTTGTGATCCGTCCCCAACTCGCCATATGTATCCTTTTTTAAAACATTCCAAGCCTGCTAGAATGCTTTGCCACGTATATGAACTTCCACTTTTCTGCCTTGCCTGCAGCAATCTACCATCTGGATAATATCTTGCTCGTAGAACTCTCGCACATAACGACTCTGGTTCGAGTAAGAGTCTCCATACTTGCTTAGCTAGCAGAGCTCTATTAAAACTCTCCAGGTCTCTGAAACCCATGCCACCTCTTTTCTTTGGAGTACACATCTTCCACCAAGCTTTCCAATGAACCCTTTTATGATCATCGTCATCACCCCACCAGAATTGTGATATGGCATCTGTCATCCCTTTGCAAATGTTTTTTGGGATTTTGAACACCATCATCGCAAAAATAGGAACGGCTTGAGCAATGGATTTAATTAGGATTTCCTTACCCCCCATGCTTAGCAGCTTCTCTTTCCACCCTTTGGTTTTTGATCGAACTCTATCAATTAGGTGCTGGAAACAGTCACTTCGGTCTATCCCTACCAAAGCCGGCAGCCCTAAGTGCTTATCATTCAAAGTATCGAACACGCTGCACTTTTCATCACTCACTTTTTGTCTAGAATTTGTACAATATCGGTCTAGCAGACTTCTCAGATTTACTGCCTGCTCCCTGCTAGCTTCCATTAAGATCAGTGAGTCATCTGCAAATAATAGGTGTGATATCACAGGTGCCTCCCTGCATACTTTGACTCCCCGTATCTCTCCTCTACTTTCAGCTCCCTTTAGTAGACTTGACAAGCCTTCCGCCACCAACAGAAAGAGGTAGGGTGATAAGGGATCCCCTTGCCTCAATCCCCTAGTTGGTATAAAAGTTTCAGTCTCCATAGAATTTATTCGGACCTTATACTTAACTGACTTCACACAGGACATGATAAGGTCCACCCATCTCTGCGCGAAGCACATTTTTAGCATAATTCTTTCAAGAAAAACCCACTCATCTGTGACTTAACCTTCAAGAAAGTATGATAAGGTCCACCCATCTGTGACTTAACCTTCAACCCTTAGCAACGATCAGTCCTTAACTGACATAGACAGGGAAACCGTGTAACCAAATTAAGCCCTGTTGGCCGCAGGACATAACTTGTCACACACCACCAATAACCATACCATATCCCTGCCCGGTCAACATGTTCCTTTTTCCACCAATTATCATGTGAGTAGAGTATACTCCTACTTGTGAGTAACGGCAGGTTACTCACGCTACCGACAATCTAAGCATAGCAGCTACTCGAGCCTATCATACTAGTAATACTCATAGGATAGACATATATATGCATGTAGGTTCCATAACAATTCCTGTAACGTAAATGCAAACATATAGATATTCATAAGTTCATAAAATATAGGTTATGCACCGGGGCTTGCCTTGGGCAGGCGGGTCAGCTGAGTCAGTCGGCCACGGCTCCTAAAACTCCTGGGACTCCTGGAACGCCTCCGGTCCGGGAATCTCCTCCACGTACTCTTCGATCACCTCCTCGAACTCGGCGTCGTCGGGGAGGTACAACACGGACTCGTTCTCTACATGCATGCGATAATGATGCAATGAGCAACGGCAACAACAACTCTTAAAAAGAAACACCACAAGCTAATCTACAGCTAACTCTAATACCTAACATGGTTAACTAGCTATCATACTCATAAAGCATTATTTCAGGATAAACCTAAGTGGTTGCTACCTTTCTAATCATTTTAATAAACTAACTAACTAGGGTATATCCTCTACCTTATTAAACTAGCTACCACAGAGTTATAACAATTATCAGAGATACATGACAACCTACTGAAGCTACTGCATAAAACTCTAGAGCAAGAACTATCATCTACATGCCATGATAATTCATTTTCTAAATTAATCTATTAAAGGCAAAGCATTTGAAAGTAATTAAATACTTTCTGGGCTACAACAGAACTACACAAACTAATTACACTAACAGATAAATCATGAATTTAGGAATCTAACAAAATTGGTTTCATCATTTTTGGATTTTTCTACAATTTTATATGATTTTCCAAACATCAGCTCAGAAACCAAAAAGGAAAAACTATTTTTAATCAGCCGGAAAAGGAAAAGGCCTTTCGGCCCAGCCAGCGGCCCAACACGGGCGCGGCCCACGCGCGAGCGCGGCCCGCGACGGGGAGGAGCCAGCGCGCTTTTTTGCAGAAAACACCCCTCGCGCTTCTCGAAATCGCGAGGCGCTATCGCGGCACTATTACCCAAGACCGATGTTTTGCATCTAACACCACAGGTACTTCCTATCTTTACCACCGGGAGGTCCCGACGACGGCGGCGCGCACAATCTTGACGCAGCGCGGCCAGCGACGGCTTGGCCGGCCACCGGAGCCCTGTCGGCGACCGCGAGACACGGCACCACCTAAACCTAGGACTCGCGCAGATACCTAAGACGCCTAAGCGCGGCTTAGGACACGGCGCAGCGAGCCACCACGGCGGAGGGCGCGATCGGCGGGTCCTTGGGCGGTGGCACGGCCGTTCGGCGAGCCGGAGCAACAACACGCCCAACCACCTAGTACTCAAGGTCCTAGAGCTTAACCCGAACCTTTCTGCGGTGACGGTTGAATCGGGGAAGAGCCGAGGGAGGTTGGCCGTGAGCGAGCCGAGAGCTCGGCGGCGCACGGCGATTGACACGACCGTGTCACCCGCACGAACACCACAACTGCGACTCCGGGAAGGTGCGCATGCCGAAGAGGGGTTTAGGGCGAAGCTTATGGTGTAGGTTAATTAGACTCTAGAGCTGTGGATGGGTGGCAATTTGGAAGAGCGCCGGTTTGAGCTTTCCTGGGCCGCCGACGAGAAGACTCCAAATTGGAGCTCGTCGCTGCTTTATCTGCGAAGGGGTGGACAGGGATAGCTGTAGCATTGACAGACGAACAAGGTGGTGTGTACCCGTCGGCTTGACTTGGCACCATTTCTGCCTAACTTGGCAGCGGCCGATCGGCTATGTCGGCCGAGAGGGAGGAAAGGGTTGGCGGGCAGCACGGCCAGAGGGGACGGCCTCCAGCGTCGTTGGCGAGCGGTCAGCGCTACAACGACGAGGGCAAAGCGACACGGCACTACTGGTGCAGGAAGCGGACGACGGCACGGAGCAGCAAAACGACACGGCGGTACGGCGGCATCCCGTCGCGAGGAAGAGCGGTGGCGGCTAGCTGCGCATGGCGACGACGCAGGACGACGCGGCGCTGACTACGGCCAAGCCGGCATCGAGGCAGCAGCACACGGCACCCGTGCGGTCAGAGGCACGAGCGGCCAGTGATGCCGGCCGTTGGCCCGACGCGCTGGACACGGCCAGCACGTGGTGACCGCGCCCACGTGCCCAAAATGACACAGACCGAGTGCACGCACGCTTTTTAAAGTGAGCACCGAAGCCAACCTAGCGAGTTTCGACAAGAACCAACTATGCAACGATGAAGAAGGCACATCAAGCTGTTGATTGAGCTCAAGGCAAGGCACTACTGCTAAACTCGATTTTTCAAGAACACCATGCCAACATGGTGCTGCCAAGCTGTTTTCAGACTTAGGAAAAAGAGCTAGGCTGAAGCTGGAACTTTAATCAAATGGCATTTCTGAGCTGATCGAAAAATCATTTATCGAAATCCTTTTGCAGTGGGATAAGTTGCATTGCTTCATACAAGATTTATACTTCAACTTTGATTAAGAGACACATACAAGTTATATAAATTGTCGAAGAACCTTAAGTGATATAAAAGAGCACTTGATCTAGCTTTTCTTTTAACTTTTATTTGGCAACTTTATTAGCATAGCTAGGTTGAAAACAATCATCCACACACTATAACACATGCATTAACACGAAATGACGATGCTCATGAGGTAATTTAAGAAATGTTTTTGCGCGTAACACCGAGGGTGTTACAATCCCCTAACAATTCCTAGAATTTTTTGTAAAAAACTGCATGCATACCATCCGGTCCTGGAGCTTTCAAATCTCCAATTTGGAATAGAGCTTTCTTAACCTCCTCAGCTGAAAACGGGTTTGTGAGCCCCACGTTCATATCTGAAGTAACACTGCGTTGTACATCTGCCAAGATGTGCTGGTCCAGATCGACCACCTCTGACGTGAATAAGTTCTGGAAATACATCTGTACAATATTGCACATTACCTCCCCATTTTCCTGCAACACGCCATTACTGTCCATCAGCCCCTTGATGGTATTCTTCTTTCTCCTTTTTGTAGCAAAATTATGGAAGAAACTAGTGTTTCTATCTCCCTTCTTGAGCCAATTAGCCCTGGCTCGCTGCAGCCAATAAATCTCTTCTTGTTCAAGCATGAGCTCAAGGCGAACCATGATTTCCTTCTGTGATTCAGTATTAGCATCAGTCATTGGCCCCCTCCTTAATCTCTCTAACTCCTTCTTCAGATCATTCATCCTTTTTTCTGGCTTTTTTAGAACATCCTTATCCCATTTATGCAATTCTTCATGAACATCGTTTACTTTTTCTGAAAATGATGGTCCTTCCCCCCGGGCTTTCGCTCTAGCCCATGTAGCCTTAATCATCTCTTCAACTGTGTCTTCTTGCAGCCAGCGTGCTTCAAATCTTTTCTTGCTCCTCCCCCCTTGAGTCGGTGCTAGGTACAATGTATCCATTACGATTGGCCGGTGGTCCGAACGTGTCATCTCACTGTTAATCAGTGCTGCATAGGGAAACAAGTTCGCCCACTGTATATTAGCAACAGACCTATCCAGCCTCTCTCTGATTAGACCCCTTTGCCATGTATATATATCACTTTTAAACCCCATATCATTCAGTTCGCATTCAGACAACACATCATGGAATGCCTGTAATTGCCTTTGGGTTCTCGGCCTACCTCCTTCCTTCTCAGAATTATACAAGATCTCATTGAAGTCCCCCATGAGAAGCCACGGGGCCCTCAAATCTTGTTTAATTGACCGTATTGCCTCCCATGTTCTTGCTTTATTACTCCATTCTGGTTCACCATAAATTCCAGTAAGCCTCCATCCTACCTCCTCCTCTATAATTATATCAATATAATTCTTTGTAATTCCTTTCAACCGGACGTTGATCTCATCCTTCCACATTAGCAGCAAACCACCACTCCTCCCATCGCTTTCATGGACTATCATTTTGTCAAAGCCCGCCTTCCTTCTCACAGCATCTGCCTTTGCATTATTCAGATGTGTCTCAGACAGGAAGCACACATCTGGGTTTATACGCTTCCGGACTTCCAGAAGCGCTCGAACTACACGGGAACTCAAGAGCCCCCCTGCAGTTCCAAGCTAAGAGTTTCATTGTGCCTGGTCACTCTCCTCGAAGGAGAGCGCCGATTTTGCATTTTGGTTTGTTTGTTCCTCCTCCACACTACTTCCACTTCTTCTTAGTCTCTTCTTTTCTTTCTCTGCCAACGGACTTAGAGCATCATGAATCTGTGTTTGATACTCCAGCATATTCATATCCATCCCGCATTTGGTATTGTGATACCCTCCATCCCCCTTATTGGATGGTTCATCATCAGCTCCTGCATCATATGTCGGGAGCTCCAGATCATCTGATTCATCATCTGACCGGGTTCCACGACCAGCACCCCTTCCTCGACCTCTTCCTGCGCCTCTACCTCATCCACCCCGGTCATCCCTTATAATCGTCGCCATAAAAGGAACTCTAAGCCAGTCCCCCCATTCACAACATTCTCTTTGGTGGACACCGTCTCCACATTCAGTTACCTCATGCCCTATGCATCCACAGAAGAAACAAAAGCTAGGAAGCCTCTCATACTGCACCAAGCACATCATCCTCTCCTTCAGTGTGATCGGCACCACCCGCACTAGAGGCTTCCTCAGATCAATCCACACTCTAGCACGCAGGAACGGTGTCGAGTTAATCTTCCCTTCATTCACCACAACCGTGATTATCTCCCCAACCTTTGCTGCTACCTTCTCAGCCAAGGCCTTCTTCTTCATTAGCAATTCCGGGACCCCTTGGATCCTAGACCAGATTGGAATCCTGTCTAGCTTGTATGCCTTCACGTTTGAATAACCATCATACTCCTCCATCACAATAGCCGCCCCTCTAAACAACCATGGCCTTCCCTCCATAACTCTCGTCCAGTCCCCGAGGCAGTGCAACTGGACCACGAACAAGTTCGGTTCTAGCGCCTTGAACGTCACCTCTTTCGCCACCGCCCACGCGTTCCGCAATGCATTGAACAGAGCTGCATGGCTGAAGGGTTTTGTAGTATGAACCCTAAAAAGGGCTATCCACCGGACCTCCTTCACATGTTCCTCTAGTTCTCCCGAGAGATCAAGATCTTCTTCTTCCTCCCCCTGCAACTTCATGCCCTCCAGATGCTTCTCCAAACTCGACATCCCTCCCTCATCAGACATCTCCTCTCCCTTCCCCTTTTCCTTCGCTTCTTTGTCCGCCATGCACGACCCTCCCAGTCTCCCAGGCTCGCCAAGGAGAGGCTGCCCTCGCGATGGTGTGTATTGCCGGGATCACGTCGCTCTCGCCGTGATATTTTGGTGACTCTGGCGGCGTCGCCAGAGGACAGAGAAACCCTAGGTTAGGGGACCTTTCCTGACACACGAAAGAAGCAAAACATCCCTCTACTAATTGATTAGCAGTAGAGAGGCCACCTCTCAAAATAAGGTCCAATAAAGCCCATTTTCAGAGATAACCCTCTTAACAAGCCATCATAGAAAATGTCACGAGGCAGTAAAAAGGGTTTCATGAGGCGGGCAACCCATCCTCCTGTAATTAAAGGTCAAAAAGGGTTTCATGAGGCGGGCAAGCCATTCTCCTAGAATTAAAGGTCTATGTAAATAAATATTTACTTTGGTGGGCTAGTTTCCCAAACGCACTCACACTTCCCCAGGAGCCAATGACAAAACAGAGCCAAAACACGAGCCCATCCTAGCCCGACCATGATCGAATCCGCCGATGCCCTCGTCATAGTTCCATTTCCATTGCGCACGTCGAGCTAGAGTCACCGCTGTGGAGCCATTCGTCGTGGATCCGCTGTTGTCGACCCAGATCTGTCGCCAGAGTGTCCGCCGCGCTCAGGGTAGGCACAGGTGCAGCGGCGTGGGATTCACTACTCGTATTGATGAAGGGCGCCGAATGTGCGGTGATGGAGGTACTCTGACGTCGGGGAAGAGCAGGAGTGCCAGATGCTCGGTAGTCGGGGTGCGGCACCATGCCGCGTGAGCGCCTGTTGCGTCCCCTTGTGCAGCCGCCTCTTGCCATTCCGTTTTATTTCCTAATACATTTTTATTATATATTTATGTATGCATAGTGTATCTTAAAATCTTTTTTAATATGTACTATACATCCACAGTATGTAATTTGGAATTGCATCTTCGGCCCATGCTATAGCTACGTACTGCTGCTCATCATGAACTGCCTTTTTTTTACTCAAGTACATGGCCCTCATGGCCTTGTATTAATAGACATAAGCTCAACCAAATCGTGAGCTGAAGTGTCAATTACAAACTCTAGGACGAGTCGTTCCAAACCCGATGACTGACTCGAGTCCCAACTCAACGCTACTTTGCGCAAACGAGTTACTTCCAACATATACATTTGGCTAGCTTAGGATATCAACTAGGCGTCTGTCCTCCAACAATGAAATATATCCGGTATCGTCACAACAAACATTTATATTTGCCATAGAGTTAAATGCACCAAAGGTCCAATAACTTATGAGCAAGCTTCAATTAGGTCCATTAACTTAGAAAGTGATTTTTTAGGTCCATTAACTTGTGAGGAGTTTCTGTTAGGTCCATCAACTTAGAAACTGACTTTTTGGGTCCATAAACTTTGTATACCATATCACTTAGGTCCATATCGCTCCATATGGGCTTCCTCGCGCTGACATTGTCTGCTGATTTTTCCATCTGAAGTAGTTGCTGACCTTCCGCCACCACGGCCAAACGAGCGTGTAGGCACGCGAGCAGGTCTGCTGCGGCCACACAGACGAGCGTCGTTACCACTGTGGCCCCGACAATGCGCGAGCAGGCCGCCATGACCACGTGGCACAGGGCGTCGGCGAGCACGCGACCATCCTGTGCACATCGGTGGGTGGGTGTTCTTTGGTGCTCGCGTTTGTTGTGAACTCCGAGCACATGCCGCCACGCGATCGCCCACAAGCCATGGCGGCCAAATCGGGCGCCCGTGTGGCCTTGGCGGCGGCGCGCTTCGCCCGGCCAGCGCCCTCGTGGGCATGGCGTGGGGGCAGCACTCGTTGGCGGGGCCGAGGCAGCCTACTCGTGCTTCCTAGTGGTCGTGGCAGCGCTTCGCCCGCGACCGCGTGCCCGCGGCAGCTCGCTCATACATCCGCATCGGCGGAGGCAGCGTTTGCTCGCTTGTTCACAACGTGTTTGATGAAATAAAGGGTCAACAGCTGCTTCAGATGGATAAATTAGCAGGCCACGTCAGCGCAAGAAGTCCACGTGGAGGGATATGAACCTAAAGTGATATGTCGTACAAAGTTTGTGGACCTAAAAAGTCACTTTCTAAGTTGACGACCGAACTTTCTAAGTTTATGGAACTAATTGAAACCTACTCACAATTTGATGGACTCAAAAAGCCACTTTATAAGTTGATGGACTTAACTGAAACTTGCTTCGAGTTAACTCTTTTGCCATAACATATCGCACCAATTATGTTGTTTATTTCTTAGACTTCAATAGAGAGAATATGATGAAAATATATTTTCTACCATGGTCTTAGACCTCCTCTTCATTGATTATTTGTCGTGACACACCACCATATATATGCATGGTTAGGTGCACCATGAGAGCGTGCATCCGCAGCACGGAATATTTAGGTCACTGAGGAATTCTGCATAGGGCCATCACTATATTATGGCGACAAGCATCTACTCTCTCCATTTCTAAAACACGTGGCGTTTCTAAGTTTAGGCTTTTGTAGTGTTTGACCGTATTTCTTACTTAAATTTTTTAAATAATAAAGTAAATAAGTTATTATTAGAGTGTTTCTAATAAGAAAATAAGTCATAATTGAACAAATAATAATCATATAAAATTTTAATTAAGATGAAAAATCAAGAAGACAAAAACGTTATATGTACGGCTGCAATGGACACGTGGATGGGTGGATGGCCGTAAGAGGGCGCTACCGCGCTAGGAATGCATCCATCAATCATCACAAGAGGATAGGAGCGTCGCCACGTTCTCTCCAGATTTTGCGCGCGTCATACAAGGAGCAGGAGTAGGCGCTGGCAGGTGCAACCGGCTGTGAACCAACTTTGGATCCTAGCACAAAAAAAAAAATGGTTCTTCATAAAAAAAAAATGCAATGTCTCATCTACTCATTCGCCAAACTTCCAGAAGCCACGTCGTCACATGCTTCCTCTTTTCTCTGACTGAAATTGTGTTTGTTTTTTCTCCTCTGAAATTGTGAGTAGTTTGTCATTTTACACTTCTTTTGGTTTGCATGTTCAAAGAAGAAATGTAAATGTTTTAGGATGGAGAGAGTAGTTTGTGTGCTGTCCATCCCCGACCGCCCATATATAGTAGCTGATGGATCTTTCTTCTCGTGTAGAACTTCTCAAACAAACGCGTGCCATGCAGTAGGATAGCCAAATTGGCGCCCAAGGTTTTGGCCACTTTGGGTACCAAATGAACTAACACGACCAAACGGAAGAGAGTTGACGAGCTAAAATTGGACACCCCCACCTGAAATGAAGTCCGATAATGGTCAAAGTTGCCAAATTTTTGATTTAGCATCTTGTGACACACGTGCCTAACTAGCTGTATATAGCCGACTTGTGAGAAAATATTATCCCTTTTTTGTTGGCCACCGAACAGGCGGACGTTGATCGGAAAAATGGACCACACCGACAAAGAGACGGTGGTGATCTTGCCGGCTGCCGACAGCAAGGTTCTTCATTATCCTTTATGATTTTGCTGGTGTCTTACTTAGGAAAAAAAAAACCAAGACTCGAAATGTTCTGATCGGGCGGCTCATGCTCAATTGCTGTAACAATTAAGCTAGGTCATGCATGTGGGATGGATTGATTCGAGTCAGCAGGAGCGGATTCTTTTCGAGGAAAATAGTACAACTTATTTTTACAACCAGAATTTGTAACGTCGACTAATTGTCGTTTTTTAGTTTTCATGCCGCAAATTTGACTTGATTTATAGAAGATATATTCAATATTTATATCTCTGAATAATTTTGTTAAATAACTAGATTTAAAGATCTTTCTGATGATACTAATTATGATACTAATCGATAATATTTATTATTTATAAAAATTACCGGCATTTGTTTCTTGGGAAACAAAAGCGACAATTATTTTGGGACGGAGGGAGTATTCAGATTCAAACTACATACCTGTAGTTTAATTCAGACTGCTGTAACTATAGTAGTTCGTCTAGTTTATCTACGAAATGCCTTTAATGAGACTTTCTATGTGCTATGACTAATGATAGTGTTTTATTACAGTTTAAAAAATACTAAAAAAATCTACTAGTTTAATAGTGTTTCTACATAAAAAAATTGTACTCATAGATGGAAGACAGTGGGGATACGATAATTTTTCATTCCTTGTGATACCCATCTTGTGGGCTACTTTATGTTTTGACATTGTGAACATAAAACTAGTGAACATAAAACTACGGGTGATAATGTCCATCTATGTAGGATCCATCCACCAGGACCGTTTAGTTTATAGGGAATTTCCATCCTACTCCTAAAAAGTAGTTACTCATATGTTAATATCTCTAGATTTAAGATATATATATATAAACTAAACGCAGTGTATGTATATGATGTATATGATCATACTAGACCATCTATAGTAATATATATGTCAAATATGCATGCATACATAGAGTATATGGTTATACTTATCTTATATACTACAGTAAGCGGAATTTTAAGTAATATATTAAAAAAATATATGTTCTTTTAAAATTTTTTCACGTAGAAAGATTTGAAGTATCTTAGTATTAGTATATAAACATACTCAAAATGATAAACAAGTATAAACACATACGCAATATGTTATTTTGAAGATAGGAGTAACCACTCACGGGAGTAGGAAAACCTCTTCCTTAATTCATATACATATACTTGTAGCCAAGCCAAGCACTCGTAAATATAATTTCTTGTTTAGTTGTACTTGTGTATCCATCTCGATACATATGTATTGGAGTCTATTAAGATAAAATTCAACTCATTTCCACCACAATCCAGTTCAAGACATATATAGAATGCATAAAAATGCACAAGCCATTGGATGGTTTGACTTTGGATCTGCAGGATGGACTTTTACCATATTACGGAAATTACTTCCTTAATTCCTTCATGGAAAATGTTTGTTGGGCTGCGGTTTGTTTTTGTTTTCTTCTCAGTTGTTTGGGTTATGTTTCTTCAGTCATTTCAGTTGGAGTTAGATTTGTTTTACTTTGTTTATGTAAAGCTTGTTTATCGTTTTCCCGTCTAATAAAACTGTAGCAAATTTTTGCCGCCTTTTAAAAAAAATTAGTTTGTGTACTCCCATGCAACCTAACAACGTGTCCTAACGTGTATCATTGGTCTGCACGTACTTACGTGTCCTAAAATATTCAAACTGATCTGATCCGCTTCATAGGAAGGTCAAACTAGCAACCGCATATATTGCTGCTAGCTGGCCGACACAATTGGTTGGAAGTTGGAACACTCCAATCAATTTAAATTTAGGTATTCCCATTTTATTTATTTATTTATTTATTTATTTATTTATTTATTTCTACTGTAGTAATACATGGTGGTAGTAGTAGTTCTTATTACAGTATACAACATGTACAGCAACATGCTTCAGCACTAGCCAGCACGAGTAAAGTTGAAGCTGCTGCAAGAAAGCCCGATGGCATTGAGGAAGGTGGTGAACCCAAACTGCTTCTTCTCCACGTCGAGCACCAGCAGGTGGTTCTCGAGCTGGAACCCGCCGATCACCGCCGCCGGCGCCTGCCCCGCCGCCCGGACGAACCCGAGGCAGGCCGTGTTGCCGTTCACCTGCACCATGGAGTTGCCGCCGAGCACCGTGAAGTTCTGCCCGCCCTCCAGCATCACGTCGATCTGCGGCACGTCGTAGCCGAGCCTCGTCGGCGGCAGCTTCGTCGAGTCGTAGCACCGCTCGAACGGCGGCACCGCGGGGACCCTCGACATCCACGGGAAGTTGGGCCCGGTCGCCGCCGCGTCGAACGCCGTCAGGAACGGACCGTACACGTCTGGCCGGAGCGCCGTGTAGGGGATCGTGGAGCTTAGAGCAACGACGAGCGGCCCGCCGGCGGTGCCGACGCGAGTCTGCTCGACGGCGATGCCGGTGGAGGTGACGTAGTACCCGGGGGCTCCGTTGAACCCGTGCAGCGGCGCCGTGCCGGCCAGCATAGTGGTGAAGTCACCGCGGTCCGGGAAGATCAAGGGACCGCCGCCGAAGATGGCCACGCCGACGCTGTTGCCGGACGTGGACTTGCCGTCGCTGGGGAGGCAGAGCGCGATCTTGTCGGCGACATTCTGCGTGCGCGCCACCTGCGCCGGGAACGACTGGCTCGACGGCGCGAGCCCCGCGACGCCGACGGCGCCGGCCGGCAGCTTGGACGGCGGAGTCGGCATGCAGGTGGCCACCGCCGGGAAGGACACCGGGAACAGTGGGTTCTGGCCGTCGGTGGCGTTCGCGGAGAGCGTGGTGACCGTGCCGTTCTTGGCGGTGCACGTCGTCAGGGAGATGACCGGGCTGGAGAGGTCGAGGACCAGCGGGTGGCCGTCCTTGAGCGGCACCGTGTAGAGGGCGGTGGACGCGTCCTTGGTGACGGCGGTGACCAGGGGCTTGCCGCCGCCGCCGCTACCGGCTGCCGTGCATGGTGACGACAGTGCGGAGATGCAGATCAGTGAGATGACGAGGAGGAGGGGTTTGGGGTTCCACATTTTGTGACGCTTGGTTTTGAGCAGCTAGCTATGTGTTCTGCTTGTTTGGTGCGGTTGCTGGTTTTGCTAATATATAGGGCCCTGCACGTGAATTTGTCGAGTTTAGATGATCAATCGGTCTGATGGACGGTTGCTTGACAATCTGGTTTTGCTGTTCTTCCAGTCATCTCCCACAGATTAGAGTGCCACGATGCCAGTTTGAAGTAAAAAATGGCGACATGCTCAAGTTGTTGGTATTTATCTGAACTTCTGGTTTTTTTAAGGAATATCTGAACTTCGGTTTGCAATGGAAAAAGGATCCATGCCTCGAATATCTATCCATCGTATTGATACGTTAGTGCAGATTCTTCGTCACCGTCGGATCTTAAAGCCTCATCACTGTCATTTTTTATCCTGGTTTATGATAAAGGAGGTTATAACCATGAGATTGCAACCAATGGTGATAATTTTATATCACCGCTAGATTGAGTAACCACACGCCGCAGTTAACATCACTGATCGCCTTAGTAACTCTAGTCACGGTGACAGGGACATAGCATCAAATCTGTGGAAAGCCACAGACAGGCGTCGGCCGCGTCAGCATCGAGATGCCGATGCGGCGGCACGGCTCGCGGCACTTGCCACTACCGCACTGAAATCCGGGATAGCAACACCATGGGCTGTCATGGCCATTATTGCTGCGACGTGAGGGCGTCTTCAATAAGGTTCACCAAAATCGTTAGCTTCGTTGAAATAAAAAAAATGAAAAAAAAACTACCAGTAGCATGGTCTATATGGATGGAAGTGAGGTCTGGCTGCAGTGACGATAGATTTCTCGGGTTCAGTAAAAAAAACGATAGATTTCTCGGGAGCTGAGCGAGCTAGATGAGGAGAGAAGCGCTAGCGAAATTTTTTGGTCTAATCTCTCCTCCACGTAGGCAAATAGCTAGTAAAGAGTCAGCTATTGGAGATGCCCTGAGCTGCAACTGCGAAGACTCATTGTGCCAAGCTAGGGCGCCATGGGCTAATGTGTAAAATCAAGATGCTACATGGATGGACTCACGCAGGGATTCCACCGCGCTCAACTACATGTGCTAGGTCTCAGCCCCCTTCTCACCCCACCCCTCTCCACACACACAAGGAAGGTATAGAGAGAGGAGCTTTCTCACGAAGGGAGAGAGAGTGAAAGGTACCTTGGGTCAGATAGGTTAGAGAGCACACATGGCTATGCATGTGGCGAGATGTTGTGGGTGTGACTCCGCGTGTCAGCCAGTCATAGAAAGCATATTCAAGCTAGACACAAAGTAGGCAGTGGAAGAGAGAAATAAACATAGCATGGGCTACTCCAGTTTTTAACTGTCGGATTCTTCTTGAACCGACTATGAAAATTGTTTTCACAAATTTATTTTCACCACCGCATTAGTAAGTTATCAAGACAATATATGTATTGTGCTGCCGCCCCGAAAAATTTGGCGGCTGAATTATAAATGTTTGACACATGTCGTCATCATCAGGATTAATTTGTTTATCACGATAACTGCTCGTTTCAGACGACGGGTGTTATGCCGTGCTGAGATGAGTAACAGCAAATCACATCAGGCAGATGAAACTAGTGAACACGTGGCATAAGATAAACACAAAGACGACAAACAGTTAGTTGTTCAGTCGGACAGGACACGTAAACTTTCCCTCCTTGTGAGCAACAGCTCACTAACATTGAATGAAAAAACAAAATTAATGAAATAAAAAAATATTATCTAGACTTTATTTACTCGCAAAGACAACGCACATTTTGACGTAGACCTGGATTGATATTGCCGTCCAGAAGTCCCGTCGGCTTGTCCTAGCTTAATTGTGTGCAAGCAAATTCCACGTAGGTGCCAGTCTCGCGTGCAAGCATGCTTCTTCGAAGTCCATGTCATATTCATACAATAATTCCCTATAAACATTAAACAACACCTTATCTGGTCGAGATTATACAAACCACCCTTCACATTGGCATCGTAGTTGGTAGTGTATTAAAAAAGTCAGCAAAGGCTCGTTTAGATTGCGAAAAAATTTAAGTTTACATTATAGCATGTTTTATTTGTATGCGGTAAATATTATCCAATCATGGACTAACTAGACTCAAAAAGATTTGTCTCATAATATACAACTAAACTGTATAATTAGTTATTTTACTTATATTTAATGCTCCATACATGCGGGTTAAAATTTGATGTGATAGAGAGAGTAAAAAAATCTAGAATCTAAACAAGGTACTGATGGATCTTTCCCTCTTCTTCTCTATCAGTAGAACTGGCAAACCTGATTTGCCAAACCGGTCATATCTAGCTAGGTGGTGAAAACTAGATCATTCAGGTTTCTCTGGTTTTGGCAGCACTTCGGTTATGACAAAAAAAAAGGGGCGTCTACTATCCCAACTAGTGTAAAAGGAATAAAGTTAAACAAGAAAACATCAGTGCCCAACCACGCTTTCTCATAACCGTGGGTGGGTCTGCGTTCATTAGATTCACGACGGGACACGCAACGCACTAGCCAAACCGACTTTGGTTGTCCTGGTTTTGGCCACGAATAATTGGCCAAGAATGGAAGAGCTGACGAGTTATAGTCTAGATATATATATGAATCATGATGCCCTTTTGGACAAAGCAGCCAAACTTTAATTTGGCGTCTCATGGCAAATATGGATAACCATCGAACACATCCTACTAGAGAATTCATCGCTTTTTTGTTGACCATCGACGAGGGGATGATGACCTGCCCGAATAATGGACCACACCGACAACAAAAGAGACGGTGACGATCTTGCATACTGCATTCGTTAGAAGGGCATTGTGATCTTGCTTGTTATAGTACCGGATATATAGCTGGCCAGCACAATCTGTTAGAAACTGGAAGTTGGGACTCTCCGATCGATTTATTCCCAATTTTTATTTATTGTTATTTGTCATGATACATACAGTTGTAAAATATTCAGCAGCACTAGCCAGCAAGAGTGAAATTGACGTTGCTGCAAGAAAGCCCGATCGCATTGAGGAACGTGAAGGCGGTTCTCCAGCTGGAACCCACCGATCACCGCCGCCGGCGCCTGCCAAACCAACTTGGTATTAGCCATGGTTAATTTTAGTTCGCGTTCAATAGATTCACGATGGGACACGCAACGCGCTAGCCAAACCAACTTGGTATTAGCCCTGGTTTTGGTGTCAACTAGCCCCAAGAAAATTAACTAAATAAAATGGCCAAATGGAAGAGCTGACAAACGAGCTAAAATAAAATCTCATCTTGCTAGATGAATCAAACTTTCTTGGTCAGAGCAGCCAAAATTCAATTTGGCATCTTATACCACGTATGGATAAACATCCAACACATTCTAAGGGAGAATTCATCGGTTTTTCATTGACCGCCGACAAGGGGGATATTCTGACTGGCTGGCAGGAAAAATGGACCACCGACAAAACAGACGGTGATGATCTTGCATAGAAGCCTAGAAGGAGATGGTCATGTCTTGTCCATATACTATGTACTATTGTCCCATATGTATATGTACTAATATAGATTATATCAATACATAGTAAAACAATGCAATATATCCAGAACAGATAAAATTTATTATATTTTAGAACGTGTGTGGGTCGAAAAAGAAAAAAAAAAAAAAAACTCAACTGGTGTAACAACTACTGCTGCCAAACCAAACACCCCTACATTTTTAGGGCTTGTTCAATTATATCCCAAACCATAGGATTTGAAAGAAATTGAAGAGGATTTAATCCCCTATAAGTTAAAATCCTCTCTAATCCTTTCCACCCTTTTGGTTTAGAGAATAAATGAACAACCCCTTTAAGGGGCCATTTTGGGATAGAAGTATGTCACATGATGTGACTGGAGTCTACAGGAGTGGACTCAAAATTTCCATGGAGGAAATACTTCTTTTCTCCATGCTCATGCAACCAAACTGCCATGCACAAGTGTCCTGGTCCGTCCCAGACATAGGACGCGGATTTTTTGACCTTGAGGGCATGTGCTCTGGCACATGCATCCGTTGGATTCGCTTTTGAGATCTGTGCCAACCTTACAGTCTATACTGTATACTTCTTGTATTTCTGTATTGGAGCATTTTCTGCACGCCGTATTACAGTCTGACAGACTGACACTCTGACATTTCTGGACCGCTCCTCTCTCCCACGACTCGCTCGATTGCTTCAATCTTTCCTCTCCCAAAGTCCCAAGCGCAGCCGCCGTCTGCCATACCCGCCGTCGCCGGCTTCCATACCCGCCGCCGCCTGGCGTCCTCATCGTTTACTTTCTTTGTTTGTTCCACGGTGACCCCGCCCTCCCCGGCGACCATGCGGCGGCAGCTCCGACGAGGTAGCCTGGTTTCTTCTCCTCCTCCTGGATCTGTCTCCCTCTCATTCAATTGCAGCCCGCCGCCGCCGCCTTGCCATACCCACCGCCACCTACTGACATCGTCAATGAGGCTCTTGTTCTGTTCCCCAAATCCCTGTTCCCCTGCCTTTCTTTTTGAACCAAATCACAAGTTCACTTATCTTCTCCCTCTCATTTAATCGCAAGCCGATGCCGCCGCCGCCGTGGTAGTTTTACGGTCGCCGTTGCCGGTGAAGTCATTGTCCCTATGATATGTCCCTGCGTTATTCTGCTTTTGACTGAATCCCTTTTTCTATACTGCTCTTGATTCATATTTTGTTTGCCCAGATCCTGGGTTACTCTATTAGTGTGGGTTGCAGTTTCTTGATTCAGATTTTTTTAGTCTATTAGCAGAGATCCGTTTTCAATATGATGGTACACCATACGCATCTACATTGAATCCGCCAAAGGACTTGAAGGCATGCATAAATATACAGACCAGGGCAATCCGACATCCTTTTGTCCACTTATTAAACTAATTGTTTATATTGTGTAAATCCGTTTCTTGTTCCTCGTGATGTACACACGTTATGTTTTGTCACTTAGATTTTTATTAAAGAAAAGAAATAAAGTAAGCTTGTTTAGTAATGGGCAGAGCACATTTTTCAGTAATCTGCTGACATGTTTCTTCATTTTCAAAACAAATTGGGTGATAGTACTAGCATTAGGGAAAATGGAGTACAATCGACCTATCAAGATCCATGCTTCTTCAGTTGTTTTGTGGTTTGTCAGCTATGTGATAACTGACAACAGCTTTGATTTTTCGCCCTTACAGTTTATAGGAGCTATAATGGGTGCAAGGGATCTGAATATTGAAACAGAAAATGGTCACATTAGCATGCCAACTAATATCTGCTGTGTTATTGTGGAGTACCTTCCTGGTGGTGCACTAAAATCATTTCTGATAAAGAACAGGAGAAGGAAGTTAGCTTTTAAGGTTGTTGTCCAAATTGCTCTTGACCTCGCAAGGGGGTAGTATTTTACTGGTTCATCCTCATTCTCTGAAACTTTGTCTTACTGTTTCTTATTTGATAAGTATTGCCTGTTCTACCTCACCGAGATGTCCTCCACCTACTCATATTGTTCCAGATCTTGTCCTTCCAATAATATTTGCTATTCATACTGTTCTAGGTTCTATGGAGCCCTCTGCATGGGAGAACAACTTGAAGAAGGACGGCTCATGTCCGAGACTATTCAGTTCGCTAGACTCTGCACCATGTTCGTTCAACATTGTTGCAATTCGTGATTTTAATTACTTCGCTTCACCACCCTTCGCGTATTTCAGTCAGATTGCTGAAACTGACAAAAATAGCAGTTATACTGGGATTTTTGTTTGTAGGACACTGATTTTGCTGCGGTTTTGGCTTTGGATTTGTTTAATGTAGGAAATTAATCAGTGCCCTTCTGACAAAGTTTTTTTTTCAACAATATTCTGCATACGTCACATTTAGCTAGTGTACTGCCGAGTAATTTGCTTTACACTTTTCTCTTTCAGTTGCAGTATCCTGTTAAAAGGCAATAGTTTTTAAATTTTTATACTGATGGTTATTTGTAGCCACAATATAACAAAGAACAGTTAACTGACCTTCTCTAGGTTCACTGAAACATAGAACAACAGTCAGATTGAATATGCTACAAAGAGCATATCCCAGCAGTTCTGAAATCATAATCATGGTTCAAAGCTAGAAAAATATTCGTGGTTCAAAGATAGAAAAAGAACAAGTACAGATGCATAAACAGAGGTAAGGTCAAAAATCAACACAGCCAACTTTGTATTCTTCATAACCAGACAATCCTTGCGTTCCATTCTTCATGACTAGATAGTCGAAATAACACATGCAAATATACACATCTTCTACCCATCATTCATTAGCCACGCTTACCTTTATTCTCCTCCACATATAATGTCAGCACTCCAGGTAATACTGCAAGTATAATTTTCTTTGAGCCGTCTAAAACATATGTTCAGAAAAAGGTGAAATCAATAATAAACTAGAAACAATGAAGCATACAGTTCGAATAGCTTTGAAAGATCAAAGTGACGAGCTCATTTTCTAAGAAAAAAGAAGTCGATTATCTAGCACCACATATTATCTAATATGATAGCTCCATCAGAAAATCAATGCTAAGGAGGGAAATGGAATTACCTTCACTGGCTGGGGATTGTCATGCTTGAACCGTCTTTAGCTGCAAGGACTGATTGCTATGCATGACCAAACACCATGAGATGGATGGATCTTCAGCTGGATCTACCATGAGGATTATATAAAAGCCCATTAAAAATGGATAATGATCCACCATGAGGATTATATAAAAGCAGCGGATCAGGAAGGTCTATAAAAAAAGAGCTTAGATCCTTAATCGATCTACTGGTGTCCAAGTCCATAAGCAACGATGAATTAAAATGTGCGTTGAAGCTTTTGAATTTTGAGGTTTGGGATCCTTACCAAACCATCAAACCCTGTAAATCTTATCGGTCTAATATTAGTGGGGTCAAAGCCATTGAACACAGAGGTTATTCTATCATACTAATAAAAGCATTGAAATTGAGAAGTATGATGATCATTTGCTTGCACAAAAAAACATTTTAGCTGGTTTATTTGAACAAGCAAAAAAAAAAGGAACTAATTCAGTAATAAGATCAGTACCAATTAAACTATTGGAATGCAACTATGAAATTTACCATCAGAGTCATTGGGTTAGTCTTCTATCCTGTTTGAACCGCAACTTGCTTGGAATAATTTTTGCTCAGAGGCACAAGTAGTCCTGCTGGTCAATTGGTCAGAACCATCTGGTAGAAAGAAAAAAAAGGATGTAAGAATATGATAGCAGACCAACAAAAAAGGTGAAATTTATATGATAGCATCCAAATCAGAGACAAAATATAGAGACGCTGAACTACAGTAAGGCTGTGAACAAATTTAAACGGTGTGGCTAAAGGGGATGACAAATCAGGAATTTTGCTGAAGGGAAAAGAAAATTTTTTGACCAAGCCAATCATGAAGCGTGAAGACAAGGGAGAACTGCATGCCATTCTTTGTAGACGGAACAAACACTAGCCACACAAAAAACAAGAAGGAAATTGCAGGTGCAGGTGGTGAAAAAAAAATGTGTGCTCCACATGCCTTCTCACCTGGAAGAAGCTGAGAAGCCGTTTGCACAAACCGGATCTAGCATTGACATGACGAATTCAAAAATACTATTTGTAAATCCAAAAAAGGAATGACAAACTAGGTGATTCAGGACAGGGGCCGGAGCGACTGTGCGCCGATGAGGTATAGGGAAAAGGATTCAAGCCAGAGATTAAAGAAAAGGCGATTGAGGCCAAATAGAAATTGAGTTTTGAACAAAACTAGGGAAAAGGATTACGGACCGGAGATTACAAAATAGGAAACTCAGGCTATGGCCAGTGTGGCCGGGGCGACTGTGCAGCAGTGCGTCGCCATCGATCCATCAGTCTTGCGTCTCCGACGGTCGGTGCGGCGGCGCAACTGATATAAGTCAACGCCGGCGAGCAGGAGGGGGCGCCGCGCAGGAGGCAAGCCATGGATGCAGCCGGCGAGCTGGAGGGGGCGACGCGCCGGCGAATATGGCGACGGCAACGGAGCCCTTGTCGCCATGGGGGACCGAACGGAGAAGAGGAAGAAAAAGGAAAATAATAAAAAAGGCCGATGGAGAGAGAACTGGACAGGATAAAGCCATCCCTCCCACGTGTGTGGAGCCCACACAGTAGTATATACGTACGTATCTCACATGTAGTATTTAGATTTTATTGTCCTGTATCGGAGTGAGAGAAAAAGAAACACGAATCTCAAAACAGTCCATCCAACGGCAGCATGCATGAGGGCATGTGCCCTCAAGGTCAATTTTTACTTTCTCGTCAGACATACCCGAGTCATAGCTAGCCGGAACAATCTGTTAGAAACTGGAACACTCCAATCGATTTATTCCCAATTTATTTATTCATTTATTTGTCGTAACACATACAGTTGTAAAATATTCAGCAGCACTAGCCAGCAAGAGTGAAATTGAAGTTGCTGCAAGAAAGCCCGATCGCATTGAGAAAGGTCGTGAACCCAAACTGCTTCTTCTCCCCGTCGAGCACCAGAAGGCGGTTCTCCAGCTGGAACCCCCCGATCACCGCCGCCGGCGTCTGCCCCGCCGCCTGGACGAACCCGAGGCAGGCCGTGTTGCCGTTCACCTGCACCATGGAGTTGCCGCCGACCACCGTGAAGTTCTGCCCGCCCTCCAGCGTCACGTCGATCTGCGGCACCGAGTAGCCCAGGAGCGACTGCGGCAGCTTCGTCGAGTCGTAGCACCGCTCGAACGGCGACACGGCGGCGACCCTCGACATCCACGGGAAGTTCGGCCCGGTCGCCGCCGCGTCGAACGCCCGCAGCAACGGGACGTACACGTCCGGCCGGAGCGCCGTGTAAGGGATCGTGGAGCTCAGCGCCACGACGAGGGGCCCGCCGGAGGTGCTGATGGGACTCTGCTCCACGGCGATGCCGGTGGCGGAGATGAAGTACCCGGGGAGCCGTTGAACCCGTGCAGCGGCGCCGTGCCGGCCAGCATCGTCGTGAAGTCGCCGCGGTCCGGCGGGCTGAAGAACAACGGGCCACCGCCGAAAATGGCCACGCCGACGCTGTTGCCGGACGTCGACCTGCCGTCGCGGGGGAGGCAGAGCGCGATCTTGTCGGCGACCTTCTGCGTGCTCGCCACCTGCGCCGGGAACGACTGGCTCGACGGCGCGAGCCCCGCGACGCCGACGGCGCCGGCAGGGACCTTTGCCTGCGGCGTGCAGGTGGCCACGGCGGAGAACGAGACCGGGAACAGCGGGTTCTGGCCGTCGGTGGCGTTCGCTGAGAGCGTGGTGACCGTGCCGTTCTTGGAGGTGCACGTCGTCAGCGAGATGACCGGGCTGGTGAGGTCGAGGACAAGCGGATGGCCGTCCTTCAGCGGCGCCGTGTAGAGAGCGGTGGATGCGTCCTTGGTGACGGCGGTCACCAGGGGCTTGCCGCCGCCGCCACTGGCTGCCGTGCACGGCGATGACAGCGCCGAGATGCAGAGCGAGATGAGGATGAGGAGGGGTTTGGGGTTCCACATTTTCTACTGCTTGATTTTGAGCAGCTTTGCTTGTTTGGTGTGGTTGATGGGTTTATTAGTAGTACTAGTAATCTGGTGCATAAATAGGCCGTGCACGTGGACTTGTCAATTGGTTTAGATGGAATGATCAATTTGTCTAGATGGAAGGTTGCATGAGAATCGGGGTTTTGCTGTGTTCTACTAGTCATCTCCAGGAGATTACAGATTGGAACGACGCCATACATTTTGAAGTCAAAGATGACGACTCCTCCACATGATTAGCTTGTTGCCATTTAGCTGACTTATATTTCACTTTGCATATGAGAAAAGTCCATCTACAACTCCATAAAATCTATCTATCTATCTATCTATTGTATCTATTAATACACTAAAACAGATTCTTTATCATTGTCGGATCAGAAGACCTCATCACCGTTGTAGAGGTGATAAGTTCTTATCACTGCTGCTTGAGTAACAACAGGGTGCTGATGATCTGACATCACCGCTGACGACAGGGACGAAGGGCCAGCGCTATGGGCTGAGATCAAGAGGGCAAATGGATGCGCTCTCACCATGGCTGCGCGAGCAATTGAATCACCTAGTTCCATCCAAAAAAATTTAGCTGCTAGATATTCAAACAGCCAAACTAAAAGAGTAGCTAAACTTTAGCTGAGTTTAGCTACTTCAACCTAACTAATATAAAGCCAGCTAAAATTTAGCTGAGTCTATTTGCTAGAATATCCAAACACCCTTAACTAAAGTTTAGTTAGAAAACTTTTAGCTAGCTAGTTTTACTTTAAAATTTTAGCTAACTAAACTTTTGTTGGGTGCATCCAAGCAGGTTCCAAGTAAGTCTAGCCTTTTTGGGAACTCTTCTTATATATTTAGATATAATGTGTATCTAAGTATCTGGCAAAAGTTATATACTTAGAAAAAAAACATGATTTTTTTGGACAGGGGAGGAAATGAGAGATATAGTGGAGATGCTCTACAAAATTTGAAGCGTGTATTCAGCTAAACTGGTCAAAAAATCCCTAGCCCAACATGGTATTATAGTACAAAAACAAGAATATTGAACACACCACCGCTGCCTTATTGTACATGACTTCCTCTCACTAGCAAGGGTGTATACATAGGAATTAACATCAAACAAAACCGTAGTATGGTCTAAAAAATAAAAAAACAAAACAAAACCGTAGTCAGCAAGTGGTGTGGACCCGTAGGAGATGTACAATTATATTTAATAAACATTGTATCTTAATTGGTTAGCTAAAAACAGAAAAATGAAAGTACCTAGTGGTACCAAGATACTTTTTCAACCATAGTAAAAAGATCTCTAAGCAAAACCTATGTGAGGCCATGCTTCTGCAGCACACAGGCAACCACGTTGAAACAGTAGGCATCATGAAAAATTAAATGCAAGGCCAGCATCGCACAACAACTAACCAAGCAATTAAGCGGCAGAAGCAGAAGGCAATGCACTAGAAAGCATGCATATATGGACACGCAACATGTATGCACACGCAACACGAGACAGAGGCATAGGAGAGTGAAGACGAGCCTTGTCTTGACAATTGAATATCGCTGAAGTCCTATTTTGACTATCAAACTTAAAACCAGATATCTTCACCCTAAAACTGTTTTTAAAAGTGATTTTGACTATATTTTTTCTAAATAAAATTACAAAAGTATGGCAGCTTCGTTTCTAAAAATCATAACTAATTTTAATTAAACATACAAATCCAGTATACAAATTTTCTTAAAATGTAATCTTTCTCTTGACACTCCTTTTGTAGTTATT
The DNA here is from genome assembly GCA_015844335.1 of Chrysopogon serrulatus. Taxonomy (NCBI): domain Eukaryota; kingdom Viridiplantae; phylum Streptophyta; class Magnoliopsida; order Poales; family Poaceae; genus Chrysopogon; species Chrysopogon serrulatus. Next base: position 316,536 of record JADLZL010006151.1, on the reverse strand, counting down.
AGAATCACTACTATAGAAAAAATTATGGAGGCGGACAAAATCGATTAACCGAGGCGGTTTTTGTAACCGCCTCAGAACGAGGGTCACGGTAAATGAAACCTTACCTGAGGCGGTTCAAATTCCCGCCTCGGTAAATCAATTAAAAAAAGCCCATCCCCAGCCCAAATTGGACTAGATCTGGGCCACCCTGCATCCGACCGTCACCGCCCCCTACATGCCGCTGCCACCGAAGAGCTCCGCCGCAGCACGAGGTCACCGGATCCGGGCTCCTCCTACCCGGATCTAGAGGTGGAGAGCGAGGGGGTTCGAAGTAGCGGGGAACCCTAGATCTGAGCAGAGGGAGCCGCTGCCATGAACGTTGTGCCCACGATGACGCTCGTCGCCGCCACGAGCCACTGCGGCGAGGCCCACGCGCTTTCGTGCCCGCAGGCCTTGCGCCACTGTGCGCCGCCGAAAATTGGAGGGAGGGCTGGGGAGGAGGGAGGCCGCGCCGGAGAGAATGAAGGGAGGACCAGTGAGGGAGAGAGTGGAGGGGCGGCTGAGCAGAGGGAGAGAATGGAGGAGGTAGTAGGAGCAAGATACAAAACCTTAATTCCCTCCTTGTATATATATAAACTCGATAGCGGGCGGATATGGGCTTTTTTCTGGGCCTCGGCCATAATAACCTAAATGGGCTTTATAAGGGGTCCGCTTATGAAAATAGGGACATTTTTGGAGGCGGGCTAGTTATAATGTCTGCATCAGTTTATAGATTTTAAGAGACGGTTATTTTTAAACTCCTCCGCAAATTAATTTTTTCAAGGGCGGTTTTTTTACGCCTCGTTTAATCCGAGGCGATTAAAATGTTTGCTGCCTCCGAGGCCTATTTTGAAAGGTTGCGGTTAAATTTTTTTTATAGTAGTGAATGTTATTTCTACTCTTGCTATCATTTTTATTGCGTGTTTTCAACATTGCCATTTATTCAAATATTTGTTTTATTTGGGCTTTACTATACATAGACTGCATGATGTTTGAGCCCTTACCTTATTTGAATCCTTTCTACTCAACTATCAAATAAAGTATAAATGCTTGAGCATGAAGTGTGGCATCGGTGAAGTTTGTGTCACCTTTGAGATCATCCATGTACGCAGAGTGGGATCTTTTTGACAATTGTTGGCATTTCTAACGTTATTACTAAAAAGTAGAGAATAAGACCTACCCCTAGTAACAACACCAGAAGTGTTCGGTATTAAATTAACATGTCATTAGCAACTAGCCATTTTTTTATTACAAACATTCCTAGGCATGAATCAAGTTGTCATCCTTAATATATTGCTAGGAAATAACTATAGATTTACATGTATTAATATGACTAGGCCGATATAAAAGATATGAATATAATACGAATATAAACTAACTAGGTTCTACAAGCGGACAGATAATTATACCGTTATAGCATTTTACCTAGAGAGTTCATCCAGGTTGTCGATTTATATTTATACCACTGGGAAAGCTATAACACTCTAATCTATTATATTGATAAGGAACTATATATGATGAATAAGTGATATTACCAATGTCATCTACTCTACTCATAACAGGCAGAGGTCATAAGATAAATATGGATAAATATGGGTGATAGCATAATCATCAAGTATCATAATTATAGATAACCATCAGAGCATTTACTAGTCATAATCATAGTTAGCTATTGGATAAACTAGGGAGTTAAGCCTAAGGTAATTCTATAACTACATCAATGAATAACTCTAATTAGTGCAACTACATCTAGTAATCATCGCTAAGTCAACCCTAAATCATTATCACATGCAAAGGGGCATCAACTAGGAAGGATGTGCGTAGAGACATTATCCCACTTCGCGACCGTGCCCTGCTGTCCTACATACGGAGGGTGAACTACAGAGGAACTAACGTAGCTATCACCTACGTAGACTATCACACGTCCCGACATGTCAGGGTGCACTCGCAGATAAACAAGACATCTAGACACCACATTTACATATCGCCTATCATCTATCCAGTGTACATTTGGATAAACGCTATACGAGCAATTACATGAATTCAATAAGATCGAAGTAACTAAACTAAACATATAATCAAAGAAGACAATGACTATTGCAATTAAGAACATATGAACTATTAAGAGTAAAGTCTCCCTAATCTGAATAATGAATACAATAAGAAAGTAAGAACTAGATCTATACCGAACTCCTGCGCTCCAGATAGATGCTAGAGGCTCCAGATCCCAATGAAGAACTAGATCGCCTCTACTTCTAATCTAGCTAACTAGAACTATGAACTAGAAGGCTCTTGATGAACTAGAAGGCTTCTTGATGCTTGATGGCTTGAGGCCTTGATAAATAATGAATTGGCTCTTTCCAAGGGGGGTCTACCCATGTATTTATAGTGCGGTGGGATACACGTGCGCCGCAGGATTAAACCGACATAACCAAAGGCCAAGATGCATCGTGGGAGGCGATGGAGGAACCTTCTGGAAGGGGTGAGCAAACCCTAGAGGGGGGCACCGCCCGGCGCCATGGTGGGGCCACATTGCCCCACCTGGTGACCTCTGGCCCCTTGCTCCTTCGGGTGTCTTCTGGAGTCTTCCCGCGATATTTCCTGTGGCGTATAAGTTTTGTGGTTTAATTGTAATTGAATCTCTCTTTTTAGCTTTTCTAGAATAATCTCTAAAAAATACAGAATATGCAAAACTCATGAAAATTGTCAGTTAAAACCCTAGACTAGTGTGTTTTCATGTTTTCTTTCGTGTCTAAAGTTCTAGTGAATGTTGACGTTATCCACCGTCAACAACAATATCCTTTGGTAATGACTATGAGTACTGTTGATGACCACAAATGTCCAAGAAAATTTGCAAATGTCCAAGAAAGTTTGCTATAATGTTTATATTATGGAAGGGCCTAAAGGCACATTTTTAAATGTTGCATAGGGATCCATGGAAGAAAAGAAGAAACACTACTACAGGAAGGGCTTTTAATCCTGGGCCTAAAGACCCTGTCCCGGTTCCAATCAGGACTCGAAAATCGGGACTAAAAATCTCGATTTTGTCCCGGTTCCTATAACGGGGCCAAAGTTGATTTATTCAGAAAAAAGGTGCAGTCTTAGGATTCAAACTCTGGCCATCCACTTCAGTTCTAGCTTGCACGCACTGACCATCTGAACCCCACTACGCATATGATATGCAAGAGATACACTTTTCTTTTAGACTCGCTCTGGAAGCACCTTTACTCCCGGTTTGAGACATAAACCAGGACTAAAGGTCCCTTTAGCCCAGGTTCGTGTCTCTAACCGGGACTAAAGGTTAAGAACCTTTAGTCTGTGTTGGTAACACAATTCAGGACTAATGAAGACCCTTTAGTCCGGGTTGGTAATACCAACCGGGACTAAATCATTTTTAGTCCCGAACATAAAATTTATATGGACTAAAACTCATTTGTTGCATCGACGAAAAGCCCTTTTTGTAGTAGTGAAAAGAAGAGAAGGGCAGCACTAGTCCTGCCAAACCAGCTTGGCTGGCTCACCCAGTCAGCTAAGCCAGCTCCTTGCGTTGCCCCATGGATCAGCTAAGACTATTACTTTGCTTCGTGTGATAGGTTTTTTGCAACCTAGAGCACGTTATCCCTTGCTGGTGTTTGATTTTGGATCCAATCCAACGTCAATACACTTTTTTGTGACTTCGATGGGATGGAGATCGATAAAGATCAGATCACGATGCCTGAAAATCAAGAAAAAAAGGTCACCTCACTTATGCGTCCAATGAGAACAACATCATCCGTCCGATTACTATTGAACCATTTTCAGAGCATCGTCACAAGGAGGTAGAAGCAAGGAACGCTGACAATGTGGTAGTTACACATTAAAGACTCGTTCAAGTAAGGTGGTTGAGCAAGACAAACCTATCAATATCCAGGCTTACACCATCAAACTTCCACCTACTTCTGCACCTAAGGTACTACCATCTGTAAGTGAATCTCCTTACCATGTGTTTACTTTAGAACAAGTTAAGTTGATGAAAAAAGTATGTAGCACCATGAGGCTAATATGATATTAATCAGTTTAATAATATTCAACATAATGTTAATTTTAAGAAACCTACTGAATCTATCATATCTAGTTTCTCTTTGCTAGCACACCATCGGCTCCAAAGAGCATAGACTTTCTCTATGGCATGCCAATGAACACTTCTAGTGGTCAAGTTGGTTCTTCGGCATGTCAGCTATTCATTCGATTCGCCACTGTTTGACATCATGATTATATAATGTAGCCTATGTCAACTTTATCTGATGTTGCTTGAGGATCCTGTGGGCTTCTCTTGTGCAAGTCATCGTCCGGATATATATTAGAATGCCATGCTTCTCCATGTGTGCAATTATTAGTTTCCTCCATCACCACATGGCTAGAATTAAAAGGAAAGTCGGTGTCAGCTTCTACATGAATGAGAAGATTCAAACCACACCGCTCCACATTTACTTGTTGTGTTGATAAAAAACAGAAGGAAAAGAAAAAAAATTGGGTGCTCTTTTTGTTCGATAGGAGTAAATGGTAAGGATATTTTGTGATAGTCTGCCTAGTGTTCTGTTTTAGAGCCTGTTTGGGGGCGCGTCTAGGAGGAGTGATAACCATTAGATCATATAATCAGTAGGCATCATCCAAGTTATCAGATTATGAAACCCCAAATTCGAGTGTTGAATCGTTGATTCGCATTTGTCACTGTAATTGAGTTACATTTATCCATTTATCGTGTTCTTTGACTCGCATAGGGATTAGCTCTGTTGGTGAGGTCAAGTAGATTGTGAAACGGTTAATTACCAGAGGAGACATGGTACTAAGGTTGCAGAGTTTGGGGTTATGATCTGAAGCCAGATCGGTGTGTTACCCACCAACAAATTGATAGTTATCTTGAACCTAATGGAAGGTCGAGAACCCAATCTCCGTCATGTTAACATAATTTTGTTACTTGAATCCACTAGACAAAAATAAGTATTTGGAGATGTCAACCGATGATGCATGATAGCATCTTTTATGACAAGATGCAAAATGCAGAAAATAAAATTTTGGAGATGATTGATTGGGTGGCTTTTTTATTTCTTGATATATACAATATTATAAAAGGCAACGATTAATTTTATTCCGACATGTAGCTTTTCGTGCACTAATCAACATCCACCAAATATATGTATAAGCAGATTCATTTCAGTTTTTGTGTATTCTCTTCCCAACAATTTATAGCACCATTAGTAACATCAATGATTTTTTTCCAACGGCCAATTTAAAGCTTCGACTCTCTGCATTGAAAAGGCTATTCTCTTCCCAACGTTGGCGATCTCTAGTTGGCATGCGACATAATTTATAGCTTGATATCTGTACTTGCAAAACATTATTTTCTTTCTTATTAGTGTAATGTGTCGTGTACTTTTGTGCTACTCTTTAATTATTACAGGTTAATTTGTACTTGCAAATGATACTTATTTCTTTTGTTATAGCACATTAGTGTACCTGTATAGTTGTATGCTACTTTTCAATTTACTCGTGTATAGCATCTTATAGCTGGGCCGGGACGCGCCCCCGTGCACACTGCAAGGTCTTGCCATGGTCGAGAGTAAATTAAACTGATATTACTGCACTGTTCTCTCTATTTTTTATTTTTTTCTAAATATATAAATTTTTCTATGTTTCTACGCATAGTAAATGCAAGTGCATAGTAAATAAAAGACTAGTTGATATATTTGTAACATCCCAGAGTCTAAACGGCATAGGTTCACTCTTCACGTAGAGAGAACCCCACACCTACCACCATCACGCTTTCGTCATCGCTTAACGTAAAAGGATTAACGACTCGAAGATAGTGGGATGGACACTAGAAACCTTATATATTGGTCTAACCAACTTCTAACAGTCAAGGTGAGACTAAACCCCCTCAAACGCTCATTAACATGCACATGGGCCAATAGACCAAATAATTTCAAATTAGGCCAGATGTCACAATGCATAATTTAGGGTTTGAGTATTTGAACATATTTGAACATTTTAGATTTACTATATACTGGGGTGCCCTGCACTTGTATACAAGTACTCTTTAATTGTTATGTTACGCAGTTTGTCGTACTTGCTATGAGACAGATGCCAGCGATGTGGTGCAAGCTCTCTACACGACAGATTACCATCAAAGTGTGGTGGGTTTTCTTGTTGAAGAATTGCGAAGTCTCTTGGCATGGGATTTTATTTCGTGGAAGGTTCAGCATCGACCACGTTCTTGTAATAGGGTAGCTCATGAGTTGGCTATTCTAGGGAGTGTGTGTGCTTTGGATATGGAACTAGTTGTGGTTCATACTCCGGAATTTATTCAGTCTGTAATTCCTGACGATTTAGCATTGTCTGAGTAATGGAAATGCCTATTGACCCCAACCCACTCTGCCTGATATGCGAATCGGTTGCTACTAAAGTGTAAACTGCTCGTTTTTCCTTTCCCGCGAGTATAGAAAATTGATCGGCCGAAGACACCTATTGTTTTGGATTTTATAGTTGCCATTGGAAAAAAAAGGATTGCGCTAGTCTTGCGTGGGATAAACGGCTCCTCGGGAAAAACTAGCCAGCTCATTCAATTACACCTCTCCGCGGACCACCTGACCTTAGCCTTAGAGGGAGTCCATTCGAAAATCTTTTCCAGAAAAAAAGAAAAACTTTGCCATCATAAGAGGAGTGCTCCTACCTAAGAGTTCAGGACCGGCAAGTTCCCCTAAAAAAAGGTCTAGCCGCCTAGCTGGGACATACCATGGACGTTCTAGTAAGAGTTCATGAGCAACACTGCTAGAATCCCTCTTTACCTTTCTATATGATATGTGCAAGATAGAGATACGGATTGGGATTCGGCAAATTAAATAATAATTTTAATACTGGCACTTGCCTTCCTCGGGTTCCATAGTTTACTGATCTTCTGCGATACACGCAATGACAAACCCAAAAATGCTCCCCACGCCTTTAAATTAATGGCGTCTTAGTTTCTGTGACATACCTACACACAATGGAGCTTGTGAGCTGAATTTCTATTTAAACCCTAGCATGGAACAAACCATGGAGCACCGCAAACCAACACAAACACAGACGACAACAAAGACACAAGGCAATCTAGTGACTAGCTACATAGATCAATGGCCGCACCTTCTCAGGCCATAGTCCCCACGGATGCCGAGCTGCTGCAGGCACAAGCCGACCTATGGCGCCACAGCCTCTACTACCTCACATCCACAGCGCTCAAGTGTGCGGTAGAGCTTCACATCCCAACTGCCATAGACGACCTTGGAGGGGCTACCACGTTGTCGGATCTGGTCAACGCACTATCCCTCCCCAACACCAAGCTTCCATTCCTCGGCCGCATGATGCGGTTGCTGGTAACGCAGGGGATCTTCACTTCTGATGGCAGCTAAGGTGATGGAGCAGAGGTCGTGTACCGCCACAACCCACTCTCCTGGCTCCTGGTGGATGGTGTGGAATCTGAGGACCACACCTACCAGAAGTACTTTGTGCTCGGCACTGTCTCCCGGCACTCCGTTGACGCTGGGTTGTGTCTTGCCGACTGGTTCAGAAAGGATCTTCCTGAGCCACTGCCATCGCCATTTGAGGATTTACACGGTGTGCTTGTCGTCCATGAGAGCACAAAGCTCCTTGACGAGGAGCTTGCTAGGATCCAGGAAGAAGGTGTCGCGGCGCACGACAATCTGGCTATCGGGACCATAATACGTGAGTGCAGCGATGTTTTCAGTGGCCTTCACTCTCTGACTTATTGCTGTGGTAGACAGGGAAATGTCAGTGCACCGGCGATTATCAAGGCGTTCCCTGACATCAAATGCACTGTACTGAACCTCCCTAGGCATGTTGAGAGGACGACACCTGCAGCACCAGCTGATGATGCTGTTAGTAATGTGACGGGTGATTTGTTCCACAACATCCCACCTGCTCAAGCTGTGATGCTCAAGGTATGAATTGGACAACGAAAAATAGGGGAGAATTCTCTCTCAAATTCATGCTTCATTATAATAGATAGAAAAATGCGAAGCAGAATTTATTTTTGTTTTTGGCATGACTCATCTTTTGCACAAATTGATAATTGCTGTAAATAGCTTGCTACAACATAGTTATTGCTCTGTTATAGGGTTGTCAAGGGTCTTCCACTACAATATTGTCAAATGTTCTGCTACTGCTGCTAATAAATGCTTTAGCTCTGCTAAACACTGTTATACGTTTTGTGCTTGGTAGTGGAATATTTTAGCACCACTAATCGCAGGCGAAGACAGTATTGATTCTTTAGAGGAGTATAGTCAATGCCTATCCAACATGTTCTGTACTTAATACCCATCAAATAATTAATAAACTATTAAAAATATTGATGTTGAGTATATACGGATGTTGATAGTGCCCATGAGTATGTTCACTTTATTTCGTGGATGCTAAATAATTAACATGGGGATAGGTTCTCTCTCCTAGAGCGTGTATATGTGTTTGAGTATTTGTATTCATGAAAGTTTCCAACATAATTGTTTTCATGTTTTATATAAAAACATCTAAATTAATTAAATAGCCCCCGCTATATACCATTGGTAGCTTTTATACTTATGGAAGAGGATACCGCTATATATATCATAGCTAGCTTCATTCTAAAATTAAAATTAGTATATTCATTTATTATGGATTGTCAAACTAATACTTGTAATTATATTCTATAGCTTGTACTGCACTTCTGGAGCGATGAGGATTGTGTGAAGATCCTGAAGCAATGCAGGAAAGCAATTCCCTCCCGAGAAGATGGAGGGAAGGTGCTCATCATAGAAATACTTCTTGGGCCTTACATGGGGCCAATAATGTACGAAGCCCAACTCCTGATGGATGGATATCCTCATGATGGTGCATACCAGAGGCAGACAGCGTACTGAAAATGACTGGCGCCAGATCTTTAACAAAGCTGGTTTCTCTGACTATAAGATTGTTAAGAAAATAGGAGCTCGTGCTGTCATCGAAGTCTACCCGTAAGGCTGCACAGACCTCTAAATATGAATATTCCAATAAATGTGTGATTTAGTATTTGCTGGATGATGTGATGTCAGGATATGTAAATATAAAATAAACGGAGTGCCGCCTCAATTCCTATACAGAGTCTCATGGACGTAGAGCAGCTGAGCTGTTCAGTTTTATTACTTCGAGATCCATGTAGCTTCTGTATCGAATGTACTGGAGCGCTCTTAATGCTTTCCATTTGTGCTATGTTGATTTGGATGTATTTGGTACCAATATTTGATGTGGTTGCTTGCTCATGTACAAACACAACATGTATGCAACGTATTTATCATGCTATATGGCAATGCACAGCACCACTTTTCCATGCATACTAGATCTTTCTGCTAAGAAAAAGAACATAATTAAAGAGCTTCTTCACAGTGTCATAAGAAGAAAGAGAAATTACATGAGTTTATTAGGAAAACCAGTCCGCCCAAAAACTACACAGAACAACTACTATACAGAACATGAATCTATAAGACCACAACTGTGTTCTCTGCACCACCATTTCAGAAGAGAATCGCTCTTTCATCTACTCGTGGAATGTGTTTCAAGGATCAGTTGCAGGTCCCCTTCATCATAGAAGTTATTGTTTTGATGTGTTGGGCAATCTAGGAGATAAGGAACGACCAGATTTTTCGACAAGAAAACCGGAGCATGCAGTCAGTTAAAGCCTGCTTCAAGGAAGAGGTCTAGTTTTCACTGCTGAGGACGAAAATGAGTTTCTTGCCTAGTTTTGAACAATGGATAGCAAGTCTAGTTTAGCTTAATTACTCTCTGTTTTAGCCCTTATTTTTCTTCTCTTCATTCTTTGTCTCCTAAATCCAAGGCCCAAGGTCTTGTTCCCATTTTACTATTTTTTGTTTTCTTAACTATTTTAATAAAGTCATGTAGGGGTGCAAGCCCCTCGGTTTCATAAGGAAAAACAGGTACTATAAACAAAAAAAGTTTAAATGACAATCTTTTTTGTATCTATACTATAAAGGAGCCAACAAATTGAAAATCATTTGTTACCAAAAAATCTTTCCCCCCGCTGTGACTGACAGATGGACCCGTGAGGGAAGAATGACATTTGACATATGGAACATGCGTGTTTCCTACTACGGAGGACACTTTCGTGGCGACTTTTTTCACCAATGCGCCACGTACCCGCCCGCACATACCGCCCTGAGCGCCAAGACCGCCCGCCGTACCGCGCCTGCGCGTGTGTACCTATTCACGCTTCCATCGCGCCCCTTCGCCGCGCCGCATCCCCATCCACAGGCGTCGCGGCCCGAACGCGTCCGCAGCGGCGGCGGCACCCCAGCCCACTCTCCAGCGGTTGCTGGCCTCGCGTAGTCGAGGGCCAAACAGCGGTCCCTTGCTCGTTTTCCCCACGGCAGCGGCACCCCGGCGTCGTGTTCGCGTCCCCACCGGATCCGGGCGGCGCTCCCTACGCCCTCTGAATTCGAAGATCCTGATGTGGTGCTCCCTCTTTGGTACGTCATACGTTGTTTGTTGGAGCAAGTAATTCAGGTACGTGTTGCAGTTTAGAGATCTCCCGACCTTGTATGCATGATTGATTTTTTTCCCTAATCCGAAATTAATCTCCTCGCGTCGTGCAGATGAGGAGATGAGCCATGTCTGTTCATCTTTTTAATCATATCGTTTTATCGGGGGGAGACTCTTCACGAATCCCCTCAATCTATGCATGCCTCTGTCTGTCATCGATTAGTGAACAGGTGACAAGTGACGAATTTAACCTCGGTTCGTATATGCAACTGGATTAAGAGAGTATACGTGCATGACTGCATCTGATTGGTCAGGCTATTTTCTTTTTTTTTTTTCAGGCATCCAACTCCTCTGTCTCATCTGATTCCTAATAATATACGTAGTATATATAAATGCACGTAGTATATATAACACATGCATCGATTATGGATCTAGCATTATATTTCTGACCAAGATCTTGAAGGCAGCATAACTGAGGTGGCCAATCAGTTAGCACTGAACAACGTGGCGCTACCCTCATCGCCCTGATTGCCGGACCATTTTAGCAGCACATCACCAATCTAGATAACGGAATGGTAAGAGCCATATTGTTTATTAATTTGTGCCATTCCTTATTTTTCAACTTTTACTATAGTATTAATAATTATTATGTGTGTAACTAATTTGTGTCATTCCTTATTTTTCATCTTTTACTAAATCCACGATACATCCGTGGAGAGGCCTTGTTATTTTTCTCTGTTCCAAGCTTGATTGAATAATTTTATGAATTCAATTGCATGTTCAAGAGTTTGGTGCCAGCTTACTTGTTTTACCTTTGCAATCAGTACTCACTACAATTTTGGTAGACAATGAATAGCTGTTTGCCTGGCCCAGGGGCGGCCAGCTTTGGTCCAAGCCTGATGTCTCTTTATTTTGTTCTTTTTCAAACTATTTAATTCATGTCGTTTTGTCTTTGATTCAATAATATATATTCAGTTTGTTGTAAGGTTCAGTTCCATCGTGGTGACTCTGATTCACTTTTGCAGACTTTTATTTACCGAGATCCTAAACCTTTACCAATCTTCATTCAACAGGTTGCTTCCCATATAGACCCTGGCGTTGGATCACGATGACTAACAGGCAACTGGCGTTGGATCACGATGACTAACAGGCAACAAAGGCAAGTTCTCGACCAGGATAACATAGTAACCTGTTTTGAGGTTTCTGATGAACATAAACATATTTAAAGGGTATATCCAAACATGTTTGATGTATCCAGATTCCAATTGCTTGTCTTCTGTCCACAAGTTGTATAGGCTTTCCAGATATTGCTGGTAGTTTTGTCTGGTGTCTACATGGAGCATGCCTATTGGGAGGCTGTGCGCTTAACATGGCAGCACACATCTGATGCAGGACCTTTAAATTGAAGTGTCGTGTGAAAAAAAGAAAGCAAGAGATGGAAAGGCACGTGCTAAACTATACTAATATATGGAAAGGACATGTCTATGTCTGCAACTATGGTCATAAACATATTGTGGATTGTGTAAAGTGGAACCAGAATATGAAATATATCATGACTGCCTCAATGGATCAGATTACCAAGGTCTGTGACTTGTGCTTATGTACCTTACTCTGTTTTTTTTTTTCTTCAAAGCACACATGTTAGCCTATGCTTATGTACCATCATTCCAGCATTGTCTATATATGTAGATGGTTACAAAGCAACTTGATAATAAATAACCTTGTCTTCTGATGCCAGTAAATTAACATTTGTACACTTTCTAGCTATAAATTGTTAATTCAGTCATGCAGCTATATGAAATTATATTAGATCCATAAGCTTGCACACGAAGGCAACTGGTTAGATAGCTTGCCTCCATTTCTGCAGAAAAACAATAGGCTTGCTTCACTGTCCTCTTTGATTCACTTTATATCAGTTAGCACATGAAAAATAAATAGCTGAGTATGTCACTTTAGGCGGACCACATGCAGCACTGATAGCATAAATCTAACCATCCAACAAAACATCTCACAACTGATTGGCTGGCAGATCTTGTTGCTAAGCGTGGCACCGCAATGTTGTCACTGATCCTTCTAATACCAAGCTGCTGCATGGGAGGACGTCGAGCAAGAATATGACACTGAAATTGTATCCCATGATGTGGAACGTGTGCTCGTGGACGAATGGCCGGAGGACATCTTAAATGCGTCTTCAGCGTCGTCATCTCATGACTCGGGGATAGGTTGGGCAATAAAGCTACTCAAAACTAAACATAGGATGTAATATAATATATAAATGCTAGCAAGACAAAAATTATTTTGCTTGTATGCATCATAAGTAGATGCCATTTGAAAGAAAATTAACTTCTTGTTTTGGCAGATACTACAAAGGATATGAAGGATGCCGCGACTACATGAGGAAAACATGAAATGTCAAGATACTACTTGCTAAGTTGTCATGTCATTTAAAGATAGGACAATGAGATCAACTGGTTACGGAGCTCTTAGTGGACTCTTAGGACACCATATTGTCTCTGGTCTTCTATTGAGATCCCCATGGATGCCATACTAAAATCACAGTTAATTGCCTGCATTTGATCTTCATAACAATGCTACATATTTTTAAGCTAATTTTGGCATATTTACTTCTTGGTTACTGTGCATTATCCAGTTAGCCTAGGCAAATTAAAACTAAATGCACATTATACTTGCTCTGTTACATTTTCTATTCTATTCAGAGTTTGCCTTTCTGTTATTTATGTTGGGTCATAGAATTGAGAGGTTGCTGATGCCAACAAGCACAAGTACCATTTACAAAAATCAATGTAAACAGTAACTATTTGGTCCATAGACAGGAGTCCAATACGGGTTCAACTATAGTTTTCGAGGCGGTCTTTAAGAAGCCTGTCTCTAAAAATGGCTTAATTTTTGGAGGTAGATCTGTTAAGAGGCCCGCCTCTGTAAATAGATTTTATGAGGTAGTTAACTCTAACTACCTCAATTAATAAAAATAACCATCTCGATTAATCCTAGGCATTAACCGAGGCAGTTGAATGTCCTCTCGCCTCAAAGGCTATTTTCCCAATGCCTCGCAAAATTTTTTTGTAGTACTGATATTTGTCCCCTAAGCATTGGGAAATGCTTTCTTGATAAGAGTTTAGCTACTACACTACTAGAAACTCGAACACTCCTGTGGGTGATGAAGTTTTTATGTGTATTTGTATTTTTCTATGGGTACACCATCAAAAAATATTTTTCTATATGTATTTGTATTTTTCTATGTGATTTCACACCCACAGGAGTATTCAAGTATCCGGTAGCGCTAGTTAGGAAGTGGAGATAAGGTAATGCCATCAGCTACAATCTGTAATCTAGATTGTTATAATCAACAGTCACTACTCAGATTCTTTCACTACTCAGATTCTTATATATAATAATCCTGATGAGATCAAAACATGACCTATCACTGGTCACCTTTGATTTGTATATATCATATCATCATTAATTAATTTAAACCTGCATTATTGCATGGAGCAGAAAGCTTCGAAAACGACTGGTCTCTAGGGCATTGGTCAGACATAAAAAAGCAGGATAGACCTAATTTGTCCACTACTACAGAGATATCTGATTTGATTTTGAAAGGTTCCCTAGCATAAAGTTGAGAGTATATACCATTTTCTCGCGTGAGGCATGGAATGTGGGGTGGCCATCAACCTGAGCGAGTTAGCGTTGGTGTTGCAGTCCACATTGTGTGGGACGACACTTTACCAATTTGCTATCTTGGCATCTATCCTGCATGCTTTTGGAAACTTCATCTAATCATTCGTCTATTTTTTTCGTGCTACTACTTCTCAGACGAGCTCGCATATATGCGTGCAGCATACGAAGGCTTTTCTGCAAAAACAGAAGAGAAAGGGGATACATACAGCAGTGCAAAAGAGGTTCACATTGGCAGGCCTCAAACACCCCGGGTCCATGGGCCGTGAATACTACATATCACCTGTGCGAATTTTAGGGCCTATGTTGCTGAGTAGGCCAGACGGCCCATAGTTAAGCAGGCCGAAGGCCACTAAATTAGATAGGGACCTCGTGTAAGGATTCCGAAGAATTTAGGATGGAATTAAGTGGATACGACATGAATAACTTGCATTAAGAGGTGCGAAGTTAGTGGAATGATAAGACTATTAGTGAGAGACGATGTAGACTGTTAGTGGACGATACATGTGGATGACTTGATGTTGAGTTAGACTTGTACTGAAATTAGCTTTATTCATAATATATAGATATATATCTCTATTCTTTCAATTATTTTATTTTGATTTTTTGATATTCTAACTTGTATCTTCTCTGTCTTGTAGAGCTCCTCGTAGAATTTATTATAAAAAAAACTTACCAAATCATTAATTATTTCAAGTGGATAACATTGATAGAAGTAATCTTTTGTCTATCCTCAAGAATTGTCAATATCTGCTTCCTAAAATAATCACAATAAAAAATAAATTGCGTGCTGTTGAGAAAATGTGCAGATCAGGAAAACCATAGAGATAACCAACATATAGGGAACATAGACCGACACAAATATGTGAGTAGTGGGCATTTGCATGGTTTACATAGTCCACCCATCGAAAACCCAACCAAAATCATGAGAATGTATGACATATGTGCAGGGTTCAGCCAACCGGTTGAGACATAGATATCAGAGACAGACCAATAAAAACAAGAATCTTGAAAGTTGGTTGAAACTTTGGTCATTGTTTTCAAATCTTCATGGAGTTTTTACTCTTTGTTTAGAGAACCGAAAGCAGATGGAACTGGTGGATTTAGATAATAACTACACATGTCATCCCCACTATAAGCTGCATCCTAAGTATAACTACTATTTTTTCATCTATCTAATGCATTCACACCACTATTTTTTGTCGTCACCCTATTTTTTTATAGTTCAATCTAATATTCTAATAGCTTTTGATTTAATACTTCTGTGAGTTTTCCTAGCTTTGGCCATATCTGATGTAGTAACATAGAGCTTGTTTGCATACAAGCAACAACTTCATTTTGAAAATCCTACTGCACTGTGTGGAGTATTCCTCTTGTTATCTATTATTAGTTCACAGATTTGTCTCATGCACATGCTCATCTTTATGGAAACAGACTTTCCATGGAAGTTTTCACTTTTGGCATCACACCTCGCTATTGATAGGGGCATTACATACCATTTTGAAATCATTTACTTAGAAAATTATATAATCACCTTGAAAATAACTTCTAATCAGCACAAGAATGTAACTAAAATTGTTTCAAGGAAGATATATTATTCGATTTCAGAGATTGAGGAAAAGTCTTTTTTTCAAAATAAAAATGTGGGTGAGTTTTGTATCATATTCTTATAGTTTCTAAATAAATGGGCACAGAGAACACACATTTAAATTGCGGTGGGTTTTGTACCGAAGAAAAATGCACTCGTCCTACCCAAAATGGGCCTTGGGCCTGCTTTTATTAGACACAGATTTCATCACTTGGGCCGATCTTCAGCCTCTTCCCCCTAGCCCAGTCCAATCATCTCATTCCTTCTTCTTTCCCTTTCGCTACAGCAGAACAGGGCGACCGAACAACGACTCGGCCGGCTTCCGGCGTCGATTTCGTCGGCGCCTTCTCCCCGCCTTCGACCAGCACGGCGCCGGCAAACGGGGAAGCCTGGGTGTCGATTCCTCTACCAGGTTTCTAGATTATCTTGTTGCGACATTGAAGAAAGTCACCCCTTTTCTTCAGAAAAAGGCCCAGTCTTTCTGCTTTACCAGTCGTCCTCGCCGCCTCCGGTGCCTCCGCCGGCAATGCAGGGCACCGACAATGTGAGAAGCTAAGGTCCATTCCAAAGGTACTCGACCTCCCTTTGCATCCCATGATACATTTCTTTTTCTCTTGCGTTAGTGCTTGATTGGGGTCTCCTTTTCAATCGCGGCCATTAATCCCCAGCCCTGCTGCAGATCTAGAATCCGGTGCGTTTGCCCTGCACTGCAGTAGGACCAGGAGGTAGACTAATTTTCAGCGGTAGATAATGTGAGGGCGTGATGTGAGGTGGAGCGAGGTAGGAGGTTTACCTAACAAACCAAATGGGAGATGGTGTTTCTGTTTAGGTTCTGCTACGGGAGTAGTGACTAGTATTCAAATGCCTTGCCAATATTTTTGCTGGACGTTAGCCTGTTTGGTCATACCTAATGTAGCATGATTCCCCCCCAAGGTGCTTACAGGTGGAGGGGTGATTAGGTATAGGGCGCCAAACATGTGGTACCATAGCAAATTATCCATTGACTTTTGGATTTCCTTTTTCTGCGAGTTAAGTTTTGGCCGTGAACGGCTACGGAAAACGGTGAATCTATTTATTGCGCATTGTGTTAACTTTAGAAATCCAGTGTATGTGTTTCGGAGGGCACATATGATTTTCCTCTTTTTTAATAAATGTTGTGTAGAGTGAAAGGAGGCGCATTTTTGATTATATAAGTTTCGCATAACCCACTCCTTTGCCTTCCAGATATTTTTTTTCTTGATGTCACAGTACTTCCTTTTGATCATTAAGCTATTAGTATCTGCAAATGCTTACCGAACTGTTTTAGGTATTTGGGGACATGATAGCAACGTTTTCTTGATGACTCAAAGGTTCAGAGATTGATTACAAGATTAACCAACTCCAATTCTGGTATGCTCCATTTGATTTTTGTTTCAGATAGTGTCTGCTGACATTAGGCTATTAAAGTATCTGACGTATCTACTGCTCTACTCTATAACATCTATTGACATGTTCAGCCCTATAATGTGGCTGGACTGAAGTTCCTTTGGACAATTTCAATAGTGAGGTGCCTTCTGGATGCTGTAGCCTTGATATTCAGGGATGCTCCCTGTGTTTGATTTCTTATTCAGGACTCTTACCTTTGTTTCATTGCCATGGACAATGTATCTGATTTTGGATCAGTTATGGATAATAGTTTGCCTTGTTTCAGTTTGCTCATTGGCTGGATAATAAGGATAAATGGCAAGTTAATAGTTCTTTTCAAAATATATAACATACTGCCTCATAAAGTCTTAGTTTCTAAATGGGCATACAGAGCACACATTTTTTGCATCATATTGTTGTGATCTTCTGGTACTTCGATTTCCTGCCTGATCTAAAAGAATCATAATTGCATCACACAGTGGAAATTTTCTTGTTTATAATGGTTGTTATTAGATAAGTAAAACACCATGGCCATAATCTGCTACCCTGCTTTGCTATTAGGCTCACCTGACGTGCTATCTTTTGCTGAGTTGTTTTCCATTTGTGAATTCACTATATATATGTAGATGTAAGTAGCCCCAACATGTGTCCTTTTCCTTTTTGCAGCTTGCATTATTTAATTTAACAAAAGAAAAAGGAAGGAAACTTTTAATTCTTATCCGTTTCAAAGCTTTTCTCCATGTTGTATGCCGCGGGGTAAAAGAGAGCAGTGATGGCTGGTTCTTTGTGGTCCATGCACTACCTTATTGCTCAATTAGAACAAAATCTCAGCTTAATTATTTGCAGGAGCAGTTTCAACTAGTAGTTGGCTAAAGAGGTCTCAAGTGCAGAGCACTTATCAACACTCTTTATTTACCTTATCACACATTAAATTTCTTATTTGTTACGTGTATTACCTGCAACTTCTTCCTTGTCTTATTGGTTAGTGTGATTTAACTAAATGATAGCTCTCATACACTCTTGCATTGAACCTGCCAATACTGTTCTGTTCATGTGTACTGACACATCTGCAGTACTCCAAGAGGCCTCATCAATATTGGCCTGGAAAGAGCTAATGATAGTGCATGCCATGCAAGAAATGAGTGGGTTTTTCTTGTCACTGATCTTTTTGGCCTGTTTCAGAACTTACCTATGGACTGCATGTGTGTACCAAGATCTCTGTTGGAACTGAACTTAAGAATAAACAGGCTTCCAGGTCTTTGTTACAAATGACTTGTGCATTTGTTTCTGTTAGACAGGCTATCAGTGGCCTAGCTAGGTTTAAGCCATGGCTGGGCTTAGGCCCATGCACTTAGGGTTGCTGCTGCCTATAGCTCTGGCGCATGCTGTGGTTGCGTGTATATATTCCCATGTATCCTGTACATGGCAACACCATCATCAATCTAATCGTACAGTTTCTGTTTTGACATGTTGTAAACTAAGTTCTTGTCTATCTTGGCCTCTATTTTATTGGATGGATATGTTTATTCTCAGTCTCCTTTCTATTGTTCCTTAATATGGAGTTTTATGAAGTTTTATTTAGGACTAAAGTTTTTTTGTAGGGGCAGGGTTTTGGGGGGGGGGGGGGGGACCGTCTTGTGGGGGGAAGGGGGTTGACTATCCCTTGGCCATGAAGGAACTATGAAATGATTCGAGCTTTATTTAGAACTGAACTCAAGTTTGGAGAAATCAGCAAATTGTGTGTCTAATAGAAATATTTCATCATGGTTAAAATCTGATTTATCCTAAGAAATTGTATAACTTTAGATGTAACATTCAATATGTATTTTATATCGTATTCTATTGAATAATAACTGCAAAACAGAGTATGCTGTTATTTGTTCAGCAGAATAACATAGATACATGCATAAAGAGCATCCTTGAATAGCACAATATTCCACAAACTGATACAAATTATTTTGCACACTACATAGATACATACATCATAAGCATACCTTCAGTGTTACAGTAGATTTTAAAATACTGAAATCCATATTAATGCAAGCATAGCTAGGAAGTACAAGACTGCAAATCTGCTAGGCAGATAGTTGAGTGACCTGACCTATATAGATGTATTCTTTCAGCCTTCAATAGCGAGGGCCTTATTTACCATAACCAGATAGTGGAGCCAATATCATGGTTTCTTCATCTTCTATCACATCATGATTTCTTGATCTTCCATCTTCCAGAATGCCTCGGGATATTTGTAGTCCCACATAGCAGGTGATGGCAGATGACAGGGGATATTGCTGTGTGTCTTCTCGTTTCCTTCAGCAATACCCAGCAAGGCAGGTGCCTGCGGTGCCTCAATCTCTTTCCATATCTGATCCATGGGATATCCATCCATGGAACTCTGTGTGTTCTCGAGGGCACTGGTGATGCAGCTACCATTATGAGTATCACCACTGCCCATCTCAATGACTGGAACGGTGTCAAGAAGGCAGGCTTGGTATGTCAGTGAGGAGGATGAGGATGAAGGTGATGACATGCTCATCTTCCTCTCCTGTGCTTTCTTTCTCATGTGTGTTCTCCAGTAGTTCTTGATCTCGTTGTCTGTGCGCCCTGGCAGCCTCCGTGCTATCCTAGACCACCTACATATGGAGAATTTGACTGAGTTTGGTCTTCACCTAAATTTATTAACTGAGGAAAGTTAGTCTCTAGAAAATCTTCAGATCAAACCTGTTCCCCCAACGAGCATGGAGCTCAATAATAAGGCGTTCTTCTTGTGGTGACATGCGGCCATGCTTGAGGCCAGGATGAAGGTAGTTCACCCACCGCAGGCGGCAGCTCTTTCCTGTCCTGTTGAGGCCTGCATGAACATAAAGAATGTATAGTATGAAGGGGTCTGGTTAGACAGGAAGACATTTATGTTTGCGACTTTGCGCTAAGAATAGCAAAATAGCTACCTAAGTTGTAGTTCTCCAACCCCTCAAACCTGAGACTTGGGCAATGAAGTCCCAACGACGGTCACCAAAGAGGCGGACAGTGCATACCAGTTGCATGTCCTCCTGCTCTGTCCATGGCCCTTTACGCATCTCCTCTCTCACAGTCACCATGTTACTGCCACGCTAACGTTGCTCGCTTCTACCTTGGATAGGCTGGGAACCAGTCTTGGTGTTCTTCTTCCTCTGTGTGCTTGTGGGCTCCAGTTTCAGGTTTAGATCCTTGATGAACTCCAGCCTGATAGGAAGAAGGTAGCTATTAGGGAGAAGCCACTATGTCTTATTCTTCGTACTGAATTGCTGTCTTTAGCCACTCATTTATAGGCAACAGGAGAAGCTCCTCCCTCTCAACAAATAAATAAAATAGGAAGCAGTGTGGTCACATGACGTAGTGCATGTGATTTTAGAGAATCCTATAGGTCCTATCATCACTGGGCCTGTGTATGTGCTCAGACTTAGCTATGAAATTTTGCTTCCCCTGGTTATTGCTTTGAGTAACATATTGTAGCATGGAATGGTCAAGTCTACTTTGTTTATAATGGATTCAGAATACAAGTAATGACTATATCTCTTATCTGTTAGCTTTGTGGGTTGACTCCAATCATTTGGACAAAAAACGATAAAAATATTTGTTTTGCTTATATGAAAGAATATATATGGTGTAACAATATGTTTTGTTATGCTTCGCACAAAAAAGGGAGAAACTTCAGTAGCTATCTTTATTTTATTGATTTAATATGCTCTTAGCATTTTTACCTTTAGCATTTTATTCTTTGATAAGAGGAATAGACGTCTGAGTCTGAAGTCTGAAGTGGATACTGGTGCTGGCTTTAGGTAACCCATAACGAGGACATGATTTATACCTGCACTTCATGTACATCCAATCATTTTTATTTTCCTTTTCTAGATGCTTCATGGGTATTATAAATGGGTTGCTGCAGGATGTTCCTCCGAATTGAAAAAAAAATTGTACCCCTGCTCTTCATCTGAACCTTTTATTTTGCGAGACTTCATCTGAACCTTTTACCTGTTGAGTTATGACAGTTGATCGACCGTTTATAAATTCTTTGCTAATCCATAATTTGCTTGCTACATTCGTGCATTCAGAGTCACAAACCATGTATGGACTATGGAGTGTAGCAAACTTTTTAGGAACTGTTGCCTATTTCCTTTCCCCTGGAACTGAAAAGCAGGGAATGCCATCTGTCTTCTCATGTCAGCCATTATCCGAAGCATAGCAAAAAAATCTCGTTCACAAACACACCTTCAATAGAACAACACTTAAATTTACAAGGTGCATATTCTTCCACTGAGGGTGCCTCATAAAAGAAAATGCTCTTTTGGTATTACTTGAGTTGAACCACATAAAAAGTAACCTTCGTGTGTCTGTATTGAGTACTAGAATGACTTGTGCCATCACTCATAGCTTGCCTGATTTAGTGATGATACTGTTAGCATATCTGCAGTGTTTCAGATGTATAAAAAAATGTGATTTTTTAGCAGATTTTTTTTAATTGAAGGTAGAAGCAAACAGTGATATTGCTGGCAGAACATGCTTGGGTATGCTGGCCGATATAGCAGACTCCAAGTAGTTTTGATAATTTGTTTCTTAAATTGTGCTTCCTTCTATTGGTTCAGCGTCATCAGAAATTGGCATGATTAGTATGGCATCTGTCATCTTTGTTATATTTCTGTCATTGTTGTTGACTGATAAGTGAGCTATATGAATGATGGATCTGTCTAAACTCCTGACTATGATTGTATGACTCATTAGTGTCTTTTCTATATCAATTATGGGTGTGCATGGATATGAAGTGACAAGTCTCTGGATAGTGGGGCCCTGAGAAATTTTTTATCCTCATGACCTAACTTCTCCATTGCCATAGAATTAGTTGTTTTGATCTTGAAAAGTTCCCTTTGCACAAAGTTAAATACCATTTCCTGTGTGTGGGTCATGAGGCTGACCCAGATGGACGGGAGAAAGGCATGGAAGGAGCTCTGATGTGGATGCCACCAACCTACATCCTGTGTCGCAGTCCACTTTGTGGTGGGGACGGCCTCACCAACTTGTTATCTTGGCATCTATCCTGCTTTTGGAAGGCTCCCTGTACACTTAACACTGTTCCATATTCCCCTAATGGAGAGCACAATCGTCCTGCTGCCATTGCTCTGTTTGTTTGCTTGTCTTTTTACGCTTCTTTAATCTGTCTGTATGTCGGTTGCTGTAGTCTCTGACCGGTACCAAGAGCTCATCTTCCTTGCTTCACTGGTTGTGCCAGGATGCACTACTCACTTTAGGACTGATAAGTCATCATCAACGTGATAAAACCTTTTATTCTGTTTCGATGTCCATGAAGTGCATGACCTAAGTCAGGTCCTTTTCTCAGAAACACAAATTTGGAATTCGTTCTGACTAATCATCATATAGTAGTTAGTTGTTTCTCAGCATAGAAGTCCACAAAATATATATAGTATTTATGCTTGATTTCATATTTTCACGTGCAAGCATGGTACTATTGGTCTCTGACATGTCTGAGTCTGAAATTATGGTGAAAACAAATCCTCCAACAACTGTTTTTTTATTGAAAGGATTTTTTATGCATATGTGCAGAATTACCAGCTGTCAATCACCTTAACCTTCAACAGTCTGAAGATAATTTTCATCGTATGGTGATGGAGACCAGCACAAGCTGATGAACCAGCCAGTTTTCTCCAGGAAATAGGTTGATGAGTACCGTAAGTCTTCAGATCCTTTACGTCTGAATTTTTAATTTCTCGATAAGATGGTAGAAAAATCAGTGCTTCTTACCGCTAGCGTGAGCCCCAGACTCTCTATTAGTGTGTTATAACCTCAGCCATGATGTGGATGTCTGCAGGCCGACGAGCCAACCGATTCTCCCAAAAGCATATGGTGATAAGGAACACAGAATTTCACAGGTGATCCTGGACCCGGCGGCAGACGCCAACTGCAATGCAGATGATGAGAATGACAGCACGACCCAATCTTGCATGATTTGGTCTCACCACACACTAACACTAGGTGGAGAGGATCCCCGGGGTGGCAAATAAAGATGAGCTATCAAAAGCAGCATCCACTGGGCAGCTGATGGATAGAAAACTATGGTTGCTGTGGCCTGCTGTGGCCTGTGAGGTTAGCACACGGTGAGCTCATGATAACACTTGTTCTGCCATCATGCCATGGGTCTTAGTGGAGGTTAGTTCATGCACTCTTATCTATTGTTGACGTACGTGCTGGGCCATTAACAAGGCAACAGTTCATGGTAGTGTTTGGCTTGTGGCTGCAGTTTTGACATGTCGATGCTGGGGAACAGTAAACTATATTTGTATGATAGATTTCCTTGAGATGCTTAGTTCTCTTGGTTTGTTTTGTAGGTACGGTCAGAATGATATCTTTGTGAACAGTGGAGTCAGGTGGAGGCTCCAGAGTCGGCCATAACCTACCAGATTGACCCTGACACGAAACATTTGCTTAAGCCTTGAGGCCCATGATAAGCTAGGTGATCGATCATCCTTTTCCTGTTATGGGTTTGTTTAAGCTTTCAGTTGGTTCTCAGATGCAGCCAGCTTGATCCACATAGCTCTGTTTCATTGGCGACCAAAAAGTGATAGATGCTACAAAGGACAGAGCTACTTTGGTTTGTACGTCTTATGTGACGAAGTTTGCCATTTTTTCATCGATGATTCCGCACACCTGCACATTGTATACATATGGCTTGCATTGATGGCTTCCATCGATGATTCCTACAAATGGCTTTGCTATGCTCATCTTTTCAGTGCTGCAGACAGTTAGAAATAGATGTTATCTACGGATTATCTTGTGTCTTGGTGTTGATTATGTTGAGCTTGAACTTGCTTGGTACTAATGATCAACTAGATAATTGGTAAGCTGTGTGATGCCTGGTTCTCTGTAATAAATTGTAGGTTACGGGTATTTTCTTGTTTTCGGATATGGGTTTGTGTCTTGCATCTAGAATAATTTTCTTGCCTAGGGAGTTCCTATTTAATAATATACTACCTCTAACCCAAATGCCAAAAGCTTAACATTTTAGTGCTATTCCAAGTGAAATTAAACTAACTTTAGCAAGTGTATAAAAAATGCTGATATTTGTACCATTAAATAGTAAATAAGTATAATCAGATTTATATTATAAAACATATTTTATAGTGTGTTTTATTTGGTCTCATAAAATTTGACAAGCTTCTCTATAAACTTGGTTAAAGTTAAAACTGGAATGACATGTTCTTGTTGGCATGGAGAGCTTCTTCGAGAGTGTCCAAAAATTTCTTCTCAAATCCTCGCCAAAAAGTATTGAGAGGAATGATTAAGACCATCTCTAGCAGTTTTCAATAATTTACTGCTGAAGTTTTCAATGATTCACTCTTAAAATACGGAAGACAAATTTGAATCAAGAATACTATTTTTTAAATTGTCCTAACCACTTTATAATTCTTTATCTCTTTGTATAGCTGTGTCAGGAAGGCTTTTTTTTAGACTACATAGTATAGCGCACACATACTTATCTCTAGGAATGTATATAAACTTTACCCTTATGAGATGAGCATATCCAAAAATTGAACTGACAAATTCTCGAGATTAATGAAGACATCATACACGCCTTGTTGTCGACAGGAATATCGCCTACCATTAAAAGCCTAAATATCGTTAAATCTTAGAATTAAAAGTCTAAATGTCGTTAAATTTTAGAATATTCGCTATCATAGGGAGCGAACTTAGGATCTTATGGTGCTACTAAGGCTCTATAACCATTAGCCAAAGTCTTTTCTTCTCTTTATTCTTTCCTAGATCCCTTCACCTTCAGATTGGCCGATAGACAAGTAGGACTAAGAAGTCTTAGAAATAGTTTTTTTTTTTCTATTCTTGCAAAATTCCTAGATTGTGAGGTTTTATTGAAAATTCTTGAAGATTCTTTTAGTGGATGGGAACTCTTGGAGATACTCTAATATTGCATCAATGTACCTTTATTGTAACCGACACTTAACAGCTCAAATTATTAAAATAATATTTAATCACGTACAAGTGAAGATTCATACAATTTAGGCCTTGGCCTAACAAATCCACATTGAAGTGCCATCTAAACTGTCCAGCTTTTGTAAGGGGCCAACAAATCTATACTCTTGGACTCCATTCAATAAAAAAAAAGTTGGGGGCTGATGAGCAGTCCTACCTCGCCATGGTGAATAGTCAAGTTCTGCCTATCCTGTAACGACTCCAGCAATCGCCAGGTACTCTGCTTCGATGAATCCTACCGGCTACTGCAGAGCGTCGCTTCAGCTAGTTTTGAATCATCGTTTCTTAGGTTTAGGAGTGTAGATTCTATTTCAATTATATGGACCAGTGGATTGAAATATGGAGGCACCATTTCAACTTTAGGAAGAGATACAAAACTTCTATTTTCATAGCATATTTGAGGTACTCCACGAAATTCATGGATCTGGTTTTCAAATTTGGTTTTTTTTTTTTGATAGAATCAGTTTTGTAGAGAGATGTTTGGGTAAAAGATGACCACTAACTTTAAATAATTTGTATAGTTTCATATCATAAGATTTATAATTTTTAGATCTATTAATATATAATTCATATATTATGAAACTATGAGGATTTGACTTAGGACAAACCAAATGTAACGTTCAATAAGAACAGAGGGAGTAGGGTCTTACTGGTAGCTGTTGCATTAAGAACCTATTTAGATTATTAGGGCTAGTTACTACTAATTAGAGCTAAAAAATCATCCCAAATCAATTGGTTTCTGTGAGCTGACTAGGTAATAACTAGTTTTTTTTTTGGCGCAAGGACTGTGGGGAGATCTCCAAACTAAATTTTCATTAAAAAGAAGTAACAAATTAGCAGATGTATTAGAGGTCTGGTTTCAAATCGCCTGTGAAACCAAAACACCCAGCTAAATCGCATTAGCAGGCTTCACCGGGTTAGGCTACATTACATACAGTGTGGTTTCGAACTGTGCAAGCCGTGCTCTGCCCTCACGAGGTTTGCCGCACTTGGTGGTGACGGGGCCGTTCCTGATGATGGTGAAGGCGCCCAATTAATCGAGGGCCACAAGCTCCACAAATGGGGGGGGGGGCCTGTTCTGCGTCCACACCCACGACTTGGTTGGGAGCCTGTACGACTCACTATATATATACCTGGGGTTACGTTCGAGGAGCCAGAACAGGAGACCGGGATCGATTTGTCTTGGCTTGACGGTAATCACGACAGTGCATATCATGGAAACCGTGAAACCCGGCGGACCTAAACTACAAACATTAATTAACCCATAACGGGTTGGGCTAGGTCGTTTCTACCAAAGTCATTAAAACCAGATCTGATTAGGTTCTTTATGGTGGAACTTGTCAATCAGGTCATCCGGGTTTAAGTTCGTATGGGTGATCATATTTTTTTAAACTATTACAGGAATTTCTCGCGTTATGCTTTAAGTTGTAAGCAACATTCCCATCAACAATGAGGCACCTGTGATGTACGCAAGACTTTCCATATAGTATACCATTTTTCTTTCTAATAATAGTTAGAAAAAAGAGATTCTATTGAAAAAAATACCACCCAACAACAACTTCTTTAATTGGATGACCAAATATAGTAGTTATCCTCTATTATGGATTTTTCAATGGCTAAAGATATGAAAACAGTTTTTTTATTTAAATGGATCTGGGAATAATAATTTAGAGAGTGAGCTTTATAAGATGCTCGCCTTCTGTTTGAAA
Source organism: Chrysopogon serrulatus (assembly GCA_015844335.1). Classification (NCBI taxonomy): domain Eukaryota; kingdom Viridiplantae; phylum Streptophyta; class Magnoliopsida; order Poales; family Poaceae; genus Chrysopogon; species Chrysopogon serrulatus. Next base: position 289,551 of record JADLZL010006151.1, on the reverse strand, counting down.
TACCAACTCATGTTCCGTGGTACGTCCAACAAATCAGCATTGGAGTGCAATTCGGTTTTGGAATTTTGGGCCTCTACAAAAATCTGCAGGCTGGCCTAGGCTACACAATTGGCCTCCCTAACATACACAAAAGAAAGGAAACATCATACATTGCGCGCCTTCTGTTTTGCTTTACCCTATTTGATTTGATCATCCTGCAAAGCCTCGATTTCGTCGCATCTTGCTATTTTCGTGCCGACAATATATAGTGACGTAGTTGCGGTCGTGTTTTTTGTTTTGCAAATTAAATGATGACCTGCCGTGTGACAGATATAATATAATAATGCAAGTGGTCACGATCGAGAATTACGATGACAAAGATTGCTATATATATGGAACCCGTTCTTCGATGTCACAACAGTACATACACATAGCATATATCAGGTTGTTCTTATCGCAGGGCCATGTAACAGCAGCGAAGAAGATCCTAATAACCATAGAGTTGACAAATGGGCTGCCAAACTTATATTATTGTATTGCTGGTTGCGTCGAGTTTGAGCTGCTTCTTCCTCGGTATTATTATTCATGGTCAACCAGATAATCTTGGTAAGCATATAATAACTCGATCTCCTCTCTCTCGGACCACTGTTATAGATCGACTTTGAGCAATACAATCTGTTTCTTTTCCCATATTAGTTAGTAGGAACACAAGTTTTGGAATAAGTTTCTTTTCCCATATTTATTACTCGCACTACGTCAGAGACATGAAATTAACTAGCCGCAGTTCATTTTGGTTTTGTCCAAGTCCAGCTTTCAGGCGAGAAAATCTAGCAGGTGCAAATAAAAAATATAAACTCATGTGGATTTTTCCTTACTATCCACAACATGTGCCTTGGTAATAATGTAAAAACTTTGTTTGCACATTCCATGGTAATAACGTAAAAACTTTGTTTGCACATTCCAGTGGAGATTTTCTAGATTAGGTAGGTATTTGCTAATAAGCATTTAGCTACCAATGCAAATATGGATGAGTGCATACCTATGCTTTTGACATCTAATTCTATGGACTAAAAAAGCACTGGAAACCGCAAGACCGAACACTTTTGGATGGAGCAATCAAGGGGCAAGCACATGGATTCGATGAGAAAAAAAATAACAGAGAAAATTTTCCATAAGGTTCAACTAGGTATAATCCTCTAAAAATCCTATAAAACATGACATTAGACTGACTGCAGCGCTTCCTGAAAAGGGATCCTGGAGTTGCATTTGGCGTGATTTCGAGCTGCAGCACAGTCCGTCAAACCGTCCGGAACAAAGGTCTGTCCGGTATAGGCAACGGAACAACAGACAGGTAGCGGAATTAAAAATCCAAAATTAAATTCTAATTGCATTATTAAATTCATTTTAATAAATCCTTCAAAATAAGATGTCACATGGATATATTTAGATAAAGTGATAAGTAGGCCCCACAGTGGACAGAGAATGATATAGAGGATGGATGGGTGCGAAAGAATTGAATATAGAGGAGGGAATCCTGATGACCAGCCCTTTTAAAGGATAGATTTAGAGTACCACAAGTGCGGATAGCCTTACAGAGGAATTATGCAAGAACCATAGGGACACAATATAGTGTTCCAACAACGGCTATATAGGAGGTTTCCCTATAGATTCCAACCATTTAGAATCCCTCAATTTTCCCTTTTTCAAATGGAGCCTAACTATTTTCTCAATATATGAACTATGTAATAATTTTATTAATCCTTTGCTCCTATCTTGGTGTATCTCAATTTCTGAAACAAAAGAGGTTTCACTAACATATTTCATATCAAAGATTAATAACAAAAAAACCTTTTTCTCATGTACTTCCTCCACTCGAAATTATAAGATATTTGACCTTTTTTATATCATGTTTCGTCTTATAATTTGGAATGGAGGAATTACCATATTCATATTGCTACTTGCTAATAGTATATGTCATCATTGCCAACATATTCCACCTTTTGTGTTTTTATGTAGATATATATACAATTCTCCATAGGAATTTTCCTTGAATCTCAACTTCTTATTAATCGCATTTTTCAAATTTAAGGTACCAATGTCCCAATTGCTTGCTTAATTCCATAAGCTTCCTTTGAGTCCACTCCTGATATGCTCTTTGCTTTTCACAGCAAAACTTTCACGTTGTAACATTAAAAAACAATATCTCATGCATTCAATTCACCATTTAGAAATGTAGTCTTATTATTGACACCCATTGGTGTAAGTTCATAACAAGCTACAAGTGCAAATACAATTATAAATGAATATTTTTGGACCTAAAAACCCTCATTATACTCAATCCCTTCGTAGTACAAACCATTTCACTATATATGAGCCTAGCATTATATTGCTCAACTTTCCCATTAGAGTCATGCTTAGTCTTGGAGACCTATCGTGGCCTACTATTTTGACTCCATTAGGGATTTATACTAATTCCCATACTTGGTTAGTGCTTATAAAACTATCTAAGCTTTTATCTCCTATTACCTCCTTAAAAGTGATCTTCTGTGTGATAAGTCTGATTGAAGGGGTGGGCATTTGGGTTACAAAATTTTTTTTGGTCGGGTAATTGAATTTTGGGTATTATTAGAAATTGCTACCAATTTTGGCTCTAAAAAAGCACTACCCGAAATTTTTGTACCTGATAATTTGGGTTCAGGTTTAGCTAGGTTTTACCTTATATACCTGAAATTGACAAAATCAACCATTTTGGAAGAATTCTAGTAGCATTTGAATGCAACAAACATTGGTACTTCAAATCACATCATGTCCTCATATCAATTAACAACAAATCAATTATCAAGCTAGCACAGATCTACATCAAGTCATACCATATAATATATTTTATATTGTACTAAATCACTTCATGTCTTCATATTAGGAATAGAAAGAGCAAATATTTGAGATATTTTGGATACTTCGGGTACAAGAGAACATTATTCAGGTTTTACACTCAAGTTGTGATGGGATATTTCAGGTTTGGGTACTTCAGATCTGGTTTGGATAATTTGGTTTTGGAGATCGGGAATAGGGTATTTTGCCTTTCCTGTCCCCATTGTGATCTCCCTACGGGTTAATTAGGAACTACAACTGCCTATGGAATATTACTTGCAACCCTTGTGCCTAAATCTTATTTTCCATCAATGGTTCTACCTATTGTAGCTCATTACTTTGTTCATTATTAGGATACTCATCAAGAATTGCAATGCTAAAAACCAAAGGTTGAGGTGCACTAAATTTTTTTGCCTTGAGGCATTTGAATTATTTCTTGAAGAGGCACTTCAATTATTTCTTGAATCATATATATGTCATGTTAACATAGACTGTATCTCCTTATGATAAACTCATGTCTATTATATGCCGTTTACCACTAATTGTTGTATTAATTATCTAGGAACACAATTTGTCTAGTCTTACCAAACTCAATGTGACAATTAGGATAGCACAAATATTATTCTTTTGACTTATCATGGCAACTGATGATATGACGTCTCATTGTCTTAGAATCTAATTTCTTTTATTGTGGATTAAATAATCTACCTTTAGTAGACAACCCCACATGAGTACCTAGAATGTGTGACTATTTTTAATGCTTCCATTAATAGCTCACTTGGAAAACTAGAATAGCTAATCATGCTACATGCCATGTCCACAAAGTATGGCTGTGCTCAAGTTTTCCTAGCATTATATATATTTCTTAATTATGTCATTTCCTGAAGGTACCTAGCAAATGGCTTTAGGATTTTTTCCCATATGGAGCATGTCTCCTAATAATATTCACCACCTTTATCTCATCTTACAGCTTTAATCTTAACATTGTGTGGTGACTCCTATATCACCTTATTTATCTTAAACTTATCTAATGATTTAGACCAATTATATATGGGCTAAACATCTCCATAGTCTGAGACAACACATGTGAACGTAATGAATGAATCAATCTTATCCACTAATATCTTATATTATTGTGAGTTATTGGCAATATACCAATGCACCTAGCAGCCTATTTTCAAATAGTTTCAATGATCATGTGGTGGATGCACTATTCTTAATATGAAAAATCTAATTGTTGGATATCTTTTCTCTAAGGATACATTCCATTATCCCCATTGAAATGTGTACCATGACAATGACAGAATTTTGACGAGGTCGATTATTATGCTTATTTATTAGAAACATCAGGTACATTTATCATAGAATCAAGAGAGACCATATAACGCCTATGATGTCGAGGGGAAATATTATAAAAATGAATATAACTGAACTTGATAATGCAATTAATGTTGCCAAACTCAACAATTATTCAGTGTCCTTAAATGCTGAAACAGAAATAAGGTTTCTCTTAAAACTATGAACATTTCGAACATTTTCATCTGAAGAGTGAAATTGCTTAGAAGCTTTTATTTTCTTTGGCTGTAACTTTGTGTCCATCAGCAGCTAAGAGTCTGTTCCCTCGCTCCTTCTTATAGTTCTCAATGAATTCAACACGTGCAATGAATTGGAAATGTATATAGATAATGACACTTCGTCAATTCACCATGTATGGGGGGAAGATTTGCTAAGAATGACTCATATCAATAAATGAGACAACATCATAATCACTTTTTTTGAAGCCACTACTTAAAATAAACTAGCACAATTTTTTTATCATGTGCTTAATTAGGTGACTCGTAGAAATAGCAAACCCTAGGGGCATTAACATTGTGATCATTGGATACCCTACTAGCAGACTTAGCTTGATGCTTTTGTTTCCCAAAACTGACAAAATTTGGCATATCCTTGTTCTCGGCGTTATACCTTTCTTCCTGATCTTCTACATGCCAAGTTAAAAAAATGCTTCACTTCCACCTCTGCACATAAAGGGGTTGTCCTAAGTTGGTCCTAAGTTGGCATAAAGTTATAATGAATTAAACAAGACCCTTCTATAAATATAGAAATAGACATATCAAATGCCCTCCACTTAGCAGCTATGTCACACACCATCATAACGTGGGGTACACATTATCATGATGAGGGTTCTTACATAAGTCATAGCTAATATAAGCTCTTGAAGTTGTTCTCTCTCAATTTAATTAAATTGCTCCTCAGCCCTTAGGTCCAATTTTTCTTATCAGAAAATTGCTTCAAAACATATTGATTGCTTAATCATTGGATAAAACAAGTAATTAATTAGTAACATGATTACATTTGGCAGGCTTCATCAGCATCGACTGTGGATACACGGACAGCCCGACATACCAAAAGATAGCAAGACAGGTATATGGTACGTGGCCGACAAGGGCTTCACGGACGCAGGGCTCATCCACCAAGTGAACATGGGCAACCTGCAGGGGGACCTGGCTTTGCGCTACGCCACTGTCCGCTACTTCCCCAACGGGACGCGCAACTGCTACACACTAGGGTCGTTGAAGCCTGGTGGCAAGTACTTTGTGCGAGCTGTCTTTGGTTATGGCGACTATGACAGGCTCAGGAACCCTCCCACCTTCGATCTCTATGCCGGGGTAAACTACTGGGCCACGGTGCGCATCGTCAATGGCAGCACGGCGTACGTGTTCGATACCATCACTGTGCTGTCCTCTGACGCTGACTTCTTGCAAGTTTGCCTGGTGAACAAAGGGTCAGGGAACCCCTTCATATCAGGGCTTGACTTGAGAACGCTTCACCCGAACCTTTACCCAGAGTCCAGTCAGACACAGTCTCTGGTTTTGCTCAGTTTCTTCCGTGACGACAGTGTCGCCTTTGGCTTCAATCGCTACCATTTTGGAACAGACGACCACCACGTCAGGTATGTATAGAAAGTATATGTATGTAGCAAAACGACTTGTTTGGAAGTGAGCATTCATGCACGCTTAGCTGTGTATCACATACAATGCAGTTTTTTTTCTTTCCAATATTATTTCTATATATAAATGGAGAAGCTTAAATTATCTCTCGATCCTTTTCCAATTGTTTTTACAATGCAAGGTACCCTGATGATTCTTTCGACCGGATGTGGCAGAAATACCAAAATGTTTCCACCTGGACTGTTCCTAACTCAGGCAATGGAGAAGTCAAGAACCCTCCCAACGACACCTACGACGTCCCATCTGCTGTGATGCTAAGTGCCTCCACTCCGGTGAATGCCTCAGCGACAATGGAGATTTTCTGGGGCACGGATCTGTCCATGGACGTCGATGCCAACACCAACCTCCTCCTCCTCCTCTACTTCGCTGAGGTCGAGGCCAACACGTTGCGGCAGTTTGACGTCCTTTTGGACAATGTCACGCTAGTTGCGGCGTTCAGCCCAGAATACATGCTGACCGCGTTTGTCAAGGGCAGTGCGCGAGGACCGGGCCCTCATAGCATCTCGCTTGTGCCAACATCAAGCTCCAAGCTTCCACCTCTCATCAGCGGCATGGAGATATACTTGGTGCGGCCACGGAATGAATCTGCCACCAGCTCTGCCGATGGTATGTATGTAGACGAAAGCAATACTTTATACCATACACAAAAGACACTATTCATGAGAACACAACTTCTATAGTACTGCTATTTCCCATGCATGGCGAACAAGTTTAATCTCTTCTCTCGGAAAACAAAGTTTAATCCCTTACATTCCATTTGTATCTTCTGTTATGTACTAGTGCCATATATATCTAGGATTAATTACATGACCAGAGTTCAACCCAACTGTTTTATCATGCATGGAGTATTCCTTTTCATTTTGATCGAGAATTGTGTTTGATGAAACATGTGTTTTTCTCAGCCACTGCAGTGATGAGCGTGAAGAAAAAGTATTCTATGGAGAAAAACTGGGAAGGAGATCCGTGTGCCCCCTTAGAATTTGCATGGGATGGCCTCAACTGCAGTTACAGTCACCTCGGTCCCCAGAGAATAATTGCCTTGTGAGTTTTAAATGAAATCACTCATGTACATGTACGTATACATATACTCCGTCCAAATTTTGTAACGCGTATAGCACTACAATGTAACTAAAGAATGAAAAGTGTGAGGTTAAAGTTCATGTGTGATGATGATTAACGTACAGCCTGTTTTCACCCTGCCTGCAGATATTTGCCATCCAGCGGATTGATTGGTGAGATCGATCCTTCTTTTGGTCTGCTAACATTGCTCCAACATTTGTACGTTCTTCACAATATAGTTTCAGAATTTTTCACGTTTTAACAATAAATATTTCATTTCATTGTCTTCGCAGAAAAAATAATACCTCATTTCATTGGTACTTACTGACTATTAAATAAATAGAAGACCAGCAATTGGCTTCAACATATATGTGCCAACATATTACGTACTCAAATCTTTTGTTTTTCTTTTCCAATAACTAACGTGAAAGATATAACAGATTAATACCCGAAGGCTATATATGGAAAGCTTTGCCTCGTTGTGCCTACCTGTGTTGCGTAGCCATCTATTACTTTTAGGCACAACAAATTTATACAACGTATGATGTAAGCTTTATTTGTTCTGTCCAATAATAACATGGAAATGATATTCTTGAGTTTAGTCGTCCTTGGGCTGCGCTGGTGAGCTTTTAGAATTAGCCAATATCATTGATCTATAAGTGCTTCAATTTTTGCTTGCTATTTCCAGGAATCTATCCCACAATAATCTCTCCGGGCCAATACCTGACTTCCTGGGTCGAGTGCCATCCCTTACATTACTGTAAGCCTTCCTGGACCTACATGTTTTATAAAAGTATAAAGTTAGTCAGGACCACCTTTAATGTTTATATTTTTCAACCTATTTTTAGAGATTTGTCAAGCAACAATCTCAGTGGATCAATTCCGAACAGTCTGCTACAAAAATCTCAGGAAGGATTGCTGACCCTAAGGTTCCCATATATATGGTCCCATTTCTAATTTCATATTTGAAGTCAAACGATAGCTCATTAGAACATAATACTCCCTCCGTTTTATATGAAAATACTAAAGGAAAAATACAGTAATAAAATTAGCATCAAATGAAAAATTTATCAACTAAGATGGAGTTGTTAGGGGAGATACACGCAAGGCCTGAGGTTGTGGGTTCGAGCGGCCACGGCGCGATTTTTCACGCAAAAGATCGCTTAACCTGTGACTTGCCACGGTGCTTGTGGGTAGCTGTACTTTTGGATCCAAATATGCGCGCTTGTGTGTAGCTGCTCCATGGGGTCTCCTAGATTAAAAAATTGATAGTTTTGGATCTAAATACGTGATTTCTAGATAACGATTTGTAGAGTCAGCTCAAAATACAACCGCCTCAATTTGTCGAGACGGTTGGAGAACCACATCAATAAATCACTAATTTATAGAGGCGGAAAACTAATGGCGGCTAGGACAACCGCTTCTATATATAGAGGCATCCCAACCGCCTTTATAATACAATATTTATATAGTAGTCATCATTACAGATCTATCTCTAGCAACTACGACATTTATATAATTGCTTGTCTTACACACAGAACCACATATATTGCATGTGTTTACTTTTTTGTTCTATTGTTTTTTTAACATAACTGAACATTACATATCTAAAGTTATTTTGGAAGAGAGGCACATCTCTCATATTGGATCAGCTGGTGAGGAAAGACTACTGGATTATCCTCTTAAATTTTGTGTGAATACACATACACATACTGAAATATTCCGTCAATTTTATGTTGACTAGGGTCGACAACAATCCGCACCTTTGTGTAAATGATACTTGTAACTCTAGTCCAAACCATAAGAAGACTAAACTAGCATTTGGACTTGGACTTGGACTTGGAGTACCTGCAGTCATACTTGTAGCAGCAGTTGCCATTTGGTTCATCATCAAAACAAGAAAAGATACAAAAGGTAACTAAATATGCTGGCTGAAATTCATGACAATTTGTTTCATCAAATCAAATAATTCTATGACTGTGAGATTGCAATGGGGACGACATAGGAGGCGCTAAATGCAAATGTTTAACTTGTAGATCATATGTATTTGCAACTCAGCTGAGTTGTTGGGATTGGGGAAATAATGGGCAAATTTAACCTTATTTTCATGCTTTCTTTGACATATGGCCCTTTCACATCCGCCTAGTGGACCACCTATAGAGCCCGTACAATGTATGCCATGGCAAATTAAACAAATTGTTTCGTCCTGTACTACTAAAAATGAGTACCAGCAGAGTAGTTCTCTTATTTGATGTAATCATGCTTTTCAGCAAGATACAAAATCATTCGAATTGCAATAAAAACATTGTACACTATATTTATAGCAGTTTTTATTACCCTACTTATCTACAACGTAGTTTAATTATGTATTGTTTGATCTATTTGAAACCCAGCGCCAATTCCTCAGTCTGGTGGTCCTAGTGGTCAAGCCGCACAAGCTATGGAGAACGATCATGACGCGCCACAAACTGTATGGGAAGACCATGCAAATATGCCTGATGGTCCACAACAGGATCCTGTAGGGGATAGCAGCCGTCATGGCCCAGAACCCGTGGAGGACGACCATGCAGCTAACTTGCCTACTGTTCCTCAGCGTTTCAGTTACGAGGATTTAAAGCTTATCACGGATGACTTCAAGAAAAGAATTGGTGCGGGAGGGTTCTGTCCCGTCTTCTTTGGGAAGTTTTCAGCTGGAACACCTGTTGCTGTGAAGATAAGAATGAGATCACCAGGGGCAGCGTCATCGTCGCATGGGGACAGTCAGTTTTCAGCAGAGGTGAGCTCTTGCATAAATATATGTGCTTGGGACAATTTCAGTTCTCCAAAATTCCCAACTAAGCGATGTTGATTGTTGCAAAACTCAGATAATTCCTCAAAAATATACTTATTCCAGTAATTAATTAAGGCACTATATCTTGCAAACTGAATGTAGCTCAGTTGGTTTCCTTGTGGTAGAAAATGCCCAACTAAGGATATGGACTTGGCATGGCTGAAAAAAAACAGTAAACACTATATGCATGATTGTTCCTCAATGTTTACAGAATTTTTGTAATTACATAAAGGTTAAGCACTTAGGTGGTAGTCGCCACGAGAATGTGGTGTCATTGTACGGCTATTGCGAGGATGAAGAGCATTTAGGCCTTGTGTATGAATACATGGAGGGAGGAAACCTAAAAGACCGGCTGAAAAAAGGTTTGTAACATTTTTGCCCTGCAACCCCGTGTCCCAATGTTTCATCAGACCATCATGACTTCGAAATATTTCGTGCTGACAGGAGACTTAGGCGAGGAAGTTCCTTTGACATGGTCACAACGCCTAAAGATCGCGCTACATTCTGCCAATGGTAACTACATACACATGTGACAACCTTTAAATTTCTTCCTTAATTTTATTTTCTGATCTCTCTTGCGAGGGGTGACAACCTTTAAACTTTTATTACTACCATTAATTCCAAATGTAGCCAGTTTAGGACATCAACATGGTCTTTAACATGACGTTTTGACTTTATATTTTTTGTTAAGTAATACCATTTTCTTGCAGCAAGAAGTATTCTATTTTGAATACTTAACATTATATATTGTGATTAAATACCAACCATATCATTATTACCAATTGGAGGCACCAAAAATCCTTTACATTGGTCTTTATGAAGCACGCTAGAAGAAAATATATATCCTAAAAATTCTCACAAAGAATCAAAAAGATTAATTGGACCATCAATTACATAGGTTCTTCCAATAATCACTGACAATGACAGTCAACCTATCCATTCAGTATTCTAAGAAATTATAAACAAATATCATGCTAAAATAATAAGAAAACAACCTTTAAATCTCAATATGAATTCAATACTTTATGTATATGTGGATAATTTATTACTTAGAAAACATAATAAATCCAATTTCTATTACAAGCAATATTGATTAGAGGTTACCAATAAAAGACTATATCTTTTTATCCTTTTGTGAGAATTTTTTGAGAATTATGTTTTTTTCTAATAGTTGTCATGATGATTAAGGTGGAGCATATATATGTTGAAAGTCTTTAGTTAGTAATATTAAGATATCAATAAACAAGTTCGTTTAATTTGCTGTATGCATCATTAATTAATGTATACATGGCTTTCCAAATACTTATCTATGAAAAATTACTGCCTAATGTGATTTACTATAAGGGCCTGTTTGGCTTCATTATATAAATTATAGTTGTGGAAGAAAAATCTGTGAAATCATCTACAACTTTACTTAAGTTGGAGAAGAAGAATCTATGAAATCCATTTTCCACGTCTCACCCTATGAATTTGAGATAGATTTACATGTGAACTTTAGAAAGTTTTGTGGAATTTTAATTTTTTCTTCCACAACTATAGTTTCTACTATGAATTCAATTATAAAAATTCTAAGGAGTCAAATGGGCTCTACGTAAATTTTCATATATTGATGACATATATGGTCATCTGTTCTGCGCTTTACTGTGCTGTGGCGCCTATGGGGTGCCAAAAATGGTAGTCTTTAGAAATGAGGCAAATTTGACGCGAAAATTTCTCTCGGTTGTATGTGATGATCTAGCTGTTTGGGAGGGGACGTGCGCCTCATCCTCTATGCACATGGTTCGTGACTTGCATGAATGGCGCAGCTTCTTGCCTTCTTTTATTCCCTCCCACTGTTATAATGACATGTATTTGGATAGAGTGTGTTGTATTCGACCCCTTTGAAAACCAATAAAATTTTCAGATGGGGAGTCTCTCCCCTCCGTAGTTTCCTTTAAAAAAATTTGATCGGATAGAATCCTAAAATTAAATGAGCTACATTTTGAATCGATGGAAGTAATAAATACTAATGCAGAGTCGCTTAGCTTTGTGATCTATCTTGTTTTATTTATTAATTGCTGAACGGCATGCAGGACTGCAATATTTGCACACTGCCTTCAACACGCCGCTGATACATAGAGATGTGAAGGCCGATAACATCCTCCTAATGAAAAATTTTGATGCCAAGATCTCGGACTTTGGTCTAGTGAAGGCTATCAGCAGTGAAGCAAAAACACACACGATCACACAAACGCTGAAGGGTACTCCTGGATACATGGACCCTGAGTACGCCCTGTGAATGCCCCCTGCTGCCGTGTATACTACTACTTTAGTGTTTATTATGAATAATAACACTGTCGATGCAATGCAGGTACCTGAAGGCCGGTGAGGTCAGAGGCAAAACCGATGTGTACAGCTTCGGTATCGTTCTCCTGCAGCTCATCACTTCTAAGCCCGCGGTGGACAGAAATAAGAGATATATTGCTAACTGGGTGGGCGAGATGCTTTCTGAAGGAGGATCAGGAATCTCGAGTATCATCGACCACAGAATAAGAGATCACTGCGATCTCGTCAGTATGCAGAAGGTGGTGGAACTCGCGCTGCGATGCACGCAGTGCGACAATGTTCAAGCGCGCCCCACCATGGCGGTGGTTGTGGAGGAGCTGGAAGCACTGCAGCAGCGGGAGAACGAGGCCTCATCATCGGCAGGGACTAATGGTTCAGCAATGGCGGGCGACGAGGAGGATGACGAGCCTGCTGCTGTTGCTGGTGTCTATGAGGATGTTGTCCATGTCCAACTCGCAGAACTACAGTGACTGTTATGCTATTTGGAAATCTTTTATGTGGACAGGAATTTTTGACAGTATTTCTTTGTTCGCATTCTTTTTGATGTAATTATTTTTGGTCAACACCCAACACTGTGGGCGTCCTCTAGTTATTCCTTTTTGACGGCAATCCTCTAGTTATTCCTTGTTGACAATCAGAGAAAATGGTTGCACATGCGATGCGACATGTCAAATCATAATCTCATAATCATGACTACTGGCTGTGACGATCAACAACTCTTGTGGAATATCTCATTTCTTTTATTATTCGGATTCGTACTAGAAAAGCACGCGGCCTTGCTGCTTGGGGCTTGTATTTCATAATCATAATATTGTAGTTGCTGTGGCTTTTATTTCATCCGTAATTGTGTATATGTAGGTGCATATTTTTTTTAGCAACATAGGTAAGACAAATTCATTGTTTTGTTATTTTCGCATAGGTGTCACGGTTTGCAGCGTTGTTGCACTTATATATATATTTTGAAAACTTATATTATTTAAGTAATATATTATCTTAGTTATCGAAATAGAACTATCATATTGTTTGCTATATTTATTAACGAGAAAGAAATTGTAACACACGAGTGAAAGGGCGGATTTGGGCTAATGGATTGGAGGACGAAGAGAGGGAGGGGCGGCTAGGGGCGGCGGCGCCCTAGGGCTTGTTGCCCTAGGGTTGGGGCGGCGCGGCGGCGGCACTAGGCGATGACAGAGCAAGGGCATGGGCAGGGCGCGCACAGGGATAGGAGAGGAAGAGAGAAGGTGCGTGATATTGGAATAAAGGGACTTGCCCAATTACTTTTTGATTCAACTGATTACAATCCCCTATTATTTATAGTTCCGAGTGCACTCTAACGGGAAAGTTCTTATCGAATCACGGACCTTTTAGTTTCCCTATTCTGAATTCCATAAATAAAAGGTAACTCGAGGATTGGAGAGCGGCGGCGAGGTGGGGCCAATGCGGTTGCGCCCCTTCACCACACACGGCCGGGAGGGGCGGCGGCGCCCACATCGCGCTCTGGCGGCGGCGGCGCCTTGCCGTCCCTAGGGTGGGCCGTGGGAGCCCCGCCCGCCGCTTGCCGTCCTCTTACGGCCCGGCCAGGGCCCATCGGGCTCACCAATTGTCGCCGTGTCTTCATCGGCGTGTGACAAAATGTTTGATATGTATGGTATGGTAAGGTATGATGAAAATTTCATAGCAATTTCAATAAAGAAAATGACTCTATTAATTATTTAAAAAAACTCTTGAGAAATCTATATCTACATTTATAGCAATAAAATTACACTAAAAATATGATGTTATATGTTTGTCATGAAGTTCTAGTTGTGTAGAGTTTAAAAATCTGGTTTCATATTTTTATGATTTTTATTTATTTATTTTATGATTTTTACAATATTTTAGTCGATTTAACTAAATAATAATTTCACAGAAAATGGAAAACGTCTTTGGATTGAATTCGGCCCACCTAAGCCCAAGTCCGGCCATAAACAGGCCCACGGAGAGGAGGATGGAGTGTGGGTTGTTTACGAGAAAATTTGAGGTTTTTTCTGCAATTTACTGAGAGGGCCGTGGACCGCGGGTTGATTTTTTTTTATAAATAAAGGTTGTTTTGCAAAATAGCCGAGTACTAAGAGGGCTCTGTATTACTGATTCATTTCAATAATATCTGAGGGATTGTTTGAAAAAATACCAAACCTCGCCCGATCTAGACCGTCCGCACGCTTGATCGGACGGACGGCCGCGAACTGCCGGCGACGTGGCCACGCTGGCTGGCCTTGTTTTGGTGCAGCTTTCGTAGGGAGAGATTATTTGTATAATGTGATCAGTGATCAGCTCGCTTTAGTTGTACATAATATATGTAGGAGATAGTTTCCATTCAGTTGATAATGTTGGCCCAGCATAGTAGTATTGGCCAGCAATAAGCCCACGTAATGGGCGTCAGAAGGCCTCTATAGACTTCAGTGTATGCAACCATATGGCCCGGTCCACTAAAAAGGCTCACACCCCGTTTGGATGTCTGTATTGAGGCCTAGATATTGGAATTAGAAATGGCAAACCCGAATTTCACGTGTTTGGATGGTCATGGCATTCGAGTCTGGAAACTGGGCTTGTTTCCGCGCGGCCTAGCGCGACTCCGAAGTGACACCGAACCGAGACCCTCTGTATTCGCTGGAATCGCATCCCTCTATCTTCGCTCGTCATCTCCAACTCCGCTCTGCACCGCTCGTCGTCTCCAAGACCGGCGCCGGCCCCTGTATCCACTCGCGCGCCCCTCCGCTGCTCCGCCCCACTCATCAGGCTCCTCCGCCTCGCCTCGCAGGAGGCCATCGCAGGTTCCTCGCCGGAGCTCCTCCACCCCCTCGCGCGCCCCTCCGCTGCTCCGCCCCACTCGTCGAGCTCCTCCGCTCCCTCACTAGAGGCCGTCGAAACAACAGAATTGATATTGTAACCCATTTCCAATACTAATCTGATTTGATATTGGAACCCAATTCAATTCCAGCGACTCAATATCTACATCCAAACGGAGCCTCCAGACTAATTCATTCCATTGCTGCTAAAGTGGATGGAAATGTTTTTTTTTTATACTTTTAGAGACGGTACTCCCTCTGGTCACAAAATATGTGGTTTAGAACATGGCTTAATCAACTCATTGAAAACTACACACATTATTAATGATTTCATTTTATCTTTGGAAAAACTAAATTATATTTACATTCTTAATTAAAATTGCCATTCTAGTCTAGAGTTCAAACCACCTAGGGTGAAAAACGGTGTGCCATATAGGCATAAAACACCTATTGGACATAATGGTTGACTTTGGCTAAACATAAGTTTAATTTCGACAAAAAGTTAGAATAGTCCAGCTCACCTCCTGTCTTGGACATCTTAATTATTTCACTTGTCAAGATCACTCTAGAGAAGACATAATATGGAGAGGCCGTGAACCCAGCACACACATGCATACTATCCGCAATGGGCCAGAAAGAGTGAGTGGACCGAGGTTTTTCAGGGATTCTCATTGTTTCCTCTTTCTTTGAAACGAATACGTTGACTATGAACTTGTTAAATGGATGACAAATGGTAGAAAAAGGCTAAATACAAATCCAGTTTTGTTATACTTGCGCTGTAAGTAGATGTACATAAGAAAATGTTAAATTTTATGTTTTGATACTTTGCTGTGCTTGTAAAAAAAATTACAAATGTGTTTATTGATGTTACAAATAACTCTTCAAATTTAGTAGCTCTCCGTTCCACCTCATTTGCTCTCAATTTTTGGATAACCTAACTCACTAGCCATCCAACCAGTTGGTTTGAGAGACTATTGGACTACTCTTGTATTTGTTTGTCAATTCTTGAGAGACTGTTGGAGTACTCTAGTATTTGTTTGTCAATTATATTTTTTAGAGTAGTTAAATCACTGAATTTGGCTAGTCTTTTTAGTCATGCAATTTCCTTCTAGTCTCTTGCTACCATGGAGTAAATATTTTTATGCCTATAATTGGAGAAAAGGTTATCAAGATTTTATTTTAATTTGATATAGATTTAAAAGGGGGATATTATTACCAATGGTAACTTCACTATATGAATCTATTATAAAAATAAATTATAGTTTAGACATTAAATAGAAAGAATAAATATAAATAATTAGCTATTTAACACTCATACTTTTATTTTTTAATATAGTTTCTTTCCGTTACAACGCATACGAATATATTTGCTAGTATATATAAAAAAAGCCGGGGGATGCAACAAGCAGTTCACATGATCAAGCCCCGATTTCTCCCATACATACATATTCTCTATCTACCACACACGCCCACCCGCCATGAACGGTGGTAAAAAGTACTAACAGTAGCAGGGCCCATCCACCGCATAACTTTGGTAAATTATGATACAAGTTTTATACCAAATTATGAAACAAGTTTTATAATTATATTTATTGAATTGGTAAGTAGATATTGTACTGAATTGCATATGACAATTGGTACGGCATAACCTTTGGTAAAATCTTAGGTCCACTATTGTTAGTGGAAACTAGCCCTCTAAACTCCTACACCATAACTCCCACTCCTACAAACACAAAGAAAAGATTTTAAATCTAAACTCTAGTTTCCTCCTTTCAATTACCCTCAATCAAACACACCGTCAGGAAAATTACATTTAACCCTCAAGAAAAAACAAACAAGAACAACTTGTCCTGGTCTAGTCTGACAGCTCTTAGAAACAAGTCATGTAAAAGTTCTCTTAAACATATATAATCATTAGTAGTACATAATAACAATCAAGAAAAATACAATTGGCTCAGAATGCACTGATACAGGTCAAAACAAACAAACTAAACATGCACACAATGACACACAATACATCACGTTATCAATGCAGTGCTAGAATTTGGAACTAGCAAGGAGAGAGAGGCACAACAGAGCCAGAAGTAAAACCAACCACAACTCATGCAAGCATGCACGAGCGTCAGAGAAATACCACGTACAGGACTCAGCGATAAATTAGACAACACCAGCCGTAGAAGTTCCAGCAGCAGCCCTGGCGCCGGCATCATCACTGGTGGCCCTGTTGACGATCCCGACATGGTTGAGCAACGCCCAGAGAAGCGTGATGAACTCGCCACCACGGGCAATGGCAGCCTGGTGCCCTTTCAGATTGTCTGAAGGCGAGACGTACAGGATCATCTCAGACCAGAAGCTGGCCAGCAGCCTCCATGCTGCCTCCTGGTCTCTAATTGTCTCCACTAGCTGCTTTGCAAGCTCGACACCATCCTTGAGCACTTGATGCTTTGAGTTGGCACTCAACAGGTCGACTAGCTGCTGGTAGCCCAGCGTTGATATCGACCTAGACAAGTAGCGGCGAGCAACGACGCTGCACGGTTGGGCGAGGGCATGCTCCGCATCCTTCTTGACAGCCTCATACATGCTCTTGCTCCATGCATCATCATCAGGGAGCAGCTCGGGGCAGCAGAACACCAGGTATGCACAATACCGTGACAAATAAGTGGCCGCAGTCCTATCACCATTTGAAGTAACAGATGAAGAAGAACCTTGTTGTTGGAGCTGGAGAGGGTACCTGACCTCAAGGATGCTTGTGGCGATTTGCCATGTGAGTATATTATTAGACACACTTAGGCTATTGCAGGTCCAAAGGAACCTTCCAACACCCACTTCACCTAATAAGCGGTAGAGAGATGCTTTCCCATTGCTCAAGTGTCCACCATCATTTCTACTGCTTCGTAGGGCATTGATTATAGAATCCTTCATGGCCGCATCAGCCTTAATCTTGTAGTCTGGCAACCGGAGGTGATGCCTGAAAAGTGCCAGCTGGTTATTTCTTTGATGAAGTAGTGGCAGTACTGAGCATTGGCCTATTCTGTCATCCCAGTGACGATGTTCTATCACCTGGCACCTGCATCGTAGAACATAGACAAACCATTTGTGCATGGAAAGTGATTGTTCACTATTTGGAAACAGGTGGCATGTGAGGACTACTTTGGTCCAGTTGGAGCATATGTAGGAAACAATGTCCCTCACTTCAGCTGCCATGACAAACACCAAAAGCAAAGACAATGGAACCATGTCGAAGAATATGTTTCCAAAATGTACAGAAGCCGCATGTTCACCATCTTTACATCGGATATCACAAATAATCTGACGAAGCGCCCAACTTGTCGAATAATTATGGAGATAAGACCCTATCCACTCTACAAGTATACGTATTATTATCCACACTGCAAGAATAATGCAGTAAGCTATGCTGAAAATTGAGATAATGATGCCCACGATGGGAAGCCAAGACTTCGAATAGGAGATGGGGAGGGATGAATTATAATAATCGTGAAGAAAAGAAAGCTCATCTGCAATCACCCCAAATACCCTGTCTGCAGGCTCACCATCCGTGAGCAGCATGCTCCAGAAAAAGTTGAATATGTTCTGAGAGCTAGCATAAGTATGCAGCTCGTACCTTGCGAATCGACAGCGCAGCAACTTGAACAAGGCAAAAGACAAGCACAAGTCTTTTAGCCTTTGTGGTGTTGGCACCAGATGAAGCATGTTGTTGTTGTTGTTGTTGTTGTTGTTGTTGTTGTTTAGGCTATCCAACAACTGCCAAACTCGGTCAATAGTCACCAAGCCAATGGTGTTTTGCAACACTGTCCCTGATGAACCATTGTTGAACACATACCCATGAGGCTGCTTCTCCACATGTCTTGCTTCTTCTCCCATAACCAACAGAGGCGGTGGAGTTGCATGCTGGTCTGGTATTAGTTGTTGCATGTATCCAGCAACAAGACGAGGATTGGGCCCAAATGAAAATGATTGATGTGCCTTTTGGAATGCATAGTACTTGAACAATAGCTTCGCCAAGGTGAGAAGAAAAGGTAAGCCTTCAAGAAGAAAATAGTAGAGTGGGACCTTGTACAGTGAATTCAAGAAGCTAATACCAAGGTAAAATGTCCAGGCCCCCTGAGCAAGCAATTCGAGCGGAGGACATATGCTTGCACCTTCTCTATTGTCAATAGAGACTACTACCCTGGTATTGATCATGACATTCTGAACAAGTAGTGCCCATATTATCACAAGGACTGAGTGTCTGGATGGACTACACATTGCAGTCAAGGCAGGGGCTGAATGCATGAACTCTTCGAGATCACGGCTGCTGACGCTTGACATGTGTCCTGTGCTGCTGGTGACGACAGAGGAGATGATGGGCAAGAACAAAGTGGTCGAGCCGACGAACATAAGATGGGTGATTGGATGGTGGCGGTAGCGCTGCCCATAGGCACCTATCCCAACCGTAACACCAGCCATGATGGCACTCACAAGCAACAGACCGTCCACCTGCCATAACTTCTGATTCATTTCTTTCTCGAAAGAATGCCATGCATAGTCTGTGCAGTTAGCAAATTTGATAGCATTGTCTTGGTTGTTGAAATGCGAATAATTATAATAAGACATGGGGCCTGCTGATTGTCAAATCAATTTCAAAATTAGAACAAGTGGTGTATTTGTATGTATATGTAGAGCTAGGAAAGCAAAGAAATAAGCATGCATGCAAATAAAACTGAGCACCAAGCTAGTAGGTATAGCAGAAACCAATCAAACCTAGTTTTGGAAATTAACTTTATTAGTTGTGTCATATAAACTATCAGTACTAGCCATATGTATGCATATCTTAGTTTGGGACTGATAAGAAATACTACTGTAGCAGCTAATTTAATAGAGTTTTTTCATATACCGTACGTACAAAGACATGAAAGCAAATTAGTAATTACCTTAAGTTGTGAATGGAGGGAGACCGATGCAGCTGAACGCCGTTGACGACTCGAAATGGGCTTCGAATGTTGATACTTCTCTTACTTATTATGCAGCTCGTTGGTGCCACTAGCTAGCTAGGCTTTAGGCTTCTACATCTCTTGGCGTTTCAGTGTGCACATGCGCTTTCGCCGCCTTCTTTTATCTCTCTTTTCCTTTGGATGTATTTTGTACATATATGATGACTGCTAGCTGTCGGGCTGTCCTACATCCTGGGAGGGATGTAGTCCCTTGCTGCATGATGTTTGTTTATTTGGTTTCTTTTTTTCTTCCAGATCACATAGGAAATTGAAATGTTGCAGGCTATATCTCGAAAATTCCATGGTATCGCCTGTTCACAATTACTAACTAGGGAACCTTCAATAAGCACTCTGCTTCTCTTATTATAAGTATCTTTATTATTTCACAGTCAGCTAATTAGGGAATCTCTCGTCCCGCCGTAAATAAATAAAAACATTGCTTCTTGAGCGAGAGGTTCCTGCATCCGCATGCTAGTCTTTATATATTCTCAACTTTATAAAAGAAGGAAAAAGAGAAGAAAAATGGAGGAGGGGTATTCTGTGCCAGCGGCCAACATCTTTATTTGGCAAAACGAAGCCCGGCCCGGGCCCTCCTCCATGGCCTTTTGGCTTTGGCAGCTCAACGCAGCGGACCCTCAACAAAAAGCTGGAACTATTCGCTAGAGCTTTTTTTGTTCTTTCTTTATTACTTGTATGATTGAATTAAAGCCACTGCATCACCAGAATCTCAGTTTTATCCTACCGTACGTTATTAATTACATGCTTTGCATGCATGATTCGAGCCAATCCATCATCAGCTGGACAATTGAAGTTCAGCTTTATTTGCAACTTTAATTCGGATCTATGGAGACAGATTAGCCAAGAGAATAATTGGCGACATACATGCATCGGCTGCATGATTGGTGAGAATGCTTAGCCACAAGAATTATATTATGGAGTATATTTGACCCATATAGACTTATTGGACCATGTCTGAATAAATCATGACCCAGAATGCTGATCCAGATGATCTCGTCTTGTATTTAATCAGGATGTTCTTAGAATTTTGACATACATAAAGCATCCTACACTACTATTGCGAGTACTAACTTAGTGTTTCTTTTATTGGCCATGGTTATGATTGAATTAGTACTAATTTGCATTGGACTTTCATGGGTTGTAGTTTCCATTACGTCCTTATTGATACCTAGCAAGAAAAAAAAAAAACAGTATCTAAGTCTTCCACTCAAAAACGACACTCTGTTCACGAAGCCTCCGTGGAACACCCAGCTCTCTGATGTGTCATTGACTCATTATTATTTACTTTAATACTGACGATAGCACCAAGAAAAAAGAAAAGAGCCCCAGGCCCCGCGTCGCTCCTTGCGTGGGCGACTCGGCGGCGCCCGCCGCCAAGTCCCCTCTCCCGGCCTCTTCTCCGGCCGCCATCGCCGCCCTTGCTTGCGGCGGCGACGGCCAGCAGCGGCTCCCAAGGCGGCGCGTGTCGCTCCCTGTCCCTTCCCTCACTCCTCTTCTCTACCCTCCACCTCCTTCTTCCTCTCCGGCGATCTTCTTGTCGGCGGCGGTGGCCCATGTCCGGCTGGATCCAGTCCCTACGGGCCGGATCCGGTCTTTGGGGCTGCGTGGTCGTCCCCTCCGTGGGCGGCTGCGGTCTCGCCCGGCGACCCTGCGCCTCTCGGCCAGCCATGGCGGGGCGTGGGCGGCGCTTGTGCCGGGGGGCCCGGGGCTGGCGGTGGCCGGATCTGGTGTGTGGTGGCGCCACTCCTCCCCCGGCTTCTTGGTGGTGCCGCCGTCCTCGGCTCGTTTCCGGGCGCCCGGCGTCACAGGTGGGCAAAGTGCGGCACCGGTCGTGCTGCTGGCCTTGCGGTGTCGAGGGTCCTGTGCCGGGCCGGGGACCGTGGGCACCTTTGCGGTGCGCGCGGGTTGGGGGCCCTCTCCGTCTGCTCCCCTGCTCCGTCTGCGTCATCACTGTGCAGAGGCTTCAACGTGCGCTGCTCCGCATCGTGGTGTTGTCAGCAGCTTTGTTGGTGGTGCGCCATCGACGCCATGGTGGCGTGGATGGTGTAGCCTCATTCTCGCCCGCGTTTCCGCTTTGCCATGGTGGTGAAGTTGACATCGGGCGGGCAGGCTCTTTGCGAGTGGATGGGTGCCAACGCCTCTGGCACTGTTCCCCTCCCTGGAGACATGGCGTGGAACTTCTAGGTGAAAACCTAGCCCGTTTGGGCTGGCAACGGCAGCGCTTCCGGCGGCGCAGTCCTTCCTGAAGGCGTTGCCTCTGAAGCTCCACGTAATGGTGCATGCGGGGCTGTCTTCCTCTTTGGTGATGCGTGGGTTGTCGTCGTCGTCGCGGTTTGGTCGTTGTGCTGTACCTTTTTAGGCCTCATGTTCCTCTTCACCTAGTTTACCCAGTTAGTGTGTGTTGCAGTCGTAGTTGGGGTCTTTTCTAGTGGATGGTTTGCCACCAAGGTGCTTTCCGGCGGATACTTTGCCGCCGAGGGGTTTCCGGGGGATGCTTTGCCACCGAGGTCGCGTTTCCGATGGATGCTTTGTCGCCGTGACCACGGACGCCTCATTAGTACTCCTCGCCCGTGATCCTGAGGGGGTTGGTCCTTAGTGACTCGGAGGAGTTGTCGAAGAGGTCCTGTGGTTGTTCCGGCGGATGTTCTACCGCCGAGGTGGTTCCGGTGGATGCTTCGCCACCGTGGTTGTTCTACGGCTCCACTCGCTGCTGGCTACTTGGTTGTCGAGATCTCTGTATTAGGTTCGGCTTCCTGGGGTTGTTGGGTGGAGGTTCCCCCCCCTCATGTTTCTTGCTTTGTGTTTGTGTGAAGGTTTTCATTGGTAATCCATGGATTACCTGCGACTCCTTTTGTATCAGCTATGTATAGGTCTATTGACCACTCTCTTCTTCTTAATGAAATACAGGCTATATGCCTGCTCTTAAAAAAAAATTATTACTTACTTTCATTTTCAGACAAGTTCCTCCGTCAGTACAAAGTTGCAGGCTCATCTTCAAGTCTGAATTCTATTGGTTGCTGCTATGCAGAACCAAAAAAAGTATTTTCCCAAAATTCAAGAATGGATAGACAACCTAGCTTAACTTGGGAACCTTTTGTCTTTGGGCTTCTCTTATTTAGCTTCCCTTTTCTAGTCCTTTAATTTCTCTTCTTTCAAGCTGTTGTTGTTGCTTTTATATTTAGCTGTACTTGTTTTGTTCTTTTCGTTTATCTTTGTTCAATAAAATCTCCTGTAGGGGCTCCTTGCCCCACCCATTTCTTAAAAAAACCCGTTATTACTGACCTGGTCTTCTAGTGCTATTACTTACTGTATGTTTTTTTCTGAGATGACGGTCAATGATTAGGAGAAAAATATACACAAAAAACGTGAAAATGCCGCACGTGATTATTATTAATTTTAATTGACATGTCAAAATTTCTTTAAAACATGTGCAAATGATATTGTTTAAACCATTCATATAGAGGTGCAAGTTCAATAAACCTTTCTATGGAGATTTCATGGTAGATCAGTTCAACCAACCAACAATGAGTGTAGGTTCCACGTGATATCGTGTCACAAACTAGATGCGGACGGTAACCGCCGACAACAAGAATGGGCCAAAAGAGGCCCGCCCGATGGTGGGGGGGGGGGTTTACGTTCTTTTCACGTCCCCGCCAACTAGCAAATCTAGTATTTATGGTTTTAGGAATAGTCAATTGTTAGATGGAAAGTTAGAAGTTGATTGACGGAAAGTGAAATCCATGTTCCATAAGGATCCCTTTATCTTGCTTGAGAACTAAGTCCGATCTATAAATAATAGGACCTTATAACCACATCAATCAAAGAATATATGGGCGAAAGCTCTTCTATCTCTCTCGCTCTCTCTCTTCTTCATTTTGCCTCCTCCTTCACCCCTCGCGTTGGATCTTTGGCGGTGCCCCCCGCCCGTGCCCTAACGCAACCTCCACCCACCCCATGCCGCTCTAGCTACCGCGCCCACCGCCCCTCGCCGTCGCCGCCACTAGCCCAACCACCCTTCATGCCGCGCTATTACAGCTGGTATTTGGAGGCCGTTCGATCCCCACACTATCAAAAGCGGGAAGTTTGCCGAGTGTCTTTGACACTCGGCAAACCCTAAAAACACTCGGCAAATGGTTTGCCGAGTGTTTTTTGTCGAGCACTCAACAAATCGTTTGCCGAGTGTCTAACACTCAAACAAAGACGCAAACGGACTTTAAACGGCAACGGCGTGTTTGCCGAGTGCCGGGGCGGCCGACACTCGGCAAATCTCCAAGGTTTGCTTTGAGTGTTTTTCCAAAAAACACTCGGCAAATGTCCAGGGTTTGCCGAGTGTTTTTGGAAAACACTCGGCAAACCTTGGAGATTTGCCGAGTGTTTTTTTGGAAAAACACTCGGCAAACCCTTGGAGATTTGCCGAGTGTATTTTGAGAAAACACTGGGCAAACTTTGGTCGATTTGCCGAGTGTTTTCCTAAAATACACTTGGCAAACCTTGCCGAGTGTTTTTTAAGAAAACACTCAAAGAAATTGACCATGCAAAGGCAATCTTTTTTTGTTTTTTCATTTTATCCACATATCACACACATATATGTCACATATCACACACATATATATCACATATCACACATTATATCACATATCACACATCATATCACATATCACAAACATATATCACATATCACACACATATAGTATCATCATCACATATCTCACAAAACCAACACACAATCAAGTCCACAAGTAGTCCGTCACACTAACTAGTCCATGAGAGATCCCAAAAACAAACACAAGTGCTCACAAGGTACTCGGTAAACCACAACCATAAGTCCGAAAGAGAATAACAATAAGAATCATGGCGACGGCCCGAGGTTAGAAGGCCCTATGTGAGATCCTCCCGGTGACTCTCCGAAAACATGAGGCCCATCATTTGATCCCGCCGATGGAGGCTGCACATAAGAGAAGATGTTGCATGTGTGACTAGAATTTAAATCATACAAGACTAAAGTATCTATTGTCCACTAGGTTGCAGGTATTGTAGTTGTTTGACCCTAAGCGTAGATGTACAAACTAAAATGGTCATATACTTGTTGACGGTCCTTAACGCCTATTTTATACCATCAACTATTGCTCAATATAACATGATATCAACTAGAAAGCATAGTTGTAGTATTTGATTCTAATGAGTTCCACGAGTTGTGTTGTTCTCGGTTGTTTTACAGGTATATCCAATTTTACAAAGAATAAAAGTATCTCAAATAATGAAAGAGACTGCACCATTGCGACGGGCTCGTCGAGACGATCGAAACGGATATATCATTTGCTATATTTGGAGTCCGGAGTGAAAAGATATTAATTTTACAAATAAAGGAGAATTAACACTAATGGGCCCCACGCCCAAGCAAGGTCCATGACGTGAGAAGAGGCTCATATGGCATGAAAGTGGCCCAAGAAAGGTGGCCCAAGCTGCTCCCTTGAGTGGGCTCACATGAGGGATAATTGGAAGGCCCAAGTTAAATGTATAATGGCCCAACAGAGCAAACGGCGAAAGAATTAGTCCCACATCACCTGTCTAGAAGAGGTGGAGGCTTTTCTAGACTATAAATAAAGAGGTAGACCCCCCTCCCTGGGGCACCACATTATGGAGATGTAGAGGCGTCCCTCGAATGGTTGACCTCTCATCTCTAGAGAATTAGGGCTAGACTTTCCAATGTAGTAGATTAGGTCTTGATGGGAGTTAGGAAGAGGCGAGCTTCACTCAGGTTCTGGAGGAGTCTTCAGAGTTTTGGTATGTCTTTGTATTTATTCTTGTAAGACTTATGCGTTAATATATTTTATCTTCTCTATTTACTTTTATGCATTACATTTGATTGGTTAGTATAGTAGTTATACTTTAGCATAGGATCTTCGCCTGTATTAGGTGCTCTAGTTATAGATCGTGGCTAGAGTAGTATTCTTTAGCGTAGACGTGGTGTCTAGGCTAGGGTTTACCTGAGGTTGCGCCCATCTCTTACGGTTAGTTTTGGTAGCCTCTAGAGGTGACAACTCTTTAGGTCTTCGTATTCCACCACGTCGGATTTGGTGTTTCGTAGAGCTTTTGGCAGCCTTCCCCGACTACCTTCTTCCCAGTCTTATTCGAGAGTTGGAAAGGTACTGTTGCTCCAAAGTGTTATTGTGTGATTGCTTTATCTACCATGAATTAGTTATATAGAGCCAAAGTAATAGAGAAGTATTTAGGAACATTGAGCTCTTCCGTTGTCCTCTCACTTTAGCTATCTACTCTTTTATCATAGAATTCTCCTCTATGTGTGTGTCATATATACATAATTTCTATCATCTATCATTTACCACCTACTTTAGTCTAGTTGGTGTATTAAGTTAGTAGATACATGATGGTGAACTATCAACGTCTTTAACCAATGTTTCCTAGTGGTAAAATATAAATAACGATACCTAGAATACTCCCGGTAAAATGCTGCAATAGTTTTCTGTGCGCTTGCGGAATCCTTTATAATTGAATTGTGCATAAGAAATACCAAGAAGCATTTTTGGCGCCATTGCCGGAGATAGGGATTTACCTCTGTTTCTAGTAGCGACGTTAGAAATGTCAACAATACTCACTGGAGTAAAGTGTAGCTGAAGTAGGGGGACCGGGACCACAAGTGTAGGTGGAGCGAGGAGCGTCTGAGGTAGAGGTGGTGCACCCTGGATGCCTCCCCCAAGGCTTTGCATGTAACGAACCATCTCCGCCATCCTCTCCTACATCTGCCTCGTCTCTTCATGGGTTGCCCGCTCGACGGCCCGCTCCGCGTCCACCCTCCGCTGGTACTCCTCTCGTTGCCTCCTCTCTTCTTCCAACGCCGCCTACAAAATTGAACCCACATGTTAATATTATAGAGGTTAAGGTATGATTAAATTAATGAATGATAAATACAAGACAAATAACCTCGAGTGTGTCCACCCGGTGCTGTGTAGGGCTAGGCCTCGGTCGTATGGCCGGGGCCGCGCTCGTGCTCCTTGCTCGAATCTAGGAGAGGTTGGGCGTGGAAGCTGTGTCGATCACGCCGTCGCCCAACCAGTACCGCCCATGCTTCTTGCCTCCTCCCACCCTCATGACAATTTCTGCATCAAGGTCATGGGTGCTCGGATCTAAATCTGGGCCATGTACTTCCCTTGCCATCGACGTGTACTTGGTGAGGCGGCTGTGGATGCTCAGATTGGTATACGCCTCCGGCGGGTCATCTGGGTTGTAGTTGACGTCGGACTTAGCCTTGCCCTTATGCGCCACGGAGAATGCCATGAACTCGGTGCAAGTTTGGCCCTCGTGTGCATTCGACTGCAACCAAATTAACAAGATTATTACAATACAACTCTTATTGTACTTTAGAGTACATAAACGAATTGCCGTACCCATGTTTGCGGATATCCTCTGAGGCAACGGCTTCCTTGGTGGTGTGCTGGACCCCGCATCTGAAGACGCCGCCCCCGACAAGTGTTGTGGTTGACCACCCACTCCTCGCTGCACCACTTGCTCACTATGGCTTCCCAGCAGTCGCGGTGCGTGGAGCACTAACTCGGAA
Source organism: Chrysopogon serrulatus (assembly GCA_015844335.1). Lineage (NCBI taxonomy): Eukaryota > Viridiplantae > Streptophyta > Magnoliopsida > Poales > Poaceae > Chrysopogon > Chrysopogon serrulatus. Next base: position 262,063 of record JADLZL010006151.1, on the reverse strand, counting down.
CGGTCTACACATCAACAAGTAAGAAATATAAGAAGATGAAATTCATCATACTTAATCTTAAAAGAATGATACCTTTAGGTACTGGTCCCGGGTTGTTGGTATTTTTAACTGCACTCCATTAAATAAGTTTTAAGTACGATTATCCGCAAAAGCGCCACCATATCATACCGGTGTCACATTTTACCCGGAGGTTTTAAATATCGTATCCATAGGGAACAGTTGTGATAATGATAACGTCTATAGACTTAACCCTACAATTAGGCTAGATAATATCAAGAAAAAGGAAATAGCTATTGTACTCTAGTTCTAATAACTGATAAACTTTGTATAATATCGTCTTATCGGACAAGTGACCTAAATAGGAGAAGAAACAGAGTAATCTACCTACCAGACACCTATAAGCCTATCAGTCCTATCAACGGGAAGTGGACTACAGAGGATTCAACGCAGCTATAAAGTCACCTACGTGAGCTACCACTATCCGGCTGATCAGGGGACATTCACAAGTAAATCTAGCCTAGGCACCACGCCTACACTACGAAATACAACTTTAACCTACAGGGTCCTATAGATCAAAGTTCTCAATATGACATGTGAACCAAAGAACGAATAAGAACAAATTGCTTACTTGAATCGAAATGGTAAATACAAAAGTACCTCAGAACGCAGCTCCGGGCGAGGAAGCTGAATCCAGAAGAATACAGCCATGAAGAAGCGCCGACATGCCGGAGCTCCTCCAGAATCTCTACTCCTCTACTCAATCTCTCTAATCTCTAAATAAAACTAGATCTAGAAGAACTAGTCTCTCCTAATTGCTACAACTAGATGAACTAGAACTAGATGAACTAGACTAGATCAACTAGAGGGACGCTAACGCTAATTATGTAGAGAATATAAAGCACTGGGGTGTAGAATGCCTCCTGGAGGGGCCTTGGGGCGTCATTATATAGGCCGAGGTGGAGTAGGGGGCAAGGAACCGCCACGTCAGCGATCCGCGTCTCCATCTTGTGTGCACCGTCGGCTCAAACCGACCTAAAATCAACGTAGGGATGCTTTGATTGGCTTCCAAGGAACCGTGGGAGGAAGATCCAGAAGGCGGCGGTGATCGGGCAAACTAGGGCGCCGGCCCCAGGTGGGGTGGGGCCGGCCACCCACCTGGCTCCCTCTGGGGGCCCCGTTGCTTCGGATGTCTTCTAGACCCTTCCCGAGTCCGATGATGATGTTGTTCCGTTGTGGATCAATTTCGTGAAAATTAAGCTCTATAATCCCCTTTTTATGCTTTTCTAAAAATCACCCTGGAAAATACAGAATATGCAAAACTCGTGGAATTTGTCAGATAAAACCCTAGACTAGTGAGTTTTCATGTTCTCCCTCGGGTATAATGTCCTAGTAAAAATTGACGCTAACGAGTGTCAACAATACCCCCAAGCTTACCTTTTGCCAGTCCCTTGGCAAACAATCTAGATCTAGTTATTAAAATATTTGGATCAGGAGTTGCTGCAATACTTTTTTTTCTTTTAAGTACACCTGCTTTTAGACATAAATTTTCCTCTGGTTTAGACAAAACTGCTCTAACTTTCAAACTTACCCATTTTACCTTTAACTATGGAGCTTTACAGCTCTTGTATAAGTCTTGAGCAATCGAAAGATAGAACAATTAAGTCAAGCACTATATCTCAAATTCTTCACAGTACTAATATTCCAGAGTTTTGTAAGTTTTCACAATAAAACTCAGAGCATAATTGTATGACACCCTCAAGTCTCTTATTATATGTGGTATTTATGGATCTCACTGAAGCATTAATAAGATCATGCCTTCCTATAACTAAGAATATATATAGAGGAGATCATAGGAGTGGCAATAACAAGGATGAGCATACTTGCAATTCATATATTGTAAAGTCAAGCAATGGATCCATAGAGAATCGAGGCATACAATTAAATTAAGATGTGTGTGTGTATGGAATATGGTGGATAGGTGCATATATAGTATTTAGTGGCTAATCCTAATTCTACTTTTGCTCTTTGAAAATAACTCCCTCCTTAGAACTTTGTTCGCGGGAAAACATGGGCTATATTTATTCTTTCTTTTTTTTCAATCTGGGAGGCGGGCATCTATGTACCCATTGTTTTAATGCTGGGACACTTGTCCATCTTTTACTCCTATTTTTCTTTTTCATCTTTCTCTTTTTCTTTTCTTTTTTAATACTTTTGCATAGCCACATGCATCCATTGAATATAAATAATTGGAGAGATAATCATAAGAACTTAGAGCAATTAAATGGGGGTTGTCCTATAGGGTATATTTTTAGGTGTTTTACTCCTAGTGTAGGAGAAAAATATTTTTAAGGTGAATCTAGATGAAAGTAGAAATGACTGCGCTTACATCCTAGAGTAGGAGTAATGCATATGTGGGTGGAGTGCGTAAGTGATCTTGATTTTAAAAGCATGACAAGACTCTCATAATGTATACTCCAAAGGTTGACTAAACTCAATGTAAAGCAAGCAGCATGAATATGTAAAGATTTTTCTAACTCTAAATATATCATATATGGCTTTGGTAGGAATGTAAACTTTATCATACAAGAGCTCATCATGTAAGATTTTAGGTTTTCAAAATAAATCTCTAGAACTTAGTAATGCTAGGAATAAGATAAATAGCAACTTAGACCTTCATGTATCATATCAATCAATTACCTAGATTTTAGCTTAAGCATATGCCTCTATAAATTTCAGGTTCAGAGTAAATTCTTATATCAAAGTAGTCATGTCTAAAACTTAGGAGAATCTATAGTTAAAAACTAGGCACTTGAAAGGAATTATAGTAGAGCAACTATTCATTATTTCCACTTTAAAAGATTAGAGAGAAAGAGTTCTTCAAACATACTTTAATTATTAAATCTAACACATACTATAGCTTACTAAAATAAAACTAATAGTAAAGACATACCTTATTCACAATGATAACGGGGGTGCGTCTCCCCCAAGCTAATCCCTTCGATCGCGTCGAGCCTTTATGTACCCGAATATTTTTGTGTTTTTCTTATATTTTCTTATGATACTATTGTGAACCTTCATGTGCTCACATATTTTTGGTATTTTATGACTATATAGAATAGACTCGATAATCGCCTAGGTATAGTTACCTGATAACTAGGGGATGCTCCTCTTCTAAGCTAGATGTTTGCAATACTTGGTGTTGATAATCTTTAGAGTGAGCTAACCAGCAGCGATTCTGGTGGGTGCCACTGATAGACTCTCTCCTTGTCATGATGTTGTTCCTGCATAAGTATACTCCAACAAGAAAACCAAAACTCGAGGCTCAAATTTAATAATGGGTTAGCGGTCACCAATAAGTGATTAATTATTCTTTGAGTTAATTTGAATTGACGATTCTAGCGGGATTCTCTTTTTTTTAGGATTTTTTAAATTAATTATGTAGAAATCAAATATATGAGTATGATACATATAATTATATTTTTATGCCTCCACAGAGAATATTTATTCTTTATGGGGCTTAGATTTTTTATTTATTTTATTTATTTTTTTAATGCCACCACAAAAGAATATTCCTACAGGGTTACCATAAGTTTATTCACATGAGGCTTTCAATATTTTATGATGCAAAGAAATGAAATGATAAAGATTTTTATTTTATTTTATTTTTAATATTTATGAAGATAAAAATATTAAAGTAAAATTATTAATGTAGACAAGAATACTAATTAATTAGATAACTACCATATTACCTAATGGAAAAGGGTACGAAATTTTAAGTTTACCGACAGAACTTCTTCTTACACTCTTGTGTATCTCTCCATCCTTGAGAGATGGAGGTCTTGTTAGTTGCACACCTCTAGTGATGATGATGTCACCTTTGTTCTTTGATTTGGCCAACAGACTGAAGTAGAGCTTTATTTATAGCTGGCAGCATCTTGCTCAGTGTGCATGTTCACAGAATTCTCACTTGTAGAATTAATAAATTTTGCTCGATGTGTTGTCCTGTTTGCAAAACCAAGGTAGAGATCAAGTGCATGGGTTCTGCTGGTGGAAAAACACCAACAGAGCCAAATCTATTTATTTATTTATTTTTTTCTCTATCTTTAGGCATATTGAACAAGATAAAATTGGTGTTACATGAATTGTGTATTTATGACATGAGTGGTGAGATCAAAAGATTAAGCATTTAATATTGCATTTAAGTTTACATGGCAGAAAAGAACGAAATTGCTTAACCAACGGAAGGAATGTCTATCTATAAATTTTTCACATGAGTATGACTGTCGTCTTCCCAAGATTGAATATAATGTTTTAACTTATTTGGTTAAGACTGAGATTAAGAGAACAGTGCCATGAATAATCTTAAAAGATAAATCATGTTGAGTTAATCAGATTGATCAATTTAAGTTATAACTCTAACATGTTTGTGTTTTAGTTTAGATGCACAGCAAGATCAAGAGAAGAGCAGTGACCACTTACCTTAAAATATTACCTTCATTATTAGAGCGTGATAGCACTAAGTGATGAAGGGTAAATGAATGGTGGTCCTTCCTCTTGAATCTTGAGTTGCTCATGGACATCTTGTCTCCTCTGTTGCATCTATTCTTTTGCCATCTTTTACTTCTTTGATCTTTTAATTCTTTTTACTCCAGTTATTATTATGTCTACAACAGATTAGTGGACAGCACATACCGAAGGAGTATACAAATTTTGAGCATAGGTTGCTTGTCCAGTATTTTATTTTCTTTTGTCTATGCTAATGAGGAGATAATATTAATATTATTTTAGCATAGATCATGTTTTATACAGACATGGCTTGAGGCAAAGTAACTTGTCGTAGAAGATAAAATGAATGAATCATTAATACTCATAGTTCTATCATTTATGTGTCTTCTTCTACAAAGTTATTAAAGTTCAGCTTGTACCCTACTTCATCTTTTAATTTGAATTCATCTCATATGACTTACCCAAATTGATTTTAAAAATTTTCCTATAGGGGCTAGTCTACAAAATACCCAATGTCTACTACAATATATTATTAGTTCAAAAATCAACCTAGACACTACGTCTAATTTGACTTAGGAAGGCATTCTAACCTAAGCACCACGCTTAATTCAAAAAGCCTTTGAAAGTTAAATCAACACACCTCTGAATTCAGAAATCAAACTAAACACCTTATCTAATTATGACTCAAGAAAATAGTTTTAAACTAAGCACCTTGCCTAATTCAAAAGGTGTATGAAATTTCTCTAAACCTTAAACATACTATAGCAAACAAAGGTAACATGAAAGTTTATGAAATGTTATTCAAACAGAGATGAAAGAGTATGATTAATAAATTAAATAAAGGTAGAGACAACCAATATTAGCAATATAGGATTTTCTAAATAAGGTCATTCCCCCAAGCTAGAATTTTATAAAGTAAATATAAGCTTGAGTGAATGTAATTCAAAGTTACATAATGATTGATTGGTCGTACCTGGCACTGCCATTATTCATTTTCTTACTTCAGACCTGAAATGGTTAGTGACAAAGGAAAATTTTGACAATTTCTATGCTAAAGGTGCAAACTTAATTCATTCATTCATTTTTTTAGAGTGGTTATTTTTGGGACATAGAGTTGTTCTTAGGAAACATTCGACTATTATACTTCGAGTTGGTGAGGTGATTTCCTCTAGAACATTAGCCTTTGTGCACCTATATCAATATTACAACGAGATCTATAATATTTATGATAAACATATGCATCTACAACCACCCTCTTAATGATTTTATGAACAGGTAGAATAAGGGGGGTTGAAGATCTCATGTGTGGTAATATTCGAGAGACTAAAAGATTCAGGAGATTTCTCATATGAGCATGGATTTGATAAAGTGTTAATGAGATAATTCCCATGCTCATCGATGTAATCTCCCTTTCTAAACTCCAAGAGTGTCTCTTCATGGTTGTCTATAGGCAACAAATTTGCCTCTATTATTTCATGCCCATGAATTGATGCCTATAGGATTGGTCTCGTCTAAAGCTTTCTTCGAACTTGGGTGAGTTCTATTTATTAAAGAAATTGATTTAAGCTCACCATTTGAATCTAGACCAAGTTCGTATGCTAACACTAAGGCTTTGTCCTCCTCCATCCATTCTTTGACAATGGCAAATGAGTTTTTCATATGTTCCATGCATTCATGCCATTGTCGACGTTGCTATTCTTGATCATTTCTATAGTCTTCATGACTACTATACTTTAGGTATTCTAGTGAGTTTATAGGGTCATTATGAGACTTAGGGAAAAGAGTATAAGAAGGATCATCAGGGTCAAGGATGGGTTTAAAGTTGGGTTTAGATAAGTCATCTAATGTGGGCATAGAAGGGGAGAAGATATGATTAATTCTTGAGTGGCTTAGCTCTCCTTCTATGGTGTCACTAGACATGCCATCCATGTATTCTTCTTGATGTCCTTTAGGAGGGAAAGAAAGTTGAGGATATTTTTTCCAAGATGCTCTTCTAAAAAGGTTTGATTCATATCGATGTACAAGCATCTTAGCTAATTGGAAGTCTAAATCATCATTGTGAGGTTTTGATGGTTTAGGATTGATAGCTAAATTTTGGGATTGGGGTGATTGTATTTCAGCTACCAAAGCTTTCTCTTCTTGTTTGGGAGATGATTCCTTCTCTTCCTCAGAGAGCTCAGAATAGGCTTGAACAACCTTTTCTAGCATCGGTCTGGCTTCAGTTATAGGCAAGTGAAGAAAAGCTCCTCTAGAGGCTAAATCAAGGGAGTCCTTAGATTCTTTGGTAAGACCTAAATAAAAATATTGAAGAAGCATGGGGTCTAAAAAACCAAAGTCAGGGCCAAATGTGTTAAGTTCATTAAAACGCTCCCATGATTTACTAAGAGATTCTTATTCTAGTTGCCTAAAAGTTAGAACCTCTTTTTGAAGGCTAGCTATCTTAGAGATGGGAAAGAAGTGTAAATAGAATTCAGAGTATAACATTTCCCAATCACCTTGCATACTCCCTACGGCTCGATTATACCAATGTTTAGCTTTTCCTGTCAGAAAAAACGGAAAAAGCTTCCATCTAATAGTCTTATTAGATATGCTAGCAATGCGCAAGCATGCACAGGTCTGCTCGAATTCTCGTAAGTGTAAGTATGGGTTTTCATTGCCCTTTCCTGAGAAGGGTTTATCCCGAATCATTTTGATTAGACATGGGCGCAGCTCATAGCCAGGTGTTATAATAGGTTTATTAGATTTTGGTGGCCCGAAGCTTTCACGCATGCCATAAAAATAGATAGAAATAGAATTAAAAGCATCCATAAGGATGAACACAAAAATAATGGGATAAAACAGGAAAAGATAAAAGTATACTACAAGATTAAGCTAGACTAAGTCAAAATCAGCAAACAGTTCCCCGGCAACGGCGCCAAAAATGCTTGTTGGTATTTTTAACTGCACTCCATTAAATAAGTTTTAAGTAGGATTATCCGCAAGCGTACAGATATCATACCAGTGTCACATTTTACCCGGAGGTTTTAAATATCGTATCCACGGGGAACAGTTGTGATAATGATAACGTCTATAGACTTAACCCTACAATTAGGCTAGATAATATCAAGAAAAAAGAAAATAGCTATTGTACTCTAGTTCTAATAACCGGTAAACTTTGTATAATATCGTCTTATCGGACAAGTGACTTGAATAGGAGAAGAAACAGTAATCTACCTACCTACGGACACCTATAAGCCTATCAGTCCTATCAACGGGAAGTGGACTACAGAGGATTCAACGAGCTATAAAGTCACCTACGCGAGCTACCACTATCCGGCTGATCAGGGGATATTCACAAGTAAATCTAGCCTAGGCACCACGCCTACACTACAAAATACAACTTTAACCTACGGTCCTATAGATCAAAGTTCTCAATATGAGATGTGAACCAAAAGAACGAATAAGAACAAATTGCTTACTTGAATCGAATGGTAAATACAAAAATACCTCGAACACAGCCTCGGGGCGAGGAAGGCTGAATCCGTAAAGAATACCGCCACGAAGAAGCGCCGACGACAGGCGGAGCTCCTCCGAGAATCTCTACTCCTCTACTCAATCTCTCTAATCTCTAAATAAAACTAGATCTAGAAGAACTAGTCTCTCCTAATTGCTACAACTAGATGAACTAGAACTAGATGAACTAGACTAGATCAACTAGAGGGACCCTAACCCTAATTATGTAGAGAATATGAAGCACCGGGGTGTAGAATGCCTCTTGGAGGGGCCTTGGGGTGTCATTATATAGGCCGAGGTGGAGTAGGGGGCAAGGAACCGCCACGTCAGCGATCCGCGTCTCCATCTTGTGTGCACCGTCGGATCAAACCGACCTAAAATCAACGTAGGGATGCTTTGATTGGCTTCCAAGGAACCATGGGAGGAAGACTCCAGAAGGCGGCGGTGATCGGGCAAACTAGGGCGCCGACCGGCCCCAGGGTGGGGCCGGGCCGGCCCCACTGGCTCCTCTGTGGGCCCATTTGCTTCGGTGTCTTCTAGACCCTTCCCCGAGTCCGATGATGATGTTGTTCCGTTGTGGATCAATTTTGTGATAATTAAGCTCTATAATCCCCTTTTTATGCTTTTCTGAAAATCACCCTAGAAAATACAGAATATGCAAAACTCATGGAATTTGTCAGATAAAACCCTAGACTAGTGAGTTTTCATGTTCTCCCTCGGGTATAATGTCCTAGTAAAAGTTGACGCTAACGAGTGTCAACACGGGTCAAGAAAATTTCTCTTGCTTCTGCTTTGGTGACCTTCCTGCTTTCAAACCACGCACAGTAGTTTATGATAGCCTGGGTGCATGACTCGTAATGCATATCATGCACGAGCTTCTTACAGGCCTGGATAGCCACCCGATCCGCCAATTCATCCATTCCTGGCACGCATCTATAGAAGTCCCGCATATTGAGTAAAATGTTATAAATGCATTCATTAATGGAAGAAAGAGTAACAGATGTGATGTATTGACCTATATAGTGAAAGAAGTACTTACCCACAGTTCAGCAATGATCCGCTGTGCCTTGTTGTCAAACACCCAGCCAAGAAGATCTGCTTCATCGGTGGCTGACTCGTAGTGCTTCCACTAGGCTGGCTCCATCACTCCTGTGTGCAAGACCAAGCCAGGGAAGTGCTCCCTCACAAGAAACCTCTACGATCATCCAAGACCTGCCCACATGATTCAGAATAATATTAGTTTTTATTGATGTTATGAACATATCATACACAAAATGAATCGGTCCCTGAGGGAGGCCCACACCTGAAGTTACTTACTTTGGATGAACCAATGGACGTCTGGCAACAGGAATCGGTCTCTGAGGGAGGCTCGCCGGTCCTCGCAGGTACACAGCGGGAACACCAGAGCCAGCGGAACCCTCTCCTCCCTCCTCTCCCTCTTCCTCCTCTTCCTCCTCCTTCTCCTCATCCCCCTCCTCCTTTTCCACACTTTTTTGCTCCTCCTCACCTTTCTTTGCTCCTCGTCCTCCTCACACTTTTTGCTCGTCGGCCGTCACGGTGACAGGCGAGGGCTCTCTCCTCCTCCTACTCCTCCTGCTCCTGCTGCTGCTGCTCGACCCTCCAGGTATGTCTTCGTAGAGCGACCGCACATTCCTCATACCACCCACCATCTTCACTCAATCCCCTGCAAATAGTTAGAGTAGACCAATTAGCATAAATAAACAAGTACTTTGAAATAGATGCATAATAAAAAAACATACTAATAATAACAGAAATATTACATGTATATTAGAAATATTCTTCTTGATCAGGGTTAGCTGGATCATAACTCTCATCATCACTATCGACCAAGTCGAATTGTTGGTTAAGAATGTCCAAGTCTAGTGGAGGAATGTTGTCTTCATTTTCTAAATGCAATCGTTCTAGCATCTATAAGTCCTTCGCATTAACCACCTCCTCTCCTCCATTCTCGTCAGCAACCCACTCGTTGTCTACCTCCATCCCACCCCTTAAGATGCTCTTTGGTTTTGCATGCATATGGGAGATAATAAACGTGCGTAGCCTGTTGAGCCACAATATAGACATCGTCTCCGGGTAAAACAGAATCATGTCGAATTTTGACTAGCCCAAGATTAGCATGTGTCCGTCTAGTTACTGCTGGATCAAACCAATGACATTTGAATACTATAGGAGTTAGAGGTTTGCAACCTCTAAAATTGAGTTCGTATATCTCTTCAATTCTTCCATAATACTCAACATTATCAAGGCCCAGTGTAAAAACTCCTGAACATGTGGTTCTTCGATTCTCCTTGTCATAGCTTGATTTACGAAAGCGGTAACCGTTCACATCGTAACCGATAAATGACCGGACCCTATATTCAAAGCCATGAGCAACCTGTCTCAACTCAGCATTCATTATCACATCCCTTTGGGCCTGCAGGATCGAGTAGGCTAGATCGTTCTATTATTCACACATACGTGCAACATGCTATGCTAACTAAGAAGGGTACCTTGTTTTGGAACCAAGAAATGAAATCAGGCATTCCACCTCCCGCCCCATTTCGAAGAATGGCATCACACTCCCGTGGGCTAGGTTCTCCCATTGATTCATTTGTGAATTGATCAAGAAATTCCCTATGCCAATGAGAAACAACAGGGTTTGTCAACACATATATCATGATGAAAGTTCGTGAGTATGGAACCAGTTCAGTGAGAACTTACCGCAAATAAGGCTCCACTTCATCAAGGTTGGTCAACAGATATAGCATGATATTGCACCACTCGTCAGGACTCAAGGACACGTTGGTCGGTGCACTTAAGCTTTCGAGTTGCCCTTTGAAAAGGCTGAGGTTCGACTCATTCTCGTCAGCATTGTAACGACCGGGTGGATTATGCGTGTTTTTAGGGAGCTTGTCACCATAGTATATCGTTGTGAAGTTCGATACCTCCTCAAGAATGTATGCCTCTGCCATGGACGCCTCAATGTGATTTTTTTCCTACATTTCTTTCATAGAACCTTTAAACCTCTCTCCACTAGAAAGCACCAATGAAACTGCACGGGCCCCCCAATCGTGCCTCGGTAGGAAGGTGCATAATTAAGTGCTGCATCGGATTGAAGAAGTCAGGGGGAAAGATCTTCTCCAACTTACAGAGTAACACAGGAGCCATTTGTTCTAAGTTTTCAACCACCTTACGAGATAACTCCTTCGCACAGAGTTGCCAGAAGAAATAGCTCAACTCTACCAGCACTAACCAAACATGCTCAGGAACATAACCTTGAACCATGGCCAGAAGAAGCCGTTCAATCCATATGTGGTAGTCATGACTCTTCAACCCTAAGACTTTTAGTTTATCTAATTTGACCCCCTTCCTCAGATTTGCAGCATACCCATCAGGAGCAGATCATCGTAATAGGGGAGCCAAATCAAGCTGGACTTATGAATCCAAGCATGTTCCTCACCATATCCCACAAATCGATGTGGACCTTTGCCTTCATTGACCACGAGAGCATCTATCTGAGCATGAACCTCGGCACTAGTCCTAATTGGCGGTGCTTCCTCTGTCACTATGACACCTTTCATAAAATTCTTGATGCCTTGTCTGAATGGATGGGAAGGAGGTAGGAACTGCCTGTGCTTGTCGAACGACGAGAACTTGCCGCCCTTTTGCAACTAAATGAACCTCACAGCATCCTTGCATATCGGACATGGGTACTTCCTGTGAACACATCAGGTTGCAAACATCCCATACGCCATGAAGTCGTGTAGGGAGTACTGGTACCACACATACATTTGGAAGTTCCTTTTCGTAGCTCGGTTGTATGTCCATACGCCATGCACCCAAGCATCGATCAATTCATCAATCAGAGGCTCCATGAGCACACCCATATTATTCCCTGGATGCCCTGGAATTATCAAGGACAAGAACATGTACTTGTTTTGAAAGCATACGCCAGGGGGGAGATTCAAGGGGATAACGAAAATGGGCCAACATGAGTATGGAGCAGCCATCATTCCAAAAGGATTGAACCCGGCCCATCCGTTGTAAGTGCAACACGCACATTTCGAGCCCCTTTTGCTTTCTCTTTATGCTTGCCACCAAAGTGGATCCATGCCTTACCATCAGATGCATGTACCATCTTGTCAGGATTGTATCATTTGCCATTTTTGTGCCATGTCATCTGTTTAGCAGACTCCTTAGTCATGTATAGCCGTTGGATCCTAGGCATGAAGGGGAGGTGCCTCACCTGAGTTACGGGGATCGCAAGCTGCTTCTTCTGTCCTTCACTAGTTTCTGCCTCCAAGAATCTAGAAGACTTACACTTCGGATAGTATTTTGCATCCGCGTGTTCTTTCCTAAACAGGACACACCCATTCGGACAAGCATCTATCTGGTCATACGGCATCTTGAGTGCACGAAGTAGCTTCTGTGACTCGTACATGTTCTTGGGCATAATGTGACCCTGTGGAAGTATGGTACCAACAACTGTCAGCAGAGTATCGAAGGCATCTCGACACAAGCTATATTGGGACTTGAACGCCATCAAGCGGCCAATGGCATCAAGTTGAGGCACCGATGTGTGGCCATGAAGGGGTTTCTGTGCGGCGTCTAACATATCATAGAACGCTTTCGCACTTGCCTCTGGCTCCTCCTCCAAACGTTCTTCATTGAAGTGTGCTTCATGATAGTCATTTAACATGTCTCCTACCCCCGCATCATCATCATAGTCATCTAGGCGGGGTCGGACGACCTCCTCTCTCACCCGATTAGCTTCACCATGCATGTACCACCGGGTATAGTTCGCCATATATCCATACTTCCACAGATGACGCCCAGAGCCGCCTTATATTGTCTTTTTTTATTTGCACACTTACTGCAAGGACACCAAACTGCATTCGCTCCTTCAGCAAGGCCAAATGCCAGTTCTATGAAAGCATTGGTCTTCTGGCACCACTCATCGGTGGGGACCTATCTTAGTTGCCATTCCGTGTACATCCACTGTCGATCTTCCATCCTCTAGCATATGTATCATCGAGTAATGTAACAAGCCAGTATATGCAACGTGGTTCCTACCATGTAATAGGTGAGGATAGGTCCTAATCCCACCCGATGATGCGTAGATGGTGTTAGTTTCCATGTTCTGCTCCGATCGGAGACGGAGTTTCGGTAGCACCTCCCCGCTGTTCTCCAAATACACGTCCTAGTAGGGAGTGTGTGTATCTGGAGAACAATAGGAAGGTGCCACCGAAACTCTGTCTCTGATCGGAGCAGAACATAGAAACTAACACCATCTTCGCATCCTCGAGCTGTCCAAAAAATATGGACAATCCGAAATAGATAGGGTTAGAGATATGCGATGACTTGCATAACATATCTCTAACTCTATCTCTTTCGAACGGGAGACGCCTAACTGGTTTTCTCAGTGTTGACCGTGCTACAGAAAGAGAGGCTATACCTTGGGTGGCGGTGGAGTCAGGCTAGCGGGGCCGTGGTGGGTCGCTGCAGTGGTGAGGCGACGCAGTGCCGGCAGACCCGCAACGCTGAGGAAGACGATCGGGGTCACCGAGAATCACCGACTCGGCTCTAACAGGGTCTTCTCTGAAAGCAAAAGAACATACAAGATCAATGCAAAATTTCGGCAGCATCTCCCCTACACGGTGACAGTTCGACAACCTGCAATAATCCACATACAACGGCACGATGGCCGACAACCACATACAACGACACGATGGTCGACTACCATAAATACAACACCTATCACTTTCGATCATCACCTACCTGCTCGGCCTGAGGGTGCTGTGCTGCTCCCCTTCTTGATCCACGTCCAGCACGGTGATCTCCTCCAACGACCCTATATGCATGACATACACCACACACAACATGTATAAGTATGAGGAATGCATAAAGTATGCATGAGTATGAATGACAAATGCATGGGGATGAATGATGACCTTAGCAAGTTATATATGTAAAGTAGGTGCATATCTCCTCTCAAAAGAGGCAACCATGTTCTCTAACTAGGAATATTTCTACACACAATCGGATCACTATGGTTCAGCAAGCACTATCAAGCAACCCTATTGCCTTACAATCTCAAATCTCTAACAACGGATACATAACAGAAATCTGCATTCATGGAGGAGGTACACCTTTCTTAAGCATGCCACTTAGATACATATATTCAGCTAGTTCAGATAATAATTACAGTGGCCATTGGATAACTGAAACAAACACTCTCTATGCTACCAGCAGGTCATATATCATGTGCAGGAGATAGAAAACAATAACTTGATCATGACTCTCAAGCAGGACTGCATTTTATCCATCTCTATCAAGCAAGTGCACATAGGAGCTGTCATATTTTGTGCCCAGAAAATTCTAATAAAATTTCAGCAGCTTCCCAATACCTTCACTAGTTCACACAGTAAAAGTTTCACCCCAAAAGATTCAGTAACACTATCCCAAAGGACCTAGCATGACTATCGGTACCACTAAGGCATGTAACACAATAAAATACAACAGTCCAAAAATGCATGCTTCAAATTTTTCTGGTGTTCCTCATTGCATAAAAACCTACTGTAGGATTTTCATCAGAACTGGACATATATAGACTTCACCATAATTTCCCAAAGAAGCTAGCTAAATACAACATGTAATTCACCAGATTCTTAAACAGTGCAGCACAGGTGTAATAATCATGCTAATCAGTTAGAGTAGCTCAAAAAGACACTATCCCAACAGGAATCACCATTTTAGGAGCTGTACAACAAGTTTCATATTTTCTAAGTTGGAGGTGTCATTTCTCCATTCTAGAAAATATAACAAAATTTACTTCAGGAACCTTATCAACCAATATGACCAACAGCTAGGCTATTTCACAAGCTTTCCAACAAGTCCACATTTGCTAATTTTGGATACCTAGAACTCTAGATATTGAATTTACAAGATCACCCAAAATCTGAAATGCAGTAAAACGAAAATCAACTCTGATTTCCCCCTCTCCCTCTCTTTCTTTGGCTGACCAGTGGAGGCACGGGAGCAGAGCACGGTAGTGCGGTGCCAAATTCAAGCGGCGGCGACCCTGATTGAACCTAGGTGCTGTGCCAAACCTAGGTGCTGCTGCTCTGGCAGCGCTCGAGCTCGAGCTCGTCAGCCATGGCGAACTGGGAAGGCAACCATCCAGAGCCCTACCTCAGCGATGAACGGCGGCGTAGCTTCATGGCCTGGGCGCCGGCAGGGCTGGCCGGTGCTCCCCAGGGGGCTGGCCGCGGCTGGCCGAGGCGCAGCAAAGAGCCCGCCCGCCAGCGCCCGGGTGCTGGGCGGCGCGGGCCCTGCACGGCCCCAGCCGGCCGGGCGGCCTCAGCTCGCGCTTCGCCGGGAGGTCGGGGCGCCGGTGTCCGGGGCGGGGCGGCGGCATGGGCCGGGCGGCGCGCGGCAGGCCCGGCCGGGCGGCCCCCCGCCAGGCGACGGCGTTAGCGGGGCGGCGGCGTGGCCGGGCGCGGCGGCGGGCAGCCGCCGGTGGCGTTCCGCGCGCTCATGGGCCGCGCCTTGACGGTCGCGGCGCGGTGGCGGCGCGGCAGGCCGGCAGGTAGCGGGCGGCGGGCGGCGCGATGGCGGGCCGGGCCGGCCGGCGAGCAAGGATGGCCGGCAGCCGCTGAAAACGACCCGCGATTTCCACGAAGGGAAATCCACAGTAGTACATCATTTACGATTGATACCACAGTTCATACATCGTGAAAAGGTACAAGTTACGAGTTTTACATCACTTGTAGACACACCTAGATACAAAGTATCCTAGCGATCAACGCGCACAAGTCAATATCAGAGTAGACGTAGCGCCACAGCGGATGAAGGCTCCTCCTTCACAAACGATCATCAGAGTCGGGGTAGTATATCAGCGGGCGTCGACTTGATCTTCTTAACCAAACTTGAGTGTAGGGACGGGACCACCTAATTCTTCCAGCTCCATTATTGTCGTAGTCCTCCTCGGGTACCAAACCTGCTCAACTCTATCAGTACGATTTGTACTGGCCACTAGCTCCCACCCTATGCTTTGCTTTGCTATGTGGTAAGTGGAATGCAAGGGTAGAGAAAGAGGCCTATATTTGGCTGTAGTTTTCCTATGCAAATTCGTAACATAAATATAATATAGTTCATCCAGTTTTAACCCATCTCATCCATACACCCATCCATCCCATCCACATCCACATCCACAACCACACATCTCACCACGCTCTCACTCTAGTCGGCAAGGAAGACTCCCGCTCCTCCTTGCCTCAACGGCCTAAGCCGGAATCCAACAACACCCAGGGGGGAGAAGAGAAAAGGACTCCACTCACTATAACGAACGTGTGGTACTCACAGGAATGTCCATACCGGGGACACGGCTATACGTATAGATTTAGTAACTCTGCAGAGCTTGTACACCTGGAACCACAAGATCACCATCATCGACGATGCCTCGTCTAGGCTGATACCAAGCTGCCGCCTAACTGGCCCGATGCCACTCTACCACTCAGCTCTGGGGCACCCCGGAGATCCACCGGCACGCTGAGACTGTGAGACGTGGTACCGGATCCCAGTGGATACCACGCTGTCTCAGGAGGGTGTGGGCCTCGGCACCCGTACCTCCCTACACTATCACCTATCAACCTAGTAGTAGCAAAGCAGGGGGCCAGCTAGTCGTCAAGTTGGACCCCGCCCATTCGAGACGAGTGGTGTGCACGAAAAGGTCCCCGTGAACCGGACGAGCGCCAAACCAGTCCTTAGAAGGACTGGACAGATATCTTCACAAGGGGCTCACGCCCGTGCCTCGACGGCACCTCCATTCCGGGATTCGTCCCCACAAAGACACTCCTCCCCGAATCTACTCACATCACATGTACCCGCCCACAGGTACTCTCTCACATAGGGAGTGCCCATCACACTCCACCGGCAAGACTTGTCCCCCGACTCGTCGTAGATCCTCGCCTTGCCGACACAACCCTCACCACACACACCCAAGACACACGCCAAGATCTCTTCCATGTTAACCCAGTTATCCAATTTACGGCACCACGTGCCTTAGCCACACACAAACATATATGAGTAAAGAGTAAGTGTGTGTAGCAAGTATCATGAAGTAGGCGAGCGTCTATCCTAGCAGCGGGTGTGCAGGGGGAAAGGTTGCGTCAAGGTAATGGCTTATCAAGCAATCTACCATGCATCCTATCACAATTATTTGCATAAAGTAAAGCACTAGCAGCTATATATTGCATGTCTAATAGGATTCTACGAGGTTGGGTGGGACGTGGCACCTGTTTATAGCAAACCATAGTCATCCACATCTGGTTGTCCTTCGTGACTCCTCCCTCTAGTGGATCTTCAGTCCATCCATCGACATCGCGATGCAACTACCTCGGTATAGCGACAAACAAGGCAAAAGAGCAATCAATCCCTAACCAAATTCCAATATCCCCGAAAAGGGCAACAAGATACAAAAGGAACCAGATAACTCAGAATAAACACTGAAAAGACTTAGCCCTCGTGGAGAGTGTCCGATCCTTGGGCTCATGTAAATAGAAGTGGTTGCCTGCTAAGCACAAGCCCGGATCACGACTCTGGTATAGCCAGTACTTCCTGGGTCAATCGTGTCGACCTGTACGGCTTCAAAAGAAGAGGCTTTGATCCTAGCTTAACTTAACCAAACACCACGGTTGCGACCTCCCGATCCTGATGTCATGGAAATTGGCGGGGACCGGAGGATCACAAGTAGGAGAGAAAAAGGGAAATAGAAACAAGCAGGTTTGGCCCTTGCGGCCTTTTAACCCACAAGTCACAACTACTGTATAGGATTTCGAGTAAGAACAATTAACACGAAATAGAGGAATTGTGGCTTGGTTCCAGGCTCCTTGGCTTACCCGTCATGGTAGCGACGGTAGCAAAAGAGATTGGATTATGAACAACAGAAGAGCGGCTACAGGTCCTCTCGATCCGCACGACACAACAACGTCGGGAGCCGAGAAGAGAGTAGCACACAAGGGAATATAGGAGAGTTAGTTGGGCATGTCCATGTCGCGGCCTCGGTCACATCCTCGACGAGGATGGTTTTCCAACGGTCGATCGGGTCGACTCGCATGGGTCCGAGAACAGTACACAGACCATAGCTTCGCTAACTAGAAGAGATAGTCCGGTCTTTGATCCAATCGTCATGGCTAAGATGGGATCGAATAGAACGGGCTAGCGAGGAAAAATAACAGGTAGAAAAGAGAGGGAGCGGTGTTCTACCCCTTCCAATGCACATGCCATGGCAAAAAGGCGAGGCATCGGAGAGGAGCGATGCACGAGAGATCGCAAGTGCCTAAGCCACTCGAATGGTTCCTTGACCAAGGTGCACTAGATGCACTAAGACACCCCTGGTCTCAACAAGTGCGGTTGTCACCACGAGAACCCTAGGAATGCTACGGTCTCAATAGGTACCGGCATACTAGGGCTTAGACACGAAAGAACAAGGAGCGGGGGGAACACGGGGGTCCATCTTCCTTCGATCCACTCACCATAGCAATGACAGGAATCGAAGGAATGGAATCAAGAGAGCAATAATAGAACACCGATAAACTCGAACAAGCAAAAGAAGGGATTTTGGTTCCATGGTACTTCGACGCATGATCGAAGTACTCAGAACATGAGACTCGGTACCCGCCTTCTTGGATTAGCGAGAATCAAAAGAAGTGAAAAGAGGAATGGTCCCAAGACTTCTCTCGACCTACCCGTCATGGCAAAGGACGGTGGTCGGAAGAAAAGAGACGAAGGTCTCGCGCGGTTCCGCGATCCATGCCAACTCGTAGGGCACCACGACCTCCGTGCTACTAGGGTGGCACAATGCTATTCCTAGGGTTCATAGCGATGCGGTTGTCACCGCTAGGTCCGAAGGAATGCTACGGTCTACGTGGCACAAACATACGAGGTGGTTTGGAAAAAGAGTAAGAGAAGGTAAGAGAGGGGGAAGAGGTGGAGCCCGATGGTCATGGCGAGACAACTCGCGGCCATAAGCTTTACCTATACGGGTGGGCTCTCATCGTATCACAACTGTCGCTTCCTATTTCGTCTCCCATTAGACTAGGTCATGAGGGGCTCATCATATACGGATAATATCCGCATCGCTAAGTCCCTAGTGACCATGTCCTAGGGCCGAATCAGGTCACGACAATAGTAGCACGTCAGAGACAACTAAAAGCACGAGAGAAGGGTTGTGTTCGGCGTTACGATCACGGCGAGACGGACTCACGATCGCACGTTCGGACACATGTCACTCTCTCAACCGGCTCGAAGGCTCGGTCCACAGATAAACACGTCAACAACACGATCAGAACTGACAACACAGCATATCCAACACGGAGTAGCACATATCCATAGCAAGATAAGAGATAATCCGGCGCGAAGGCACGACACAGGCATGATATATAGATGAAGATAAAATGCGACATGTGGGAAGTATGAAATGGAATAAGGGAGCTTTGCCGACGTCGGGAATGGCGTCGGCGGGGTTTCGGGGTTCGACCTTGGCGAGGAGACGGGCGACAAGGCTTCCACGGAGCGTCGCCGAAAGGTGGTAGGAGGGCTGCGGCCAGCGGTGGTCTGCTGTAGCCACGTTTGGCCACCCCCAGTCGGCTGTGGCCAGCCTGCGGCCAGCTCTGGCCAGCCGCAGCCAGCTGCAGCCAGCCAGAGTAGGCCATGGCTAGCTGTGGGTGGCCAGGAGTGGCTACTGCCTGGCCGGGACTGGCTACGACCGGCCGGCAGGGGCTGGACGCTGGCTGGGCATGGCCGGAGGGCGGCGGAGCTCCGACAAGCGGTGTAGCGAGGCCGTAGCTTCCCTGCAGCAGTGGAAACAGCGGCACGAAGGCCGGGTCTCAGCCTAGCTCAATGGCGGGTCCGACAGAAAGAGGAAAAGGTTGGGCTTGGGCGTTGCGGCTCACCAGCGATGGTGCTGCTGCTGCTGGTGGCACGGCATGGCAACGGCCAGCAGGGCGCTGCGTTGGCTTGTTGTGCGAGGTGGAGCTTGAGCTCGATCCGGCGGGTGAGCAGCACGGCGTCGCAGGGAACGCCGTGGCTAGTTGGCCGCCTCGCTGGCGCTGTCGTTGCCGCCGTGCCTCTTGCTGTGCTCGCGGACGGCGACGATCTCGAAGCTCAAGGGTTCAGCTCGACGACGGGACGGCGAGGCAACGGGGCGAGGCAATCGCGGGGCGAACAGGCGCCCGTGGACGGGCTGCCACGCGCAGCGTCGCAGGCCACACGCGCAGGGGGGGCGCTGCTCCGGCGGCATCGGCCGCGCACGCCGGAGGCTCGCGCGCCAGGAGGCGGAGCGACGCCGGCAGGTGCAGCCGGGGCGAGGCAGGGCGCGCTTCGGCAGCGCTGCTTGACGTGGAGCAGCAGGACACCGGCGACGGCGCGGGCGACGGGCGAAGTCGGGATCGCGGGCGACGCCGCGGCGGGCGTTGGCCTTTGCCACGCGATGCGCCGCAGTATGCCGACGCAGGCGCGCCTACGCGAGATGCAGCGGCAGCGGCTGGCCGGGCGCGGCCGCGCATCGCCCGAGGCAGGGTCGGCCGGTGGCGCGCTGCGGAGGCGACGGGCGCTGCGGGCGGCGCGCGCTGCCGGGCGGGTGCCGCGCACGGCACGGCGAGCGACATGGCGAGGCGGGCCCGGCGCGGCGACCGCGACGCGGGGCCGCCGGGCCCGGCGCCGCGAGAACAAGCAGCAGAGGAGAAGATGGTGGCGGCGCTTGGGAAGGAGAAGGGAGGCGGCGGCAGCGCCCTTTTTATGGCGACGCGTTAGCTAGGGTTCCATGGGCGCCGGCCATCTTGGCGCCCGTGCCCGCCTCTGGGACACGCTGCACATCCCCCGCCCCCTAGTACGGACGCCGAGGCGGAGAGCGGGGAGGGAAGCGCTGAGCGGGAGGCGGCGGCGCTCCCCGGGAGCGTCTGCTCCTTAGGGTTCGGGGGGCGCCGGGCGGGCGGGGCAAAGCCGGGCCGTCTGCTGCTGGCTGGGCCCGCAGCGAAGAAGAGGAGGGAGTGAGGCCGAGTTGGGCCCGGCATTGGTGTGCGTGTGGGGGCTGGGCTACGCCCATGGAGAGAGGGTGAAGGCCGGTTGGGCTGGGCCCAAGGCTAAAGAATGATTTCTCCCCTTATGATTTTATTAAAGAATTTTGGAGAGAATTTAGAAAGGAGCTTGGGAGGAGTATGGAAAAGGAGAAAGGACTTCCTCCTTCTGGCATGATAACTTGAGAAGATTCAAGTGGAGGTTGGAAAGAATTCAAGGAGGGGATTTGAGAGACATTTAGTCTAAGTGATAGAAGTAGGTTTCCGATGTCAAGAAATTTTTATGAGAGAAGACAAAAGGATATTGATAGAGGTTTGGATAAAAAGGAAGAAGGATTCTTCCTTTTGTTGATTCTAGGAAACTTGCTATGAATTGTGCACTACAAACTCCGACGAAGCTCAAATCCGAAAACAACTCAAGAGCACTGGCACTCTCCTACAACCAATTCTACATGTGTGCACTGTTTGGCGTTGAAATCTTCCCTGCTTGACCTAGATTATCCTAGCAACTGCATGCTTCACACAATTGTAGAAAAAGTTTTAAAAAGTTGGGATTTTTAGCGTTTGGTAAAACCCAGGATGTTACAGACTACCCCCCCTTACCGAGAATCTCGTCCCCGAGATTCAAGTGTTGTCTAGGCTTGGTGGCTCTTACCGACATTCCACTTGCATCAATGCACCAAGTTTTGCGAAGGGAATCTTCTTTTGAAAAGGAGTTTTGAAGGTAGGGCTTTGGAGAAAGCATTTTGCAAATAGCTTTTGAATGGAGGGAAGCATCTCAAAGAGAACACGAAAATACTTTTTGTTGTTCAATTTTTTTTTTTTGTAACAAGGATGTTTTCAAAACTCTTTTGAAATCAAGACTCTTTGTAAACTTTTCATAGAGCAAGTTCAAAATACATTTGGAAAGGCTTTTCACAAATCGAGTTTTTTTTTTTTAAACAGATTCCACGAAAAGCTTTTGAATGGAGGGAGGCGTTCATGAAAGGCGTGAAGACACCTTTTGTTTGATCAAATAAGTTTTCATAGTAAGCATGTTTTTGAACCCCTTTTTCAAAATCAAGAACCTTTTAAGCTTTTATAAATCAAACTCCAATACCCTTTTGAAAAGCAACTTTGAAGCCTAGGTGAAAAACATTTTCCAAATATGAAGACTTCATAAAAGAGTTCAAAATCCATTGGAAATACTTTTTTTTTTAAAAGCAGAAACAATGGGTTTTTTTGAAACAAAGCAATAACCTCTTCAAAAAGCCTTTATTTAAAACAAAAATCCTTTTTGAAAGGAGTTCTTTTTTTTTAACATGAACTCATTAATTTCAAACCATTTGAAATCAGACTTTGAATTTGAAACCAAAAGTCTTTTATCACCTTTTGAAGAGGTTATGAAATCGGGTTTTCTCAAATTCTTTTTCAGAGGAACACCACTTGAAGCGAAAAAGGCAAGGGTTTTGCAATTGCTTTTCAACAACATTTTGAAATTTGGAAATCAAACCATTTTCTGTTTTGTAACCATTTTAAAGGATTTTTTGAAATAGGTCTTCATAAATCCTTTAGTTGGAAATCCTTCTGAAAGAAAAGAGCTTTCCAAATGGTGCTTTGAAATTGGTTCAAAATTTTGAAACTTCAAGTCAAAAGTAGAGGTTTTGAAATCAGGGAGTTTTTTTTTTTTTTAAGAAGAAAAACATTCTTCAAAATTTAATTTCTTTGCAAAAAAAGATAGATCTTTTCAAAAAAGAGGGTCTGCTCGTAGCAAAATCTTTAAATTCTGAAATATGTTTTTAAAACAGATGGGATGTTAAGAAGGGAATTTGCAAAATCCAAAATAATGTTGAATACAAAATGATGTTGTGCGAAAAATTTCTTTCAAAAGATTTATTATTTTTTTTTATAATCGATTTTTCAACAAAAGAAAGGGGTGCTCGAGATTCGGGTGGTATGCGGTGCCGATTAGAGCAGCCACAATCCACTTTCCTTGATACCAAAGATACGCCGGTAGCAAGCCATGTGGAGGCCTCACACATGGGGCCCCAAGTTTAAATAGCGGCATCATAGATCAAGATCGTGGCTTATCCCCATAGGTAGCCGACAATGTCCCAAAATCTTGAACTAAAGGGAGAGGAGGGGGTTTTTAAAGAGAAAGCTTTTGTAAACTATTTTGAAAGCGTTTTTTTTTCAAAAATAGAGATTTTTCAATCTTTTTATTTTGCAAAAATTTTTGAGAGGAAGAAGGTTGCAACCTTTGGTTTAAAATTAACACAAATAATTTGAAATTGGTTGCTACCCATTTTGATTCAAAAACCGGTAAATCATGAGTTTTCATTTTTACAAAGCTAAAGCAAACCCCCAAAGAGAGAATTGAAAAGGTTTGAAAAAGACTTTTAATTTGTGAAACAAATCAACACTTTTTGGTGTTTTTTTTTTTGTTGAAAAGTGGGGGTTTAAGACCCATATCCCTTGGAAGACTTGCATGTCGATTTTTTTTGAAATAGAAGAGGGTTTCAAAGGACACCAAGTTCACGGGATTCAAAATCATTTTTTTTTATCGGAAAGGTTTTGCAAATGCCAAAGATTTTCCAAAGCTTTTAAAAGTGAGTAGTTTTTCAAAGTCCATTCAAACAAGACAAAGAGTTGTTTGAAACTCTTTTGAAATCCGGTGTTAAAGGTAAAATATGTGCTTTCAAAAGGTGTTGAAATCAAAGATTTCTGGAAGCTCAAATCTTTTGGAAGGTCTCATTTCATGTAAAACAAGTTCAAAAAGGAGTGCAAGCCAAAAGATTTAAAGTCATTTTCCAAATCGGAAGGTAAAGCTTTCATAAAAAGGAACTCGGTTTTTGACAAACACCTTTTGAAATCGGATTTGGAAAACGTATTTTGATTTGTAAAAGTAACTTCTGAAAAGTTTGCGGACAAGAAATCTTTTACAAGAAATTTTGTTTTATAAAGCCGGTTGTAAAACTTTGAAAACAGGGATGGTTGCTCTTGAAAAGGGAAATTTGGCTCACAAGATGGAAGCAAGAATTTTTAAAACAGAATCGGGCCAAAAGATTTTTGATATGAAAGCGTTTTATTTGATTGGAAAACAAAGTCTTGCTCCCCGAAAATGAATCTAGGGCACGTTTTTGAAAAAGAAGACGATTTTCCCAATTGTTTGAAGACAGCTTTCGAAATCAAGTCGGGTTTTGAAGCAGGAGTTAAAACCAGTTTCTTTCGAGAAGGGAAATCTTTCTAAAACCTTTTGAAACATTTCCTTTTGAAATAAAATCACTCCTTTTTTTTTCTAATACGGGCTTTTGAAGGTAAAGGGGGAAGTTTGGAAGAGAAGATTGGTTCGAAAGACTAGAAAACCATTTGAAGGGAGGTTGACAAAAATTTGATGCACTGACTTCCTAATTCCAGCCATAGGTTTGGCTTAGGCTTTAGAGGGCTAGGTTACCCAGGCTTCCGGAGTCACATATATAAAATAAACTATGGATTCTACACTCAGGCAATAAGAAGCATGAAAGGCATAACAACACAGGATCCGAGCAATCAGGCAGCACTACAACTCCTATATGCATAGTGTTGACTTGAGGCGACTCCTATGCCTTCAAAGTCTCACACATCTACCGATCTATCGTGGGCAGAAGTAGGGAGTGATTCCTAAGGGTCATTTTCCACATCAGGGTGGTCAGATAGCATCAGAACTCAAGGTATAGGGAGGAACAACGGTTTTCACTTCTAGCACCTATAGCAATCAGGATTTTTGGCTTCTATTCTAGTGTTTGAAACCTAAGGTCTCGTCCTACAGTCAAGTATGGCTCTGATACCAACTGAAACGACCCGCGATTTCCACGAAGGGAAATCCACAGAGTACATCATTTACAGTTGATACCACAGTTCATACATCGTGAAAAGGTACAAGTTACAGAGTTTTACATCACTTGTAGACACACCTAGATACAAAGTATCCTAGCGATCAACGCACAAAGTCAATATCGAGTAGACGTAGCGCCACAACGGATGAAGGCTCCTCCTTCACAAACGATCATCAGAGTCGGGGTAGTATATCAGCGGGCGTCGACTTGATCTTCTTAACCAAACTTGAGTGTAGGGACGGGACCACCTAATTCTTCCAGCTCCATTATTGTCGTAGTCCTCCTCGGGTACCAAACACGCTCAACTCTATCAATGACGATTTGTACTGGCCACTAGCTCCCCACCCTATGCTTTGCTTTGCTATGTGGTAAGTGGAATGCAAGGGTAGAGAAAGAGGCCTATATTTGGTCATAGTTTTCCTATGCAAATTCGTAACATAAATATAATATAGTTCATCCAGTTTTAACCCATCTCATCCATACACCCATCCATCCCATCCACATCCACATCCACAACCACACATCTCACCACGCTCTCACTCTAGTCGGCAAGGAAGACTCCCGCTCCTCCTTGCCTCAACGGCCTAAGCCGGAATCCAACAACACCCAGGGGGGAGAAGAGAAAAGGACTCCACTCACTATAACGAACGTGTGGTACTCACAGGAATGTCCATACCGGGGACACGGCTATACGTATAGATTTAGTACCTCTGCAGAGCTTGTACACTGAACCACAAGATCACCATCATCGACGATGCCTCGTCTAGGCCGATACCAAGCTGCCGCCTAACCGGCCCGATGCCACTCTACCACTCAGCTCTAGGGCACCCCGGGAGATCCACCGGCACGACGCCGAGACGTGAGACGTGGTACCGGATCCCGTGGATACCACGCTGTCTCGAGGAGGTGTGGGCCTCGGCACCCGCACCTCCCTACACTATCACCTATCAACCTAGTAGTAGCGGGGGGGGCCAGTAGTCGTCAAGTTGGACCCCGCCCATTCGAGAGGCGAGTGGTGTGCACGAAAAGGTCCTATGAACCGGACGAGCGCCAAACCAGGTCCTTAGAAGGACCGGACAGGATATCTTCACAAGGGGCTCGGCGCCGTGCCTCGACGGCACCTCCATTCCGTGGATTCGTCCCCACAAAGACACTCCTCCCCCGGAATCTACTCACATCACATGTACCCGCCACAGGTACTCTCTCACATAGGGAGTGCCCAGATCACACTCCACCGGCAAGACTTGTCCCCTGACTCGTCGTAGATCCTGCCCAGTCGACACAACCCTCACCACACACACCCAAGACACACGCCAAGATCTCTTCCATGTTAACCCAGTTATCCAATTTACGGCACCACGTGCCTTAGCCACACACAAACATATATGAGTAAAGAGTAAGTGTGTGTAGCAAGTATCATGAAGTAGGCGAGCGTCTATCCTAGCAAATGGTGTGTGGGGGGAAAGGTTGCGTCAAGGTAATGGCTTATCAAGCAATCTACCATGCATCCTATCACAATTATTTGCATAAAGTAAAGCACTAGCAGCTATATATTGCATGTCTAATAGGATTCTACGAGGTTGGGTGGGACGTGGCACCTGTTTATAGCAAACCATAGTCATCCACATCTGGTTGTCCTTCGTGACTCCTCCCTCTAGTGGATCTTCAGTCCATCCATCGACATCGCGATGCAACTACCTCGGTATAGCGACCAACAAGGCAAAAGAGCAATCAATCCCTAACCAAATTCCAGTATCCCCGAAAAGGGCAACAAGATACAAAAAGGAACCAGATAACTCAGAATAAACACTGAAAAGACTTAGCCCTCGTGGAGAGTGTCCGATCCTTGGGCTCATGTAAATAGAAGTGGTTGCCTGCTAAGCACAAGCCCGGATCACGACTGTATAGCCAAGTACTTCCCCGGGTCAATCGTGTCGACACATGCGGCTTCAAAAGAAGAGGCTTTGATCCTAGCTTAACTTAACCAAACACCACGGTTGCGACCTCCCGATCCTGATGTCATGGAAATTGGCGGGGACCGGAGGATCACAAGTAGGAGAGAAAAGGGAAATAGAAACAGCAGGGTTTGGCCCTTGCGGCCTTTAACCCACAAGTCACAACTACTGTATAGGATTTCGAGTAAGAACAATTAACACGAAATAGAGGAATTGTGGCTTGGTTCCAGGCTCCTTGGCTTACCCGTCATGGTAGCGACGGTAGCAAAAGAGATTGGATTATGAACAACAGAAGAGCGGCTACAGGTCCTCTCGATCCGCACGACACAACAACGTCGGGAGCCGAGAAGAGAGTAGCACACAAGGGAATATAGGAGAGTTAGTTGGGCATGTCCATGTCGCGGCCTCGGTCACATCCTCGACGAGGATGGTTTTCCAACGGTCGATCGGGTCGACTCGCATGGGTCCGAGAACAGTACACAGACCATAGCTTCGCTAACTAGAAGAGATAGTCCGGTCTTTGATCCAATCGTCATGGCTAAGATGGGATCGAATAGAACGGGCTAGCGAGGAAAAATAACAGGTAGAAAAGAGAGGGAGCGGTGTTCTACCCCTTCCAATGCACATGCCATGGCAAAAAGGCGAGGCATCGGAGAGGAGCGATGCACGAGAGATCGCAAGTGCCTAAGCCACTCGAACGGTTCCTTGACCAAGGTGCACTAGATGCACTAAGACACCCCGGGGGTCTCAACAGTGCGGTTGTCACCGCGAGAACCCTAGGAATGCTACGGTCTCAATAGGTACCGGCATACTAGGGCTTAGACACGAAAGAACAAGGAGCGGGGGAACACGGGGTCCATCTTCCTTCGATCCACTCACCATAGCAATGACAGGAATCGAAGGAATGGAATCAAGAGAGCAATAATAGAACACCGATAAACTCGAACAAGCAAAAGAAGGGATTTTGGTTCCATGGTACTTCGACGCATGATCGAAGTACTCAGAACATGAGACTCGGTACCCGCCTTACTGGATTAGCGAGAATCAAAAGAAGTGAAAAGAGGAATGGTCCCGCACTTCTCTCGACCTACCCGTCATGGCAAAGGACGGTGGTCGGAAGAAAAGAGACGAAGGTCTCGCGCGGTTCCGCGATCCATGCCAACTCGTAGGGCACCACGACCTCCGTGCTACTAGGGTGGCACAATGCTATTCCTAGGGTTCATAGCGATGCGGTTGTCACCGCTAGGTCCGAAGGAATGCTACGGTCTACGTGGCACAAACATACGAGGTGGTTTGGAAAAAGAGTAAGAGAAGGTAAGAGAGGGGGAAGAGGTGGAGCCCGATGGTCATGGCGAGACAACTCGCGGCCATAAGCTTTACCTATACGGGTGGGCTCTCATCGTATCACAACTGTCGCTTCCTATTTCGTCTCCCATTAGACTAGGTCATGAGGGGCTCATCATATACGGATAATATCCGCATCGCTAAGTCCCTAGTGACCATGTCCTAGGGCCGAATCAGGTCACGACAATAGTAGCACGTCAGAGACAACTAAAAGCACGAGAGAAGGGTTGTGTTCGGCGTTACGATCACGGCGAGACGGACTCACGATCGCACGTTCGGACACATGTCACTCTCTCAACCGGCTCGAAGGCTCGGTCCACAGATAAACACGTCAACAACACGATCAGAACTGACAACACAGCATATCCAACACGGAGTAGCACATATCCATAGCAAGATAAGAGATAATCCGGCGCGAAGGCACGACACAGGCATGATATATAGATGAAGATAAAATGCGACATGTGGGAAGTATGAAATGGAATAAGGGAGCTTTGCCGACGTCGGGAATGGCGTCGGCGGGGTTTCGGGGTTCGACCTTGGCGAGGAGACGGGCGACAAGGCTTCCACGGAGCGTCGCTGAAGGTGGTAGGAGGGCTGCGGCCAGCGGTGGTCTGCTGTAGCCACGTTTGGCCACCCCCAGTCGGCTGTGGCCAGCCTGCGGCCAGCTCTGGCCAGCCGCAGCCAGCTGCAGCCAGCCAGAGTAGGCCATGGCTAGCTGTGGGTGGCCAGGAGTGGCTACTGCCTGGCCGGGACTGGCTACGACCGGCCGGGCAGGGGGCTGGACGCTGGCTGGGCATGGCCGGAGGGCGGCGGAGCTCCGACAAGCGGTGTAGCGAGGCCGTAGCTTCCCCGCAGCGGGGAAACAGCGCACGAAGGCCGGGTCTCGCCCCAGCTCAATGGCGGGTCCGACAGAAAGAGGAAAAGGTTGGGCTTGGGCGTTGCGGCTCACCAGCGGCGGTGCTGCCGCCGCTGGTGTCACGGCATGGCAACGGCCAGCCAGGCGCCGCGCTGGCTTGTTGTGCGAGGTGGAGCTTGAGCTCGATCCGGCGGGGTGAGCAAAGACGGCGTCGCGCAGGAACGCCGTGGCCGGTTGGCCGCCCGCCGCCGCTGCTGCGCGTGCGTTGCCGTCGTGCCTTTGCCGTGTTTCGCGGACGGCGACGATCTCGAAGCCATCGCGGTCTAGCTCGACGACGGGGACGGCGAGGCAACGGGGTAGGCAATCGCGCTGCGAACAGGGGCGCCGTGGACGGCCGCCACGCGCAGCAGTCGCAGGCCACACGCAGTGGGGGCGCGCGGCCGGGCGGCATCGGCCGCGCGGCACGCCGAGGCTCGCGCGTCCGAGGCGGCGCGACGCCGGCAGGGGTGCAGGCGGGCGAGGCAGGCACGGCTTCGACAAATGGCAGCGGCTTGACGATGGAGCAAAGGGACACCGATGACGGCGCGGCGATGAAGCAGAGTCGGGACTGCGGGCGACGTCGCGGGCCGCGTTGGCCTTTGCCACGCGATGCGCCGCAGTGCATGCCGACGAGGCGCGCCCACGCGATGCAAATGCAGCGTGGCTGGCCGGGCGCTGCGCAAGGCGCTGGCCGAGGCAGGTCGGCCCGGTGGCGTGCGTGAGGCGACGGCACTGCGGGGTGTGCGCGCTGCCGGCGGGTGCTGCGCACGGCACGGCGGCGACATGGCGAGGCGGGCCCGATGCGGCGATCGCGACGCTGGGGCCGCTGGCCTGGCGCCGCGAGAACAAGCAGCAGGGAGGAGAAGATGGTGGCGGCGCTGTGGAAGGAGAAGGGAGGCGGCGGCAGCGGCCCTTTTTATGGCGACGTTAGCTAGGGGTTCCATGGGGCGCCGGCCATCTTGGGCGCCCGTGCCCGCCTGGGACACGCTGCACACATCCCCCGCCCGGTACGGACGCCGAGGCGGAGAGCGGGAGGGAAGCGCCGAGCGGCGGGGCGGCGGCTCCCGGGAGCGCCTCGCTCCCTTAGGGTTCGGGGGGCGCCCGGGCGGGCTGCCGGGCCGTCTCGCGCTTGGCTGGGCCCGTGCGAAGAGGAGGAGGGAGTGAGGCCGAGTTGGGCCTGGCATTGGGTGCGTGTGGGCTGGGCTACGCCCATGGAGAGAGGGTGAAGGCCGGTTGGGCTGGGCCCAAGGCTAAAGAATGATTTCTCCCCTTATGATTTTATTAAAGAATTTTGGAGAGAATTTAGAAAGGAGCTTGGGAGGAGTATGGAAAAGGAGAAAGGACTTCCTCCTTCTGGCATGATAACTTGAGAAGATTCAAGTGGAGGTTGGAAAGAATTCAAGGAGGGGATTTGAGAGACATTTAGTCTAAGTGATAGAAGTAGGTTTCCGATGTCAAGAAATTTTTTATGAGAGAAGACAAAAGGATATTGATAGAGGTTTGGATAAAAAGGAAGAAGGATTCTTCCTTTTGTTGATTCTAGGAAACTTGCTATGAATTGTGCACTACAAACTCCGACGAAGCTCAAATCCGAAAACAACTCAAGAGCACGGCACTCTCCTACAACCAATTCTACATGTGTGCACTTTGTTTGGCGTTGAAATCTTCCCCGCTTGACCTAGATTATCCTAGCAACTGCATGCTTCACACAATTGTAGAAAAAAGTTTTAAAAAGTTGGGATTTTTAGCGTTTGGTAAAACCCAGGATGTTACAAAGCAATTTGGCGTGTGTGTGTGCGTGAGTGTGTGGTGTGTGGCGTGAGTGAGTGTGTGTGCGTGAGTAAGTCTTTGGGTGGCAAGGTTTGCCGAGTGTCCCGTTCGGCACTCGGCAAACATATTTTTAAAAAATTCAGGTTTGCCGAGTGTCACAGATCGACACTCGGCAAACCTAGGGGTTTTTGCCAAGTGTTTTATAAAAACACTCGGCAAAAAACTATTTTTTCGGATTTTATCTTCCAAATTTTTTTGATATACTTGTAGAGTATTAGGTGCACCATGTTTGATTTTGGACTTTTTTTGAAACTTTTTACTATATTTTGTTCTTTATTTTATTTATTTGAATTTTTTGGGAAAAAGAAAATTTGTACTTTGCAGATCCATCCGATAATGGAATTTAGTTGTTGCAAAAATGTTATTCGTATTGCTCACTCCTATTTTAGGCCGTATCCGGAGAGAGATCCAAAATTTCAAACATCTTATTCACGGAACAAGTGCGGGCAACGTCTTAGGCAAAGGTTTATAAAATTCTATAAAATGGAAATAAAGTCTGAAAATCATGAAACTTGACGTGATGTCTTAATATCGTATGCGGAGCCTATAATAAAAATTTAAAATGATTTCGACTACGTGTGCATGCTATCACTTAGAAACCCTACACGTACATCACATGAAATCATGAAACCTCCTTGTTGATTCTTGGGTTTTCAAACACCGTGACGAGAAATAGTTCATGAAACATTCCCAAATTTTTTATCATTGCCTCTGCATATGATATGAAGACAATTCGCCAAGTTTCATGATTTTCAAACTTCATTTGCATTCTATATATTTTAAATACCTTTGCATGCATGTTGCCCTCACGGGTTCCTTGAATAAGGTGTTTAAACTTTTGAGTCTCCCTCTGGATACGACGTCAAATTGAACAAAGTTATATGAATATTATTTTTCCAATCATAAAATTCAAATATCGGATGCACTTGCAGTGCAAACTACCTTTACATGAAAAAAATCAAATAAATAGAATAAAGGAACAATATATAGTAAAAAGTTTAAGAAAATATCCAAAATCAAATATAGTGCCTACAATACTATACAAGTACAGCGAGAAAAAAATTTGAGAGCCAAAAAAAAAAAAAATTGGTTTGCCGAGTGTCAATGAAATACACTCGGCAAAACGCCCCTAGTTTTGCCGAGTGTCTTCCCTTGACACCGCGGCAAAACGTTAACGGCGTCACCCCCGTCCATGTTTGCCGAGTGCAATGGTTTGCCGAGTGTCGACACTCGGCAAATCCGCGGTTTGCCGAGTGTATTTGTTTGCCGAGTGTCGGACACTCGGTAAAACCTAGTTTGCCGAGTGTTACACTCGGCAAATTGGAGGTTTGCCGAGTGCCCGACAAAAAACACTCGGCAAACTGGCTGACACTCGGCAAAGGGCTGGTTTCTAGTAGTGCCTCGCCGCTGCAATGATTGACCTCAACGAATTCAAGCAACCCTTTGCAGAATTCTCCCACCAACGTGCCAAGTTCGACGATGTCTACAGCAAGTGCTCACCAACATCACGCTCGCCTCTCTGAGGTGGTCGAGAGAGGGCGCTGGCGCCTGAGGCACCCGCAGAGCCCACACATGGGATGGAGGTCCTCACGCTCTTGAAGGAGATGATCTGCGTTGACCTGCTTAACTCAAACGAGATGAAAACAGCGATATCCCTCGCTCGTGCAGGACTACACTACTTGCGCGCACTCTGCCTTGAGCACGCCACTGATCCATAGAGATGTGAAGGCCAGGAACATCCTACTAACTGAAAAACTTGAGGCCAAGATCTCTGACTTGTGGTTCGCAAGGGCCATTAGCAGTGAAGGAAAAACACACACAATCACCGGCACGCTGAGTGGTACTCCTCGATACGTCGACCCCGAATATACCGAAATAAAGCTCCTCCTTTCTATAGCAGCTACCTGGTACCTGCTATTATTATTACATACTCGGTGGCAGGGGCCCAGTGTCTGCTCAGCAATGGAGGATGAGGAGGAGGAGGACGACGATTGTGCATGAGCCCTGACGTTGTGCAACTCGATCGCATGCAGAAGCACAGTGATCAAGTGTGAAGAGGAATTTGGATGCCTTTTTGACTTTTTCAGTCCACCGGAAAAGCATATATGAGAATAAAAACTCTGACGTGTGAACAGGAATCAGACACCACACTATTGTAGTTAATTAGCAGAGATAAGATGTTGCACATGTATGTTGAGATTAATCATCACTACTGTGTGTGTCGTGCCGATCAACGGAAATAAAAAATAAAATAAGTGCTGGATCACGACATTTGTCGACATACTCCCTCCGTCCTAAAAAGAATGACGTTTTTGCTTCCCGAGAAATGCTTGCCGGTAATTTTTAAAAATAGTAAATAACATCGATTAGTATCACAATTAGTATTGTTAAAAAGATCTTTAGATCTAGTTTTTTAATAAATTTTTTTTTGGAGATATAAATATTATATATATTTTCTACAAATCGAATCAAACTTGTGGCACGAACACCCAAAAACGTCATCTATTTTGGGACGGAGGGAGTAGATCTTATTTTTTTATTATTATTACTGCATATTTATTGGATACGAAAACATGCAGAGCACAATCAAAATTCCAGTAACGCAGCACACGGTCTCAAACCCAGCTCTTGATGCTGCCACTGTAGTTGCTGCGCTTATCGAAGTACCTATCCCAGACCATCACGCCGCCATAGTTACCCGCCTTCTGCGCCACGGGGAGCACCGTCCTCCGGAGCGTCACGGGATCCATGAACCCACTCCCGGCCGCCGCCGGCGGCGCCGGCACGCCGACGTAGAACTTGGTGAACGGGTACGCCGCCGTCCACTCGCGCCACTCGGCGGCGCTGAACCCGGCGGCGCAGTCCGGGTCGTCATAGAACCTGACATGGATGCGCTCGAAGATGCCCGTGTCGAGCGCCTCCTTGACGCGGTCGTCGGGGAACCCGCACCGCGGCGTCGCCGTCAGGTGCAGCAGCTTGCCGTCGCCGGCGCGGATGTTGTGCTTGGCGAGCTCCAGCGCCAGCGTGCTGTAGTGCTCCGCCGGGGTGGCGTGCTCTAGGAACATGTCGACGCCGTCCAGCCACGCGTCGCCGAACGGCCGGCGGGCGGTGTCGTTCAGGCTGCCGCCGAAGTAGGTGTTCCAGAGGTGGTCGAAGAGCGCCAGCGCCGACGCGTTGGTGGGGAGGGAGTAGGCGCCGCCGAAGCCGCCGATGGAGATGGAGACTGGGACGCCGAGGAACTGGCACCGCTTGATGGCGGCGTTCATGCCGGCGGTGGAGTGGCCGGAGAGGTCCAGGTGGTAGCTGCCGCTGCCGTAGACGTCGAGGAAGGACATGATCACCATGCTGTATAGGCCGGAGTCGCAGGCTTCTCGGAGCGAGCCCTCGTCCTTGTGCCGGCCCCAGAACACCGTCACCTGCCCCGTCTTCCCCTGCGCGGTGGCCGGGCCGGCGAGGAAGCTGATGATCGCGGCGGAGAGAAGCGCCGCCGTGGCTATGACGACTGCTGCTGATGATGACGCCATTGCATGCACGCAGCTGAGTTTCCTTCTTGCTATTGCGGTGGCAGACTGCCTGAAGAGGAAAGTGTGTGGTAGTGTGGAAAACCGGTTGGAGTACGGTGTGTATATATGGAGGGACCGAATTGGAAAGAGAAGAAATTGCGGCAGCCATTGTTGACCGGTGTAAGAAAAAATCTGTTTCAGTAGTGGATGGAGCAGGGAACAAGAGAAGATGGCCAGGCAAGGCTGGCATGCACGCGTGTTGAATTCCTTGCACGGGTCGTCGGCAGCTCAGTCGAGCTGCTGCGTGCAGAATAGTACAGTGTAGCATGGAAGACAGCTAGCCTTCACAGTCAAAGGGTTGAATAACACCATGTCCACGCCTTGTTCAGTTCACCCCCAAAGTTGCAACTTTTTTCACTCTCTCTCCATCACATCAATTTCTACCCATATATATGGAGCATTAAATGCTAGTAAAAAAATAACTAATTACACAGTTTAGTTGTAAATCACGAGACGAATCTTTTGAGCCTAGTTGGGCCACGATTGGACAATATTTGCCAAATACAAACGAAATGCTACAGTTGCAATTTTTTCTAACATTTACGAACTGAACAAGGCCCCAGATGTAGTGTAGTGATGAAAGAGAATGAGAGCAACCAACCGTCCGTCCATGTCTATGGCCACCCAACGTTGACCGGCATTGTGCCTCTCTACGGTTCGGTCGTCGTTCTACGTTGACCACGCACAAAACCGACAAGTAATCATGAGCATCGGGCCGGCCCGGCCCGGCCTGGTCCTGGCCCGGGCTAGGCACGGCCCTATAGGGCACGGGCCCGCATGGCCCTACGGGCCTACGGGCCGGGCCGCTTTAAGGCTTCGTGCCTGATGGCAAGCCCAGGCACGGTCCTACGGGCCGTTTCAAGGGCCGGGCCGGCACGAAAAGCCTTGGCCCAATGGTATTTCGGGCCGGCCTTAGGCCCTCAATACACAAAAGCACAAAACACATCTCCAATACAAGCCAAGTGCACAGATTTAGAATTTAAACATATCAAAATCATATATATAGATGGCATATCCAAATTCATAGAAACAAGACATAAGACACAAAAGTTAATCAAATTTTGAGCTGTTTATGCAATGCCGCCTCATTAAAAACCTTTCTAGATAAAACTCACCCTTGTGAGAAACCCTAGAAAGGAAAAAAGAGTACGGCCAGCTCATTTCATAGTTCAAATATTCAAAGTTATTACATGCCAATGTCAAGTACTCAAGCTCTCATAGCTCACAAAAGTTTATACCCTCACCTCACCTCACAAGTGACACAGCTCACAGCTCACAGATCACAGCCTCACTCACAGAGTCACAGCTCACAACTCAATAACTCACCAATAACTCTCTCATTCACCTCACAGCAGCAGCAGGTGCAGTTTCATCTTCCAGCCACAGGTTCTCGAAGGACTCCTCCAACTCTTTGTCCTCAACAGCATGTTGCGCCCTTTGATCGCCAAGCTCCCAGTCCTTGATGCAGACCAACTTCTCCACCGTCTCCGAATTCAACCGCCGTCGTCGTTCTTCAATTACCACGCGCCCGAGAAGACTAAAAACAGGACTCAAAGAAGTAGTAGATACAGGAACACACATTATATCTCTAGCCATGGTAGACAAAACTGGATAGGTTAGTTTATGCTCATGCCACCAATTGATGATATCAAAATCATCCTCATAGGCCACAAGGTTATCACTGTCTAGGTAGACAGTTAGCTCAGAAGCACCAGAAACACTAGTGCAATTCTTTGGATGAACTTACGAGAACCAGGCACTACGATGTTCCTCCAAAAATTCTCCCCAAGCTTGCTTTCTCTTACTGTCAAACCCGAAGGATGTGTGGTCCTTACTGGCCTAGCTGCACCCAACTTAGTTTCATATTTATTGTAAATTTTATAGAGCTCAGTTTTAACCTCAAGATAATAATTAGTGTAAGAAGCATTATTGGCCTGAGCAAGTAGTTCTAGAACATTGGACAGACCTCTCATCTTAGCCCTAGGATCAAGAACAAAAGCAAATGAATACAACAAGGGGATATTTTTCCAGTATTTTAAGAACTTAACTTTCATTGGTTCTATAAATGAACTTAGTAAGTTATCATTCTCAAACTCTTTCAAATGGCTAGCAATTTCAAGAATATGATGCAGTGCCAAAGGAGAAGTGGGATAATAAACTCCAGACAGTACAACAGTTGATTCATAAAACAACTCAAGGAACTGCAAAATCTTCTCAGCATAATACCAGTGTTGACCATTAATTAGAGGTTGCCCAAGGTTAGTGTTAACAAATACAGAAAACACAGCTTTGTATGGAATGAGATGCTTAAGCATAAGATAGGTGGAGTTCCATCTGACAGGCATATCTACAGAAAATGATCTGGACCTCATGTCCCTAGCTTTGCAATATGTTTTAAATCTAGCAATTCTAGTGTTGGATGAATTCAGATAATTAATTGCAGTTCTAAAGATGTCAATACAATTTTGGGTGGCCTCATTCAAACCATCTTGCACAATCAAGTTAATTATATGGCAAGCACAGCGCTGATGCACAACAAAATATGACTTAATTTCAGGATCAATTGGATCAACATCAAAGCCCAAGTAATTAGCAAACAGAGGAGTCAAAGTACGCATGGCAGAAGAATTAGATGATGCATTGTCTAGACTAACAGAAAAGACTTTATCCATCAAACCCCACTCATGACAAACTTCAGCAATCTTTTCAGCAATATTAGCACCAGTATGAGAACAATCAATCAATTTAAATCCAATGACAGATTTTTTAATTTCCCAATCAGAATTAATATAGTGAGCAACAACAGTAATGTAATCCTCTTTTGCTTTGCCAGACCAGATATCAGAAGTAAGACAAACAGATGACACACCAGGGAAAACATTCTTTTTTAGGTGATTAGCTTTCTCATTATACAACTTATCAAGATCCCTAGCAGTGGTGAATCTAGAAACTCTTTTGTATCTAGGGTTATGAGCACGCACAATATAATCATCCCAAGCATCAGAATCAGCAACAGATAAAGGTAAGTCAAGTCTAGCAATCAAACGACAGAGCTCTGCCCTAGCTACAACAGGATCATATTCCCAGTTCCTATATGTTCCATCAGGGTTCATAGCAAGTCTAGATTGAACCAAAGCAGATTGATTTGCTTTTTTTAAACAAGCAACAGCATGTCTAGTCAAATGACCAGTGCCACCACCAGAAACAGCAGATAGTCTAGTCTTGCAGTAGAGGCAATCAGCATGAGTGCGAACTTTTTTTGTTTGATTACCTACCTTCTTAGTAATGAAAATCTCAGTGTAGTGTTGCCATACCTTGGAGCGACGTGTACTACCTGTTTTGGTGTCGGTCGATGCCAGTGACTCATTCTCAGTGGAGGCGGCAGCATCCCCGTCACCCACTGCATCACCGTCCACATCGATTGGAGCATCACTCCCCCCGAACAGAGCGGCACGAGCATCTCCCACGTCGTCGACGTCGTCGGGTAGTTGTCCCAACTCACGGAGTTCATCGTTGATGGTCCTTGGGTAATGGCCAAGGTCATCATCGTCCGGGACCAACCCAGGCGCCATGGCTCGGCACCGTTCCTCAACGGCACCAGCGGCACCAGAACGATGCACACAGCATCGACCGGTTCCCTGCAATGAGAAAAACAGAGAGAGAGGGGTTAGGGTTGGGACGCATGCAGGTAAGGAAGAAGACGAGAGAGGGGAGGGATTTACCTGCTGAGCCGGAGCCCAGTACCGGAGATTAGCAGACGGACTTGGGGAAGATGAACACTCACTGCGTCGGGACCAACACACCACACCGACGAACGACGAACGACAAGATCCACAAGGATGGGTCAGACAGAGGTAAGGAACAACACTAATGGAGAACAGAGGAAGGAGATGGCAGATCTAGAGTTGCAGACTGCAGAAGGTCGCCGGATAAGACAGTCGAGAGACGGAGAGAGGTTACGAGACGGCAGGACGGCCACGGCATCGGCGGGAGGAGGACATCTCCAAGTTCAACTAGCCAAAAGGTCGCCGGAGAAGAGCAGGATCAGGACCGGCGTTGCAGGACGGACCGATGGAGGCGGATTAGGGTTTAGTGGAGCTGGCGGCGGAGGCGGAGGCGGAGGCGGAGGCGCTGCACCAACTAGCCAACAGGTCGCCGGAGATGAGCAGGACCGGTGGCCGGCGGCGCAGGATGGAGGCGGAGGGCCGGAGGCGGAGGCGGAGAGGTAGATTAGGGTTTCGGGAGGGGGTGCGGCTGCGAGTGGGAGCGGGCGAGGCGCGGCGCGGCTGGGATGGGGAGGCGGATTAGGGTTGGGGGAGGCGGCCGGAGGTGCGGCTTATATAGCCTACCCAAAATAGCGGGCCGTTAACGGGCCGCCTCTATTTTTCGTGCCGTGCCGTGCCAGCCCGCGGGCTCAATCGGGAGCCCAGGCACGGCCTGCTAATCGTGCCGTGCCGGCCTTGGCCCGATGATGGTAAGGCCGGGCTCGTGCCGGGCCGGGCCGAAATCACCGGGCCCGTGCCGTGCCTTCGGGCCCAAGGCCATATGCTCAAGATTGCCGACAAGGTGACTGGAATATGGGCCCACTCAATCATCCATATATAGTTCCACACCTAAACAACACACATGAAGAATTGGGAAAGGAAGCGGTATTTATTTATTCATTCAGTATATTAGATACATTAATTTGTTTCAGGCGACTCAGTACGGACAGCAGCACTGCCATGGCTTAACATGTTTATCGCAGTAACCGCCATTCTGAGGAGGGAAGCTGTACTCTTGGCAAACTTTGCCGCAGTGAAAGTCCGTGAAGTATTGAGGAACTTCTGGAAAGCAGAAGGGTGGCTTCAAGCCGAGGTGAACAGGGGCCTTCATGACTGCAAAAAAAGTAGTCGCTCGATCCGTTATATAATTGCTGATTACTAGTCATAGTGTGCAGTAAATCTCTCATAATATGTACGTAATACATGTACAATGATATTATATTTCTTTGGTACGTCATCTATTTCACGCAATGATCAATGGGCTGCCCTTCGCTTCACATGGCTACCTGCGATCTGCAAACTCTGGTAGTGCCTCCACCCTAAATTATAAGTTATTTTAACTAAATTATAAATTATTTTAAATTTTTTAGAGAGACCAAATTTCTACAATAAAATAATTACATTTGTGATACTAAATATCATTATATTTAGTCTTCTTTCCTACAACCAGGACTAAACATATTTATATTGAGTAAAAAAGATGTAGCAACGAAAATTTGAACTCAAAGTCTCCCACTTTACCTTTTGCGTGTATTGTCATCTCAACTCCACCACACATCTCTCCCTCTCCAAGCCCATCCCAAAACAAACTCCATCACACATTTGACATATTATGTTTTTCTTTTATATTCACTTTATGTGTATTGTCATCTCAACTCCACCACACATCTCTCCCTCTCCAACCCCCTCCCAAAACAAACTCCATCACACATTTGGTATAATATGTTTTTCTTTTAAATTCACTTTGAATGTAACTTTAGTTTGGGTTGATGTTACCAATAGGGACTAAAGGTCATTCGACCCTCAAAAAACTTGGACCTGTGAGTCTCGGGTCCATGACTAGCCAAGACTAATGTGCGAGACCGAAAGTCTACTCCTCTACTAGTGATGGCTTAGATATAGATATAGATATAGATATAGATATAACGGTTAAGCTCCATTGATGGAATAGGCTAAAAAAAGAATTTTAAGGAGAAACCACGACATATATACCTTTTGCTTGGCAGGACCATGGGGAAATGATTACAATCACCACGAAAAAGCATGTCGTCAAGGATATGATGGTCTTTGTCGAATTGTTCATGAGGGCTATCAGGAAGCTATAAGAAAGAATGCTCTTGCTGTCACTTACTTAGAGGCTTAGTGCTCCTTCAAACAAGAGAAGATGAATGCTTCCTTGGAACGAAGG
Organism: Chrysopogon serrulatus; assembly: GCA_015844335.1. Classification (NCBI taxonomy): domain Eukaryota; kingdom Viridiplantae; phylum Streptophyta; class Magnoliopsida; order Poales; family Poaceae; genus Chrysopogon; species Chrysopogon serrulatus. The sequence goes on along the minus strand of JADLZL010006151.1, from coordinate 221,593 downwards.
TTCCTTTTGCCTCAATGTGTAGGCGTTTATATAGTGAGACGTATGGCCAAACTAACGTGACACTAGTGGTCACTAGTGCATGTTATATCTATATCCTCAAGATACATCCGGATATTATTATATCTAACACTCCAATTAATCTTTATATATCCAATTCCTATGCTTTATTTATATATATCTGCGCTTCATCTCTATCATTAATTTCCCTTTTCATCCAGATAATAATAATCCGTATCTTCAAGCATTTCTACCTCTAACCATCGCCACCACAAATGCATATTAGGGAGTACAAAAGCTTGCGATCCAATTGGGTGTGGAGTACTACTATTTTCAGTGTTGGCCCAACATAAATAGCCCACGTGATTGAGTTTCTTGGCCTATCTTATATTTCCCTTTTCCTAGGGGCATGCTCCAACTTTTTGGACCGGGTCCGAAGGGGGAATATCAGGCCCATGATAACAAGACACTCTTGCATTGGTAGATACTGTGGCTACTTGTCATGATGGTTTGGAAGCCTTGTTAACGTGATCTTGTGGCCAAACCAGATCCATTTGAAAGGTTACCAACAAATAAGCTTTTCATCATCAAGTGCACATGGACCTCAAACTTACTTCAGATAAAGGAGTTATGGTCTTTTCATTGAAATGTAGGACCGCCAACGAACCGAACGTTGTGTTTTGATGGTCTTGTACGCCAAGATGGTTCTTTAGCATGGTGCATTCTCATGCCACGAGGTACTGAGGCCATGTAAGAAGTCTCTCCAAGGTTGATAGCATCCTCAAATGGTTCTCTAAACACATTGAATATAGCAACAAATTCACTACTACAATCATGATTTTTAGGGTCTTCAAGACTATTTCTAGCAATAGTTTTGACAACCACCCTACCAAGCTGTTGCTACAATGACCGATTTGTAGGGGCGGCTGGATATTGCGTTGTGCCAACAATTCTGTTTCTAAAAATTCACAATTCTGGGCCAAAAAATTGCAAAAACTTTTTAAAATGAGAATGGAACTCCTACTATATTATATTAAACTCACACCAAGTCTGGCAGGATTAATTAATTAATCACACCTTGATTTATTTAGGGTCTATCTACTCTAAACTCGGGTGTTTTACACGAAACTATAAAACACACGATTTATTCAGCAAATTAGAATCGAGTGTTTCTAGACTATGGAACACTCGATTTCCATAAACGACAAGATCCAGATCTGAGGGAGCAGATAAAAAACAAATGCCAGATCAGTTCTATGAAAGGCAAATTGGAAGACATTCAAATAAAAAAACAAAAAAACATACAAATTGGCAGATCATTTCTATGAAAGGAAAATTGCAATAAATCCAAAAAGAGACAAAAAATACATACAAATACACAAAAAGGGGAAAAGTTTAGATAACATACGGATAGAGCAAATCATCTATCTATGTAATGCAGTAGCAATTTACATTGGGCATCAAAGAAATTACACTTGCAGTTTGAAGAAATTACATTCCGCCCTAGAATGTAAAACTAGTAATAATGGCATGTAAGTGTCACTATAGAAACTAGCAATCCATCACAGAGGAGAAGCACTGGGCGAAGCAGCAGGTGCAGGAGGTGGGTGGGGAGCGGAGGAAGAAGGCACGCCTGCCTTCACGCCGTTCCACTGCCGAGAAGAAATGGTCGGAGTAGAGGAAGAAGGCGCGGGCGTCGTCCTGCAGATGAGCAGCGTTGGGTGGAGCAGCAGGCGGAGGAGGTGGCTGGGAGCAAAGGAAGAAGACACGCCTACCGTCGCGCCGTCCCGCAGCCCAGACCCACACTACCAGAAAATGGAGATTTCGTGAGAGGGACAATGTTTCGTGAGAGTGGAAAACATACTCTCATGAAAATAAATATTTTCATGAGAGTGATGTAAATACCTTCACGAAATTTTATTTTCATGAGAGTGTTTGGATACCGCCTTGAAAATTATAATTTTCCTGATGAAAAACTCTCATGAAAATTGTGGTGCACGCACAGCTCTTGTTCGATGGGATAAAATTGGATCCGCGCCGCAACCCGCGCTTGGTTTGGCATACGCGGGAAAACAGCCCAGCGGCGTGCCGTGCTCTTTTTGGCCCAACAAACACCCAACGCCACCCTAGCCAGGACTTCAGTCGTGCCTCCCCCATCCAGACTCGCACCGTTTTTTTCACATCGCAAAAAAAAAAAATGCAGGCTCCGCCGACGCCGGCCGCATGGCCATGGTGCGCCGCCCCGCGTCCCTAGCCGGTAGCCACGCCGTCCTCTCCGGCTGCCGCCGCTGCCCGGCCGCCGCTGCTGCCCGGCTGGAGCCCCACCGTGTTCTCAAGTCGCCGCCGCCGCCCACCACGGAGCCCCCACCGTGCTCTCAGGCTGCCGCCGCCGTAGGTCTGATCCAAGACCAAGATTCGCCACCACTCAGGCCGCCGGCAACCCGGATCTAGCCTGCCGTCCCTTAGGCCACCTGCCCCCTTGGCCTCCGTTGGATCTTTGAGGAGAACAGCAGCGACACCGAGGTAGCCTTGGAGGAGAAGGCAGCAGCGACGCCGAACCGAGCTTGGAGGGGAGAAGGTCCTGCCTTGCGCTGATCTGTGCTTCCTGCTTCTAATCTGAGTGAGGTAATAAGGCTTCATCCCACCCCCCCCCCAAGTTTTCTGTGCTGTGTTCTACTCATATGAGGATCCTTGATGCATTTCACATTGTGCTTTGCTTAGTGTCGCACTGAACTAAATTGAAATTATATATAAATTATGTTTTGTCTAGTGTCAATTTGTGAGATCTGGTACATTGGTACTAAATGCAATTATCTGACATCTGAGCTTAACTGATGCTATGCTCGTTCATTATTAATTTGCATTGATCCATATATACTGAGAACCATGTTTTTTGTTTAATGTATATTACAATATCATGCCCTGATGAGTGGTGAATGGGAAGAAAAATAATATTGTTTAAGGCTAGCTGTTCGCTGCTGCATATATGCAAACATCACGATTGGATTGTTTGTTAAATCTGTAGAAAATATTGTTTTTCTTTGTTTGAAACCGTGTAAATTTGTTCTATATCTAAAACTGGATTTTTTTTTTAATAAAACCAGAACAAAAAAGGAATGGCGGAACGTGAGTGGATGTACGCTGGTTGGTCTCGTACACAGCCCCCCACTAATGATTGGATAGACAACACCAACCAGTTTTTGGATAGTGCCTTCTCTATGCTAAATCTGGTTGAAGATGGCACCATTAAGTGTCCTTGCATGGTATGTCGCAATTGTGTTAGGCATGATAGGTTAACAGTAGAGATGCACTTGTGTAGAGTTGGCTTTAAGGAAGACTACAGAATATGGACAGCACATGGTGAGGGACTTGACAGTATCTATGTTGAAGGTGGACATGATGAGAGTTTTCCTGAAACTGACCGCATGGATGAAATGTTGGCCAGTCTAGTTGGTAACCATCCACCACCAATTGATGAGCAGCCACCTGCCTATGCTCGAGCTTTTTATAGGATGGTACAAAACGTTGATCAATTAGTACACGAAAATACATCACACTCATCCCTGTCTGCTATGGCACGCTTGCTGGCATTGAAAGCACAGTATAACATGTCGATTGGACACTTTGAGGCAAACTTAGAATTAATCCATGAACTATTGCCTCCAGAATCTAAGTTGCCCAAGGACTTCTATCAGTCAAAGAAGTTATTTGAGGGTCTTGGTATGGCATATGTCAAAATTGATGTTTGTTATAATAACTGCATGCTTTACTACAAAGATAATAAAAATAAAGACAAGTGTGATGTTTGTCATCTGTCTCGCTATGAAGAAGGTAATGGTCGAGTGCCACGTAAAGTGTTGCGGTACCTTCCCATCACAGATAGGCTGCAGAGGTTATATTTGCATAAGGACACAGCAAAGCTATTGCAGTCCCACAAGCCAAGCACTTCTGGCAAAATGATGTACCCTTGTGATGGAGAAGCGTGGCAAAAGTTTGACAAAGACTTTCCAGACTTTGCTAGTGAACCTAGAAACGTGCGTCTTGCTTTTGCAACAGATGGTTTTACCCCCTTTGGTTACATGGCAGCACCTTACTCTTGTTGGCCAGTGTTTGTTACCCCATTGAATTTTCCGCCATGCACAATCATGAAATCAGAGTACATATTTCTTTCCCTTGTGATCCCAGGTCCTGAACATCCTGGAAAGAAACTAGGCATTCTAATGCAACCTTTAATTGATGAATTAGTGAGTTTGTGGGAAGGGGTAGACACTTGGGATGCTTCACTCAAGAAAACTTTTAAAATGCGAGCAGCCTATCTATGGTCAGTCCATGATTTCCCTGCTTATGGCAACTTTGCTGGATGGAGCACACATGGTAGGCTTTCATGTCCAGTGTGCTTAGGTGATACTAAGGCATTTAGACTTCGTCATGGTCGCAAGGCTTGCTGGTTTGATTGCCATAGACGTTTCTTACCTATAGACCATGAATTTAGATTCCAAAGTAATGCATTTCGTAAGGACACAATGGTTCTTGATGAGGCTCCAAGGCTTTTTAACAGGGGGAGGAAATCTTTGCCCAAATGAGTAAATTTGTAGATGACACGAGAAACTATGGTAAATTGCACAATTGGACCCATGTTCCTGGCCTTTGGCAACTTCCATATTTTCAAAAATTGTTGCTGCCACACAACATTGATGTGATGCATAATGAGAGAAATGTAGCTGAAGCTATTTGGAATACTTGCTTCGATTTACCAGACAAGACTAAGGATAATGCCAAGGCAAGGAAAGATTTAGCTGATATTTGCAATCGTCCATCACAACATTTGAAGTTGAAGGCAAATGGGAAGTGGGACAGGCCACGAGCCCTATTTTGCATTGGTAAGGATGACAAGCCAAAAATTCTTAAATGGTTTCAAGAACTTAAGTTTCCTGATGGCTACGCAGCCAACATTAGAAGAGGGGTTAACATGTTACAAAAGAAGATCTTAGGCCTAAAGAGCCATGATTACCACATATTCATGGAGAGATTACTCCCTGTTGCATTTTGTGGATTTCTTCCGAATAGCATATGGTTGTGTTTGGCTGAGCTTAGCTTTCTATATAGGCAATTGTGTGCCAAAGAGTTGAGCCAGGATACCATACGTTCATTAGAGCAGCAAGTTGTTGTTCTTATTTGCAAACTGGAGAAGATATTTCCTCCTGGTTTCTTCAATCCTATGCAACATTTAATAATCCATCTTCCTCGTGAGGCTCGTCTAGGAGGGCCTGTGCAATCCCGTTGGAATTATCCATTTGAGAGGTAAAAACAGAACTTGTTGTACTAAGTCTTCAACAAAAATAGCATTCTCTTAATGCTTTCTTCGGTTCATGTAGGAAAATCCAAAAACTTAAAGCCAAAGTACAAAATAAGGCACGTGTTGAGGGCTGCATTGTTGAGGCTGAATTAGTTGAGGAGGCAACAAATTTTCTCACTCTCTTCTTTAGGTCCCAAGCTCATTCAGTCAGAAACAAGATTCCTCGCTATGATGATGGCGCTGCTACCTTCAGAAGTTCATGTGACATTGGAATTTTTCAAGTCCCTGGCCGTTGCATGAGCCCTCGAGGTGTTCATGGGCTGCCAAAAGAGAAGTATGAGGCTGCTTTTTTATACATTTTGACAAACATGTCGGAGATGGATGAATTCTTCGAGTACGTGTATGCTCAAACCTTGAGTGTAGTATATTTTGTATCTAGTTTGTTGACACTAGCTAACTTATTTTTGGCCCCTTAGAAAATTTGATAAGGAACATTGGAAGAGTCGAAGTAGACCAAGACCTGACCAGATCCGTGAGTTAAGGTTGAAAGGATGGAAAAACAGACGTGGGCAGCATGGTCCTAACTTCTTTGATTGGTTCAGAGAAGAAGTAATGCTGCTGAATACTTCTAATTCACATTAACGCTATTTGTATACTCCTAAAACTAACACACTGTTACTGCTGTTGACATGCAGTGCTTGCAGAATACTACTATTGATAGTGCATTGCGTGAAATATCATTTGGTTTTCGCAGAATGGTGACTAGCTATGGGATTTATGATGTGAATGGGTATAGATTTCGTTCTGATGAGTATGAAAGAAAAAAATCCCGATTAACCACAGTTAATACTGGAGTTTGTGTGCCCTGTATCGATGAAAATGACAATGAGTTGGAGTATTATGGTATTATTAAGGACATCATAAAAATAAAATGGGAAGGTCACTTGCATCTAGAGATGGTGTTGTTTGATTGTTGTTGGTTTGATCCCACACCAGATGGAACAAGGCGTACTCCAAATTTAGGATTGGTGGAGATCAAGCATTCTTCTAGACTTGCAGTGTTTGAACCATTTGTCATGGCAAGTCAAGTTAAACTAGTCTATTATTTGCCTTATGCATGCAATGACAAATCTGATCTAATGGATTGGTGGGTTGTATATATTGTGTCTCCACGGAACTATATTCCGGCAAATGACACCAATGATGACTCAAATCCTCCTAATGAGCCAACAGAAGTATTGTTCTATCAAGAGGATGGGCTGCCAGGCTCTTTTGTCATTGATTTAGGGGCTGAACTAGACAACATTGTTCCAATTGTCTCTGATGAGATAACCAATCCAGCTGATCTTGATTTTTTGGCCAAAATGGATACTGAAGGTCAAGATGAAGATATGGATGATCTGGAGTCTGATGGAGATGGAGAAGATGACCAAGATGATCTGCCTGAATATGCACCTAATGAACCAGATGATTTCTAGATTACTGTTTTCTTAAAATAAATTTGGTTGTACTACTAAGTAATATACAAGAAGTAATGTACTGCTGAGTGTTTACTCCTAATTGTATTTGTGTTCTCCCACTAAAATATGTGCTCTTTTCATCCAACATTCAGGTTTCATTTATTGTATTTGTGTTGTCCCACTGAAATACGTGCTTTTTTCATCTAACATTCAGGTTTCATTTATTGTATTTGTGTTGTCCCACTAAAATGTGTGCTCTTTTCATCTAACATTTAGGTTTCATTTATTGTATTTGTGTTGTTCCTATAAAATATGAGCTCTCTAATCTACATCTACATTTTGTAATAATACAGGACATGTACGGTCTTCGACACCGAGGGCTTGCCAAAAAGAGGCCATGCTCAGCCACCGATGGGAATTCCCAAGGGATCAGTGTTGATGGTGGCACTGCTAACTCTTTGAGAGCCACCAGTGGGAACTCTCGAGGGACCATTGCTGATGGTCGCACTGCCAACTTTCAAAAACCCACCAGTGCAAACTCTCAAGGGACCATTGCTGATGGTGGCACTGCCAACTCTCAAGGACCCACCTGTGGGAACTCTCAAGGAACAAATGTTGATGTTGGCACTGTCAACTCACAAAGAGTTCCTGATGATCAGGTCGACACACTAATGACCGCTGATGGTTGTCTTGACTCCAACGATGGTGCAAGTGGCTCTTTATTGGTTAGGGATGAACCTGCTAAAAAGGCAAGAGGGCGAGGGAAAAGAAATTTGACGCAACTCAGAGTGCCTCCACCTAATGAGAAGGTTATGCTGGAGCCCGTGGGTGCCCGGTGCGTATATTTTTTTGCTACTATTTCTGCTAAAACATGCTGTTGGTTCAGTATATATCATTTTTTTTGCTGCTGAAGCCCTTTTATAACTAGTCTACTACCCCTAGATAATATATGTCCATTCATTATTATGCCATTTTTTCCTATATATTATTCTGCGTTATAATAAATTGGACTACTATATCACAAATTTGCAAACTGAGATGCTATATCTTGTTACAGTCAATTCACCTATGTGAACTACAACCCTAGAGACTACAAGTATGGTTCACAAGTTGGAGTTATTATCAGACGCCTATACCCGGGTATGGTCGATATCCGTGATGAGCAAGGCCGAATTGTTGAAACACGGGCAGCAATGTCATGGCATGATTACTACTGTAAAAAGAATCGTGATGGAATAACATATGCCAAACTAGTCAAGTGTGAATTCTGGGTAATGAAACTAACCATCATATACCTTTTTTGCTCTACTATTTGACTTGAAATACCTAACTTTTTCTCTTTTATGTATATAGAGAGTGTTCACGGTAGCTCGAACTAATGTGAGACAAGCTGACCGTAATTTGGATGAATATCTCAAGAAAAGAGTTTCTGATTTGATATATCAAACTCGTTTGGAAGCTGTCAAGTTTCATGCAAAATGCAATGACAGTCAAGCACGCAACATACATCTTACAGAAGAAGAATACATAAGCAGCAAGCTAGCATGGTGTGCTCAAGATGCTTGGTGCTTTCTGTCAAAGTATTGGGCAAGTGAGAGGTACATGGAAAAGAGGGAGGTAGCTCAAGCTTCACGCCTAAAGTCTGTAGATGCTGCTCAGAGAATAGAGGGGTTCAAGGCCATTTGGAGAGACACGACAATTTCTGGTATGAAATCCTTGTTCTTTTGTTGTCTTGTATGAAATCATAGTTTTTAGATATTAGCAAATTCACTTCGGTGGTCTTGTAGGAATATAAATTTGGCCCTGATAAGGCTGGCACTGTGAACACATATGGTGTAATGAAGTCTGGATTTAAAAATGTGGACAGCACTGGAAAAAGTGCTCCTATTCCTAGTCGGAGAGCACGGAACCGTTTGGTATGTATCTCACCCAATATATATATGCAAAATTAACTTGAAACATGTTGCTTCTGCATTTTCTTACAATTGTAGGCTGCATGGAGCCATAGTTAAAAAAATATAGAAAACACATTGTCTGATTGTTACTATAGTTCGTTTTAGCCATAAACAGCCTAAAAGGGAGGGAGGCAAGTATTTATTTTCTTAGTACATATAAATGCTTTGGTATTTTTTTTCAGGCTAACTATACTACAAGAACACAATTACCTGAGAATTCAAAAAAGATCTGGATGTACAAGCATTGTATGCCATGGAACATGGAATGGCCCATGGCAGAGTGCCAATAGGTGATGGTTGTGTGGATAAGCGAGCACTTGCAGCAACAGCTAAATCCCATCGTTCTTCAACAAGCACTGTAGCGTATCAAAATATGGTAGATGAATATGAGCAGTTGAAGGAGAGGAATGAACCCTTGGAACGAACAAATAGGAAACTGAATGAGAATAATGATATTCTCATTGAGGAAAATGGTGTTAATCGTGAGCTTATGCTGGTAATAAACATATCTTTTCATATAACAGCTGATCATATACACTGACTTCATGTGCTTACGCATCAAAATTTTCAGAGAATTTATGAAGATCTTGATAAGCAACCACCTGCTGATCTAATGAACCGTCTAACAAATCTTGATGCTCGTCGTCATCAGGTAAATGTGGTACTATTCAGCAAACCTGAGCCTAGTTTCCACAAAATTGAGTTAGTACTCTACCAAAAAAAAATAAGCCCACTGTATATCTATTTGTACTTGAAAACTAAAATGTGTCAAACATACCTTTTTAGGTCTCTGCATCATCACATGCTGCCACTCACTCACTTGAAATGCTTAGCAATGCCAATGACATAGTCACTGATGATGATGATGATGACTACAATGAGATGGATGACAGTAACTCCTATGATGATGACAACGATATCGATCATGACTTTGATGAAGAGGATGGTGGCTGTGATGATTTGAGAGGCGGTGAAGATGATGACATAAGCAGTGGCTATGAAGAAGATGGCAATGATACCAATGAGGCTGATATCAGTGATAATTAATTGATGCAATGGATGTGATTGAAACCTGACCATTGCTAACCTTTTGGCTTATTTTGCTAACCAGCCATCCTAGCCCCTAGTTTTAAACACTTTGATGGAGTAAGTACGTGTACGTACTGGAACTTTGGGCTTCTTTTGGTGCTGCAGTACGTATGTGTATGTGCTGGAGCTTGTTATTTTGGATGGTGGCCTGAACTTATCATGTTGGATGTCTGGGCTGGGACTATGACCTAGTAAGCCTTTTAGTGTAATGTTTGAACACTGTATGGAGTTCAAATATATTGTGACTGGAATCACATGCATATATGGATGTATTATTACAATTAATCTTATGTGTTGGATTGGCATTTGGATCATATGTGTGCATAAGGATTTGGTTTGAGATACTCCTGTTAGGCAATTTTCATGACGGTTTTGACTCTCATGAAAACATATTTTTCTGATGGTCTGAACATATTTTTTGTGGTGGTGTGCTCTCATGAAAGACTATATTTTCTGTGATTTATTTCATGGGGGTGACTCTCATGAAATCCATTTCATGACGGTGAAATCCTAACTCTCACGAAATCTATTCGTGAAGGTGAACTCTCATGAAATACTACAAAAGACCGTCATGAAATCACCGATGTAAACCTGGTGGCAGCATTATTTTCATGAGGGTGACTCCCACCACGAAAAGAATTTGTGGCTGTGAACTCTCATGAAAATGTGTTTTTCGTGGGTTTATTATCATGAGAGTTGATTCGTGACGGTGCACTCTCACGCATAATTTTCATGAGAGTAAAACCATATTTCGTGACTTGTTCTACACTCTCACGAAATCTCTGGTTTCTAGTAGTGCCAGAGCTGGCCGGAGCTAATTTTTACCCCAACTAACTGGTCCCAACTCATTCAAACACACCTTAAGTTGGCAAGAATCAATGGTTGCTCAACAGTAGGTTCGTCTCTTTTTTTTGGAAATGAAGAAATATGGGTCTTTCTTTACTCATCTATACCTACGGAAAATATTAACAGACTATTATTTATATAGAGAACTACCCCAGGTCGAGGCATCGACAGCTCCGTTGCCCTGGCATTCAATTTGACAGATAAAAGATGGATATTTTTCTTTGTGTGTTCACTGATGCAGGTCTCAAGTGTGGAGGTGACTGCTGCCTGGTCTGCAGTCCTGCATGCACCATGGACTTGCTTGCGTGTGGCTCATCATCAACTATGCTTTATTATGGGCTAAATTAACTAGCGTGCTTCATTAATCAGCATATATCCTCATTATTTTTTGCTGGGCAGGGGGGGGCGGGGGCGGAGCCCTCTATGGCCATAACGTGGCTCCGCCCTTGGCCCAGAGCTGGCCGGAGCAGAGGAAGAAGGCGCGGGCGCTGTCCTGCAGGTGAGCAGCATTGGGCAGAGCACTAGCAGGCGGGTGCGGGTCATGGAGGAGAGCGAAAAGGTAGAGCCGCCATTGCTGCTGCAGTGGAACATAGAGAAGAGGATAAGAACGGAAAGGATAAGGCTGACACTGAAGGCTTCACGCAGTGCGGAAAGACTTCTGGAGAGGCAGGCCTTACATGTATGGGTGGATGGACACCGCAACATAGACCGAACGGCGGACAAATCGAGTGAGCCGAGCGCAAATAATGCCGAGTGCCATATAGATTAACGGTTTATTTATGGATTGAACTGGAGTGCTACGTCTCCGATACAAGCACACTTAACCATGCACTTATTTCTGGTGTAAGAAATGGAGATTGGGGCCAACACCGATTCCGTGTTGAGCTGAGGTATAAATACCGTGCGGATTACAACCGGCAACTGCCGGGACGCGGGGCGCGCCGGGCGCGCACGGCGTGCGCGACATACGCGGCGTGCGCGTCGTGGTTGCCGGACGTGGTCACCAGAGCGCGGGAAAACCTCTGCTGACCAAACTGAATACAACACACACACACACACACACACACACTCTATCCCCCCCCGCGCGCAGTCTTAGGGGCCATGTCGATGACGCAAAGACTGTCTCTGAAGGCTTCAAAGGTGCGCGTGGTGAGGCCCTTGGTCATGACGTCGGCGTACTGCTCACCGGTCGGCACATGAAGAACGCGTAGCTGGCCGATTTGCACGCGCTCGCGGACGAAGTGGATGTCGAGCTCGATGTGCTTCGTGCGCTTGTGATGCACCGGGTTAAGAAATGGAGATTGGGGCCAACACCGATTCCGTGTTGAGCTGAGGTATAAATACCGTGCGGATTACAACCGGCAACTGCCGGGACGCGGGGCGCCGGGCGCGCACGGCGTTCGCGACATACGCGGCGTGCGCGTCGTGGTTGCCGGACGTGGTCACCAGAGCGCGGGAAAACCTCTGCTGACCAAACTGAATACAACACACACACACTCTATCATCTGGCATCATTCCATGCATGCACTCCTGGCACGCGAATTGTTGTTATACATACAATATGGCAACAAGATAATATATAAACGACAGGTATTGATCCATCCATGCATGTTTCTCTGCCTATAGAAGGCTCTGCTGGATAGGGGTGGCGGCGACGTAGGTCTTCATGTCGGACGCGGAGAAGCCATTGAAGTTCGAGCTGGCCACGGTGGAGTAGGCGCCGACGTCGTGGAACACGAGCCAGTCCCCAATGCGCAGCTCTGGCAGATGGTAACCGGTGACCACCACGTCCAACGAGTCGAGAGTGGGACCGAACACGGTCGACGGGTGTGTGCGTATATCGCCGTCGTCGTCGTCGCCGCCGGCGCCGGTGGCTAGCACTATTGGCACAGGGCACGGCGTGTAGCTGTCGATGTGGATGCAGCACAGCGTGCCGTAGAAGCCGTCGTCAATCCAGTACTCACGCACCTCGCCGCGCGCGCGCTTCCCGAAGATGCGCGCGGCGAGCGTGAAGGTCGTCTCGGCGAAGTAGCGCCCGGGCTCACCGATCACCTGGAGGCCACCGCCGTCGCCGTCGAGCCGCCGCCGCCGCGCATGATGTCCCCAAAGTGGCGCGCCAGAGCGGCGTTTATCACGTCGCACGCGTCCTGGAACGTGGAGGTAGCCCTGAACCCGCCGCCGATGTCCACGACGTGCATCGGCGGCAAGCCAAGCGCGGCGGCGGCGTCGAACGCCGCGCGGGCTGCCTCGACGGCGGCGTCGTAGACGCCCACGCGCGACACGCCGGTCCCGACGTGGAACGCGACGCCGGAGACCGTCAGGCCGGCGCTCTGCGCGGCGCGGGAGGAGCGGTGTCACCTCCTCCGCCCGCGCGCCGTACTTGGTGCCCAGGTCCTGCAGGGCGGCGTCGCCGTCGTCCTCGCCGGCGGCGGCGGCTTCGGGGACCTTAAGCCGGAGCAGAAGCCGGCACCCGGGGTGGATGCGCCGCACCTTGTCCAGCTCGTCGGCCGAGTCGAAGGTGGCCAGACTGACGCTGACGCCGGCGGCGTACTGGATGTGCGACTCCGGTTTGCAGGGGTTGGCGTAGATGATGCGGTCAGGCGTGACGCCGAGCGAGAGCACGGCGTCCATCTCGGCAGGGCTGGCGCAGTCGAAGCCGGCGCCGAGGGCGGCCATGGCGCCGAGCAGCGCCCGGTTGGCGTTGCACTTGACGGCGTAGTACGGCGACACGGTGCCCTGCTTGAGCCCACGCCGCCATGCCGCGAACAGCTCGATGACCTTGCTGAGGTTGAGCACGTTGAACGCGGTCGTAACAGGAGGATCGTCCGCCGTCACGATGCGCCGGACAAGCCCGGTGACGGCGTCCTTGTCGTCGGTGGTGTCGCATGGCGGTAGGCGGAGGACGTCGAGGCCCTTAACTCCGGGGGCCTCAAGCACGGAGACCATTGCCATGGCTGCTGCTGCTTTTGCCATGCATGCACTGTGTACCTACTGAGTGGTCGTCGAGAACGAGCTCCTTGTTATATAGAGACATAGAGACACGTCAAGATCCATCCATCATATCTTCATCTTATTGTTATACTATGTATATATGATAGAAGCATCCGCCAACCATTTCACAAAAAGATTCTCCTAAAAAGTTTGGTTTAGAAAACTTCTAGCACGGGTTCTCTAGCCTGTGGTTTTGATTGTCATTATGAAACCATCCAATATCTTTCCTTTGATTGTCATTATGCTCGTTTTCTCTGGCATGTGGTTTATTGGGTGTTTGGTATTGGCCCTCTAACAAGTGTGTTTCACTTGTTTTACTAATGGTCTAAATTGGGTCACCGTAAACGCAACTTAGCTGTTTTGATAGGACCATCTGCCCTGTGTTGGACAATCTGGCTCACAAAAAATGATTTTATTCTTTTAACGAAAGACAAAAACAAACTCTTTTGCAGGTACTATTTAGTGTGACATATATTGATTCCAATTCTAAACTCAAGGATAAGCACAAAATTCTATTGTGGAGGTATGTAGGCTCTTTCTAGTGCAATTCCGTTTGTTTCTCATGGGTGGAGCTTCTCTTATCGTCTTAGATTTTAGGATTAACTAGTTCTGAGGTTTTAAGTTTTTTATGTTTAGTCTAGTGGTTAGAGCACCTAAATAACATCTAGTAGGCTTGGGTTCAACTCTCCGTAGGAGCGAATTTAAACAGACCTGCATTAACTAAAAATTAAAAAATAGCCTAGGATTTATAAGAGATATGCATATTCATTCCTCCCCTCTGAGTTCATATATCGCATTATAGTCACCTCAAATAAAATTCATTTTTGATGCTGCAAGAAACGACAGGGACATGTCTTGGCAACAGTAAGATTTCGTGTAAATCAAATTAGCCGGAAGTGCATACGTCGTGCTAGATCGGGGCCGCCAGTACAGTAGCACACTGCACGCCTAAAACACCGGCTGCTTGTACTGTTACCTGTTAGTGGCCAATTCCATGTGTCATTCTTATGTATCATGCGTACGTTTAGATACATCCCATGTGAAGGACATGTACTACTAGCGAATCATGCATCGCCCGGTCCGGCTCTCAATCCATCGCTGTCTCGATCCGGCAGTCAGTCATTAGAGTAGCGAGGCCTTTGGCATAAGAAAGACACCCTTGCCTTTCTCGGCGGAGAGAAAAAAGAACAGGAACTGAAGGATTCAAGGATTCTCGCAGAGCACTGTGAATTGAGAATTGGACTAAGAGCTTTGTCTAAGAAAGATACAAAAGAGACAAATATGTGATCATATAGTTTTGGTGTTAAATATATTTCATTGCTCAAAAGGGGAATTTCGAGCAATTTCTAGATCTCGACACTAAGGTGAATTATATTATCAATTTGAAGATATCTGAAATTTTTTAGTAACGTGCAAAAGCATATGCAACAAAAGCATATGCAAACAGGTGAATTACATTATCAACTCGAACATATTCTAGTTGATCATGTTTTTTTTAATTTGAGACGCAATTTGAAGAGATCGTCACACACAGTTCTTGTTCTAATATTCTATGTATTGATTGGAAAAGAAAAATAATCGATTTCACCCACATGAATCATTTGATCCACGATATCATACAACTATTTAATTTTGCAGCTGTTGTTTGAAACCGTCAGAGTGTTGTTGTTTCAACCATCAACCTAAATTTTTAGAGTTCACATAGCACTCTTAAAAAACGGTGCGAAATATACCACTAAGACAACTGTGTTGCCGATGCTCAAAGATTTAATTCTTTGGACCCTTCTCCTCGATGCAACTCCTATAGGCGTGCTCCAACTTTTTGGACCAGGGTCCGAAGGAGAGAATATCAGGCCCATGATGAAACACACTCTTGGCAAAAACTGTGGCCACTTGTCGTGTTGGTTTGGAGGCCTTGTTGACATGATCTTGAGGCTAGACCAGCTCCATTTGAAAGCTTGTCATCAAATAATTAAGCTTTTCATCATCAAGTGTACATGGACCTCAAATTTATTTCGGATAAAGAAGTTATGATCTTTTCAATAAAGTACTATAAGGCCGTCAACGAATTGAACGTTGTGTTTTGATGGACTTGTACCCCAAGATGGGTCTTTAGCATGGTGCATTCTCGTGCCATGAGGTACTGAGGCCATGTAAGGAGTCTCTCCAAGGTTGATAGCATCATCAAATGGTTCTCTAAACACATTGAATGTACTGACGTTAGGTAGCAACAAATTCACTACTCACTACGGGAGAAATGGTCTTTACCGAGTGTCAATTTCTTTGCCGAGTGCGGCACTCGGCAAAGAAGCTCTTTGCCGAGAGCCAAATAAAAAATGCTCGGCAAAGAAAAGCACTCGGCAAAGAAGCTCTTTGCCGAGTGCCAGATAAAGACACTCGGCAAAGCCGCTTCTTTGCCGAGTGTCTTTGCCGAGTGTCTTTTTTACACTAGGCAAATAATTTTTCAAACCACATTTTAAGGCAGTAAGTTAATTCAAATGAAAATATTGTCAACTACAAAATTATACAACTTTTCAAGATCTACAACTTTTATTTAGATTGTTTATTTATTTGAGAAAAACGATAATAACGTTGTTCATAAAATCTACATCTCTCGTAAATTTCGTGAAACTACAAGAGAGTTGTATAAGATTTGTGAATAATATGAGATGCACAAATGGCAACATAACACCCCATTCTTTATAGAAGCTATTTCCATTGCAGCATGGGAGATCGGGGAAGCTTCGAATGATCGACGGTTCAACAACGACCAAGTTCATATGGACCTTTGGTTTAGAAATTTCAAATATCAATGATCTTATATCAGCCTTTTTCTTTTGGCTTAATACCTTCAGTTAATTTCGATGTAAGCCTTCCTGTACCCCTTTTAAATTCTATAAAATTAAAATGAAGTGTTGTGGGGATCTCCTCTATAGTTTTTGCCATAAGAAAAGTAGACAACAGTTGTCTGTGGGTTGTACATGCACTGAGGCTCCTGTAACTATTAAGCTACATGCCCTTTCGCTTTTAAGGTTTCACTTTACAGCATGAGCATGAGCAATGTATATTGCAAAACCAGTCCATATAGTTAATTAGCCATGTGCAGTCCATATAGGTGCACCCTGGATATAAGTGGGCTTTTATATTTCTTCCTTGGCAATATTATGCAGTCCATAAAGCGGGCCTAGCCCCTATTTGAGTAACTAAAACCATAAAAGAATATGGCATCGACATCGAACTTATATATGGTTCTAAGGCCAGTCTCAATGGTGAGTTTTATTTCATTGTTTCTAAGACTGCCATATCATATAGTTTCAAATGAAACTCGGATGAAACTCTCACTGTCAATGGATAGTTTCATTCTCTAATTTCATATGTATTTAATTTTATGACTCATAGAGAGTTGATACTCGTGCCAAGAGAGTGTCATCCCCATGACACTCATTTCTTCTCTCTTTTTAAATACACTGCCATGTCATCGAATATGCTTATGTGGCACTGTATTTAATACAAATGAAACTCGCATGAAACTCCCACTGAGACTGGCCTAATAGCATTGGAGAGTTGTCAAAGAGCAAAAAATGTGAGTTAGTAGGTGAATTAAGCAGAGCATTGGATACTCTTTAATACCCTAGCTCCAGAAATGCACTTTGATTTAAGTATATACTCCTTTCCAGGTCAACAAGCATACTCCACCGACGCTTTGATTTAATTAATTTTATTGCGGCAGGTGTCCTCGATCTCTAGGCATTCTGATACCGAATCCTTTAGTTAATTAGCATGTCTTGTGCTGAATTGTGTCATCAGGGTTGGATGGTTAGAACATACTACCTGTTGATGTTATTGTGATGCACGTTAGTTATGGTGGTCCCTTGTGTTAGCTAGCTAGGCATAGATATAGATGTAACTGATGCATAACAGCTGGTTCAAAGGGTCAGATGTAACTGATGCATAATAGATTTAAAACACGTAGCTTACGGTAACTTTTCACATAGTCCACAGTTCATATCAGCCTTTTCATATCTCACAGCAGCTGACCCTTTGAATAGAACTCGTGTAGGCAATGTGCACCTCTGGGGCTGAAGTAGTGGTTACCACAGATACCCCCATCTGTTTTCCTTTCCTGGTGAATATATGCTAATATATCCTAGATTTGGCAGTGACCATATTTGGATGACACCTTCGATTAGCTTCTGCATGCATTAGGAGACAATGTTCTATGTTTTTATAGAGTATTATTTTGTTGGCAAATTCTGCATACCATCAGAAAGTCTTTTTATTTTGAGAGACAGGGAGTCGCTAGATTAAGCTAGCAATGAACCACAGGAGATATTTACATATTAGAGAAAATAAAAGTTCAATCGGCTACGCAAAGAAACTAATCAGTTAAAAGAATCTAAAATAGCAGCAACTATGCATTGGGAAACTGAAATAGTGCACAAGAGCGTTAAATAAAGTTTTTTTTCCCCTCGCTGATGGGATAATAAAATAAGCTAAGATGCAAACCAATGTTGATCGAGCTACAAAATCGAAGTGGAATGGACCAGCTAATCATCATCTCCCATCACATAGGCGCCGGCCCATTTTTTTGTCACTCAGCGAAAAAGGAAGAATTGAAATCAAAACAGTTCGTCATTTTTGTGTCGTGGTATACGTAGCATTTTTTTTCTCGAAAACACAAAAGACTTGCACTTCATTGTATTAAGATAGGTGAATAAACGATTGTATAGAGGGTTACAAGAGGTGCAGGGGTATTAGATAGAGAAAGACAAGACTCCCCGCTCCCCGCAGTGGGTTAAACGACTACTCGCGTATCAAACGACTAAGCTTCTGTGCTCCTGCCTCGATCCAGTCGTCAGCCGTACGCTTGATCGTGTGGAGCAGCTGCTGCTCTGGGGTGGCTGCATTCCGAAAGCACCAGGCGTTTCTTTCTTTTCAGATCTCCCAGGCGGTGAGCGCGAAGAGGGAGTCAGCGCCCATCCTTTTGTCGCCGTGCCAACGTCTGTGCCAACGTTCCCACCAGTCGAGCATGGATCCTCCCCCTATTTGCGAAGCGTCTGCCTCGAGCACGGTTGCTATGGTCCACCAAATTTGCCGCGAGTAGGAGCAGGAGGTGATGATGTGGTCTATAGTTTCCGGTTCCTGGTCGCACATGTAGCAGGTGTCTGTGGCCTCCAAGCCATGGCGGCGCCTCCTGTCAGCGGTCCAGTGGCGCCTCCTGATGGCCAGCCAGATGAAAATCTTGACTCTGAGGGGTGCCCATGTCTTCCATATTCTGGAACAGCCGGGGATTAGGTGGGAGGTCAAGTGCAAGGTTCGATAGGCAGATTTGGATGAATACGTCCCGTCGGCGGTCCTCCGGAGCACAATCAAAATTCCAATAGCGCGCAAGGTCTCACTCAAACCCAGCTCTTGATGCTGCCGCTGTAGTTGCTGCGCTTGTCGAAGTACCTATCCCAGACCATCACGCCGCCGTAGTTACCCGCCTTCTGCGCCACGGGGAGCACCGTCCTCCGGAGCGTCACGGGATCCATGAACCCGCTCCCGGCCGCCGCCGGCGACGCCGGCACGTCGACGTAGAACTTGGTGAACGGGTACGCCGCCGTCCACTCGCGCCACTCGGCGCCGCTGAACCCGGCGGCGCAGTCCGGGTCGTCATAGAACCTGACATGGATGCGCTCGAAGATGCCCTTGTCGAGCGCCTCCTTGACGCGGTCGTCGGGGAACCCGCACCGCGGCGTCGCCGTCAGGTGCAGCAGCTTGCCGTCGCCGGCGCGGATGTTGTGCTTGGCGAGCTCCAGCGCCAGCGCGCTGTAGTGCTCGGCCGGGGTGGCGTGCTCGAGGAACATGTCGACGCCGTCCAGCCACGCGTCGCCGAACGGCCGGCGGCGGGCGGTGTCGTTGAGGCTGCCGCCGAAGTAGGTGTTCCAGAGGTGGTCGAAGAGCGCCAGCGCTGATTAGTTGGTCGGGAGGGAGTAACCGCCGCCGAAGCCGCCGATGGAGATGGACACCGGCACGCCCAGGAACTGGCACCGCTTGATGGCGGCGTTCATGCCGGCGGTGGAGTGGCCGGAGAGGTCCAGGTGGTAGCTGCCGCTGTCGTAGACGTCGATGAAGGACATGATGACCATGCTGTAGAGGCCGGAGTCGCAGGCTTCTCGCAGCGAGCCCTCGTCCTTGTGCCGCCCCCAGAACACCGTCACCTGCCCCGTCTTCCCCTGCGCGGTTGCCGGGCCGGCGAGGAGGCTGATGATGATCGCGGCGGAGAGAAGCGTCGCCGTGGCTATGACTGGTGTTGTCGCCATTGCGTGCAGCTGAGTTTCCTCCTTCTAGTAGCTTGCTCCCGCAGACTGCCTGAAGAGGAAAGTGTGTGGTGGTGTGGAAAACCGGTTGGAGTGGTGTGTATATATGGAGAGACGGAATTGGAAGCAGAACAAATTGCGGCAGCCATTGTTGACCGGTGTAAGAAAAATCTGTTTCCGTAGTGGAGCAGGGAACAACAGAAGATGGCCAGGCAAGGCTGGCATGCACGCGTGTTGAATTCCTTGCATGGGTCGCCGTCGTCGGCAGCTCACTCGAGCTGCTGCTTGCAGAACAGTACTGTATAATGTAGCATGGACCATGGAGGACAGCTAGCCAGTACTCCCCCCGTCCCATTGAGTTTGTCACCTTGGACTCCGTGACATCTTGTTCAATCATTCGTCTTATTCAAATTTTTTGTATAAATATAATTTATTTTATTATGACTCCTTTTATCAATAAAAATACTTGAATGTTAATTGATTTATTTTATTATTTACATAAATATTTTAAATAAGACGGATGGTCAAACATGAAGTCTAAAAAAGCTAAAACGACAGTCTCCATAGGACGGAGGGAGTATACTAGTAGTTGACAATCAAAGGGTTGAAAAGTACCAGATCCAGATGCAGTACAAATGATGAAAGAGACATGAGAGCATGTCCATGGCTACCCAACATTGACCGGCATTGAGCGTCTCTACAGTTCGGTCGTCGTTCTACGTTGACCACGCACACCGACAAGATGACTAGAATATGGGCCCACTCAATCATCCATATATAGATCCAGATAGTGGCGGATGTAGGGCCCACTCAATCAACCATATATATAGATCCACATAGTGGCGAATGTATATAGTAAGTATGGTAGTGGGTGCATAGCCGCACCCACAAAAAAAACTAGAAAAACAGTGATTATAGTTAAATTTTCACTATAATCGCATCCTCAAAATAAAATTGTATGCATCCATAAGATAAGCGCATTCCCCTTAAATTTTCTTTAGCTCTGCCAGGATCCACACCTAATAAAAAACACACATGAGGAATTGGGAAAGGAAGCGGTACACACAAACACATGAACACACATTGACTGAGTATTTATTTATGCATTCATCAGTTATATTGGAATTTGATACATTAATTTGTTTCAGGCGATTCAGTACGGACAGCAGCACTGCCATGGCTTAACATGCTTATCGCAGTAACCGCCATTCTGAGGAGGGAAGCTGTACTCTTGGCAAACTTTGCCGCAGTGAAAGTCCGTGCAGTATTGAGGAACTTCTGGAAAGCAGAAGGGTGGCTTCAAGCCGAGGTGAACAGGGGCCTTCATGACTGCAAAAAAAAAAATAGTCGCTCGATCAGTTATATAATTGCTGATTACTAATCATAATGTGCAATAAATCTCTCATAATATGTACGTAATACATGTACAATGATATTATACATGACTGATATTTCTTTAGTACGTCATCTATTTCACGCAATGATCAATGGGCTGCCCTTCGCTTCACATGGCTACCTGCGATCTGTAAACTTTGGTAGTGCCTCCATCCTAAATTATAAGTTATTTTAACTTTTTTAAAGAGACCAAATTTCTACAATAAAATAATTACATTTGTGATACTAAATATCATTATATTTAGTCTTGTTTCCTACAACTAGGACTAAACATATTTATATTGAGTAAAAAAGATGTAGCAATGAAAATTTGAACTCAAGATCTCCCACTTTAGCTCTTGTGTGTATTGTCATCTCAACTCCACTACACATCTTTCCCTCTCCAACCCCCTCCCAAAACAAACTCCATCACACATTTGACATAGTATGTTTTTCTTTTAAATTCATTTTGATTGTAACCTTAGTTTGGGGTGATGTGACCAACAAGGACTAAAGGTCATTCGATGCTCAAAAAACTTGGACCTGTGAGTCTTGGGTCTAAGACTAGCCAAGACTAATGTGCGAGACCGAAAGTCTACTCTTCTACTAGTGATGGCTTAGATATAGATATAGATATAGATATAGATATAGATATAATGGTTAAACTGCATTGATGGAATAGGCTAAAAAAGAATTTTGAGGAGAAACCACGATATATATACCTTTTGCTTGGCAGGACCATGGGGAAATGATTA
Source organism: Chrysopogon serrulatus (assembly GCA_015844335.1). NCBI lineage: Eukaryota > Viridiplantae > Streptophyta > Magnoliopsida > Poales > Poaceae > Chrysopogon > Chrysopogon serrulatus. Next base: position 199,528 of record JADLZL010006151.1, on the reverse strand, counting down.
CAATCACCACGAAAAAGCATGTCGTCAAGGATACGATGGTCTTTGTCGAATTGTTCATGAGGGCCATCAGGAAGCTATAAGAAAGAATACTCTTGCTGTCACTTACTTAGAGGCTTTAGTGCTCCTTCAAACAAGATAAGATGAATGCTTCCTTGGAACGAAGGCCCCTTTTGCCTCAATGTGTAGGCGTTTATATAGTGAGACGTATGGCCAAACTAACGTCACACTAGTCGTCACTAGTGTATGTTATATCTATATCCTCAAGATACATCCGGATATATTATTATATCTAACACTCCAATTAATCTTTATATATCCGATTCCTATGCTTTATTTATATATATCTGTGCTTCATCACTATCATTAATTTCCCTTTTCCTCCAGATAATAATAATCCGTATCTTCAGACATTTCTACCTCTAACCATCGTCACCACAAATGCATATTAGGGAGTACAAAAAGTTTGTGATCCAATTGGGTGTGAAGTACTACTATTTTCATTGTTGGCCCAATATAAATACACTACCAGAAAGCTGAGATTTCGTGAGAGTGGAAATACTCTCATGAAATATGATTTTACCCTCATGAAAATGATTCGTGAGAGTGAACCGTCACGCATTAGTTCTCACGGTATTGAAGCCAGAAAAACACAGTTTTCATGAGGGTTGACTCTCATGATTTATTTTCATGGGAAACATTCCTGAAGGCCACCTCCACGAAAATCATAGTGTCGTCAGGTTTGGAGGGATGTTTCCATGGTGGTATTCCGTGGAGGTAACCGTCATGAAATTAATTCATGAGAGTTTTAGATCACCGTCATGAAATTAATTCATGAGTTTCAGGTCACCGTCATGAAATTAATAGTATTTCATGAGAGGGAAACATCACCACGAAAAAATGTTTGAACCATCACAAAATATAGTTTTCATGAGAGGGAGACAACACCACGAAAACATTTTCAACCCTCATGAAATATAGTTTTTTCAGGAGTCCAATACCCCCAACAACGGGGAAAAAAAAAATCTCAATCCAAATTCCGAATGCACACATATATATGGTCCAAATGTCAATCCAACACAAATGCGATCGAATGTTTATACATTGAAATGCCATAGAGTGCTCAACCATTACATTAAAATGACATACTACCTGACAGTCATAGCAAACTAACTTAAGTCCCAACACCTACATAGCTTCGAGTTCTTAGTACAACACCAAGGGTTATCGGATAGCAAAATAAGCCTAGCATCCATTAGTTTGGATCAAAAGAACCCGATAGTTTGAGGGTACCATGTTCAGTTTACCCATCCATTGCATCAGATGTCCACCTTTTTGGATACAGACTTCATCACAGCATATGCGTCCAAAGCTTCCTACATGACCACAAAATGAATGAAGTTACAGAATAGCCTGAGAACATGCTTAACTTTAACTTTAACTAAATATACAGATGTTACTACTACTATTCATATAAATTCACAGGTGTTATCCTTCCTGGCATTAAAAGGCGCTGCAATCGCCAACCCACAAACTGAAATAAGTGCAACCTGAAAACAAAAGTAGTGTCAATAAAATTGCATGACAGTTAGATAAGAGTTCAAGGACATGTCAAATGCTAAGATTGAACAACAGCAACTCATTCACATGAGAACTGAGAACAACATAATGGTTTAACTCTTAAGTGCTGATTCCAGTGCCGACAAGGATTAGCTCAAACAAACTAGACTAACAAAACAGTCTATGTTAATGCTTGAATTTATTTTTTCGGTGCTTTTCAATTAGCTAGATAGTTGAATGAACTGATCTAGCACCTCACAATCCTAGTTTAATTACTTCAGCAAAATGATACGGATTCATATGAGCAAAGAAATCAAGTTCAGTCAAACATTGAAGCTCCTAACAGATGCAACAGAAATCAAGCTTCTTTTTTTAATTGCTGCATTCCAAATGCTACATATCATTTACGTTCTACAAGGATTTAAACTAATAAATAAACTATAAGCCATGGAAACATTAGAACGGCACAAGCATACTGTTGTCTTGTTTCTGCAAAAAAAGATAGACCTAGAGAGAACAGACAACCACACAGGCAGTTGAAGAAATATGCCAGCTAAAAACACATTTGCTTAGTAGAGTTTCAGAAAACTGAAATGACAAGTTGCTGCTGTACTGAAACTCAAACAAGTTGCTGCTGTACTGAAACTCAAACAAGTTGCAGCCAAAGTTAACTTGACAACTTGAATATAGAATTCCTAAATTTCAGACAGTTGCTACCCAACTTGAATATAGAATTTCTAAATTTCAGACAGTTGCTACCCACACATACACTGAAAGAAACGGCAGCCAGAGCATGTTATGAATAATAATCAAGCACTGTATACAGGTTTTGTGAAGGCAACAGAACAACATGTTCAAGAGAACAAGTCCAGATTATACACTACCACTCTAAGTCAAACATAGCCAGAACATGTTACCTCTGCCACTAGCACTCTGTATACATGTAAACATGTAAGATATCCTATCGATTCTTAATGTACTGCATGTTTGCAAAGGGCAGTGAGAGTCTTCAACTAACTATCTACAATTAATAGATTAACCAATCAACATGCATAAGTACACACATACCTCTACAGAGACGAAGCGCACGGGTCAGCAGTGACTAACTATGACTATGGTTGTCTAGCAAAAATTCGTTGCATGTAAGGGGCTGTGAGATTCCTCATCCAACGAACCGTCAACGAACTGTGAGATTCCTCTTCCTCAATACAAAACCTATCTACCTAATGAAAAGCTAGTTTCATTTGCTCACCTTGGCCACAACCAGAGTGGATGTTTGGGCGCCGGAGATGGGGCTTGCCGCTGGAGGAAGAGCTCCAGGCCGCCGAGGTTGCGGACGACGGATCCAGCCTCGCCGCTGCCGGAGGGGCCACGCCCCGCGTCGATCCGGGCTCCAAACCCCGCGCCGCCTCCGGAAGGACCTCGCGCCGCCACGCCGCCGCGCCACCGCCCGTAGGCACCGTGCTCCGCCTCCATCTGGGCTCCAGGCCCGCGATGCCGCAGGGGAGGGAGACCTGTGATATGCGCCACCACGCCGCCTTCCGAAGGGCTATGCCCTATGGGCCTCGAGAGAGAGAGAGAGAGAGAGAGAGAGAGAGAGAGAGAGAGAGAGAGAGAGAGAGAGAGAGAGAGAGAGAGAGAGAGAGGGCTGAGGGAGGGAGGAGAACGAGGGAGATGGATGGAGGGGTCAGTTATATAGTCTAGGGTTTTAAGTGGGCCAATTTGGGCCAATGAGCAGAGGAAGAGGAATGCGCGGCCTAGGCCCGAGAACTGGACCTTAAACATTTAACAAAGTTTAATTTTCTATTTATCTAAGTTTAATTTATACACTATTTGATTAAAAACTCTTCTAACATAAGCATTCTAATAAAATTATATTCATGCACCCAAAATACTTTTTTAAATGCATTATACTACATATATGTCCCTTTGTAGAACTTTCAAAAATTTTAGAACTGATTTACTATTTTTAATAGTTTAAATGAATTTCTATGCACTTTTGGAAAATAACTACAACTTGAACTACATGTCCTATCTAACAAAGTCTAAAACTCAGGGAAAAATATATGTAAGAAGATATGTTCTATTTGAGCTCAGATCTAGAAAATCAAGGAAGAATTAAGTGTTTTTTTCTCAATAATACTTAAACAACTATTTTGTTGACTATGATGAAAACAATCAATAATACCATAAAGTGCTCTAAAAATTCTAAGCATTAGCATGGGGGCATAATGTGGGTGTATAAAGTTGCCATAAAAATTTCAAATCATTTTAACAAAGTTGAACTATAGGTTGTTCACAAACGGATATTACCCTTCACATAGTTTCATATAACTATGTGAGAGTTGTACCATTTGTGAGTAATGTATGGCACCACTTTTTCAAAACCATTTGGAATTTTTAGTGGAACATTATACACCAAAAACATGTTGTCTTGCAAGTTTGTAGGATTTTTTTAACAAAGTTTTGAATTACTACAATTATTTCATGTTATTTTAGAGACAAAAGGCTAAATTATCCATAGCACACAAATGATTTTTTTCATCCATCTTTGTACAGGGACTAGGGTGCAGTATATGAGCATAAATATAAGTTTTATAATATTTTTGGAATCCTATTGGAGGTACCAACTGTTCAATTTGGAAATACTTTTGATAAACACGTAGAAATTCATTTAAACTATAGAAAATAGAAAACCGGTTCTAAAAAAATGAAATTTCTGCACAATATCATTTATGTAGCCTATTTTATGTAGAAAAATATGAAGTATAAAATATTTTTTAAAGGTTGCATTCACAAAGTGCTTTATCTATATAAATGAATGGAAAATAAGCCATACGCAAAAGGACCAGGAAACAATAATTATTATCAAAAAAAAATATCAGCTGATGGATCATGATATTAGAAAAAACTAGAAAAAAGAATCATATCATTTGGAGTTAGTATGAGGGAGAAAAACTAGTTACAATATTTCACTTCAAATTAAAAGAAGAAACCTTTTGTTTATGTTCTTGAATTTCTAGTATTTAAGCAATTTATTTTGTACTAAAAAATAGTGATATATTTCGTGGCGGTGTAAGTTGACTCTCATGAAAATGGTCACTCTCATGAAAATAGACAATTTCATGGCGGGGATAATCATTTTCATGGGTGGTATTAAAATACTCTCACGAAAACAGCTAATTTCATGACGGTACATGGAGCATTCTCATGAAAATAGGTTTTCATGACGGGATATACAATACTCTCATGAAAAATATTCTTTTCATGAGAGTGTTTTTAAAACTCTCATGAAAATCTATTTCCGTCACGAAATCTCCATTTTCTGGTAGTGATAGCCCATGTGATCGAGTTTCTTGGCCTATCTTATATTTTCCATTTTTCTAGGGGCATGCTCCAACTTTTTGGGCCAGGGTCCAAAGGGGGGGAATATCAGGCCCATGATGACAAGACACTATTGGTAGATACTGTGGCCACCTGACGTGATGGTTTGGAAGCCTTGATAACGTGATCTTGTGGCCAAACTAGATCCATTTGAAAGGTTACCAACAAATAAGCTTTTCATCATCAAGTGCACATGGACCTCAAACTTACTTCAGATAAAGGAGTTGGTCTTTTCATTGAAATGTAGGACCACCAACGAACCGAACGTTGTGTTTTGATGGTCTTGTACCCTAAGATGGGTCTTTAGCATGGTGCATTCTCATGCCACGAGGTACTGAGGCCATGTAAGAAGTCTCTCCAAGGTTGATAGCATCCTCAAATGGTTCTCTAAACATATTGAATATAGCAACAAATTCACTATTACAGTCATGATTTTTAGGGGTTGTTCAAGACTATTTCTAGCAACGGTTTTGCCAACCACCGTACCAAGCTATTGCTACAACGAACGATTTGTAGAGGCGGCTGGATATTGCATTGTCCCTACAATTCTGTTTCCAAAAATTCACAATTCTAGGCCAAAAAATAGCAAAAACTTTTTAAATGAGAATGGAACTACTGTATTATATTAAACTTACTCCAAGTCTGGCAGGATTAATTATTTAATCACACCTTGATTTATTTATGGATTGAACTGGAATGCTACGTCTCTGATACAAGCACACTTAACCATGCTTCTGGCATCATTCCATGCATGCCCCGTATGCATGCGCACTCCTGGCACGCGTATTGTTGTTATACATACAGTATGGCAACAAGATAATAATAAACGACAGGTATATTGATCCATCCATGGATGTTTCTCTGCCTATAGAGGACTGCTGGATAGGTGTGGCGGCGACGTAGGTCTTCATGTCGGACGCGGAGAAGCCATTGAAGTTGGAGCTGGCCACGGTGGAGTAGGCGCCGGCGTCGTGGAACACGAGCCAGTCCCCGATGCGCAGCTCCGGCAGATGGTAACCGGCGACCACCACGTCCAACGAGTCGAGAGTGGGACCGAACACGGTCGACGGGTGTGTGCGTATCTCGCCGCAGCCGCCGTCGTTGGCGTCGTCGTCGCCAGCGCCGGCGCCGGTGGCTAGTACTACTGGCACAGGGCGCGGCGTGTAGCTGTCGATGTGGATGCAGCACAGCGTGCCGTAGAAGCCGTCGTCGATCCAGTACTCGCGAACCTCGCCCCGCGCGCGCTTCCCGAAGACTCGCGCGGCGAGCGTGAACGTCGTCTCGGCGAAGTAGCGCCCGGGCTCACCGATCACCTGGAGGCCGCCGCCGCCGCGGCGCATGATGTCCCCAAAGTGGCGTGCCAGAGCGGCGTTTATCACGTCGCACGCGTCCTGGAACGTGGAGGTGGCCTTGAACCCGCCGCCGATGTCCAGGACGTGCATCGGCGGCAAGCCAAGCGCGGCGGCGGCGTCGAACGCCGTGCGGGCCGCCTGGACGGCGGCGTCGTAGACGCCCACGCGCGACACGCCGGTCCCGACGTGGAACGAGATGCCGGAGACCGTCAGGCCGGCGCTCTGCGTGGCGCGGAGGAGCGGTGTCACCTCCTCCGCCCGCGCGCCGTACTTGGTGCCCAGGTCCTGCAGGGCGGCGTCGCCGTCGTCCTCGCCGGCGGCGGCGGCTTCGGGGACCTTAAGCCGGAGCAGAAGCCGGCACCCGGGGTGGATGCGCCGCACCTTGTCCAGCTCGTCGGCCGAGTCGAAGGTGGCCAGGCTGACGCCGACGCTGCCGGCGTACTGGATGTGCGACTCCGGCTTGCAGGGGTTGGCGTAGATGATGCGGTCAGGGGCGACGCCGAGCGCGAGCACGGCGTCCATCTCGGCAGGGCTGGCGCAGTCGAAGCCGGCGCCGAGGGCGGCCATGGCGCCGAGCAGCGCCCGGTTGGCGTTGCACTTGACGGCGTAGTACGGCGACACGGTGCCCTTGAGCCCGCGCCGCCATGCTGCGAACAGCTCGGTGACCTTGCTGAGGTTAAGCACGTTGAACGCGCTCGTGACAGGAGGATTAGTGCCCACCGTCGCAATGCGCCGGACAAGCCCGGTGACGGCGTCCTTGTCGTCGGTCGCGTCGCTTGGCGGCAGGCGGAGGACGTCGAGGCCCTTAACTCCGGGGGCCTCAAGCACGGAGAGCATCGCCATGGCTGCTGCTGCTTTTGCCATGCGCATGCACTGCGTAGCTACTGAGTGGTCGTCGAGAACGAGCTCCTTGTTATATAGTAATGATATAGAGACACGTCAAGATCCATCCATCATATCTTCATCTTATTGTTATACTATGTATATATGATAGCATCCCCAATCATTTCACAAAAAGATTCTCCTAAAAATTATGGTTTAGAAAACTTCTAGCATGTTTTCTCTTGGCATTATGAAACAATCCAATATCTTTTTTTGATTGCCATTATGCTCATTTTCTCTAGCATGCAGTTTATTCGGTGTTTGGTATTGCCTCTCCAATAAATGTGTCTTACTTGTTTGGGGGATAGTAAATTGGGTCACCGCAAACATAATTTGCTTGTTTGACAAGAGCATTGGTCTTGTGTTCGACAAACTGTTGGCTCTAGAAAATGATTTCATTTTTAACAAAAAGACAAAAACAAACTTTTTGTATAGTTACTGTTGTGGTAGCATATTGTCTCCGATTCTAGACTCAACTACAGTGCTTGGATGAGCACAAGACTTCCATAGTGGAGGCATGTAGACTTTTAGAGTCTAGTGTCATGTTTCTGCTTGCTTCTCATGGGTGTAGTTTCTCTTATCGTCTTCGACTCTAAGATTAGTTCCGTGGTGTTAATTATTTTATGAGTGGATTTGTAATAATTAGTCGGATTCTTCCTCTTTGAGGAATAATGAAGTTGAAACTTATTTTTCTATCATCTAAAAGAAATCTATATTTATATTTGTGTGTATGTATCTAATCTATACCCTAATAATAGGGAGGCAAAATTTTAGCCTATCTTTTTTAGTCTATCTATTTTATGTCGGTAATGTACATGAAGAAGGAAAGTTTCTTCCATCCTATATAACATATATATCTTGTGTCTAGCGTGATTGGACTCCGATCCTAAAATGTATTGAGTCATGTACATGACTTGGACTCATAAGACGTTCACAGTTGACATCTCATAAGACGTTCATAGTTGATATCTTGTGTCTAGCGTGATACATGACTTGGACTCATGTACATGACTGGGGGCCACAACAGACGTGAAGGAGACCAATCAATATTCACGATGATACACGTCTTCTCAGTCGCTCACCTTAGCTCTAGGCCTCCAGCAGCTCAACCCCGTTGAGTCCTCATTGTTGATATCTCGGTAATGACTCCCTCACGATCTGCTTACCGGTCGCTCGACATCAACTTCATGGTGCCACTCGACAATGCCCACAACCTCAGCACGGAGCTGCAGCTCTGAGCGACTCCGAATCCACGAACACGAACAGTAGAGACCACAGGTCGAAGTAATTATTAGGTTTGACCGCTGCAGACTAAAAAAAAAAAGAAAATAAAGTAATTTCCTTTTTTATTTTACCTCAGCCGTGGAACAGTACAGATACTATAATTACCGTGAAATTTTGTAAATGATTAGATCTATGTAACCTTGAAGTGCTTGATGATCATGGATCATCTTGATTCGGCACTGTAATACACTAATTTGTATTATAGTTCATAAAGGATCTTGACAGGAGATAGCTTAGGTTGCTTGGTGGAATTTGCTATGCCAATCTTAAGCAAACCATGACTGCCACAAAAATATTCAGCTTGGGTCTGCTCAAAAGAGGATTCACGGTCACAGAATTTGGCAATCATGCCAAATGCGTCGTAGTTGCCATTATTTTCTCTCCCACATCAGGCCATGGATCACGGAATTTGAACTTAGTCCTCATTTTCTTTACAACCAGTCACCATGGATGCTATACCGCATTGCATGGTGGGCACGCACAAGCTAAACCAAACACAATCAAAGTATGGCGAGCAAAATTGAAGCCACAGTTGTCTCAAAAGTTCAGCAAGAAAATAAGACTATGATACGTGGGAATGGTGCTAATAATGTGTGATATACCATAGTTGTGATGGTGAACCAAGCAACTACCAAAAAACTGTGGGATAACTAATATGTCGCATAATAAATTATGATCATGAACCAAATAGACCCTAATAATCCCATGGCCGTTTTTTTTTTGACTCATCTTGAGAAAAAATCGATTCCCGTTGGCCTTCATCAGTATGCATTTACTTGGCCCTTAAAGCTAGCTTATGGGTACAATATATAATGATTCATCCGGCCCAGGTGGGGTTGACCGAGACCCAAAAACTAAGGATGCCCGGACCCCAACAGTTCTTATATGGACACCCAGGGGAAGGGTGGCTCTCTCTTTTAAGGTGGCTTCCTCCTCCCATGTTAAGCAAGGTGGGATTATTCAAAGACTCGCACGGTCGCCGCCCGACTACAACTAGGCTACTTGGCCCATTTGTTATGTCTTTGCCAGCGGTTATTAGTGGAGGATGTCCTCATCAATATGTAGCTGTTGTTCAATTGCATTCTTAACATCATGAATCTTGGCTCTGAATTTGTTAGTCACGATAAAGAAAAATCTTATCAAACGTGTCACATGACCCTCATTCTCGCGAGTACCGGTAAGGAGAAAAATGAGAAAATAAACTACACCGCAGATTCCCTATATGACAACCATAGAGCCATGTGATGCAGTGATGGGATACCACACCATACGGTAATATATTGCGATTACAAACATGGCCTTTGACCTTAACGCGGTCGAGACCCTTGAGATAACATGCTTTGCACGAGGGACCCAATAGACACTGATGGTGATGGCCCATGTCATCAATCAATTGTGGTTATGTCATCAATCAATTGTGGTTTTTTTTGACAAGTCGCGCTCATGAGTTGGAAGAAACCTTTCGCATATATGTCGGACTACATTGGATCCATTAGATTCCTATGGGTTGGTTATGTGCAATATTGACAGACGAAGAAACCTTTCTCCCTTTAATATTAGATACAAATGTCCTATAATCCTTCCCTAGTTATGATGATTTTATCATATACTCTATATGTTTTTAATAGTACAACCATATCCATATTTGTTTTATCCCTCTAGATATATATGTACCTCCATTGGCCTTCAACAGTTCAACAGTATGCATTTAGTTGACCCTTAGCTAGCTTAAGGTACATCATGTAGCTGATGTTGAATTGCATTCTTAACATCATGAATCTTGATTCTGAATATTTGTTAGTTACTATGAATTTTGTCTCTGCATGATGGTAAGTTGAAACCGTACTAGCTAGGACCTTTTATTCAAACTCCTCCTTTTCCATTCTATAAAAAATAAGGCTATTATTAGGTCATAGATTAGTACTGTTTTTTGAAACTGGTCATAGATTAGTACTACCATGTTAAAAATATTCATTTTAGTCTATGCCACACCACTTAAGATTGGTGGTGGAGTTTGAAGTGAGATCCCGGAGGGGCTAAAAATGCTAGCCTTAAGAGGGAAATAGTATTGACGCCTAATAATTGCTGTGTTTACACAAGTTTTTCTTTTTGAAAAAAGGGACGACGCCATAGCCATCTTTGGTAAACACTAACCTCCTCCGCAGGTCAAGATTTTGAATTTTCTCTAACAAAGAAGTATATGTGTGTAGTAGTAGTTTTATTTTTTTTAGAAAAAAATACGGTATCAATATAAGTAGATGTGTAAAAATGCATAAATTTTATCCAGTAACAACATACATAATTATTTTCATGGATATTAGTTATTGGTATATGAGTTATTAAGGGAATTAATACTTTTCATGATTATAAGAGATATGCATATATTCCTTCCCCCTTATTTCATATATAGCATTATAGTCACCTCAAATAAAATTTATTTTTGACGCTGCAAGAAAGGACGGGGACACGTACATCTATCTTGGCAACAGTAAGTTTTCGTATAAATAAAATTAGCCGGGAGTGCATATACGTGCTCGATCGGGACCGCCAGTACAGTAGCACTGCACGCCTAAAACACGGGCTGCATGCACGGGCTGCTCATCGATCGTCCTCCTGCACAGTTACCAGTCAGTGGCCAATTCATGGGGCACATGTATCAGCGTACGTTTAGATACATCCCACGTGAAGGACATATGTGTACTACTAGCGAATCATGCCCCGTCCGGCTCTCTCAATCTATCGCCGTCTCGATCTGACACAGACACACAGTCAGAGTCATTAGCTAGCAGCAGTATGTACCCAAAAAAACAGGAACTGAAGGATTCTCGCAGAGCACTGTGAATTGAGAATTGGACCAAGAGCTTTGTTTTCTGATTTTTGGAAATCTAAGATATAAAAGAGACAAATATGTGATTATATATTTGGGTGTTAAAAATATTTCCTTGCTCAAAAGAGTAATTTCGAGCAATTTCTATATCTCGACGCTAAAGTGTAACAGAACTCCAGACTAGACTAGAGAGCTGTTTGAACATGAGTTTTCAAATTACAGATGGAAATATGGCGTATTGGGTTTGTATGTCATATGTGACACGGACCCTAGGCTCATGCAATGTGCCCCTAGCAATAATATGGCATATTGAGTCCTGTTGCAACGTACGTGCACTTTTGCTAGGGTGTAATAAAGAACCGAAGTTTTTGTCTTGTTTTTATGAGTTCTTGTTAACTACTAAACTATTTTCTAACTTTGCTAGCATAAGCACCTTTGCTGATGTGGTTACTATGGAAACCGTACGTAGTTTCTAGTATTATGACGGTCCTTACTCGTATGAGGACCACATTGATTCCATCATCTATTTCGTCACCCTAAGCAGTTCGTCTATTAACTAATGCCATCTGGATTGGCCTCGTGTAAAGCTCATAAATTTTCTTATATCCTATAATTCAAATATATATCTAATAAAATATATTTGATGCCTCAGGTTCAGAAGGCTAAGTTAAGTGCACCATGGGATGGTGTTTACCAATAAATAATTAAGGGTCTACCTAACTCCCTGGCCACCTAAACGTAGAAAATATCGAATTTGGTGATCTTTAGCGTAGAAGAGTAAGGCAAATCTGAAGAAATATATCCAAAGAAATATATTCTGTTGTACACCGACATCAGCAGGATTAGGTTAAATACCAAAACAACATGTTGTGCATACTGAAGCTACCATGCGTGCACGTGCTCTTCAGCTCTTGTCCATATGTGCACAACGCGACAACTCATCAAGGACAAGGAGACAACTCTCCACTCCATCGACGCAGGCGCTGCTGTTGCCAGCACCCGACGCGGAGATGCCCCGACCCTAGCAGTGACCCCAGCTCTAGCGCCATGCCCCAACAACGGGTGGACAGGAATGCCTGGGTGGCAATGCTAGCTGGTGACCAGGACGAGCAGGTCTTCGTATTGTCCCACACCATCCGAGGATTCATTCTCTTTAATTTTCAGCTTGTTTGCTTTAGCTGAAAAAAGTTGTTTCAATTTATAAGTCATTAGTATTTTTTTATCATAAAAAATTAAATGTTTCTACAATAATATTTTGTATTATCAGTTAGCTTATAAGTCTTTCTAAATAGCTTTTTTGTTTTATTAGGGTCTCTAGATGTAGCCGGGCGGCTAGGGCCGATGCCACTTCTGTCCTTGTTAGGGAGATTTGATTGTGCTTCTGCTGGCGTTGTTATTGCTTGGTTGCTTAGGAGGCCAAAACATGATTTGATAATTGATTGTATTAAATTATTGATTAATTAATTAGAGGGGGGTGCAGTGGGGTGGGGGTAGCAGCAGGTAGGAATGCTCTTGGTTCTTCATATCCTCGCATCTTGCTAATATCTGAATTTTTTTGGTAACGTGTAAAAGCATATGCAAAGCAGGTGAATTATATTATCAACTTGAACATATTCTCATTGACCATGATTTTTTTTAGACATGATATGTCAATTTGAAGAGATGGTCACATGCAGTCCATGTTCTAATATTCTAGCATTGATTGAAAAAGAAAAATAATTGACTTCACCCATATGAAACATTTTATCACGATATCATATACCTATTTAATCTTGCAGCTGTTGTTTCAATCATCATCTACCTAAATCTGTAGAGTTCACATGGCCCTCTCTTAAAAAACAGCGCGAAATATACCACTATGACTGGCCTCACCCATCAACAGAAAATTAAAATTGTGCACGAGCGCAGATCATCGTGCCATGGTAATTGGCATTGTTGTGTTGTCTCGTGTCACAGGACGACTAAAAAACAAACATGAGGAATTGGCAAAGGAAGCATGATAATCCCTTCCTCCCAAAATAGTTTTTAATACACGCAGCGGGTAGAATGGAATGGGGCTAGTAGATTGGAGGAGGAGAGGGTGGAGGGGCGGCGGCGTGAGGCTTTGGCGCAGGCGTAGGGGGAGGGGGAGAGAGAGAGCGGGAGAGCTGGAGACTTGGAATAAGAGAGCATTCGTCCAATTACTTTCTTAATTTTATCCAGATACAAACTCCTCGTATTTATAGTCTCGAGTAGACTTAACCAACCTCTAACTTAACTGCTAAGCAATCTCAGGAGATCCTTATAGCAATTGGATTCTCCTTTCCTAAACAATTCTCAACTTCCTAATTTATTTAATTATTTTAAAATAACTAATATCTATTAGCTGCGGATGATGCGGAAGGAAAGCGGTGGCCGCGCAGTCTCTCTCTTCTTGGGCGGCCCCTAGTGCAGGCCGTGAGGCCCGCTAGGGCTGTTGCAAGCGTGGCGGCGCCCTTTTCTTGGCCCTGGATCGGCTCGACATGCCCGTTTATTGTGGCGTCGGTCACTATCTACATTGGACATGTGACATAGTTATTGCTCTAGTATTTGTGTTGATAAATCTTTCTCAAATTTGAATAGTAGTAAAAAAAATTAGGAACATTTGTATCTTCAAATAAGTTTATTACGACACTAGATCTATCTAAGAGGTCTAATGATACTAACAATGTATACTAAATATTTGTATCTTCAATATTTATTTTGGGACGAGCCTCTTGGAAAACAAGAACGATATCTATTTTAGGATGGAGGAAGTACACAGGAACAACACCACACTAATAGAGTGTTCATTTATTCATTTTTTTGAAAAGAAGTCACGTACGCTTGTGTATACGAGCGTCTGTGTCTGTAACTCGATCTAAAAAAAGAGGCTTTGCAGTAAAAAAAAAGTTAGAACTTTAAACTAAGAACAATTTACTTTCCAATTTAGACATATATTCTTTCCAATTAAAATATGTTTACATTCTTAAAATTGCCATGCTAGTCCCCTTGGGCGAAAAACATTGCGGCTAAACAAATGTTTAGTTTTTTGTAAAGAAGTATATTAGTCCAACTCATCAGCTCCCATCTTGGACATCTTGATAATTTCACTAGTTAAGATCACTCTAGAGAAAGTAAGCTATGGAGAATGGTGCCAAGGAGGATGGGTCTTATGGCTGGCAAGCTTGCCAATGACGAAGAATCGACGTTACCATGTTGCTATGGAGAGAGGTGCCAAGTAGGGTGGGTCTCTTGGTGGCCGGCAAGCTTATCAATGACGAGGAATGGACGTTACCATGTTGCCTATGCCCGGGCCCAATTTTTTTAGACCTCTCGTCTGGATATAGTTATATGTATATATTAGCAAACTTACAACTATATTCAAATATGTGTCGTGTCCTTGGAGAGATCACTTGAGACAAGGCTTTGTAGGTGACGCGTGCAGCACAGTCCCATTGTGGCTCCTCGTGCTGAGAAAATGTCTTGAAATTTATTATGGGAAAAAACCTCGGTGAGGAAATAAAACACGGATGATCCAGCGATCCAACCTGGCCGTTCGCACACCACGAGACAAACCAACCGAGCTAGCGCTCATCCTCGCTTGGGCCCAACTTTGGCTGAGGTCATGGACTCAACACCCACATGTTATGCGCTCGTGTATATGAGTGTCTGAGAAATCAGAACTGGGTCTTCGCAAAAAAAAAAAAAAAAAAAAAAAAAAAGCAATGGGCGCCAAAGGGTGAGTGTACCTAGGTTTATCGGGGTTTTCTTGTTTTCCCTCTTACTTCAAAATGAATAAATTAACTCTGAACTTGCTAAATGGACAATAAATGGTAGAAATAGGCTAAAATATAAATCCTGTTTTTTTATACTTGCTGTGAGTAGATATGTAAGTAAGAAAATGTTAAATTTCATGTTTTGATACTTTGATGTGCTTAAAAAAATTACAAATGTGGTTATGGTGTTATATTTATTTTAAATGGTCTTTTGGTTGAAAAATTATGAAATTTGTGCAGCAGCCTTAGGTTATAGATATATTCTTCTGTGGTAGAAAGCATAAAACATATTGTAATAAACTATATTTCGTTTTTTATTACTATAAATCTCTTACCTCTGTATTTGAAGTTTGTTACCTTTGGGAAAACATTTAGTTGGCAACTGTTCTATAGAAAATAGTCAATTAATCTCCTAAATATTTTGCACAAAACTACCACCAGTAGAACCAATTTCATATTTGTGTAATTTGGATGTACATTTTGATGGGATTTTTTGTTTTTCTCGAGGAAAATAGAAGACATGCATCATCTAGATTGAAAACAATAGGGACTTTATATGCGTGCACTGTGGTTGTTGGAAGTTTAGATTTGAGGTGGATCCCAAGTAAGTGGGCTTTTGTTATTTTTTTTCTTGCAATGTATATTGCAAAACTCGTCCATATGGGTGGACCCCAGCAGGTATAAGTGGGCTTTTAATTTGTTATTTCTTCGCGCAATGTGCAGCCCATAAACCAGGCCCAACCCCTATGTGAATCACTAAAACCAGAAAAGAACATGGCATCGAGCCCATATTTGCTTCTGATAGCATTAGAGATGTCAAAGAGCAGCAATTCCGATAGGGGAAGCAGTGCAGGGTTAGCAACTTAGCATTGGACACACTGGAATACTCTATACCTGCGGAAATGCACTTTGCTTTAACTATGCATAACGAGGTTTTTAGTAAGTTTATAAATACTCCTTTCGAGGTCAACATGCATACTCCACCGACAGCAATTTAATTTTAGTTTGACTGACAGCTGAGCCAGCTTGGAGCTGGCAGCAGGTGTCCTCGATATCTGTAGGCATTCTGATACCGAATCGTTTAGTTAATTAGCATGGATTGTGCTGAAATCATGATCAGGGTTGCATGCTGAGGTTATGGTGGACCACGTTTGTTATGGTGTGGTTGCATAGGGTTAATGTTGATTGCATCTTAGCTAGGCACAGATAGATGCAACGTACTGATGCATAACCGATGATCATGGTAGGTGCAGAAGACTCAGTACATTTACGTACAACGTTGGCTTACAACAAGGTTTTCACACCAGCTCATAGCAGCTTTTTCATATAGCTCAAAGCTGATCCTTAGAACAGAGCTCGTGTAGTGTACCTCTGGGGTTCAAGTAGCGGTTGGTGATGAAGAAGTCATATGTATAATTTGTCCACCACGGAATGCTTGATCATCCTCTATCAACGAGCACATTGTCTTCTAAAATCTTTTTGTTAGTATTGGAAACAGATACTCGCTTTGTCCAATAACTTTCTAGAAATTTTCCGCTATATTAATGATGCTGGCAAAAGACGCAAGTACCCCCCACCCCCAAAAAAAACTATTTTTTTTTCTTGGAGAATATCTCCTAGATTTGGCAGCTATTTGGGAGATCCCAATGCATTAATTAAAGAGTACATAACTTTGCATCCCATCTTTGATTAACTTTTGCATTAAGAGACAATGTTCCATGCATGTTTTTATATATTGAGTGTTACTCCCTCTATTCAAAAAATCTTCTTCCTATTAGCCCCGACCAAGGAGTGGAGCAAATGCACTCAATTTGCATTTAATCAGGTAAGGAATAGCCAATGAGAAGCAAAGAAGCAATAAATGCTAGCAAGTGGTAGCCAATAAGTAGCAAAGAGACAATAAATGCGGGTGAGTCCCAAACTAATATGAAGGATATTTTTGAATAAACTCTTTTTACTTAGATGAAGGAGATAAATGAATGGAGTATTTTGTAGGCAAATTCTTTAAATAATCAGATAGCTTTTTTTCTTATTTTGGGATGGCGAGAGTAGATAGATTAAGCTAACATGGAACCACAGTGGAGATATTTATACCAGGGTGGAGATATTTATACGGGAAAATAAAAGATCGATCAGCCACACAAGAAACTAATCAGTTGAAAGATTCTGAAATAACTATGCATTGGGAAACTGAAGTGGTGCACAAGCGCTAAATTAAATAAAGATTTCTCTGTCACTGATGAGATAAATAAATATAACCTAAGATGCAAAAGATTTCTTTGTCACTGATGAGATAAATAAATATAACCTAAGATGCAAAACCAACGTTGCTTGCACTAGTCAAATCTAAGTGGCATAGGTTGTTTTGCCGAGGGTATTTTTTTTCGAGAATTTTGCTGTCAGCAAAGTTCTAGAAATACTAAGGGCAAGTCTTTGCCGAGAGCTACTCTCGGTAAAGAACGTGTTTGCCGAGCACTCAGCGTTTAGCTCTCAGCAAAGTTTGCGCTCGGTACTCAGCAAATTAGGCGATTCCGGTAGTGTGGAATAAATACACGTGCTATACTTTTCAAGGTCAACACACGCAATGCACGCATGACTCTTTTCAATTCAAGTACTGTAGTATATGATAGCTAGGCGCGGACGGGTTATGCTTGCATATGCAATGCGAAAACGCGAGTACGTTCTTGCTGCCTCCTATAAATAGAATCGCCTGTCCCTGCAGGATCGATCTATCAGGGCCAGGCACCCATTGTCATATAGCTAGCTAGGTCTCCAGCTCCAACACTACTCCTCTTGGGGTTGGCCATGGCATGCTATGGGGTGCTGCTGGCCATCATCGTCGTCCTGCAGGCCGGTCGGCCGGCGGCGGCGGACAGATGCGCAACGTGCAACAGGGACTGCGTCGCCGGCTGCAAGGACCTCGCTCCCGTCACATGCAAGATGGTGTGCGAGATCCAGACCAGCTTCTGCGAGCCTTGCAAGGCCAAGAGCATCGAGACATGCAGCGCCCTCTGCTACAAGGGCAAGTGCCAGGAGCTCCAGGGCTGCCGCGACGACGTGGCCACGCTGTGCAGCCACTGCTGGAACGCGTGCCTGAGCAGTAGCTTCCCCATGGCGGACTCCGCGTGTAGGGGCGAGTGCGGGCCGCCGTGCTGGCGGTGCGCCACCGGGAAGGCCGCCTCTATGGGGGCGGTGGCGGAGTCGGTGCGCTGCGACGATTCTTGCGTCGTCATCGCCTCCGCCTCCGGCAATGTCTCCTCCTGTGTAGACGAGCTGGGCTGTGTCCGTGGAGGGAACAGCACGCCCAAGATCAAATGCGTGAATTGCCAGTCGGGGCCGTTTACGGGGATGTGCGCCGGTTGCAAGAGCAGGGAGCAGAGGAAGTCCATGGAAGAATGCCTCGCTAGAGAATGTGTCCAGGGTACCGGCTGCCCTTCTTCTCCCCGATGAACGCGCCTTGACCGACGACTGCCTGCTGTCTGCCGGAGTTCGTTCCGGAACCTTTGACGTTTATGTTCATTTTGCAAGCATCCATCATGCATGCTGTTATTGTTTGTTACTTTGTTATTCGCCCAGCTAGAGATGTGTGTGCATGCGTACATGCAACGTATACATGTGCATGTGATCACACTTGTTCAATAATTAACAATAATAAAGTCCTTCAATCGTGGCATCTATCTCTGTATCAGTTATTCGTTGTATTATATATTGATTCATGCAAGTTGTTTCTACACCATATAGGCATACTCCCTCCATATCACAAATACTAGTCGTTCTGGGGTGGGAGTGAACAACTAAAAGAAGTCGTTCTGGTGTCGAGTTGGAAAACTGGACGTCGCTGCCCTCCGCTCCGTTTCCTGCGCTGCTTTAATAGCGCACATCTCCAGCTGTCCTGCCCCTCCGCAAAATGCATGGTGGCCAAAAAAAATAGCTGAGAGGACTCGAACCGGCGATCTCGAGCCTCGGGCTGCAGTGGACAAGCCAACCGGACTATGCAGTAGTGGCAACCGTGAGGCTATTTAATAGGGGCAGACAGGGAAAACTACTCTCCAATTAATCACTCTTTGGCACTCCTTGGTAAGCGTGATCCTGTCCTAAACGACTTCTAATTACGATATGGAGGGAGTATATATATACGGAGCACAACTTTTTGAATAAATTTGTAAGCATGCATGCATCGCAGAGTTTTTTTTTCTTGACCCAGCAAGAAAATTCACAGAGGATCCGTTAATTAAAGAAGGCCCAAGCCCATTAACAAACCATTGAACGTAGAGGATCGATCACTAGTACACAAAGCATTTGTGTTGACGGTAGGTATTTTTTTTCTACTTGGGGCGGTTTTATAAAAACGACGCCCGGTGATAATCAACAAAGGCGGGTCCCGCAACTAGAACCGCCTTGTGCAAAGAGTTAATGCTGCGGTTCTCTTAACAAAACCGCCCGGTGTAAATAGCCTCATTTACACCGACGGTTTACTTAAGGAACCGCTGTGTTGGCCTCGATAACACAAAGCGGTTACTTAAGAAAACCGCCAGATGTAAAATGAGGCTATTTACACCGGCGGTTTTGTTAAGAGAACCGCCAAGCAGCAATCTATTTGCACAAAGCGGTTCCTTAAGTGAACCGCCTCTGCTGATCCTCTGCTATATATACCCCTCCTTCTTCCCCACTGAACTGTAGCCCGCCGCCACCCTCCATTGGAGACGATTTTGGAGGTCCGTTTTGAGAAGAAACAAGGGGGAGAGGTTTTGATCTTGATTTCTTTGAAGGAGGTTGCTAAGAAAGGTTAGTTTTGATATCTCTTACCTCTTTTTAACCATTGATGCTCAATTCTAGGCGCATTTAGGATTTAGGGTTTCACTCTAGAGAGAGAGAGGAGTAACTAGCTTTTTGCCACAATTTTGAACTAGATTTTTACTTTTGTATCTAGAATTTGGCCTTTAAGGTTACATTTCCACCATTCTCTTGCTCAACCCCACCCACTTTTTGAGATTTAGGGTTTCACCACAAGTGAGAGAGAAGTGTAGCTAGGTTTTTGTTATTTTTTTAATTATTCTAGTCACTATTTATCTAGGGTTTTACTTTTTTATCTAGAGTTTAACCTTTAGCGTTTTTATTAGTTACTCTTATTTAAATTTTTGGTTATGTTTAGTTTAATTAGCTAGTAGTAATATTTTTAGTGGTGATTCTTTAATTAGGGTTTCATTTATATATTAGTTACTCTTATTTAATTATTAGTTTATGTGTCATATTGATGATTGAAATTAGTGTTTGTTTAATTATATAGTTATATTTTATTAGTGTTGAGACTTTGATTAGGATTTTATTATTTAGTTTTGCTTTAGTTTTTAGGGTTTCATCTAATAAATTGATGCTTTAAATTATTATGTTTAGTTCATTTAGTTATGTTTACTCTTATTTAATTACTAGTTTATTTATCATATTGATGCTTGAAATTAGTTTTCCTTTAATTATTTATTTTTGTTTAGTTAAATTAAGTAGTGGTGAGGCTTTAATTAGGGTTTCATTAATTAGTCTTCTTTTTAGTTTTTAAGGTTTCATCTAATAAATTGATGCTTTAATTATTTAGTTATGTTTTGTTTAATTAAGTATTGGTGATTCTTTAATTAGAGTTTTATTAATTAGTCTTGCTTTAGTTATTATTGAGAGGCATATTTATTTAACTAGTTCTTTTAACTACATGTGATTTAGCCCGACGTGTATTATTTGAGAAACATATAAGCAAGGAGTTCTTTTCATCTATAATCCATTGAAGCAGTTTTTGTCGATCATCTTAAGGTTTGTTAATAAATATCACAAAACATTCATGTCTTCTTTTAGTGATTACATTATTTAAATCTATTAAACTCTATAACAAACGATGGACGAGCATTCGGATGTATAACTTAGACAGAGTAGATCCATCCTACGTACTTGAGGTCCGTAGGTTTATCGATGCCGCCAAAAATCATGCTTTCGGAACATGGACGAAGAAGCACATATATTGTCCTTGCGCCGATTGCAGAAATCTTGTTGTTTTTGAAGATATAAGTGCAATCATGGCTCATCCGGTCCGCCGAGGATTTATGAATGATTACTTGATTTGGACAAAGCATGGAGAGGGTAGCTCTGCAACGTATATAGTCAAGACCCCGTGAATCTAGGTGGCAATGGCCCGGATATGCTTGTTGACGATGTATGCCGGTTCGGACACGAGACGTAACACCATTGTCCCCAAGAGAGTGAACATGTTGTGCCCGATGTTCATGATGATGCAAATGTTGGAGGAACCGATGCCAACAGAACGGGTGGAGGATGAAGACGCAGAAATTGATGGCTGCACTATTGCGTCGTCATACGGATCCATCAATGTTTTTCATGAAAGGGATGGATGCCTTAGAGCAAAGTTGCAGCCCTTTGTACGATGAGAGTAAGGGTTGCACCAAAGAGTTCACGACATTACGGTCTGTGCTTAAGTTGTTGATGTTGAAGGCTAGGTATGGATGGTCCGATGCCAGCTTCGATGCATTATTGAGTACTCTCAGAGATATGCTTCCAAAGGAGAACAAAGTGCCTGCTAATACTTAGTATGCAAAGAAGCTAATCAGTCCGCTTACTATGGGTGTCCAGAAGATCCACGCGTGTAGAAACCACTGTATCTTATATCGAGGTGATTACAAAGACTTGGACAACTGTCCAAATTGTAGTGCAAGTCGGTACAAGACGAAAAAAGACTATCTACAAAAGGAGAATGCAACTTCTGTTTCCAAAGGAAAGAAAAGAAAGAAGACCCAACAGAGTTCAAAACTCTGCAACAAAGAAAATGAAGAAGAAGACTATTATGCCTAGAGAAGGGTTCCTGCTTTGGTGATGTGGTATCTTCCGATAGTTGATCGTCTCCGGTGTTTGTTTGCAAACCCTGAGGATGCAGAGCTTATGACCTAGCATGCTTCTGACAAGCACAAAGTAGATGGAAAGCTTCGACATCCTGCCGATGGGAAGCAATGGCAAAAATTCAATGCCGACCACCCGCATTTACTAAGGAGACAAGAAATGTTCGGTTCGACTATGTACCGATGGAATGAATCCCTTCGCCGAAAAGGAGCAGCACGCATAGCACATGGCCGGTGCTCCTCACTATCTACAACCTTCCTCCACACATATTGCGTAAGCGCAAATACCTTTTGTCTGACCATTCTTATTTCGAACCTACACAACCCGGGTGTTGACATGGATGTAATCTTGGAGCCATTAATGGAGGAAATGAGAATATTGTGGGATACAGGTGTGTCGCCATGTTGGACGAATACCGGAAAGAGTCATTCACACTAAGAGCAATTATTTTTGTTACGATCAACGATTACCATTCTCTTTTGTATTGTCGGGACAGTTCAAGGGTAAGGTTGGTTGTGTAGTATGCTTGGATGAAACCTTTTACGTGTCCCTCAGTGCCTCCAACAAGATAGTATACATGAGACACAGGCGTTTCTTATCGAAAGGACATAGGTACCGCTTAAAAGATGGATAGATACTTTGACAATCACGACGAAACAAGGTCCACCGCTTCCATCGGGGAATAGTAAAGGTCAAAGAGTGTACGAGATAGTTAAGAACATCAAGTTTGTATTTGGCAAGAAGACAAAAGATGGAAAAGCAAGAAAGAATGTGAAGCCAACTCCTGGGGCTACATTCAAGAAGATGTCAATTTTCTTCAAGTATTTGCCATATTGAAAAGAGTTTGACATACGGCACGCGGTCGGTGGTATGCATATCCAGAAGAATGTGTTTGAAAGCATCATTGGTACCTTGCTAGACATAAAGGGTAAGACAAAGGAAGGATTAAGTTCACGTCAGGACCTGGTCAATTTGAAGATAAAACCAGAACTTCATCCCGTGTTGCTAGATAATGGAAAGTACCACCTCCCGGCAGCAAGCTACAACCTGACTACAGATGAGAAACATGCGATGTGTGTTTGGTTGAAGAAATTGAAAGTTGCAACTGGATTTTGCTCTAACATTAAGAGCATTGTGTCAATGAAGGATCTTACACTCACCAACTACAACTCACATGATTGCCATATGATATTGACAACCTTTCTCCCTATTGCCATCAGAGCTATTAGCCCGGTGTTCTTAAAGATGGCAATCACACGGTTATGCTACTTTTTTAACGAGATATCACAGAAGGTAATTGACCGAGAGTAGTTGGAGTCTCTTCAGGAATTCGCGGTTGAGACAGTGTCACAACTTGAGATGTATTTTCCACCATCTTTCTTTGATATAATGGTACACCTTATCGTGCATTTGGTGCCACAAATACAGGCATTGGGTCCCATGTACTTGCATGAGATGTGGACATATGAACGTTTCATGTCAATACTCAATGGTTATGTATCCACTCGTGCTCGTCCTGAGGCATCCATGATAGAGGGATACACTACCGAAGAGGCCATTGATTCCGGAGGTACATTCTGTAATAATTTCCTAAAAGACCAGATTGCAATAGGTTTGCCTATGTCCCCACATGAGGGTAGACTACATGGGTGTGGGAGGATGGGCCGGAAATCATTCATCCCATTAGACTATAATATAGTCCTCGAGGCGCATCATAGCATTATGCATCGCCTCTCGATAATGGAGCCTCTAATCACACAACACATTGAAGAGCTAAGCGATCATAACCCTGGGCAAACAGAGGATTGGCTATCAAAGGAACACAAGCGTCGATTCACTTCATGGCTAATGGAGCAGAACATTCCAAATGGAGAAACAATTGAGCAACAAACAATCAAGAGATTGGCAGCTGGACCATCTCGGCAGGTCACATCATGGCAGACCTATGACATTAGTGGCTTCACGTTTTGTACCACTTCCAGGGACAAAAAGAGCATGGCGCAAAACAGTGGTGTTCGTTGCGAGGCCATAGATGATTCAAATGAAAACGCTACATACTATGGCTTCATTGAGGAGATATGGGAACTAGACTATGATTCATTTAAGACGCCCGTGTTTCGATGCCAATGGGTTGATGACAAACATGTCACAGTAACAACTATGGCCTGAGAGTTCTTGATCTAAGTAAAGTAGGCTACAAGGATGATCCCTGGATCCTTGCTATCCGAGCTGCACAGGTCTTCTATGCCGAACAGATCCTTTCTAAGGAAGAGAAGAAAAGTAGCGACAAGACCAAGCATATAGTTCTTCCTGGAAAGCAACAAGGTTTAGGAGTTGATGGTATAATTGACCTAGATGCCTTCAGCCATTTCCGGCATATGTCTCTCTTTGAAGATCATCCTTTGAAGATAAAGAATGTTGAGCGTACCATCCCCAAAAATTCATTGCCATGGGTGCGCTACAATAGAGAAGGCAGAACAGTAGCTGGCTAGCTAGATTTTATATTAGTTAAATATCACTCAATGTCATGTGTAACAATTTATCAGTTGTGGGCCCACGTCACCTAGCAGTGACTAGGCCTATCCATAAAGCGGGTCTGACCCTTACCATTTAGTTCTAATTTTCTAAAAAGCCAGATTTCTATAACGCCAATGATATCTGATATCATAAGCCGTCGTGGGCCGACGTCTCTAGACACGGGTCGCTTTTTCTTGTTTCTAGAGCAACATGCATCTTTCAACAAAGCCTGTACTTGACAGATACAGTGGTCGGCTCTTCATCGAATTGGACGGTGAACCAGTACGCTCCCACGGTGCTCTTCCTAACTGGTCGGCGGACTAACTATAAGCTCCAACCGCTCGAGTGACTGGATCAACCATGCAAGACTTCAAGCCTCATTGGTTCACAAGCGTCAAGACGGCGTTTTCCTCAAGATTCATGGTGCTCGGGGACTAGCTGTGGGGATTTAGACCCCATATACCCTCACGGCTATACATGGGCCGCACCATCGAGATGGCCCAGCCCGCAGGATGAAGACGTGCGGCACACGACGTGCACCGCACAAACATTGTAATAGTACCAAATAGGCTATTTTACTTGTAAACCTGTCCCTTTAGAGTATATAAGGAGGGGCAGGGGTCCCCTAGAGGACAACCCATCTAGACACAGCTCGGATCATCAGGATCTGGGTAATCTGATCAAAACTTTTCGCAATAACAGAAGAGCAGGACATAGGGTATTACGCATCAGGCGGCCCAAACCTGGGTAAACCGTGTATGCTGTTCTTTCTGTTCCATCTCGTTTGTGTTCCGCCGCGTGCCTCCACATAAATCACTGCCATTGGTATACCCGTGGTAGAACTATCGCCGATATCTCGTCGACAGTTTGGGGCGCCAGGTAGGGGGTGCGCGTACGGATTTTAGGGCAAGCAAGATGGTTTCCTTCGTCGCTTCCATGGAGCTCGAGTCGGGTCTGACCTTTACCGTTGGCGCGTTCACCTGGACGTCCGGCGTAGCGACGATCACGGGAACCATGGAGGCGGTGCGGCCTGCTCCAGCACCAACGTCATCGACCACTTCGCCGACAAGTTTGATCTCGCGATCTTTCTGGGGGTCGTCTATAACTCGTCGGTAGCTTCCTTCGTGGAATCGACTCAAGATCGATTTGTCGAGGGCGGCTTCACCACTAATTCATCACCGTCGGCACAGACGTACGAGCCGTACCGACCACTCAGACCGTCCAGATCCAAATCTCAGGACGCCTGCTGTCACCATCGTCTCGACGGGATCTGGCTTCACCGATTTCTACTTGGGATGGGGCTCGATGTTTGCATGCATCTAATGCCATAGAGACGTCTGCGTCTCTCGCCGATCCGACCTGCTGGACGTACAGCTCGACGTTTGTGCCTGCCGTCTGCACCGCCGCCGACCTCGTCTTGGCTCGGTGTCACACACCGCATGGCCTTGTCTCCGACCACATCCTGCCCGTGGACTTGTCATCATCGCCTCAGCTCGGTGTTGTGCACCACACAGCTTTACGTCGCCTCGGCTCGGTGTTGTGCACCACACAGCTTTACGTCACCTCGGCTCCGTGCCATACACCGCACTACCTCGTCGTCGTCGTCTCGACTACGGAATCGAACAAGCTAAGTATTTATATTTTAATTAATATTTCATTATTCCTTCTACATACATCTTCGCCATACATGCGTTTTCATGACTTTTATCGACCACTACCAGAGTGCGCTCGAAAGTTTTTCAACATGTCTGCATGTTTTCCTCATAAGCCGAGCAGTTACGTCCTCCTATTCGACTCTATTAGAAAAGGCATTGTCTCTAGTTCCTCCGACCAGGTGTTAAGGCTCTGAGCCACAGAACACAGGAGATACTAGCAGTCGCTCTCTAACGGTACTAGGGTCCTGAGCGTTCTGGCGCCGTCACAGAGGTCACCTAACGGGCTGATATGTCACTAGGATGAACTACACTACTCGTGCTATTTAAAAACGGCTTACTGGCTAAAAAACAAAGTTTTTTACCATCTTTTCGCCTAACAATTATACTAAGTATAATATATCAGTATGCTGATTTTCTCTCTAGAGATCAATTATTTGTACATCATGTACTACCGCTCTTCATGTTTATTTTTTAGGTGTACGGTTCAGTTGTCAAGCTCATCTTTTACGCTCGGGGACTGGACTAGTTGAGGGGGGTCATCATCCAAGACTTCATCTCCGACCAGATGGTCAACCCGGTCGACCCGGCGGCACTGGGATTTGGGCCCATGGCCAGCCGTAAGTCACATGCTTTGGTCGACCAGGTCTTTCGGAGACGGTTGCTTTGCCAGTTATATAGTTATACACTGGTCGACATAGCTTCCGACTGATCGACCAGTTTGACAAAAGTCAAGTTTTTTCTTAAAAGCTTGCCACAACATGATGCTCATCTTCTACCAACCTTGGGGACTACGTGGGCCCACGTCACCTAGCAAAGGATCGGGCCTATCCATAAAGTGGGTCTGACCCCTACTATTTAGTTCTGGTTTTTCTGAAAAGCCAGATTTCTTTAACGCCAATGATATCTGATATCATAAGCCGTCGTGGGCCCATGTCTCTAGACACGGGCTGCTTTTTTCTTTTTTCTAGAGCAACATGCATCTTTCAACAAAGCCTGTACTTGACAGACACAGTGGTCGGCTCTTCATCGAACTGGACGGTGAACCAGTACGCTCCCATGGTGCTCTTCCTAACTGGTCGGCAGACTAACTACAAGCTCCAACCGCTCGAGTGACTGGATCAACCATGCAAGACTTCAAGCCTCACTGGTTGACAAGCGTCAAGACGGCGTTTTTCTCAAGATTCATGGTGCTCAGGGACTAGCTGTGGGGGTTTAGACCCCATATACCCTCACGGCTATACAGGGGCCGCACCATCGAGATGGCCCAGCCCACAAGATGAAGACGTGCGGCACACGACGTGCACCGCACAAACATTGTAATAGTACCAAATAGACTATTTTACTTGTAAACTTGTTCCTTCAGAGTATATAAGGAGGGGCGGGGGTCCCCTAGAGGACAACCCATCTAGACACAGCTCGGATCATCAGGATCTAGGCTACATCTGATCAAAACTTTTTGCAATAACAGAAGAGTAGGACGTAGGGTATTACGCATCAGGCGGCCCGAACCTGGGTAAACCGTGTGTGCTGTTCTTTCTGTTCCATCTCATTTGTGTTCCGCCGCGTGCCTCCACATAAATCACTGCCATTGGTATACCCATGGTAGAACTATCGTCGATATCTCATCGACAATTACTCTAATTCGAAATAGAGTTTTAAATGAAAGGGCCCTAAGTGTTCAGGAATCATTGGCTTCACCTTAACCCCATGCTAGCTACGTGTTTTCGAAAACACGTTGGGTGGTAAGCCATTTGTGTGCGGATCCGCTAGCATATTGTTTTGTACTTATATGCTCTAGACTTATGATATGATCCCAAACTTTATTATTCACAACATACTACTTAGTGTCAATGTGTTTGGCAGCACCAGATGACTTATTGTTGTGAGCGTGTTATCGCAGTATATTTGAAGTGGTTTTCTTGATGCTGTCTACCACTCTTAATCTGGATAAGAACTTTGAAGTCAGTTCACCTGTCCCTAGACCTCATGATTCACTATAAACTCAGCGCACATCCTTAATGACGTGACAAGGGTTTGTTTGGAACTTTTCCATGACTTGGCTCCACTTGCGAGGGTAAATATGTTACCTGACGTGGATTCTTATTCCTCCCCACATAATCTGAATTAATTTTACTTATAACTTATCATGAGACCTTTTATGCCCTGCAAATAATGTAGAACTATCTTAACTAACTTCCAGTGTTCTACATCTGGATTTTTCTCGATTTCTGCCAAGTAACCCAGTAATCAAACTATGTCAGGGCGAGTACAAATTTGAGCATATTAAAACTTCTTACAACTGAAGTACTAATCTCATTTGCTCGAGCTCGATCTGATTCTTACGACGCTGATGTTTCCCATACTTATTGCCCTTGACAATGGGTGCAGGTGATGAACTGCACTTACGCATACTATATTTCTTAAGAATCTCTCTGTGTGTATGCTTTCTGCGATAGCCCTAATGCCCCTTCTATTTCTATCACAATGAATCCCAATCCCACAACAAAAGACTTCATCGAAATCTTAAATATCAAAATATGAGGGCGAGAACTTCTTAGTTTCCATTAGTAGACTGACATCCTTGCTTGCTAGCAAAATATCATCTACAATAGAACTAAGAAGATAAACTCAGCCTTCTTAAACTTTGTGTAAACGCAATTGTCCTTCACATTTGCCTTAAACCCAAACTTTCTAATTGCATCAACAAATCACTAATGTCACTGTCTTAAGCTTATTCTAATCCATAAGTATATTTCTTTAGGCGACATCCCATATTTTCTTTCTTTTCACAACAAAACCTTTCGGTTGTGCCGTGAAAACATCTTATTGTAGATCCTTATTAAGGAGTGTCGTCTTTACATCTATCTGACGTAACTCTAAGTCTTATTGTGCTACTAGCGCCACTATAATTCTAATATATCATTACATGAGATTGGGAGTCTCATTGCTTAAAAACTTTTGCCATGAGTCGTATATTATGTTTTCTTAACTTTCCTTTGGGAGTCACTGGTGTTATTTTATAGACTCATTACAGCCTACTGTCTTGGCTCCTTTAGGAATATCCACTAAGTCCTAAAACTTATTGCAATTCTGAATATCTCATTCTTTATAACTTCTAAAATAATTGCTTCCCATGTCATATGTGGTGGGATCAACCTACATATGATACTTATTAGTTTCATAAAACCTCTTAATTATCTAATATAGCTAATCTTCTAACTCTTTTGTGATCTTCTAACATTCCTATTGTTTGGCGCCATGTGGGGTTGCTGTTGTCCTTCTCATGCTCGAGTTATGGTTCTAATGGCTCCTGAAGGACAGGTTCCAAATTCTTATTTATTGTCGGTAAGGAAGGACTAACAACAGGTGCTGACATTGTGGTGTTTCACACCGTTTGTGTAGCAAAGAATCGGTAGCATAAAGTATGGTTCTTAAAATGTTAGAGTAGAGGCTTGAAGACCCGTTTCTCCTCTAAACTGCTCCTTTGTGCTACCTTGCTCCCCCTGATCACAAGATCCACTAAGATCTTAGTATGTCTTATTTGTACAAACTTTGTATGCCTGTTAGGGGAACAAAGTAGTAATCCTTCAATCTTTCTGGATAACCATAAAATAGCAACTGATTATCTTAGGTTCTAATTTTCTTAATTTTGGGTTAAAGAACTTTAGCATTAGTTGGACAACCTCACACCTTTAATTGCTTAAGTGAGGGTACTATGTCTGTCCATAACTTATACGGCGTATTAGGCACTGACTTACTTGTACTCGATTAAGAATATGAATGGCGGTTTTAACGCCTCCATCCATAATCTTGTCGGTAATATAGAGTAACTCATCATATTCTTTAAGTTATGGTTTCTTATTTTAGCTACTCCATTTGACTGAGGCTCTCCTAGCATGGTTATTGTGCTGATTTTGTAATCTTTATACTTCTGATTGTCTTAATGCACTTTAATCAACACATTGATCTAATTCTGAGAATAATCAACACATTGATCTAATTCTGAGAGTTGATCTAATTCTGAGAATAATCAACACATTGATCTAATTCTAAGAGTTCTAATAGCGAAAGAATTTCATCTTTGACTAATCCATCTATTCTCCCCCTCGAAATATGGCTTAATCTGCAATGCCATAATTTCGAAGAGTCAAAATTGAACATTCTTATGCTTTCTACTTACATTTGTAGACGAGGAATCTTTTCTCATTCTCATTGGATACTACATTCACATTCTCAAAACTGATAATAGACAAAGCTCATCTTGTCGGAAGACAGGACCAACATACTTATTATGAAATAGTGTCTTACATTTGCCATCTCAAAATAGCAATTCAATCATCATCTAACTGAGAAATGCTTACTAAATTTCTAGCAAATAGGGAATATATAGTACATTAGATAGTCTAAGTAAAAATGAAACACAAGATAACTCTGAAGCAGCTCTATTTGTACTCATGAAATCCCATTCTTTGCCAATTATTTAGTGCCTCGTGTTGCCTTAAGTCTTTCTTCCTCCTGCACACACATGTGAATGAGCCTTTCTATGGACTCCACACCTGTCATCATGTTGCAGGTGATGATAAATATCTCAAACTCCCTTAGCAGAGAAGCTAAAATCATATGAATGATAAATGACTCGGAGGAACCATATGCATTGACGCAAGCTCATCTGCCAAGGTTGTCATGCTCCGTATGTGCTCTCTAACGCTGCCACCAGTGAATTTCTTAGTGCATAATTCTTTCAGTAAATCTAAAATGAACAAGCAAAGTTGGTGAGATAACTTAATAAAACTGATATCTTAACATAAAATTGCATGTATTAAAGACACCATTAGTCAGTATTAATACATACAATCCCTTTGTACATTAATTTCTATATCACCGTTGGGTAGAAAATAGAAGTAATACAGATTCACTTATGTACTAAACAATTATAATATTGATATCATCAACCTTAGTCAAAAAAATAACAATATTATAAACTTTTCTAAAACTGAATAATTGCTCTTCTAATTAAATTCTCCCGTTGGTTCGAATTTAATTTGGAGAGACAACTAATATAGCCTTATACTAATTATGGAAGGCATTTCTAAATTTTACAATTGCTCTTCTAACTAAATTCTTCCGTTGGTTCAAATTTAGTTAGAAAGACTACTAATATCTTAGCAAATGGAAAACATGACTAAATAGACTTATACTAATTTTCAGAGGCATCTCTAATCTCTTCCCGAAAAATTTATCCCGTTGGTTCAAAATTTAACAAAGAATTAACTGTGAGACTTAATTATATACTATGCAGATTAATTTATGGACTAAAACTATTACAACATTGATATCTTCGACGTTGGTTAGAAAATAACAACATTATAAAACCTTTTAAAACCTTAAAATTTGCCCTAAAATTAAATTCTCCCGTTGGTTTGAATTTAATTATAGAACAATCAATTACTTGAGCAAATGGAAACATGACTAAAATATTCTAATGATAATTTCTAGAAATATGTCTAATATATTTTCTGAAAATTTGATCGTGTTGGATCAAAATTTTAACAAAAGGTTGAACTTGAAACTTAAACTCATTATAAAACTTATTTCATCATTTCTGAAAAGGAAAACTAATTCCTTAAGCTAATTGGCTGAAGAATTGCAAATGGACATGATCATCCAGGCCCAGTCCGGCCCGCGGCCTTATTGCTGTGCTGAAAATTCCAAAGAAAAAATAGAAAATGGTACTGTTTGCTTAGTTGGCCGCGGCGAACGAAACGTCCTGTTCGTGAATGCAGCCCGCTAGCCGCCCGCCCGCCCCCGCTTTGGGCCTGTGCGGCCCGAATGATCTCGGCCGTTCGAGATGATCCGACGGCCGTGCGCGCCATCGGAGGAACAAAAACGGCGCTTCCGTTTGCGCACTAAACCCTAACTCCATTTCATTTCCTCCTTTCTTCTCCACACAGCAGCAGCCGTCGGCGGCAGATGGAGGGGGGCGGCGCCGCCCGCGGAGTCCTCACCAGGCCGCCGCACCTTAACCCTAAAAGCATTTCCCTCACCTTCTCACTCCAGCGCCGCCCGTAGTAGCCGCAAGCAGCAGATCCGCCCTCGGCGGTAGCCTCGACGGCCTGAAGGAGAAGCGGTGGCGCCGCCGGGGTGCCCCTCGCCGGCACACGCGTGCGGTGGCACGCGGCGCGCACGCGTGTGGTGGCACGTGGCACCGTCGAGTGGCCCCGCGGTCGGCGCCCTTCAAGGCCGCCCACGTGTGCACACGCAAAGGCAGCGGCGGCGGCAGGGACGGACGCGGCCAAACACACCGTCGGCTCGCTCGCCGGCCATGGTGACCGAGCGACCGAGCCCGAGGTCGCGCTCTCTGAGTTCTTAGTCCGGTGGGGAAAAAGAAAGGTAGGTCTTATTCCTCCCCAATTCGAACCCTAGGCTAATAATTGATCTGAGTGTCGCGGTAGGGATTTAGGGTTAGGGTTTCGGATCCCTTTCCACCTTTCCCCCCGCATTCAGACCTGATTTCTGATGTTGTATCTGATTTCGCCATCTCTCTCGGCGGCCAGACCCTAGGGTTAGGGTTCTTAGTGTTCTAATCTGATTCGATTTTTCTTTTCTCTCTAATTGCTAACCCGATCTAAATCCACTGATCTAGTTAGGCGTCTGATACCATTGATAGGCTGAGTACATCTTAATCAGGATCTCTAACAGTAGATTAGTCGGGATGACACTGATTCAAGAGTACGATGAACAGATTGCATAACCTAGTATGTGATCTAGTAGAGAAGTGATAGAGGATTGGGTTAGGGTTAGAGTTTGCCGTCAACACCTGTAAGTTCGTACCTGTCCACCATGGCAGCAGTCCTCCTCTGCGCTAGGGCAACGACGGTCGATGCAGTGGCGGCGGAGGAGCTTCCCGTCACTTACTGCAGCACCCTCGAGATCGGCTAGGGTTAGGACAGGTGGGAGACCAGCGGCTGTGGCAGTGAACCTTGTGATCTCACGCCCTGGCCCCCAACTCCCTCTTATATGCGCAGCGTGACAGGGGCCCTCCAACCCTTAGTTGTGCTGGGCTCCCCCAATCAGGGAGCGAGTCAAGGTCCCTAATGGGCCATTGGGTCCATTAGGGAGAGAGATCAATTCTAACAACAGGAGCTTCAAAGCATTGCTAGATCTGCTATGGGACATCCTACCGATCGAAGGGGAATCTCATACTAGAAACCACATACAACCAAGCAAAACATTTGCCCTTATGGATTGATCGTAGAGAAGATCCATGCATATAAGTATGAGCGCATCCTATTTCATGGAGAATATGCAGAATTGATGGAATGCCCAAAGTGCGGAGCATAGAAAACATGGGGTGATGAGGAAAGAAGGCATGGAGGTCCTTAGAAGGTGGCATAAGGTTAGTCGAAGGAGGTGTTTGCTAGAAGGAAGGAAGCTCAACTGCTTTGTTCGCATAAGGATAGTCCAAGGAAGGACAATAACTGACGGCATCTAGCAGACTCTACTCAGTATAGCGCAATATTTTTTTTTTGAAGGGAAAGACCGTGGGGGAGTTCCCCATGGTGCAAAAAAACTTTATATAAAAAATAGAACAAAAGAACAGGTTCAGGACATACTTACAAGACCAGCAAGAGAGGGGGGGGGAGGGAGGGAGGAGGGGGGGGGGGGGGGGTTTGAGTTACAAAGACAGCAGATCGACAACACCCAGGACAGCCCAAAACTTGATCACTAGAAACCACACACGCACCTATCTACTTTCTAATGCAAAGAGTCGATCCAGATAGTAGCTAGTCTTTTATCATCGTCTCCCAGTCTGAAAGCTTGAAGGGCAGCTTCCTCTTTGAAGTTGTAGAGCCATCTAGCAAAAGAAGCTGGAAACCCATCAAAGATTAGCCGGTTTCTGATTTTCCAAAGTTCCCAGGAAGCAATGAGGAAGATTTCCACAAAGAAAAGGATAGCAGCTTGCTGCCTCGTTCTTAGGATTTTCCTGTGGATGTCATCTTCAGCAGACCAGACAATACCCAGTTTATCCCAGCAGCGTTGGGCAAAGTCACATTCAAAAAAGTCTCAATTGTTTCTTCCACATTGTTTGGACAAAGAACACAGGGACCGTTAGGTTGCACATTGAAATTTCTTCGGATGAGCATGCTTCTAGTGTTGAGTCTGTCCAACCGAATTAGCCATGCAAAGAATTTGATTCTAGGGGTCACCTTTGAATTCCATATCAAAGCAAAGCTATTGGGAACCTGAACAGCAGAGAAGGCCAACTTGTATAACTTAGCAGCGGCGTATTTATTATTGCCCCAATAAAATAATCTTTTGTCAACTGTGTCATTTAAATTGAAGCCTGTACAATATCTCTAAGGTCCTCAAGCTCCTGGGCAGCATTTTGTGAGATCGGGATGTTGAAGAGCTCAGAAAGGCTATTAACTTCACTGACTTCTTTGACAGAGATTTCAGGGTTTATGGCAAAGTGGGCAATGTTGGGTAAGACCTCCTCCAGTGAATCACCAGCCCAACTATCTTTCCAGAACAAAATAGAGGAGCCATTCCCAAGCTGGCAAGATGTAATATCCCTATAAAGATCCTTTAATTTAAAAATATCCTTCCACCAGAATGACCCCATTTCTCTCTGGATATGTGGAACCTTTCCTTCATAATACCTGAACCAGAGCTGTTGTACCCAGGGAATGTCAGATTTATCATAGAACTTGTGTAGCTGTTTCATCAACAAGGCATCATTCTGAAGCAGCAAATTTTTAATGCCAAGACCCCCTTTTTCTTAGGTCTTTGGACCAGAGGCCATGCCACTAGATTACCCCCTCTCTTTTTTCAGAGTTTCCTCTCCAAAGACACTGCTTTCTTATTCTGTCAATGTCCTGAATCACACCTTTTTGCAGCTTGAAAGTGCACATAGCATAAACAACAGTAGGGGTGATGACAGTGTTAATATATTCAACTCTTCCAGAGAATGATAAAAGAGAAGAACTTGCCACAAGCTTTCTCTCTACTTTGTCTAAGAGAGGAGCAAAGTCTTTTACCTTTGGTTTATAGGTGCCAAGAGGTAGACCTAAGTATGTAAAAGGCAAGGAGCCAACCTGACAGCCCAAAGTTCCTGCAAGAATCCTCATTTTCTCCTCTGAAACATTCACTGGAAGGATCTGGGATTTATGGAAATTCACACACAATCCAGTGGACCTGGCAAAGGTATTAAGAATAGCTTTAAGGCAAAAAAAAAAGCTGCTTTGCATCAGCCTGCATGATAAGGAGAGTATCATCTGCGTATTGGACCACCGGGAAGTCATCAGTAGGCTGAGGTATGGGGAGCTTTAAAATTCCTTTGTCCTTTAAACCATTGATTGTGTACTGAAGAATTTCAGCAGCCAAGACAAAGAGAAGGGGAGAGAGAGGGTCACCCTGTCTAACCCCCCCATTTGCAACAGAATTTCTTTCCCGGATGCCATTCAAAAGAACCGAAGCAGACCCAGAACCAAGAATGGAATTTATCCAATTTAACCATTTGATAGGAAAACCCATTGCTTTCAACATTTCCAAGATAGCCGAGTGTTCAATTGTGTCAGTATAGCGCAATATTGAGATAAAGCTTGGAAAAATATATATATGCTGATAACTAAGGAAATCTGGTTTGTGCTTAGCATAGATGGAATGAAACCTTTTGGTCTCATGAGTAGTACACACAGCATATGGCCTGTTCTTCTATCTATATACAATATGCGACCATGGTTATGTGACAAGAGGAAGTACATGTTGATGTCAATTCTAATCTTATTAGGCCTGCACCAACCTTGCAATGACGTTGATGTGTTTCCAAGACCAGTGGTGGATGAACTCAAAAAACTACAGGTGGATGATGTTAAAGTATTTGACCCTTATGGAGTCAAACTTCACAATACGTGCCATTTTGTTCACCACAGTCATCGGTGTACCTAGGCGCCGCAGCTTGTCTGGGTAGAGTAAAGGGGATAAAGATTGTTTTCAATGCTTGGATGACACTGAGACCATGCGGCTCAACAACTAAAAAAATAGGTGTACACAAAAGGCATCGATGTTTTGTTCCCACAATCCCACGTCACATCCATACCATAAAATGAAACAACAATTTGATGGGAAAATGGTGAGAGCATCTACTCCATCTCGATGGTGAATATGTCTACAGCCAAGTCAAGGACATTGAAGTTACCTTTTGAAAGAACAAAGAAAAACCTTCAAAAGAGAGAGAGCACTAAAAAGGCTGACAAAAACAAAATATTGGAAAAGAGGTCCATTTTGTGGGAGCTTCCTATTGGAAGGACCTAACTTTTCGCCACATCGATGTCATGCACATAAAAAAGAATGTGTGCAAGAGTTTACTAGGTAGACTCATAAATGGCAAGGGAAAAATAAAAGGACCATGAGCAGGCGCGAGCCGATCTAGAAAGCCTTGGACATAAGGCCAGAGCTTTGTCCCAGTAGCGACGGTTCATTGTTGAAATCTGTTATAAATCTATCCAATGAAGAGAGGAAAGAACTGTGTGATTTCTTCCACTGTGTTAAGGTTCCATCTGGGTACTCGAGCAACATCAGAAAGACTAGTTTCAGTGAAGGAGCAAAAAATATGCCCCCCCCACAAAAAAGCTAATGACTGTGCCATGATGCTGACCACAATGCTTGCAGTTGGAATAAGAAATATTCCACTAGAAAAGCCACAATGGCTATCATGAGCCTTTATTTGTTCTTTTATGAGATATCACATAAGGTCATTGATGAGAGGACTTTGGATAGTTTGGAGAAAAACATGCACGAGATAATATTTCTTCTGGAACCATATTTCCCACCATCTTTCTTTGATGTTTGTGTCCATCTAATTACTCTTCTTGTTATGGAGATAAGATACATTGGACTGTGTTCCTACATCATCAGTATCCATATGAGAGATTCATGAGCACTCCGAATAGGTACACAAAGAATCATGTCAGCCCGTTAGGTCTCGACGGCCACCTTGGCAAGGCTTCATGTGGACTAAGTTGTAGGCCCCGAGGTGCGAGCAGATGAAGCCGCATGACTCTAAGTTTGAGCTAGCAGATATGGGTGAGAAATAAGAGAAAAAAAAGAGAAAAAGAGCAGAATGAGAAAAAGAAAAGAAGAAAAGAAAAGATAGGGTATTATGTTTCCTCATTGATTAATTGTGTGCTATATATTGATCTGGACATTAACAAAAATTGCCACGATGAAGTGTTTATACACCGTATAAATTCACTGGTAGGCAGTATGCACCATTATATTTATTGATTCTTTGATGCTATAATTGGAAGTGGAAGTGAAAATGTGCGCCCCTGGCCCTTCTTGTTCACCTGCGCTGTGCCACCCGTTGACTAGGCAACTCCTGAGGGGTAAGGATAGGGTGCCCGGCCAAAAGGACCTGGATAGGGTAGCCACCATAGATCAGCCTAAGTTGTGGCTTGGCCTCTGTTTGGTGTATTTCAGCGTCAACAACTAGCCATGGAACTCTGACAAGAAGCAGTGTGAACTCGATATCACTTCTTGTGTTTACATTGCCCTCATTGTTGTTTCCCCATATCCTCTCATCTACCTGCATCCGTAGACAAGCATGCGTGCATGTCGCTCTACTGCTACCCTGCAACAGTGTCTTTGATCAGATTGATTTGAGATATAGAGTTATCATATGGTGTCTTTAATTTGATTTAATATATGTGCGTGTATATACGAAAAAACATAGTTTTGCTAGGTGATTGTCCTTGATTGTGTGCAGAGTATGATAAAGAGGAGTGCAGCCACTAGAGTCGTTTTACTCTAAGTCGCTCCACTCCTCTTTACCGAACTCCACACGCGAGCAAGGCAATCAACAAGCACAACTGAGTTTGTTAGTATGTACACGTGCACAAATTAAATCAGACTAAACACGCCGTATGACAATCCTATATATCAGATCAACCTGAAGACTGATGCAAGGTAACCATATAGCTGCATGCATGCATGGTCGTGTACCAAAGCAGGTAGATGAGGATCGAGCAGGGCACGACGACTACAAAAGCAATAAAACCAGGAATCGAGGGCACACTTCTTTTTGTCTGAGTGCCATGGCTAGTACTCTCAATGCTCCGATGCAACCTACTTATATAGTGGCATGACCGACTAATATATGACCCCTGTTCATTACATTACTATGTTGATATCTCAATGCTAGGCCTTGATGACAATATTTGGTTCGTAAACAACATCTACTCTCTTTCTACCTCCATTATTATTGATTTTTATTGATAAATAACTTATATATCTATCTTATTCATTGATAGATAGATAGATAGATAGATAGATAGATAGATAGATAGATAGAGATACCGACAAATAGATAGATAGTTAGATACAGATAAGGATAGATAGATAGATAGATAGATAGATAGATAGATAGATCGATAGATCAAGATCGATATACATAAGGATAGATAGATAGATAGAGAAAAATAGACAGACAAACACAGACAGATAGATAGATAGATAGATAGATAGATAGGCAGACAAAAGGATTGAGATATATATAAAGACAGATAGATATACAGATTCTCATATATCAACATGTACATAGCAATATTGGGAGTTATGTGGAAGCAGTGTGCAAACGACCATATATAATGTCTGTTGTTGTATTGGTTGGTCTTCTCTCGATCGTCTTCCTACGCAGGTACTACGAGCAACCATAATACATGTTCGTCGTTGCTCTACCTCTGTTGTGGTTGGCCCTACAACAACATAAATCTGTGTTTGGATAGGCGGGGCAAATGTCTTGTCTTGTCCCATCCATTCTTTGGATACATGTATAGAGTATTAAATATAGAATAAAAAATAAATAATAATACATATTATGATAATTTTACAAGATAATTTTTTAAATCTAATTAGTCCATGATTTAATAATATAGTGTTATAGTAAACATATGCTAATAACAGATTAGTTAGTATTAAAAGATTGTCTCGTGGTTTCCTGACGAGTTTTATAAATTATTTATTTATTAGTCTCCAAAAACCCCTTCCAATATCCCACATAACCTCTGGTATGATATAGATAAAAATTTTACCACTGTATCTAAACACCCCCCTAACTAGTTAGTTATCATCATATATAGGGTTGTCATGCAGCGTTGTGCTTACATGATTTGATATATCCGAGTGACGCTGAGTCTTGTGCTGCTTGTTGGTTGCATTGCTAGTGTTCTGCCTGCAGAGTATGGTAAAGAGGAGTGCAAAGGCGTGGGGGCGTGGGTTAT
This sequence comes from Chrysopogon serrulatus, assembly GCA_015844335.1. NCBI lineage: Eukaryota > Viridiplantae > Streptophyta > Magnoliopsida > Poales > Poaceae > Chrysopogon > Chrysopogon serrulatus. Next base: position 160,120 of record JADLZL010006151.1, on the reverse strand, counting down.
GACTGCCGCCACGAGCATGTATTTGTGTGCCGAGTTTCATGCAGAGCCAGCGCACTGTCCTAATACGAGTCAGAGTGCAAAGGTACTAACCGTCCTGCCGCTGCTGTGCTCCGTACCGAACTGCCTAGCTCTCTAAACTAATAGTAATACATATATAATAATATACATTATTAATTAATAGTAAAGTTGGCGCAGTTGACTAACTTATTATCTTCTCTCAAGCTAGCAATGGCAGGGAATACAGCAGGAAGCACCGCGCGATGGATGGCTGCTGCAGTTGACTAACTTATTATCTTCTCTCCTGACCGTGCCCTCTCTTATCGCGTCCACCTATATATGCACTGGGTAAGAGGATAGTCTGCACATTAATCTCAGTAGGGGGGGGTGTTCTTATTTGTGCGTGTGTACAGGAAAATCGATTCATGGTTTGTTATATTACTGCATGTGCAGGCTACGAAGAAATGGTGCGTACGTGTCGAGAGATCGACTTCCATCGCTGCAGCCTGCTCGCGTGCGCAACAAATCAATGCCTTGGCTGAGACACGGCCGGCCCTCACCGTGAAAAGTGCGAAATACACATCAATTAGAAAAAAAGCAATGCATAGTAGTAAAGAAACATATTCCCCTGCTAGGCACAAGTCCTGCTGCACGTACACGGTCCACAAACACTGACACTACGTACTGTGTGGTTATGGCCTCCAAACTAACTGCTTGTGTGCATGTTAGTACCTAATTAATTAACGGATCAGTCTGTGGTTATGCCTATATGTATCCATCGAATCCATTGAGCAAAAAACACTCGTACGACAGTGCTGCAGTTCCCTTGGAGGTGCAAGACACACAGTCCTATGATGAAACACACGTGGCCCCAAAACAATCAGCACCAGCTCCGTGTGTGGACTGCATGCAGCTCGTGGGGCAAATTAAATAGCAGTACAGATTTTGTCGCCATCTGCCGCCGAAGACTGTCATTTTTCTTTTTATGTCTCGAGTTTAATTCGTTTTATATAAAATATTTGTATTTCCAGATAATTTTGTTAAAAAAATAGAAGTTGCTGTGACAAGTTGTTGTGCGCCTAGCACCGAGGTGGTCCCACAGAGGGAGGAGCCGATTGTGGAGAGTAGTAGTAGGTCAGGTAAACAACTTGGAGCTACTCCCAACGATGGAAAGAGGATGAGGGCGACGGGCGTCAGGTAAGCGACTGCCCCAACCTTCCCCGCCGGCGACTATCCCGGCCACCAGCGGCTGTTGGTATTTTTAACATCACTTCAAGTTAAGTTGTCATCCCTAACATGATACCAAAAACCAAGGATAAAAATAATCTACATGCAATGACGACTCTAATTAGATTATATCCGCAAGCGCACAGATAATTCTCCCGTTGTAGCATTTCACCCAGAGGAAGTATTCCGAGTATCGTTGATTTATTTTTATACCACTGAGAAGGTCTATGTGTAGGACTTATAAACTATAACTTATACTATTGATGTGAAAGATAAACCATAACTAGAATCCTACTTATAACAGGGGATAAGTCACATGATAAAAAGATATATATGATAAATAATGATAATGATCAGTCATCATAAATAGATAAACATCGAGCTCTTCTAGTCATAACAATAGCTAGCCAATGGACAAACTCAGGAATAAATACTAAGGTAATTCAATAACTACATCAATGAATAACTCTAATTAGTGCAACTACATCTAGCAATCATTGTTAAGTTAACCCTACATCATTATCACATGTAAAGAGGCATCAACTAATGAGGGTATTAAGACACAAGGGTCACCTCCTTCGCGACCGTGCCCATGCTAGTCCTACGTACGAAGGGTGGACTACAGAGGAACCAACGCAGCTGTCACCTGCGCGGACTACCACACGTCCCTAAGACGTCGAGGTGCACTCGCAGATAAACAAGATATCTAGACATCACGTCTACATATTGTCTACCATCTACCCAGCGGCCGCATGAATTCAATAAGATCAAACCAACTATCCTAGACATATAATCAAAGTAGACAATGACTATTGCAATTAAGAATATATAAGAGATTAAGAACAATGTTGCCTGAATCATAATATTGAATACAATAAGAGCAAAGTACTAGAACTATACCGAACTCCACGCTCCAGACAGACGCCAGGGGCTCCGGATCCAGCTGAAGAACTAGAACTCTTCTACTTCTAATCAGATAAGTTTTCGTGCTTATTTTGCACTAAAATCCCTCTTTTTCAGCTTTTCTGAAAATCTCCCTGGAAAATATAGAATATACAAAACTTGTGGAAATTGTCAGATAAAACCCTAGACTAGTGTGTTTTCATGTTCTCCCTCGGGTAAAAAGTCCTAGTAAAAGTTGACGCTAACGAGTGTCAACAATACCCCTAAGCTTACCTTTTGCCAGTCCCTTGGCAAACAAACTAAGCCTAGTTGATATTGTATTTGGATCAGGAGTTGTTTCAATGTTGTTATACTTTCAAGTACACATGCTTCCAAACGAAAATTTCCTCCGGATCAAACAATGTATGCTCTATCCTTCAAACTTACTCATTTTTACCTGTAATATGGGGCTTCACAACTTTTGCATAAGTCTTGAGCAGTCGGAAGATAGAACAATCAAGCTAAGTACTATGTCTCAAATTCTTTGCAATACCAACATTCCGGAGTTTTTCATAAGTTTTCAGAATAAAACTCAGAGCTTAATTGTATGACACCCTCAAGTCTCTCAATGTATATGGTATGTATGGATCTCACTTGAGGCATTTATGTTGTCATGCTCTCCTACAACTAATGATTATAGTGGAGCTCATAGGAGTGGCAATAAACAAGGATAGACATACTTGCAAAACATGTATTGTAAAATCAACTAGTGCATCCACAGAGAGTCGAGGCATACAATCAGACTAATATGTGCAAGTGTATGGAATATAGTGGATAGGTGCATATGTGTTATTTATGGCTAATTTCTATTTCTTCTATTGCTCGTCGGGAATGACTCTCTTTAAAACTTTTCTCAGGAAAGACATGGGCTATCTTTATTATTTCTTTTTATTTAGGGAGGCGGGCATCTAGTACCCATTGTTTTAATTGCTGGGACACTTGTCCATCTTTTACTTCCCTTTTCTTTCTTTTTCTTTCTTTTTTTTCTTTCTTTTCTTTCTTTTGCATAGCCACATGCATCCTTTGAAAACAATAAATGAATCGAGAGATATAATCAGGACTTAGAGCATTAAAAACAGGGGTTATCCTATAGGATGAGTGTATATTTTTGTGTCCTCTCCCAAAGTGTAGGAGGTGAATATTTTATGATGAATATGTATAGAAATATGGTGAATGATTGCGATTACCCCTAAAATAGGAATAATGCATATGTGGACTAGAGTGTGCAAGTGTTTCTTGGTTTTAAAAGCATGACAAGACTCTCATAAGATATACAACAAAGGTTGACTGAACTCAATGCAAAGCAAGCAGCTTTAAATGTGAAAAGATTTTCCTATCCTCTAAGATATTAATTTTGGCTTTGGTAGGAATTCACATTTGTCATACAAGAGCTCATCATGTAATTTTTTTAGATTTTGAAAATAAACCTCCAGAACTTAGCAATGCTAGGAATAAGATAAATAGCAGCTCAACCTTGATGAATCATATCAATCAACTACCTAGACTTAGCGCAAGCTTATACCTCCATAATTAAGGTTCAGAATAAATTCTCCAATTAAAACATCAATGCTTAGAACCGGGAAGATTTTAAGTTTGGCAAGTAGGTACTTAGTAAGCATTATAACAGAGCAACTATTTATCATTTCCAAGACAAAATTTTAATGTTCATCAGTTTTTTAATTAACTCTAGCCTAGACTGACTCTAAACACACTCTAATATAATTAATACTAACTAAGACTTCTTTTTATTTGTTTTTAGATTTTATTTAACCAAAGACTCATAAAAGACTCAACAGGCGTGGACCTTCATGTGCCCACGTATTTTTGGTATTTTTATGAATATATATAACAAGCAAATTTAATAATCACCTAGGTGTAGTCACCTGATAACTAGGGGATGCTCCTCCCCCAAGCTGAATGGTTACAATACTTGGTGTAGATGTCCTTTAGAGTGAGCTAACCAGTAGCGGACCTGGTGGGTGCCACTGATAGACTCTCTCCTTGCTATGATGTTGTTCCTGCATAAATACTCTCCACAAAGAGAAACCAAAACTCGAGGCTTGAATTTATTAATGGGTTAGCGGTCAACCAAAGAGTAATTGATCACCTTTATGGGCTAGCTTTAATGTTGTCTAATTTAAACAGGATTTCACTTTTCTCTTATTTTTGAATTTTCTATTTATGGTGCAGGAATTTAAATATGAATGCTATATTTTTGTCATTTTTATGCCACCACAGCGGATGTTCCTTCGGAAAATACCATAGGGTATCCACATAGAGCTTTGTGGTGCCATACAAGAAATATTTTTATTGTTTTTATATCTTTTAGTGTGTGAACAAAATTATGCTACTAAATAAATTGCAAATGCATTTAATAAGATAACTACCATTCTAACCTTATGGCTAGGGTACGGAATTTAAAGTCTACCAACAGGACTTAGATAGGGAGAACACTTACTCAGTGGATTCATCGTCTGAGGTAACCTCAGTCAACTCTCCGTTTCGTGGTGATGCCGCACATGCCTCCTTCCATCTCGTTTCTGTCTCTTTTGCTTCTAATCGTACTGATAACTAGGGGATGCTCTCCCCCAAGCTAGATGTTTGCTTATGGTTGATCGTTGAGTTGAGTGGTCCTCACAGAGGTGCTCATGCTTATAAGAGCAAGTGTTGCCAGGAATACTTCAATCTCATCACCCAAGAAGTTACTTCCTTCACATAGAGATCCGCTGTATGTCGGAAAGGTGTACTTCAAGTGATGAAGATGAAGATTCCTAGGTAAGCTGGCTCTTGGAGTCATCCTGCAGAAAGCTCTCACAAAACACCAAAACTCGTGGAACGGTATTAGGATAAAACATTAATGATTAGCCGTTTTTAGAGGATTGGTTGTTGTGGAGGTTTGAAAGTATTTTTAAGATAGCAGTATTGCAGCAGGATGCTCAGTTAATCTTTTTGGATTTTATGGGTTTATATGCATAAAGTGCAAATGCATGATATATATATTTTTTTTATTCTGTATGCCACCACAGTGAGAACTCCTACAGTTTTTACACTACAAGGGTTTCACATAGGGCTTTGAGTTTTCAAGATGCATGAATGCAGCCTAATGCATATCTATTTATTTTTATTATTTTATATGCAATACTAATATAGAAAAGTAATCATGCTAAAGAGAGAATAAGTCATACGATGCAAGAAAGTAAATATAGATAACTACCGATGTTACCTAATGACGAGGGTTCGATGTTTTTAGTCCTTCGAACTAGACTTCTCCTTGCAGTGGTTCATTGAGTACTTTGAGTTGCTCTTGAGGGTAAGGATTGAGGTGATGCCTCCACTAGTGGCTCCCAATGGCGGTGCCACCTTCTTTTTTTCTTTTTGTAGGCATCTCGAAGTCAATCTTATGTGCATCATTATTATAGTTGAGAACTTTCACTTGGAGAATTCAGGGGATTGTCTCCCCACACTTTAATGGAAGTGTGTTCTGCCCATAAAGACAAGGTAGAGATCAAGTGCATGGGCTCTGCTGGTAGAAAAACACCAACAGAACCAAAAATTGATTCATCCTCTAACCTTGGGCACAATAAGATTGATATTACTCATATTGTTCATTCATATCACGGGTGAGAGGACTAGAAATATAAATATGACATTTAAACTTGTGAGATAATGAGTAAAGCTACTTAACCACTAGAAAGACTGTTCATCTTTATAATGTATCAAGAATAATAGATGAAGTATTTATAACTTACTTGGTTAAGACTGAAATTAAGAGAATGGTGCTATGAATAAACTTAGAGAGCAAATCATGTTAAGTTTAATCAGATTGATTAAATTAAGTTGTAATTATAAAATGATTGTATTTTCATTTATTGCATACCAAGATCAAGAGGAAATTAATGACCAATTATCTTAAGATGTTACCTCCATTATTGGAGCATGATGAAGGGTAAATGAACTTCAATGGTCTCTCCCTTTTTTTTCTTGTATCATGGGTTATTCAATAGCATCTTGTCTCGTATGTTGTACTCCTTTCTCACTCTTCAGACCTCCTGCTTCTCCCATTATGTCTTTTCTGCAAGGGGTTAGTGGACAACACATATCCGAAGGAATATACTATTTATCAATGTATGGATAGTGTTTGCCTAGGATTTGTAGCTCATGTTTTCAATGATTCACCACTATCTCAAAAATTTTCCATCAAGGTTAAAGCGAGGATATCACTACAAGAAATCTGTTGACCCATGACGCTCAATCCCCGACGGCGATTTCAAGAACGTCGGGGAAGAAGATCAATTTAAATGACGGTTTTTGGTCACAGGATCTTTTTCGTCTATATTGATCATATCCTTGACGTTCTTCAAAAACGTCAGGGATTGATTGTCATGGATCAACAGATTTCTTGTAGTGTATTATTTTGAAGCATACCCTTAACCTTGAATTGATTCTACTGTTGACGGTCCTTAATGATCAAATCCAACCGTCAACTAATCTTTCAAAATGATATAAAAGCAATCCATCGACCTAGAGTAGGGCTTTAACTAACGAATTCCATGAGTTTTGGGTGAATCAATGGTTTTGCAGGTAAACACCGGAAAAGACACACTTTTGAGCTACACTGCAACATAGAATGCCAGAATGGACGCCACGGCAACACAGGAACATTCCAGAAGAAACGAGAAGGTACCACACCGAGCCGGGGGGCGGCCAGGCCGGGACCGGTCGGCCCCCTGGGCCGGCCGGCTCTGGGCAGGCCCCGGTTGCGCCCCGGTTCGCCCGGTTTACTCCACCGCCTTTGAGGAACGATCTCCACCATCCGTCAACGTCGGTTTGATCCAAGGGCTCACGTTGATTCGCCAGGACTATAAAAGGAGAGGCACACCCCCCCCCCCGGAGAGAGAATCCAGAAGAGAAGAAGAGAAGAGCTTTAGCTAGAAACCCTAATTAGGATTCTCGGAGGTGTCCCTTGAATGGATGACCTCTCGAGTTAGCATTCCAAGAGAGAGCTAGTTCTATACCTCTAGAAGCTAGTTCTTCAGAGGGAGAGGAATAGAGTTTAAAGAGAAAGTTTTGGAGGAGTATCGGCCTGTCGGTGCTACCTCTACGGCTTGTATCTGAGACTACTTTGGACTCAACTTCTGTGTTCAAGTAAGTAACATTGTTTATTCTGTTTTGCTAGTTTACGACTCTTCTGAGTACTTTAATCCTTGTAGTGCTTGGGTTAGAGTAGTATTCGTAGTGTAAGCGTGGTGCTTAGACTCTGTTACTCGTAGATGTAACCCATTGTCTGAATTTGGTGGTAGCTCGTGGAGGTGACTTATAGCTCCGTTGAATCTTACTTATTCCACTATCCCGTCAGTAGGCCTAGCAGGAGAATAGTTGGTAGTTAAGTATAGTTTTGTCTGTGCTTATCCTATCCAACTCCCTAGTGAAACATTTTAATCATAATTTGCTTGAGCCTAAACTAGAAGCCCTAGTTGTCCCCTCTATATCCCTACCTTCTACAGCCTTGTTTGCTACTCAGTTGGTTAAGTGTAGTTTAGAAGACCCTCACACATCTTCCTTTGGGTTCGATATTAAAACTGGGTATACTTATCCGGTGAAGTGCTACAACGTATCCGTGCGCTTGCGGAATTATTCAGTAGGCATTAGCAGATACCAATAAGCATTTCTGGCGCCGTTGCCGAGGAAGACGTCGCTGAGATCACTCTAAACTTATCTTAACCTGTATTATAATCTTATCTTTTCTTTGTAGACTATCACTCTTTACCTTTTCTATTTCTCTTTACCTTTTCTATCCTTCAATGGATCAACTAGATTCCACGCCTATCTATAAATATAACTTCATGAGCCTACGCTTAGGGCCAGAGCCATCCGCAAAGCCAATCTTAGCCTCTGACTATAAGCTACGCCCATGTTTAATAGACATGGTCAGAAACCAATCTTTCTCAGGAGAAGACAATGCTAGCCCTTATTCTCACCTCAATGAATTCGAACAAACCTGTGCGTGTTTGCGCATTAAGGATATGTCCGATGAGACTATCCGATGGAAGCTTTTTCCTTTCTCTTTGACTGGACATTGGTATGATCTCCACGTTGAGAGTGTTAAAGGTGACTGGGAAGCATTATGTGCTGAATTCTGCCTTCAATTCTATCCTATTTCTAGGGTAGTAGATCTCCGCTTAGAAGTTCTATCCTTTAGACAAGAGAAGAAGAAGACTTTAATTGAAGCCTGGGAACGCTTTAACTGCCTAACTCATTCTGGACCTAGTCTATCCATACCAGACCCTGTTCTACTTCAACATTTCTATAAGGGTCTGAATAGAAAAACCACGAAGTTCCTCAACCTTGCTTCTGGAGGATCCTTCTTGCATATCACTCCTGATGTTGTAAGAAACGTCCTTACAAAAATTCATGAAAACGAAGCATCTTTAAAGAAGCTAGTAGAGGAAGAAGATCCGATAGTTGACCAGGAATCCACACCTACCACATCTCAACCTGCAACTATCAACGAGCTTGAACCACAGGAGGAGGAAGAAATTCCACTTCCAAAATTTATGCACGAGATCGAGGATGATATATTTGCTGATTATGGAAACACCTCAAATTTTTATGCTATTAGGAGACCACAGAAGTTAAAGAAGTCGCCACCTAGTAACAGAGTTTTAAATTCTTCTGAGGTAGCTTTCCTTAAGCAAAGTGCTAAAGAGCTTGTGTCGATTATAAGCAATGATTGGTTGAATGAATCAGAGCTTTCCTCTGATATCATTCGAGTTGATTTTACATCAATCACCATACCTTGCCGAATCCACAACGGATCTTTTGAGGCATCATACAACCCTGTTGTGGGAGTTAACATCATGTCTGCAACATTTGCTCAAGATCTTTTAAAAGACATGCCCTTAACCCCAACAACAATGTTTATGAAAAGTCCTTTAGGCCATCTTATTCCAAGTTTTGGAATTCTCTATGTCTTACCTATTTATGTCAAAGGGATAAGAGTTCATTTAAGCTTCTATGTCTTTGATGTTATAGAGTTTGACGTATTGATTGGACAGCCTATAGAGAGACTTTTGCAAGAAGGACAAGAAGGGAATTTGAACATTAGCCTTGGGAAGAACTTTAAACTGCCTATATCCATAACTCATGTTCTCAATAGTGAGACTGAGTCACTTCCTGAGCCTGATCCTATGGAAGAAGTCTTAGAGACAACCCTTGAATCATCTTTCGAACCTGACTTCGAGGATGATCCCGAACCACTAGAAGAGGAAGGAGATAGTACGCTAGAACCTGACCCTCTAGATGAGTCTGAGGAACCACCTAAGCCTCCCATAGAGCTCAAACCCCTGCCTTCTGGACTTAAATATGCTTTCCTAAATAATGATCAAGAATCCCCTGTAATAATAAGTGATAAACTCTCTGAGGAGGAAACCTTCCGATTGATCATAGTCTTAGAAAAGCATAGATCTGCTTTTGGCTATTCACTCCAAGATCTTAAGGGAATCAGTCCTGTTCTTTGCACCCATCGCATTCCTACAGATCCTGAGATAACACCCTCTAGAGAACCACAACGTAGATTGAACAATGCGATGAGAGAGGTTGTTAAGAAAGGGGTCTTGAAACTATTACATGCCGGGATCATATATCCTGTGCCACACAGTGAGTGGGTAAGCCCTGTGCAAGTTGTGCCTAAAAAGGGAGGCACGACAGTCGTTAGAAATGAAAAGAACGAATTAATTCCACAAAGAATTGTCACGAGATGGCGGATGTGTATTGATTACCGAAAGCTAAACAAGACAACAAGGAAAGATCATTTTCCTCTTCCCTTCATTGATGAGATGTTGGAAAGATTGGCAAATTATTCTTTCTTCTGTTTTCTTGATGGGTATTCGGGATATCATCAAATACCGATCCACCCTGATGACCAAAGCAAAACCACATTCACATGTCCTTACGGAACCTATGCTTACCGTAGAATGTCTTTTGGACTATGTAATGCTCCAGCTTCATTTCAAAGATGCATGATGTCTATATTTTCTGACATGATTGAAGTGATAATGGAAGTTTTCATGGATGACTTTTCGGTATATGGAAAAAAACTTTGATAAATGCCTTGAAAACTTAGATAAGGTTTTGCAAAGATGTGAAGAAAAGCACCTAGTTCTTAATTGGGAAAAATGTCATTTCATGGTTAGAGAAGGAATAGTGCTTGGACATTTGGTGTCCGAGAGAGGGATAGAGGTAGACAGAGCTAAAATTGAAGTAATTGAGCAACTACCCCCTCCCGTTAATATAAAGGGAATTCGAAGCTTCCTAGGTCATGCAGGTTTTTATAGACGGTTCATACACAACTTCTCATACATTGCTAGACCTCTAACAAACCTGCTAGCTAAGGATGCCCCCTTTAAAATTGATGACGCTTGTTTAAAAGCTTTTGAAACCCTTAAGAAAGCGCTCATCTACGCACCAATCATTCAACCCCCTGATTGGTTGTTACCTTTTGAATTGATGTGTGATGAAAGTGATTATGCTGTGGGGGCAGTTTTGGGACAAACTAAGGACAAGAAACATCACGCAATCGCATACGCTAGCAAAACTTTGACAGACCTCAACTTAATTATGCAACTACCGAAAAGAGCTTACGGGTTGTTGTTTTTGCTATAGACAAGTTTAGATCTTACTTAGTAGGAGCAAAGGTAATTGTGTACACTGATCATGCTGCTCTTAAATACCTGCTCACTAAGAAAGATGCTAAACCCCGACTCATAAGATGGATTTTGCTACTCCAAGAGTTTGATTTAGAAATAAAAGATAAAAGAGGAGTAGAAAACCCTGTTGCCGATCACTTGTCTAGAATGCGGTTTAAGAATATGCAGGAACTACCAATCAATGACTCTCTTCGAGACGACACGCTCTACGCCATCTCCGGTCGGATCCCCAGGTACGCGAATATTGTCAATTTTATGGTTGTAGGATATGTACCACCGGGAGGCGGACGGGGAGAAAGCTTATTTATGAAAGTCGTCCGCATATATGGGATGATCCTTATCTCTTTCGAGTATGTGCTGATGGGCTACTCCGAAGATGTGTACCCACTGAGGAAGGACTACAGATCATTGAAAAATGTCACTCATCGCCATATGGAGGTCATTATGGCGCATTCCGAACCCATACAAAGATCTGACAAAGTGGATTCTTTTGGCCAACCATGTATGAAGACACCAAGAACTTCGTTCGAAGATGTGGAGCATGCCAGAGGCACGGCAATATCAACTCAAGAGATGCTATGCCCCTCACCAACAATCTTCAGATCGAACTCTTTGATGTCTGAGGAATTGATTACATGGGACCATTCCTGAAATCAGGCAACTATGAGTACATTCTAGTGGCAGTTGATTATGTCTCAAAATGGTAGAAGCACAGCCATGCAAAGCCGCCAATTCTACAAATTCCAAGAAGATGTTTCAGGAGACAATATTTCCAAGATTCGGTGTTCCAAGAATGGTAATCGGTGATGGAGGAACTCACTTCATTGACACAGACTTTCATAACTATTTAATGAAGCAAGGGATTCAACATCACGTGGCTACTCCTTACCATCCTCAGACAAGTGGCCAAGCTGAGACTTCCAATAAGCAAATCAAGAATATCCTACAGAAGACAGTTAATGAGATGGGAACCGCTTGGAAGGAGAAGCTACCAGATGCACTATGGGCATACCGAACTGCCTACAAGACACCTCTTGGCATGTCACCTTATCAGCTTGTCTACGGCAAGACCTGTCATTTGCCAATAGAGCTCGAGCTCAAAGCTCATTGGCCAATCAAGAGATAGAATATGGATCTTGAGGCTGCTGGGATAAAAAGAAAGATACAACTCTCAAAACTAGATGAATGGCGAGAAAAAGCATACCATAACTCGAAGATCTATAAAGAGAGAACCAAAAGGTGGCATGATAAGCGAATCAAGAAGAAGAGCTTCAATCCTAGAGATAAGGTGCTATTATTCAACTCCAAGGTGAGATTATTCGGGCATGGAAAGCTACGAAGCAAATGGGAAGGACCATTCACGGTGGTAAATTCGTCATCACATGGGGCGGAACACTTCAAAACCACGAAGGTACGTTATTCAAGGTAAATGGCCAATGTCTTAAAATTTTTCTAGAACCTTCTAGACCACCTGAGGAATTGGATGAGATTTATTTCTTAACTTTTCCCTAATTTATTAAAAATAAAACCCCGTCGCGAATTGGGTCGCGACGGGAGAAAAATTTGAAGAGAGAATGGGCCGAGAATGCACCACGCGAAAGGGCACCGGAACCGGGCCGGGGTGGGACCAGCCGGTCCCACCCCAGACCGGCCGGTCTGCCCAGGTGCCGCCTCGCAGTCCGCCGCCTCTCGTTCCGAAGTTTGTTCCGTTAGGGTTCCGAATATTTGGCAGTGATCCGTATCCGCCGCCGCCTTATCGCGATAGATGCTCGGGATAGATTAGGATGGAATGACCCCTACCTCAAGGAACCAGGACTATATAAACAAGCCCCTGGGGTCATTCCCCCCTCATCCCAAGTGCTCTCCTTTCTTAGCCCAAGCAAGGAAGCTCTCCAATCTCTCCATCTCCCACCAAATGGCCAACCCAAGCCTTCCCTACACCATTGAAGAGCCGGAGGAGGTCCTCCCACTGGCGATCATCCCGCCAAAGCAGCTGGCGGTGGTACCACCGAAGGCGATCATCCCGGTGCCATTGAAGGAGGTCGTCCGAGCTCGACCTCAAGGAGCTCCACTGGAGGAGGCACGCTTCGCCCAAGCCATCAGGGGGCCAACCATCGCGCCTCCAGCTCATCGGCCGCTCCTTGGAGATAAGCCTCGCCCGCTCGGTCAGCCTAGCATCTCTCTCCCCCAGGGCACCAAGTTATTATCTGCAAGAGAGGGGGAGAGGCTGTTGGGTGTCACCACCAAGTTTGGGGTGGTGACTGGAGCAAAGTACACCACAGAAAAGGAGCGAGTGACTCTGGATGGTGTACGGGTGGATCCGAGCAAAGTCAAGTTCACTCCACCACCAAGAGCTGATCTGGAACCTCCGAAGAAGAAAGCAAGGACTGCACAAGCCCCGCGACAACCTCGACTCAACCTAGGCACGCTGGAGACTAGGATAGACCTGCAGGGCCGTACAATGTCAAGGGTGCTCGACACCCTGACCATGGCTGTGCAACGCATAGCTAATCTAGAGCTAAAGCAAGAGGAGATGCATCTCAAGAATAAGGCGCTAAAGGCTAGAGTTGAGGAGTTAGAAAAGAGAGATTAGAGATAGAGACGTATAGGCACACGTAATAGTTAGTCCATTAGTTAGTTCGATTAGTTACTTTGCTAGTTGATTACTTAATTCCTTCATTCATTGTGTAATAAATATGCCTCATTTATAATAAAGAGTCAAGTTTTAGAGTCATCATCTCTCTTTAGATATATGTTTTGTTTTTGTCTCCACTTTGTTGTGCATAAAAGGAAACAGAAAACAAGTGTGGGGGAGACAACCAATAAAGAACACAGAAGATCATCAACAGAAGCCAGGTACGTAATCCAAAGCACTCTCATTTATTGACAACTAAGCTTAATGGAATATTCTTAAATGAAACATGATTACACCTCAAGGATGAGTGGCTTAGTCATAACTTAAGACAAGAATCACATAAATTCATCAATCTGTACACTTGCAGCTGTTGGGAACTCTTTATAGGGACCCCAATGCTTCTTAAGTTGTTGACAAGTATGAGATAGTAAGACATGAGAACCTGAATTTCTCTGCTTCTTCAGCGCGCGCGGCAGCGGGAAACGCCGCAGAAGGCGGAGGCGCAACGACAGCGGACCCGCCCCCCCGCCCCGCGAGGAAACCTCCATCGAGGGCGCGTGTTTTGGCGACCAAAGGGGATCACGGTGAGTGGATCTCGCCGCCCGACCACACGTCGCCCGGGCTTCCCCAATCCACGGAGGCTTCGAGGGCAACCCACACTTCCGAGCGAGACACGCCTGCGGATGGCTACGCGGGCGACGCCGCCTGCTGCGTGCCGGCGGCACCGCGGATGGCCACCACGACGCACGACCACGCGGGGGGCGGTCACGGTCATCGATCTTGCATCGCCCGGAACCCCCAGAACCCCGAATCACCGGGGATCACAGTAACGGCGTCGGTAACATTGGACCGGCGGCGGACGACACCAGCAGCTCGCGCGCGCGCGAGGGAGCCGCCCACCGGCAGGCCTCGCAAGGCTCTCCATCGAGCCACGATCCGAGGGAGCGCAACACATCACGGAGGGCCTGGGGCGCTGGCACTCGAGGGTCCCCTAATCTTGGAGCCGTGCCGCGCCTGCGCCGTCTGCGACTTGGAGGACCCGGAGCCGGTTACGCCTTGTGCTGCCGCCTTCCCCCTATTACACCACCCAGCCCTCCGCGCGAGACTCCTACGGCCTTCGTCGGTGAGGAAAGGCACCGGGACACAAGAAGACACCACGGTTCGCCGGCCGGGGGGCGCCGACGGAGCGCCCAAAGATGCCCTCAAGCGAGCCCAAAGCATTCGAGTCGCAAGGGCCGCGGACCGCCACGCCGCCCCGCTCACCGCTCACGGGGTGGGAGCCGAGATGATGCGGTCCCCAGCGCCACACCTCTGAAGCCGCCGGTGGCGACCACGGCCTACCTCGGGAGCCCGGCAAGTGTGGCATCCGGGAGGTGTGGCGACGGGCCCGGCCGGGTCCACGCCTCCCCCAATCCGGGGCCATGCAGGCCGGGGTGGAGGGGGGAGCGCGCAACCTGAGCCGTTGGACGGTGCCCAGGAGGGATCCTTCGGTGCCAAGCTCAAGCGTTTCACCTCCAACATCCTCAAGAAGGCGGCCTCTCCTCTGCTGAAATCCAGAGTACACGATTCATCGTCAGCCAAGCTTCCGCTGCGGAGCAAGCGCATCGCGGCGAACCCCTTGACCAGGGTGCTTGTCACAAAGCGCGGGGAGATCCTTATGATGTAGCGCCTGGGCCTCACCAGTGGACACCCCACACCTTCGGCGGCTTCGAGCGAGCATTACGACGCCATCTTCATAGACACCCTAAGCCACTCGCACATAGAGGCAATGAGGGAGCTCTTTCCCAGCGACGACGGTCCTAGGCGCTCCAGTCGGAGGTGCGGGGGGCGCGCCTGAGCGGCAGCGTCCAAGTGTTGTACTTTATATGGATAATACGACCATATTGTGCTGGAACGCGCGTGGGCTAAACTCTCGAGCCCACCGCGACTCCGTCCGTACGCTGGTACAGGACGTGAGACCCCATGTGGTATGTATCGTTGAAACCAAACTAGAGACAGTACCACTTATGCTCGTAATGTCTTTGCTGGGAATGCACTTTGATGACTACGTGTTCCTGCCTGCCACTAGTACCCACGGTGGTATCCTTGTAGCGGCAAGAACGCCGGATACGCATTTGACAGATGTGCATGTTGGCTGCTTCTCTCTCACGGTTCGAGTATGCGCGGCCCACAGTGAGCCTTGGTGGCTAACGACTGTCTACGGCCCCCAGGAAGACAACGAAAAGGAGCTGTTCCTAGAAGAACTAACAGCAGTCCGAGACGCCTGCCCAGGTCCCTGGGCCCTGATCGGGGACTTCAACCTCATCCTGGACGAGGCTGACAAGAACAACGCCAATATCAACAGGAGAAACATGGCCCGGTTCCGGAGAGCAGTGGAGGAACTCGAGCTCCTCGACATTCACTTGCATGGACAGCAGTACACATGGAGCAACGAGCGTCGGTCGCCCACCTTGGTGCGGCTGGATCGTGCCCTCGTTTCCCTCCCATGGGAGGAGTTGTTCCCGGACTGCCACCTACAGGCGCTCTCATTGGAAGTGTCGGACCACTGTCCACTGCTCTTACAAACCAACATGTCAATCCACTCCAAACCACGCTTTCACTTCGAGGCTTACTGGCTGAAGACACCGGGGTTTGAAGAGGCAGTCGTGCGAGGGTGGACCTGCGACCCGAGCATTGTGGACCCGTTGTGCCGGCTCAATGCCTTGCTGCACAACTTAAAACGAGAACTCCAACGGTGGGCATCCAACAGGATTGGCAACGTCAAAGAGCAACTACTGATGGCACGAGAAATTATCCGCAAGCTAGACTTGGCATCAGAAACTCGAGCACTCTCGGACGAGGAGTTCGACCTGCGAAAGACCCTAAAGGTCAAATGCCTTGGGCTATCCTCCCTGGAGCGCACCATGGCGCGACAGAGATCGAGGATCCGGTTCCTTAGCGAGGGCGATGCGAAACACCAAATATTTCCACCTTTTAGCCAGGGGGCGGAAACGCAGGAACTACATCGGACGCATCAGGGATAGCAGCGGTAACCTCTGCACGTCACGCGATGACATGGAGCAGGCGATTTTCAACCACTTTCATACGGTCTTGGCAAAGCCGGGCCTCGGAAATTTCACGATGAATTTTAGCTGACTGGGGATCCAGCCACGCGACCTGGCATCCCTCGAGTTACCCTTCGAGGAGGACGAGGTGCTGGCAGCCATCCGTGACACACCTTCCGACAGGGCACCCGGCCCGGACGGTTTTACGGGGGCCTTCTACAAAGCGGCGTGGCCCACGATCAGGAACGACGTCATGCAGGCCATCAACGCTTTATTCTTTGGGGATGGGAGGATGTTCCGCAACCTCAACAACGCCTTCATCGTGCTGCTGCCCAAGAAACCAAATGCGATTACACCAAACGACTATCGGCCGATAACCATGATCCACAGTTTTGGAAAGCTCGCGTCCAAACTGTTGGCGTCTAGGCTGGCTCCGCAGCTTCCGGGTCTCATTTCGGCAAACCAGAATGCCTTCATCAAGAAGTGTACCATCCACGACAATTTTAAGTACGTGCAGCGGGCAGCCGTATCGTTCCGCAAGAAGAAGATTCCCAAAGCCCTACTCAAACTTGACATCTCCAAGGCGTTCAACACGGTAGCCTGGCCTTTCCTCCTGAACGTGCTGCAAGCCTTTGGTTTTGGAGTGCGTTGGCGCCAGTGGATAGCCAACCTCCTTGCCACGGCTACATCGCGTATTTTGTTAAATGGCTATCCTGGGAGGAAGATACAGCACGCTCGAGGCATCCGGCAAGGGGACTCTCTTTCACTGATGCTATTCATCATTGTCATGGAGGTCCTCGCTCGTCTGTTTGCCACAGCTGCATATCAACGAATCCTCCAGGCCACAGGGGGACCCGGCAGTCCGATATCACTGCAGCCTATACGCGGACGACGTGATTCTTTTCATGAACCCGGACGTAAGGGAGGCGTGAGCAGTCAGGCAGCTGCTCAGGATATTCGGGGACGCGTCGGGCCTGCAAACAAACCTCTCCAAATGCTCGATCACGCCAGTCTACGGGGCAGAAGAAAACATGCCAGCACTGAAGGAGATCCTAGGTTGTCAAAGCTCCGAGTTCCCGATCATCTATCTCGGCTTACCACTAAGCACAAGGAAGGTACCCAAGACCCGCGTTCAGGTGACCATTGACTCGGTCGCTAGGAGGCTGCCGCCGTGTCATGGGCCACTGATGGCGAAAAGTGGACGCCTAATTTGGATCAAATCTGTTCTAGCGGTGATCCCGATCTACGCCGCCATTGCAGATGGAATCCCGGCATGGGCCAGAGATGAGATCGATGCCATATGCCGCAGATTTCTCTGGGCCGGAAACGACAGAGCAGTTCGGGGTAAATGCATGGTGGCTTGGCCTACGGTGTGCCGGCCAACAGAGACTGGAGGCCTTGGCATCCCGGACCTACACCTTTCTGGCATTGCCCTACAGTGCAGATGGCTATGGTTGCGTCACACAGACGAGTCGAGAGCATGGGCCGAGCTTCCAATCACTCACACCAGGGAGGTCCATGACTTCTTCAGCATGTCCACATACACAGTAATCGGAAATGGCCGGGCCACCCCTTTCTGGACGGGTCGTTGGCTAGACGGACGAGCTATCACAGACATTGCGCCGTCCCTGGTCAATTTCGTCAGCAGACGGGACATCACCTCCACAAAGGTAGCGGAAGGGCTACAAGACCGAGCCTGGGTCTGGCAAATCTCGGGAGGCCTATCAGTGGACGCTATACACGAGTACCTTGCCGTTTGGGACTTAGTCTCCCAGACCCAGCTCACTGACAGGGAAGACCGCCTTGTGTGGAGATGGACCCCAGACGGAACATACACCTCCAGATCAGCCTATCGAGCTTTGCACATGACCTCAATCCCCATCCCCGGCTGCCCGCGAATCTGGACGACCTGGGCACCCCTAAAGGTCAAGCTATTCTTATGGCTTGCGATCAGGAAAAGGCACTGGACTGCGGACAGAAGACGCCGACACGGCCTTGACGGGCGTGACACCTGCTACCTGTGCGACCAGGAGCCCGAGTCGATTGACCACATCCTTTCCTCGTGCTCGTACTCGCGTCAAATTTGGTGGTCCATACTCGCAGTACTCGGAGCAGACACGTCCCAGGTCGGCGGAGGGTCTACACTGGAGTGGTGGGAGAGGTGGCGTCGGCGATGGCACGGGGACAGAAGGCAGGGCGCTGACTCACTTTTCGCGCTCACCACCTGGGAGATATGGAAGGAGCGAAACGCCAGATGCTTCCGGAACACATCAACCCCGACGCGCGAACTACTACAAACCATCAAGCGAACGGCGGATGATTGGATTCAGGCGGGAGCGCGCAAGCTTAGTTGTTTACTTCGGGAGTAGTCACCATGAGGTGTCAGGTGGGGTTCAGGCGGGGATGGAGGGGGCACAATCTTTATTATTCTTGCTCACACCCTGAACCTTAAACTATGTAATATATATAATCTTCTCTCTTAATATAATGAAGCGCAAATCTTTTGTGTTTTCGAGAAAAAAAAAAGTAGTAGGTCAGGTGCAGCCGTGCATCAGCGGCGGTGGGGCAGCCGGCTGCTGGTCGTGGCTCGAGGTGGAATGGGTGCCAGTTGTTTCGCAGACATTGTCAAGCGAGAGTAAATAAACCGTCAAGATTTTTCTATTGACATGGCCTAATGAGGTGCGAGTGTCTATGGTACAGGTTTCACGTCTACTAAAAGATTAGTTAGGAAGACAAGACCGAAAAATAAATAGAAGTTTTGGCAATGTTCTTATCGATAAATTGTGGGGCTTTCGAGCGAGGGAGCCGCATCCACACCTCCCTAAATTCTCGCAGCCATTTGATCTCGCATCCGATGGACCAGTTTGTTAATACCGAACTTTGCTAGTAGCGGCTTCCTATGATTTGCCTTGGCTCCTCTAGCTTCTCATCGGCTCTAGTTTCTCCTACAAATCCGGGGCCCCTAACTTCTGCTTCTCCTTCCCCTTCTCTCCCCCACCCCTCTCTCTCCTGACACAGGTGGTAGCAGCGGCGCCGTCGGCACGCTACGCAGTGCCATTTGTACGCCACTGGCCATCCATGACCACGGAGCGGTGCCGCTAGGCGCTGCCGGTGGCTGCTGCCACGGCTTCCCCTATTGTTGCCTCCTTTCGACGGCCTGTGTGCGGTAGATGAAACCCTAGCTGTGGCTGGACTGGCGGCGCTAGCAGGGCAGCGGCTCCCACCCCAACGGCGCTGGATGGAGTGGCCATGCTAGGAGGGCCATGGTGGCTGGCTCCCCGGTGCGGCCAGTCGCCGCCCCGTGGCCATGGCTTCCTCTTTCCCCTGGTACTACTATACTGTATAACCTGCACATCGTACACAACAAGATATTTTGTACCATTAAAATCAACCACGGTTACCCAACCTACGCGTGCGATGGCGCGCAAATTACACACTAGTATGATGAGAAGAGAAGTTCTTAGCCTGTCAAAATATATACAGGAGTATGTATATATAGCAGGTTAACGGTTCAAGTTGGGCACTCACGAACGAACGGACATCCAATGCAAGCGCCATGATTAATGGTACGACTATACACACACACTGTATCTAGATCGATTAGTTCTGGTAGGGGCTGTCTCGATCAGAGGGATCGGAGTCGATCACAAATCTTATCTCAGGTCAGGTAGGTACTAGTCTCAATAAGCACGTGGCAGCTAGCGCAGAGACGCGAAATCTCTTTGGCATAGGGAAGGTCCTGCGCCTGCGCGGCACCCTGCCGGACTTCTGCTGTGCCTCTCCCTCTCCCGGCCGCTGTCCCAGCTGCTCCTGCTGCAAAGACATTACAGGCTACTACTTACTGTGTCTTCATTCGTATCAAGTCAAAAGAATGTGACTCCGAGTGCATGCATGCTTACCCCAGCGAGGACCATGGCGTCGTCCGTGGGCGCTGGCAGGCCACGAAGCAGGGGTAGGGCCCGCGCTGGCAGCTGTTCGCGTTCCACTGGCTGCGGCAGGCGCTGAACGAAAAAACACGAAACATAAGTATCAAATTATACACTCCAGGAATTTGATTTGAATGTTTGCAGGTGGCTCCGATCGAGTGCAAGCTTACCCCGCGACGACGGTGTCGTCCGTGGGCACTGGCTGCCCAAGGAGCAGGGGCAGGGCTCGTGCTGGCTGCGGCTGTTCACGTTCCATCGCTTGGAGCTGGCGCTGCAAAACCACGAAACATATCAAATTATACATCAGTAGTCACAGGCACAGCCAAAATCCTAATTCCTACAGCACAATATAACCGCGCAAATAAAGCTTAGCAACAGATGAGATCAGACTGCACTTACCATGGCAGAATCCATGGCCGGGGTCGATGGAAACAGTTCAGAACCTGTTATCTGGAGCCATGCTGACTGGAGGCGTTGCGAATGTTGGGACGCCCGCCGGAGCTGCACAGCCGTCAATGAAATTCCAAGCTCCTGATTCAGCAGCAATGCCGGAAGGATTATTATTTGTTTGTGTATTTACTTTTTTTTAGGAAAAGTACTTACAAATTCTCACCTCACAAGCAGTATGATAAAGCCAGTCAGGACCACCAAGGGTATAAACACATATCCCCCTTATACCCAGCTGCTGAGCTGTGTCATAGACGACATGAAGATTATCGAATAGTTCACCGGAAGGTCCGAAGCCAAACAACTGGTTGTCCTCCACCCTTAGGAACGTCGCCTCTGCTCCAAAAGCTGCAGCAGATTATTAGACGGGTCACACAGTCAGTCATCTAAAGCCTCAAAGGATGCTCTTAATTACCAGTAAATGCGAATGCCATGCTGTCTCTCGTCCGTTCAGTTACGAAAAACGATACGAAGGAAATCTGAAAAAGGAGCAAAAGCGTTGAACCATTAGAGGGCAACCCAATCATCATATCATCATACAACAGAATATATATACACACACACACACACACACACACACACACACACACTAGCAGCTGGATTATTACCTCCCCTCTATATAATCCTCCCAGGCGTTGAAGAAGATCTGGTACAGAACAGAACGGGAACGGAGTTTCCAATTGTCCTAGAAGCTGATACCATATATAACAGGAGATCAATTAGTATTAAGAACAGACAGTAATTATTAACTCTACATATACAGGAGATCAATACTACTCCCTCCGGTCCTCTTTATAAGGCGAACACGCAAAACAAAATTCAAACTTCACAATCTTTGATCAATAATTTGGTGGATAACTTTTAGATAATATAATACAAACTTAATATGGTCAAATTCATAATCAAATGTATTATCCAATGGTTATAATTTTATAATCATAAAAGTTATAATATACAATAAATGAATGGTCAACTTGTGATTTAGGTGACCGTGCCATGTTTAACTGCGTCTTATAAATGGGACCGGAGGGAGTAATTAACAAGGAATTGATCATAACAATAGTAAGAAGAGCTAATTAACCTGTGGTCTGTTGTCTGTCATGGCGACCGCCGACATCGTTGTTACCATCAAGGTACACAGGGACACCTTTCCGAGAAGCTCTTCCTGAACCCTATGTAACTTCTTCGCGGTCCCAGTCGCCGTGACGAATTGCAGCACCGTGTTCTTCTTTTGGCACTTGGTGACCAGCTCCAGGGCCTCCTCAAGGGAATCGACGACGTCGTCTAGTGCTCCCGCGATGCAGGGGTGCTGCAGCATCACCACATGGCCCTGGCTCATGCTGAGCATCTGCATCAGCCCGCACACCCGGCCCACGGTGCCCTCCACACGCTTACAATCCCTCTCGTTCCGCTTTGCGGTATCTACCGCATGCTTGATAGCCAGCCCGAGGTTCACGATCGTCTTCACGGGGCCGAGCACGTCAGCCATCTAGACATATAATTGGAGTGTGTTGGAATGAAGGAAGAGTTAAGTTGGATAGATAGATACACTCCAATTTGATTGATCATCACACATATATACTCTTTCAATGAATCAAGGAAGAGCTAAGTTTTTTTTTAGATAGAAGGAAGAGCTATGTTGGAGCGTGTTGGAATGAATAAGTGGTGGAACGAAGCAAAGTTAGTTAGATCACACAATATAATCTAATCATGCTGACCTAGTTGTAATGAAGTAGGCAAAAGCGGTAAGTGGTACCATATATATATAGCAAGGGAAAAATGATTGTTTTCTGTTTCTGGCAATATAGCAATGGATAGTCGTGCAAGGGGAATCTTCTATATAGAGATAAAGTCATTGAAATTGAACAAGATGATAATTTCGAACCAAAACTTATTATTATATAGAAGTTGTTCTATCCACCTATGAAAATCATTGAATTTGGTTGTTTGTTACCTAAACTTGCTTCATGCAGTGTTATATATAGTGTTTAACCTACATTATATCAGTTTACATACACACTGTTTATATTAGATTTAGCATCCACTACTCTTGAGCAGTGTCGAGTACCAAATCATTAGATCAAAATACCACTCCTGTTTCATGTAAACTAATATAATGCCAAAGTTCGTGTGACCACTAGAACAAATATAATTTACAGATCTGATACATAATATCTTTCAGAACAATAACATGATACAACTAAAATTACATTTTTTTATGAAAAACAAGCCTTATCCATGGTATATTACGTGCTGGTATACAGAATGTGTGCCTATGTATTATTCTACGCTCTTCCTCTACCAATTTTCATGTCCCACTAATTCAATCTAACAGCTTTTTTTAATTTTATTCAAGTTATTAATTCTTTCAGACAAAATTTTTGCTGCACTCCTCTTCGAAATATAACATTTTTCTAGAAAGGCATGCACACGATCGATCTGCAGTAGGATGGAAAGGCAGTGTACCTGGTGGGGCATGTCGGCGGTATATATGTCCGTTCCCGATCCCTGGCGGCCAGCTTTGTAAATTACTCCTTTCACCAGCTATAGTAATCCCTTTTTGCAGCATATGCAAAATTTTAGCTAAAAGAAATGCTCAAAAGGAACGGAATAATTTCTTAAGAAAAGGAACTGAACAATTCCAAAAGTGCAGACAAACAGTAAAGAGACATAATTCCTTTTCTTATCTTTGATTGAACATCGTACTGAATATAGAAGCTGAACTGAATAATTGCAAGCATGGGAGAGGAGGCCCAAAAAAATGAGGGCACTCAATTTTGTTTCGTAGAAGACCAACAATTTTTTTATTTTGTAAATTGCATTCAAACAGGTTTTTAATAGATTTAAAAAAATCAGGAAAAGTGAGCTGCACTAGCTCCTCTACGTTCGTAGGATGGGTCGGCGTACACGGTACTTGTAGCAGCTCGATCGGATCCACAAAAACATCGAATAAGATCATCTACCTAAATGTACTTAACTGCTTACTTAGCTATAGCACACCCCTCTGTTCCAGTGTGGAACAAGGCTGCAAAAAGTAATTGCTTGCTTATTAGCACAAATAAATCGAATCGATTAATTACGTAGTATATATGGATCAATATATAAATTGAACCATTCGAATTTTTTACTATCATATATCAGTTTGTTGATAACTTGATAGTCAATTGGTGTTTCAGACCGCTGCACGAAAATGCATACAACTATATATGTGGTCCTTTCCAAAGGTATTGGGTCTGATGATTAAACATTTAATTAGTATTTTCAAACGTTACGATCAAATAAACATGCTTGGAATATGGCATATTAAAAAAAGCGTGACATGCTACAAGTGTGCTCGTTTCCCTCAATGCTTAGTGAAGGAACCATTTTATTTATCAAAAATGAAATCAAAACTGAAGAATAAGGCATGATATTAATTTGAATTTAAATATCATGCAGTTTGGATTTTGAAAGAAATGCATAATTTTTTGAATTATATATAGGATATCTTAAACGGGTGAAGTTCAAATCTTTCAAGAAGTGAAGCTGCGCTACATATGCACGCAGAGTTGGGAATGTACTTCCTTGGCCTTTGGCAAATAAAGCCTATATGTTTATCGATAGTACAAGTTCAGAATCCAAAAATTGTAAATTGCTCATTTCACCAGCTATAGTAATCCCTTTTTTAGCATATGCAGAATTTTAAGTAAAAGAACTGCTCAACAGGAACCGAACAATTCCTAAAAAAGAAAGGAACTGATGAACAATTCCAAGCGTGCAGACAAACGTTTCAGAGATATAATTCGTTTCCTTATCTTTGATTGAACATCATACTGGATACAGAAGCAGAACTGATTAATTGCAAGCATGGGAGAGGAGGCAAAAAAAATGAGGGCACTGAATTTTGTTTCGTAGAAGACCAACAATTTTTTTTATTTTTAGATTGCATGCAAACAGGTTTTTAATATTTTTAGAAAAAAAACAGGAAAAGTGAGCTGCACTAGCTCCTCTACGTTCGTAGGTTGGATCGGCGTACCTGGTGGGGGTGGGGCTCGTGATCGACCAGTTCAGTTTCAAGTTCAGTGCCGGTGCCGCCGGTGCATGATGGAGGACCGGAGGCCGATGGAGCGACGAGAAAGCTATGCTGATCAACCGAGGAGGCAGCGACAGATCGAGCAGGTGGAGGCCGGCCAGCTGGGAGACGGAGAGAGGCTAGCTAGCTGCAAAAAGTAAGCAGCAGTTAGGAACTACCAGCAGGCTGAAAATTAGTAGTGACCGAAACAGATTGTCAAGGGATCGACGAAAATTCATTAAAGGCTGCAAATGAAAAGCTAGAACGTTCTTACCAGTGAGTGAGCGAGATCGACCGACCTCCAACCAGCTGGCTCAGAGCGGCGCGTCGTCGATCGGCGTGCGTCAGTGTAGTCGATGGTGGACGACGCGATGCCGTCCAGCCGTCGTGTCCTGTCGAAAAAAGTCGCCGCTAGAACAGAGCAAGCAAGCAAGACAGAGTTAATTAGTTAGATGAGATCGCGAGAGAGAAAATCGAATCAGGATGATGTTGGGCGGAACTAAGAGGCAAGAAAGCGGCCAAGAGGTGAGGATCGCATGCAAACGCACCAAATTAAATGGGAAGTACCTGTCTGGCTGGGGGCTCAAGCTAGCGCGGATCCGGAAGTGTGAGGTGCGGAGGTGGAGGCCCGCCGGCCGGCCGCCGTGGAGGCAGCGATCGAGCAGGTGGAGGCCGGCTGGAAGACGACGGAGAGAGGCTAGCTGCAGAAAGTAAGCAGCCCGCAGTTAGGAACAAGCAGCATGCAGGCTGCAAATTAGTAGTAGTACTGACCCAAACAGATCGATGGAGGGATGGCGCGGCGTTGCTCACCGGAGTGTCAGAGGCGTGAGAAAGGAATGGCGCGGCGGCGGCGGGCAGGAGTGAGAGAGGGTGCTCGGGAGAGAGAGAGAGAGAGAGCAAACGACGCGGCGGTCGGGGATATTTATAAAGTTTGGAGGTGGCCAGCCCGGCACCACAAGCTTTGCTCCAAAGCAAAATAGTGCTCACGCGTCGTAGGCGAAAGATTTGTATATAGTAGCACCAAATTGAGTCTTTTTTTTTCCAAAAATGTGGATCTGAACAAATTGTCTCGTTATTCTTTTTTTTCTCGAATACGCAAAAGGCTTGCGTATCTTTGTATTTAAGGAAGAGGGTTTTTACATGATGCTCGAAGGCATCCAACGTGGCGGGGGTTTTACAAGGTCATTTACGCACATCCCCCGGCCACTAAGTTACATTAGCGGATTACTCGCGAATGAGACAACCTAGGTTACTGTAACACCCCGAATTTTTAAAACTTTTTTTTTTTGAAAATCACCAAAAAAATTTGAGTTTTTTAAAACTTTTCAAAAACTCTTTGCTTTGATGTGTTCAGCAGTATAGGACTAGTGTGGCATAGCATATAACTCACCCTATGTTATTTTGAATTCAAATCCATTCAAATTCATAAGCACATGCATTCAAATGTGGGAAATAGAAATGGAAAAGGAATAGGAAAAAGGAAAAGGAGCTCAAGCTCCATCTCCCCCACTCGGCCCAGCAGCAGCCCACCGCCCTCCTTCCTCTTCTCCCCTTCCCCCTCTCCTTCCTTCCGCGTGGGCCGGCCCAGGCAACGGCCGCCAGGCCCGCACCGCGCGCAGCGCGCTGCGCTCAGCTCTCTCCTTCCCCGCCGATGATAGGCGGGCCCCGCCTGTCATCGCCGTCGCCTACCTCGCGCCAGCAGAGGAACGACGCGAATACCGCGTCGACGAACGCCGCCTCGGGCTCGCCGTTGCCGCCCTACCCCGCCGCGTGAGTGGATAAGGATGACGACACCCCGAGCGCGCCGTGCCTCCCTCCCTCTTCCTCTCTTTCCCTCTTCTCTCTCCCCTGCGCCTCCTCGCTGACACACTGCCACCGCCGCTACCCGACGAGGCTGGGATGAGCACATCCATGGCTAGCGCTCGCGCGTCGCCGCACTGTGCCGAACCGCCTTCGCGAATTTGAACTCGCGCGCGCGCTCGGAGTAGCTCCGACGGCGGAGAAATATCTCCCCGCCGAACCGCCATTGCCGGCCTATAAATAGGCCCGGCCGGCGCTCCTCCATCCTCGCCCTCACCACTCCGAGCTCTGCGAGGGGCAGGAACTCACTCTCCCTCCCTCCATTCCTCTTCTTCTCCTCCCTCTCGATCTAGAGCTCGCTTGCCCCGACTCGGGAGCAAGCGGCGCCATTGGAGCCGCCGCTGAAATTGAAGCTTTCTGCTGCGCCCCCGGCCAATTGGGTTCGAGGTGAGCTCCCAGAGCCTCCCCTCCACCTTTTCCTCCCTTCAATTCCACCTTTCCCTCTCTGTGTTGCGCCACCGCGGTGTGCCGCCATCCGCCGATCGCCATTGCCGCCGGGCACCGGCCGCCGTGGCTCGGCTGGGCAGCTTAGCACCTCCCACTTCCCTCCCTAGTCACCCTGCACGCACGCACGCACAATGCGGGCCGATTAGGCCACGCACACGTACGCCAAACTGCGTGGCGCCGCCGCAGCACCTCCGGCGGGCCGCCACCGCAATGCGGGGGCGCCCTCCGTCGCCGACGAGCTCACCCAGAGCTGCGACACGGCTTCCCGCACACCGTACACCACTCCTCTTCCCTTTCCGAGGCGTCACGCCGCCGGCGACGAGCTCTCCGGCGAGCCGGCCGCCTTCCCTCTCTGTTCCGGCCACCCTTCCCCTCTCCCTCGCTCACTGTCACGCGGGGGCCGCCAACGCCAACGGCGGCGCCCGTGCGCCGCGCCCGCTCAGCCGTTCCTCTCCCTCCCCTCTTCTACCACTGCCGTGGGACCCAAGGCCAACGGCGTCAGCATGCCCATCGTGCCGTCCAACGCCGTCACCGCCGTTCCCTTCTCTCCCTCTCGGCATGTGGGCCGCGGAGCCGACGCCGTCCAACGCCGTCACACCGCCCGGCCCCACCTGTCATACACACACAACACACACACCCTTCCTGGGTACACTAAGGGAAAATGCTAGGTGCACCCGGCTGTTGTACACAGAGTGTTGTTTCTCTATTTTCTAGTGCTAGAAAAATTCTAGGAAAATTTGTAAATAAACTACTTGACATGTAGAATTTAACCATGTGGTTTGCACACAAATCCATGCATTATAAATTACAACCAAAATTCCATTTAGCAATTAGGGTTTTGAAATAAATTGGAATAAACTTCGGAAATGTATAACTTTTGCATTTTTACTCCGATTTAGGTCAAACCACTTTCTAAATTCTTCTAAAACCATGCTCTACGCATTGCATCCAGTGCCACTACCTAGCTCTATACTTGCATGTATGTGGTTCTTTTATCCTTTAGCGGTAGTCTTACCCGATAGAAAATCCCCCGCCAGAGGAGGACGAGCATCAGGACACCGAGGACCCGGACTACGTCGCGGACATCGACGGTATTGACCACGCAGGCAAGTCCTAATTTCCACCCTTCTACCATCCCTCTACCCTATAACAACCTTACCATGATAATGATTAAAGCAAGAACATGAGAATAAATATGATATGACAATATGATAATGTGATAAAGTGATAATGAGATAATATGATAAAGTGATTACATATGCTATGACTTGAAACGGGTAGGGGTAATCTAGGTGTAGATTACTTGACGGATATTACTGCGAAGGATATCCTGTCGGAGATACCTGTTTTAGTCACCCCTAAGGACCGGTTCATAGTCTCTTAATCATCCCTGTGTGATATTTTGTACAGCCACACGTCTATATGGGTAGGCTTGATCTCACACCCCGTTAGGTTGAAGTATATTTCCACTTAGGGGGCCGGTGTAGGCAAACGGTAGAGCAGGAGACGGCGTAGGATGCTAAATGATCTTCCATGAAAAATGCTGTTGGGCGTGGGCGCTAAGTGATCTTCCACGTAAAATTGTTGGGTGCACATTTGCTAGCTATATACATATATCTATATATTCTAAGTGTGGATGCTAAGTGATCTTCCACAAGGTGTGTGAGGGCATGGGTTGCGAGTGAGCTTCCATGTCCGGGTTAGGCATAGGAAGAAGAGTGGTCTTCCTCGCTTAACTTTCTCCCAACCCCTGAGCGCCGTAGTGGAAATGTACGGACCCCTAAGGAATGCATACTATCGGGTACGAGATCTCGGTAGTTCCTTTCTAACCATTGGCCGTGGAAGGAATCGCAACTACCGTGTGGGAAAAGTGTACACCCTCTGCAGAGTTACCTGAATCTATTCGAATAGCCACGTCCTTGGAATGGGCAAATGCCGGGATGGGACGCTATGATTAGAATATTATATGATTAATGAGATAACGCATAACCTTGTGATTATGAAATGGACTAACCTGGGACTAGTGAGGAGGATAATACCCTACTAGGCCCAACCCTAATTTTTATCATCACTCTTTTCCACCAAGAAGTTGGGACTTGCTAAGTACGTAAGTACTCACCCCTCTTTGCTATGCAGACTATGACCTCGGAGATGATCGCGACTATGAAGAGGAGGTGGACCCTGATGTCTAGGAGCTGCGTAAGGACCCCGACGTGCTGGATCGGATCGTAGGAGTTAGGCTTCGACTACGCTCAAGATGCTTGTGGAGTAGTTGCTACGCTTCGCTAGAATAATTAGTCTCGCCTTAGAATTTACCCTGTAATAAAGCCGAACACCTTGCGGCCTTAGTTATCCCATATGTAACCCAAGGGCTATGCCCTAACGATGTAGAACCCTTTTATTCAATATCAATAAAGCTCGGAACTTTTCTCTTAAATCTGTGTGCCATTTCTGTGTATAATAGACGTATTTGTGCGTGATCCTGGCGCAAATACAGGTATATCTGGACTCTCAAAAATGAGGGGCCGACAGAGTGGTATCAGAGCCGAGCTTGACCGTAGGACGAAGCCTTAGGTTTGGAACGCGCATAGGAACCCCATGCTAAGCAAGATAATTACCTGACTTTTATACTACATTATATGCACCATTGTTGTCATACATTTGTGTTGCAAAATATGTTTCTAACTTTTTATGGGAACTTGTTGCAGCCATGGACGACGAGTGGGAGCGTTCGGACTGCTTGACGGTGGGAGGATTCCCGCAGCTACTTTGGGAGACGCTTCAACGCTTGGGCTACACCACTCCCCCGATGTACTACAGCAGAGAGTACGACGAGGAAGGCATACCCAAGTACGAGGCATATGTGAACATCTCCAGACACCCGCAATGCTCAGCTTTCCCCGAGAAGTGGATTGTCGCTTATGGAAGAGAAACCCATGATGCAGCTCAGAAGGTGGCACGCAAGGCACTTATGGAGTACTGTCAGCTGTTTGAAGAGGACATTGACAAGCCGCCACCGATGGCCGCCACCGACAAGCCGCCACGTATTTGTGAGATCCAGGTGAGATTGTGGAGGCCATTTGCTACTGTGGTATCCCGACGATGTCTGGCCGCGACCATGCCTGGCAGCGATGGAGCTAGGTCCGCGACCGACCTGCCCTCGATCCACCTGCCTGTCCAAAAACTCGTGGAGCGGCCGTTGCCTAAAATGGTGAACATAGAGGCGTCGAAGAAGTGCTGCACCTCCACGCTCATCTGTATCGGGAGGCCGGACCAAGCTCTCTGGTCATCAGTGTGTCTAAGCCAGAGCCATCTCGTTTGTAGCGCCATGTTGGTCAAGTGTAGGTCGGGGATGCCCAGTCCACCGAGGTCCTTGGGGCGGCAGACCGTTGGCCATGCGACTATGCATTTGCCACGTATTGGGCCCTCTTTCCATGCATCAACAACTCTCAATCAACAATTTAAAAGAACCGGAGTCTTAGTCGTGAATGGATGTGAATTGCACCAACCAATCAAAATGGGGGCAGCACCTGTTTTTGTGTTTTGTGCCCCGAAGCCGATGGAGTGGAGCCCGTGATGTGACCTGAGCAGAATAGACGTACGTGAGGAAAGCATAGAAAAAGACTCATCATAATTCGGTGGTCGGTCGGAATACAATGTTTCTCTCTCTGTCCCGAATTGAAATGAATTATTACTAGCGTAAGTACTTGTTTGCTCTCAATATCCTCACATCACCACAAATCTTCTTTCACAGAGTAGGTACTCCGTCCGTCCCAAAAAAGATGTTGTTCTCCCTTCCTGAAAAACGATTGCCGGCAATTTTTAAAAATAATAAATAACATCGATTAGTATCACAATTAGTATTGTTGAAAAGATCTTTAGATCTAGTTTTCTAACAACTTTAATTGGAAATATAAATATTATGCGTATTTTCTACAAATCAAGTCAAACTTGTAATACGAACATCTAAAATATCATCTTTTGGGACGGAGGGAGTATACGTATATGCAAACCCTTTTGCAGCCAAAACTAAAATTAATGCATGTGAAGCCCCGATGCCAGGGTCCGTGCACGTGTCCACCAACAGCCAGGGATGATTTTAGATTTTAGTTATTAACTAACTAGAAGGATTTCCAGCGCGTTGCTGCGGGTATTTACGAAGAAATTTGATTTGCATTGAGCATTAAGCTTTGAAAAGAGCAACATTGATTAAAAAGCTATGCAATATTAATAATTAAATTGTAATTTTGGAGAATATATATCCATGTCCATGCACATATAGATTATTCAAATGAAATTGGTATTCTAAGAACAAATTAAAATCAAAGGGACTCACATGTTTCATTGTATCAGTCATTTTGTCTTTGGTCTCTTTCTGGTTTCATGATGATTTTCCTTCAAAAAAAAATAATGTCAAAGCCCGTGTCAGGCGTTAGCAACATAGCATCAGTAATATTGTTCAGCTTTGTAGCTTCTATATCTCGGATTGATCCTATTGTTGTAAATAAAACAATTAATCAGCTACAAAATAAAATTAAAATTGACAATACCTGTGATCTTGTGAGCTCCGCGAATTTGCAATGGAGCCTGCTGCATACTTCTCGCTGCGCCCGCAGAACTGTCGACTGCACAGGGTTGCAAGCGTGCAGCCTGCCTTGTTGCCGCCGGCCGCTAACACGCTCGGTGTAGAATATGAGATGTGTCATTCTTGATCCTTCTGCCACTGGTTACACTACACGCGACACGGTGAATTCATAATCAGTAATGAACGACGACGCATCAACAATTGAGTCCCTAGCTACAGCTTGGCAAGGAAACTTGGTTGTTCAGGTACTCGATCACGATCGCGGCGTGGAGAGTGGCATGGATGGGGAGCGCGGCCGCCTCATCGATGTCGAGATGTTTTGAGTCACGAATGCTCGTGGCGGATTGTCCTAGTCTCAGCGTTACTGATGTCGATGCTGAAGAAGGCCACCGGGATCTGCTGCCAGTAGAAGCCGAAGTCCTCAGCCGCCAAGAACTGGGGCACAGCCTCACGTTGGCCTCCTTGATCTTGTTCCTAGCCATCACGTTGGCATCATGGTGCACCTTGTTGGCGGTGGCCCTCATCTCCTTCTCCATGCAGTCGATGGCTACCGTGTACTGCCCCATGGCTGCCTGCCCTCCTATCACCTGCAAGTGAAAGCAAGAAGACGCAATATATATACACGGCCATGGAATAATTAAAAGAGATGTGCTGGTGAGAACAGTTTGGGTAATTGAATACAGAGTATGTGCATGCTAGTGGGAACAGTTTCAAGTAATTGAATACAGAGTATGTGAGGAGGCAGGAAGTGTCAAGGACGCCGGTTGTTGTTGTAAACGGAAGGACAGATACAAAGATGATGTCATACCTAACCTTTCAACCAATTAGGAGGCAGAGAAATAGTTTAGTGGGGGTTAGGATTATAGGAGTTATAGATTGATGGCAGTGTATGATGAAAACACAACCGTGCCTTCATGTTTTTATATTTTTTCTTTTTGTACGGTGAGGTGACGTTTCCATGCCATCAACACGGGCCCAATCGTCAAATTAAAGGAGCTTTTAATTTTGGCCGGTGGGGCCAGAAAATGAAATTAATATAGAAGAGATATGCTTATGGATCTAACTGAAACTCCTCACGAGTTAATAGACTCAAAAAGTTACTTTCTAAATTGATGGATCTAATTCTAGCAGGGACAGCAAAATCGTTGGGGTCGTCGTATCTCTTTCTCTCGAGTCCCAACGAGAGCCGCCGCCGCCTGACCCCCCGTTCCTCTCGCCTCCGGCCTCCTGCCGGTGGAGAGGAGGAACAAGGGTCCATCGTTTTAGTCGATCTACTATTTCGTTGAGTCTGAGTCAAGTCCATCTAGGTCTAGGGTTTGCTCGCTGTCGATGTTCGGCGGCGGAGTTAGGTTTTGCTGGAGGAGTGTGCCTCCTTTGCGGCTTGTTTTTCCTGGTGACGCCGGCGATGCGGAAGCGGCGGCGGCGCAGCAGAATAATTTCTTCCAGCACCTTCCGTTCTCCGATGGCGATCTACTCCGGCGTCAACGGAGAAGCTGGGGAGACCTATCTAGGAGTCGAGGATCGGCGCATCGTTGTCTTCTTCAGGTGATGATGGTGTTGACCCTGTTAATCTTGAGGAAGATGTTCTTTGGTGAAAATCTGAGCTTTGCTCGGGTTGCCGGCGATGGAATCGAAGGATGCATCGTGGGTGCGGGAGTTGGCCGATGCGCCTGAGAGGCAGTGTCGGCTGATTCGCCTAGAAGTAAGTCCTCCTCTGCGGCCTCCACCTTATGGAGTTTGGCTCTGGTGCCCGACGACGATTGGGAAGCGGCGTCGATGGCGGTGACGAACGGATCTCTGAAGGCTTCGAGGAAGATGAACAAAAGTTCTTCTTTGTAATTTTCCTTTTTTCTTTGGAGTCCTGTTTGTAAAAGGGTCGGTGTAATGCTCTAAGATCAATACATGTTCCTTCTCAAAAAAAAATTGATGGACCTAATTAAAACTTACTCAAAAGTTAATGAACTTCTGGTGCATTTAACTCATCCTAGAATATAGATTTAAAAACTAGAATTGATTTCTCTAAAAAGGATTAAGCACCCAGTCCAATCTAATTAATTTAATTAATTGATTGTTCAATTATTATAGATCCAGGAGCGGAATCATCATGAAGTACACCTGCAGTTGAGCTTTTCTACCTTGGATAATTGGATTGAGTTGGAGCGATGCGTCATGGATACTCGTGGCCGTCCGCGGGCTCTACCTCCACCGCCAGCGCCGGGGAATGCCAGATCTTTGAGAAGGTGTTGCCTCGGCCGGCGGCGTCAACGCTGCGGCCACCGAAGGGAGATGGATACGTGATGCAGTTGGACTGGACCGAGCTTGTTTTGGTCTCGGAAGGGCCAGGCTAGTAAATAAGAAAATGATTAAATGATTAACTAACTGGGTGAAACGCTTTGAGATGTGTGCAATTTAAAAAAAGAGGACTAACCGGAGCATTCCAAGAGCGTCATCGTTGGGATTGGATGCGGTGGTATGGAAAAAAACAAAAAGTGATGACGACGTTGGTCTATGGGCGTCTCTGGGTCCCCATTATTCTTCTGGGAAAAAAGGGTAACAAAACGCTCCCGGCATCTCTATATCTAGTGCCAGGCTCTACGGCCATGTTTCATTTGCTACGTAGCTAGCTCTTTTCCCTTTCAGATTGTGGTATGTTAGGGGTTATGAACTTATGATAATGATAGGAGTACTACGCTTGTAATTTGATGATGCTCGCAGGCGTCGTTTGTGTGAACAGAACAACATTCCGCACGCGTCCCATCACCGAAATAAAGGAGATGCTGCTGCTGAACCCGTAATCCTTCGTTGCGAAGCACCCCCTTATGTACCGTATAGTACGTGGGCTTTATCTCCTGTACCATATGCATATGGAGTACAGCTTTGCAAACGTGTTTCCATTTTACGAAATTAAAGATGTTCCAAGCCGACTCAACAACAAGTTGCCACTATATGGAAGGTGTTTGCTTTTATTTGCCGTGTTTAATTTGTGCTGCATCACGTGTGTCAACATTATCGTTTCCCATGGTATGTATACACAATAAATACAGCAACACGCACACGCCTTGGATTGGGAGCACAAGTGACCATCGAGCTAGCATGCATTGTTAGATTTTGGTAAACTTGGATGCCCATTTCATGGTACAAGTAATTAACTTTCTGTTAACAAATATCCATCTATCTCTATCCTGATTCTAATCTCTAACAACCGAACAGATATGGATAGGAGAGAGCTACACAAGATTATATATACACGATCGACTAGAGTAGATATATCAAGGCATTTAAATCCCTTATGAAGAGAAGTATAGCCAAGGAAGGCACAACGTGTACACCGAAAATAGAGTTTATGATTATTGAAGTGTTGAAGGTTTGGCCAGTAAGCACGACCAAAAATACAAAGTGAATTACAGTTGGGCTTTTCTTTGAGAACGATTTTCTACTGGAGTAGTGTGATATCAAAGAACTTTGCTAGGAAGTAAATGTATGAGATACGTGGCAGCTAAAAAGGCTTCATCTCAAAATTTTAGAGACATTAGGGAATGAGCAAGAAGAGCAAGTCCTACTTTAACAATATGCTGGTGGTTTTACTAAAAGGGCCAAAAGTTGAGAGGCGGGATTGAGAGTTATTGGAGATGGATTGTTTCCGGTTTTACCGAAGTAATATTAGATTGGGACACTTTATTAGGTGCTCTCACGATACATGCACTAGTAGCGTGTGCTGATCAAAGGTACATGTCGATCCAGCAGCCTAAGAAATGGCTGTGTCTGTACCTCCAAATTCTTAGTGGCAATAACAGTAGTTCTGACTAGTTGATATGATCAGTGGCACCGCTATCTGCATATATACTAGTTTGTGTCTGAACCAGCTGTCCTGTTGTTGTTGTTGTTGTTGCTGATGCGTTGCTGCTGAATGATAAAAATATTGCTAATATAAAACGTTAAGAGAAACGCCTGTCACTGTCATTCACTACTACTATTAATTCCCTCTCAGTCCAACGTCAAGAGAAACTGCATGTGCTGGTGTCCACACCTACACGGCTGCACCTTTTGGGCATTTCAATTTCAACAATAAGGTAGTGCAAGGAAGGAAGAGAAATAGTTGTTCATCAACAAATTAAAAATTAAAATGCTATGGATGCATATGAAGCATGCAGTGGAGACTGCAGTGGGCTGTGGGACACTGGCTGGGGAGGGCAGCAACACAAAAGTAAAAGTGCCTATACAAAGTGTTAGAAACTACTTCCCATCAACACACCTACGTACAAAAGCAATCGTCAGTCGTCACCGCTTGAAACGGGCAATCTAGCCAAAGCCGGGAGGGAGAGGGATCCCAGCGCGCCACGGCTTTCCGTTCCCGGCAGTGGGCGGTGGGCAGCGGAGGGCGACAGCCAGGGCACACTGTGCGTGTGTGCAAAGCAACCCAACCCCCAGACGGACGCTTGCACTTGCACGGCGACTCAAGACTCGACACGGCAGCTGCTTGCTAGCTCAGTTTTGAGTTGCAGCCCTAATATGGTTTAATCTGCGCATGTGGTATGCATGGTAGGCATCCGATCCACCGTACCGGGGCAGAATAAGACATGATATTATGCAGACCTTATTCACCTCCGGATCCACATCTATATCTACTTTTATTATGCAGGCTTTAGGAGGCACCGTACGATATGCACGCCAAGTCTCCCTTGCCAGGGTTGTGAGGTTCAGACCGTGTGTAATGTGGGCTAGTAGCAGACTAAGACATTACATGAATGATATATAACCACTTGGGAAAGTTGTGGATTCAATTAGGACAAGTCTTAGACTTGCAAGACAAAGACTACCTAACTAACCCCTAAACAATACTGCACTGGTAAAGGGCTACATACAGGCATCTAAATCAGAGATTTTTTTTCGCAAGCTGAGCTGGCCATCATTGGGCAGCGTGCAAACAAGGCAGATTACTCACTCGTATAAGAAATGCAGAGGATTATGGGACAGCAAGCTCCTCTGACCCGCGGTTGCCATCAGGATTCAATTCAGGACTAATGAACGAATATAATTCAGAAAGAAACCAAATTAAAGGTGGCAAGGCTAGCTGGTCACTCCCCACTTTAGATAGAGATATATATATAGTACTGCACCACTCCAAGCCGGGTTATAATATCTCACCAACGCTAGCTTAGCTAGGATCACACGCCACCAACACTAAGGACACCCAGCGATAGACTATATACTGTGATGAGAGGGAAAAAATGCAGCCAACAAACCTCCTCCTTTTAACTACTAGCACTATGTGTTGTAGTTGTTGATGAGGTTCAATTCCTCTTCTGGGTCAGCAGCATCTCCTCCGTGGGTCATGCATGGGACGCGTCTTGATGCTGGTGCTTTACGCGAGCCATCACATCAAAAATGATCCCATATAATACTCAATCTGCTGCTTTGGTGATCAGCAAATGAATAGTAATAAATCAAATAAACAACATGAAAGAACTCGAAAGAATCCACGTCAGAAATATCACAAACTTGACCCAAGATCTCGCATGCATCGTCGGCGTCATCAATCAAATTTTTTTTTGACAATGGAAGACTAACTCCATTACTCAATATGTGAGACCAAATCTTTGGCCACCAGTGGCCTGGGTACAATGTGGAATACTGTCTCGGACAGAGACAGCTCCTGGACTAAGACCTGCACCAGCCACAGCAAGGAAAAGACGCTACTGAGTAACTGAACGAGGGTTAGGAACCACAACACTTGAAACACAATTACAATGAATTAAGTCCTTAAGTTCCCAGACAAGGCCTTCTGTCGACGCCTCGACTGGACAATGCCTGTATTGCTGCAGCTGCGCCAGTTGCAAGGACCACTTTCTGAACTCCTAAATCCACAGCTCTCTGGAGAGCTTGCAGGCATGCAACAAGTTCAGCATGAAA
Source organism: Chrysopogon serrulatus (assembly GCA_015844335.1). Classification (NCBI taxonomy): domain Eukaryota; kingdom Viridiplantae; phylum Streptophyta; class Magnoliopsida; order Poales; family Poaceae; genus Chrysopogon; species Chrysopogon serrulatus. The sequence continues at coordinate 122,344 of JADLZL010006151.1, read as the reverse complement.
GGGTTCAAGAACCTTCTCCAGTTTGCCATACCCTGACCCAGAACAACTCCTTCACTGTCCCTTACGATGAAGCCCCAACCTCCAGAGAGATCGTGATTCCTTAACGCACCGTCACAGATCAATTTAGAAAATCCACAGCTCTCTGGACAGTGAACAGGCTGTGCTCTGGTTTTTTCAAACACTGAACATTCTTCAGAGTTTGTTCTCCCCCCTTTTCCCATCAGGTGTACAACAGAATGACTACCATGCGCTGTGTTTCATCTCTGAAAAAGACCCAAAGTCGTCACCCAAACAAACAAAACAAAGACAAAAATTCAAGGAAAAGCAACATGAAAAAGACAACTCAAATGGGCCAAGATGATGGCTTTTCTGAAGATCATGAACTCTCTTTTTTCGCCATACAGTACTCGGACTCCTGATGGGCTACCGTTGGGCCATGTACGTACGGGTACGGCACAGCGCCCAGCAGGCACGAGGGGATGATGGGTTTCCGCATGGGAAGCAGCAGTCAACCTGCCGACACACACGCCACCCTCCTTGTCTCCAATCAGGTCCCGTAGGATTTACTCCATCTGTCTCTGAATACTTCTAGAGTTGTCTTAAGTCAAATTTTTTAAACTTTGACCAAATTTCTAGAAAAAATACTAAGATCTATGATACCAAATTAGTACTATAAAATTTATCATATAATGTATTTTCATAAGATACTCATTTTATGTCATAGATATTGATGTTTTTTTATATAAAGTTGATTAAAATTAAAAAAATTTGACTGATACGAATTCTAGGAGTTACAGTATTCAGGGACGAAGGTAGTATTAAGGTCTGGTTCTTCAAACTTCCTGGGATGGCCGGATGGGAGCCATTTTTTATTTTTTTTTTATGTTATTAAAACAAAAAAACATTGACTATTCTGCCACTTCCATCATTTTGCATCTTTTTCAAAAAAAAAATAGCACACCTCCAATCCTCTTTGATTTGTGCCTCTCGTTCTAGTAGCCTCTTTCTGCAATATTGGCAACCTAAAATGGAGAAGACAGGGACCCAAATAAATCCAGAATTAAGCTGAGCATTTTAGTTTGCGGAAAACCAGAATAACGCGGAGAGGCACACTATAATAACAAAGCTATTGTGCGCACGAGAGGAGAGAAGAAAAAGGACCGGGCTTTGCAAATCTAGAGTGAACTTGCAATAATGGCGACACAAATTAGTCTAAATACTCCATGATTTGATAATGTGGTGTTACAGTAAACATATACTTATGATGAATTAATTACCAATAATAAATTTATCTTATGAATTAGCATCCATCTATGTAATAGTTAATGTTATAATTAACTCATCATGTGTAGTTCTTTCAATTAGTATCCCAATATCCGAGGTGAGAAGAACTAAACTTTAGCTCTAGGATCCAACACCACTATAGAATTTTTTTCACTGTAGCGGTCACGGTTAATCTATTAACCATGGCGGTTGCTCGCAAGCCAACCGCCACGCCACGATTAATCTATTAACCGTGGCAGTGAACCTAATCCAACCGCTACAGTTAATGATTTCTAGATTTTAAAATATGGCAACTGCTCCGGTACTCCTCTTTTTAAAAATAGCACGAATCTTAAAGTTGGCTATAAATAAATTAATAATTTTTCTGCTTGACTCGTTTCGTGGATCCGGTTGGGCTCATCCTGTCCAGCCCAACCCAGCCCCAAGTGCTCTGCTTCGTCAATTTGTTGGAGACGGCATTAGGAGCCGCAGTGGCGGACGGATCTCTCGAGTCTCGCGCCTCACGTCGCGGCACCATGCTTACATGGACCTCGTGGGCTCCAGCTCCCCGCGTCGCCGCCGCGTCGGCGTCGAGGGCCTCCCCGACGTCGCCGAGTCCACCACCGACGTCCTCGGTGACAGGTCGAGCCGCCTGGGATGCCTTCGACAGCCTCACCGCGCCGTTCGCGGAGTTCCCGACCGCCACCCAAGAGCCAGCTCGTGCACCAGGACCACGCGTAGCGCGCGGCGCCTCGCTCCCCAGCATGACGTACATAATCGACTTGGGTGGCTATGCGTCTATCCATCGCACGGTGGCATCGTCTCTGTTCCTGCCGGAGCCACGACCTCCATCCGGCAACGGCCGAGTGAGAAGAGCTAGTGCCTAGCTTGCCGAGGAGTGCAGCTGCATGGTGTCCAACACCCTGTGCTCCAGTGCGACAGCAGGCGAACATGTCGATGACGACCCAGTCTGAGGATCTCTTCCCCTCGTCGTCGACGCAGACGGCAGCCAGGAAATCCGTGAATGGTGCGCGAGACGGTCACCGGGGGCGTCAACGGTGGACTCGGGCGATGTCGGGAGGCCCTAGACGCTGGCGTGCTGGAGCGCCCGCAGGCATGGCGCCTCGGCGGGAGGCGCGCCAGGTCCGCCCGCCGCCGTTGCTCGCGTGCCGTTTCTGACGAAATTAACGGAGCAGAGCTGATATAGGGCTGGACTCTGGGCTGGGTTGGACAGATTGAGCCCAACGTGAACTAGCAACAAATCAAATGGAAAATAACTAATTATTTAATTGGTGGCTTTAAGATTCGTGCCTTTTTAATAAGAGAAGAATCAGAGCAGTTAAAATTAGAATTTAAATTTGTAAATAAAAATGGACAAGAGACCATTAAACATAAACATATAATAACTATATATACACGACGACATCATAAGTGTATCATTCAAGTCATGGTGAAGAAACATACGAATTAAAGTTTTCTCCCAAGTTTCTCCGCTACAACCTAGGTACATACAGCTAGGTCACTAGCTAGCTACTTCATGATTCATGATAGGTCGCATTCTTTCTAAAAAGTGGCTTCTTTCAAATATTAGAACTTATAGTCCTAGAAGCGTAGCTTGCTAATCCAGTTTCTAATCTTCTCAGACTTCTCGTTCTGCGCATACGTATATTGACTTTCGCTATGGAAAAATATTCTCCCTTCAAGCACATAGTTCTGCATGATAAACTTGCATATGTCTCTGCTACCCCCTCTGGGCCACTTTCTAAGGCGTTATCAAGTTTTTGATCGAGATAGGCCAGTTAGTTAGGCGCATCTTTGGTTACCGATGACCTTTTATACTGAGCATTTAAGTCATGTGACAGAAGACAAAGCATTTTGCATGCACCATCCCTCAATTGTTCTGCATGCACCAATCACTTTGCATGGAGTGTTACCAGGAAGTTAATAGGAGGCTGCAATAGTAATGCATGTATGCATGCGGCATAGTGGAAGGGGTCATGCCTTGGTATCTGGAGTAAGGGCCATGGCGCTTTATAAAACGGGAGGGAGTATAATTTAGGTGTGCTACTTGTCTCCTATTTCCCTTAGGTTCTCTTTCTTCATTACCTTCTTAAGAACCCGCTAGCTGCATTGCTATATTCGGGGCATGTTCTAAGGTGGTCGCAAACGAAGTTTCATCAGGTTGTTTTGCACACTGCACAAAATGTAATATACAATCGATAAACATATAGAGCGAGATCGTGTATACTTCAATAGCACGGATTTTGATACACGTACCCGAAAGTTTGCAAACACCCCGTTAGCTCATTCATTTTCATCCAGTCGTGTCCCACTCCCACAGAATTTGTTTGAGCTCTCATGCATGCATTCTTCAACCAACCAATCTACAGAAGCTGGGAAACAATTTTGTTTATGTCGAAACAAAACAAAAAAAACCACTAGCAAGGGATTTGTCCTTGTCCATAGGAAGAAGCAACATCGAAATGAAAATTCTGCCATGCATTTCATTGCAAACATAGATTTCGTGGATTTTTCAGAAAAAATCCCACTTCCGGCCGGCCGGCGAGTGTTTTCTCCCCGCACGCTGCCCTGCTGACTGCTACTGAGCCGCTCTCACCGGTCACCCGCGGGGACGGCAGCAGCGCTACGTAGCGCTAGTGTTTAGGCCGAGGCCGACGAGTACAGTACCCACTACCCAAGCCTGACCTGCCCTACCCCCTGCCCACAGCATCAGGCCATACTTCTGCTGCTTTCTCAATGCACAGGAAAGACACACTACCACATACGTACGAAACATACGTACTTTATACTCCTGCTTTTAAACGATAACTTCTTTGGTTTTTCATATAGGAATTAATGTTTAATTAATTAATTATCTGGTCTGCCAGTGATGATGTTGACCATTAAGGTCGCAGATGCATGACGTGACTGAGGCAATTTCTTTCTTTCAACCGATACTAGTACTAGTATAGGGTTTAGGGTTGCATTTTACATGGTAATAAGTAAAATAAAATGTGCCTTGGACAAATCATGCAAGAGGATTTTGAGTCATGAGAACTTGTAATGGTCAGATCGGAGTATGCGTGATCGAAACAGACCACTTTTTCTTTTTCTTTTTCCTTTTTTAGGAAAAAGATCTGAATAAATACTACCTACCTTTGTTCAACAGCTATACGCAAAGAGAAATACCAGCCAATAATGAATGTTTCAGGTCCTATATAGTATCTATCTTCCCTCTCTTCTGAATGCTGCCGATGACCATCCGGCCAACCCATGAGCTAGATGAGAGAGTGCAGCACGCTAGCAATAATGCAAGCGCACGCAGTTTCATTGCAAACCTCGTGCATTTTTTTTTTCCAGAAGACCCTACTTCAAAAACTCTTTTATTTGTGCATCTCTCGCTCTTTTTTTTTTTTGGTATTGGCAAATTGGGCCCGTTTGGAACAAAAGAATCTGAAATAGAGGAAGGAGTAAAAATACAGGAACGAGATTGGCTGAAAAGAAAAGAACTACAAGATTTTAAAATAGAGAAATTCGACTGAAAAAGTTCCGTAAGTCTTATAAGCCAGCTAATCTGAAACAGCTAGACTTTTTAAAAAAAAATACTATGTAAATGGCTAATAAATTGAAGCAAACAATTTTGAAATGCAAGAATAATTTGACGACATTTTAACTACCTAAGGAACAACTACCGGTAATTTTTATAAATAATAAGTATCATAATTAGTATCGTAGAATTATATTTGAGTCTAGTTTTTTTAACAAATTTATTTAAAAATATTAAATTTATATTTATTTTTTATAAATTAAGTCAAAGTTGTGGCATAAACACCTAAAAATCATCTAGTATTTAGGAACGGAGGGAGTATAACATAGGAATAGTGAGCATCTTCAAGAGTTTTGTAAAACTCACTTGCTATATCTTATGGTTTAGCAACTTGGTAAACTATTTGGCAAGTAAAAAAAAGAAGCAACTCCAACAGATTGGTATCCCCACTTGATAAATTTGAAAAGATAGGCCCACCTGGCTCCAAATTGATCAGGGTCCTTCTTCTCCGTAGCGCCGCGGTCTCTTCTTCGCGAGCGGACGCGACGTTCTTCCCCCTCGCACAAGATCAAGTCGATGAGAAGACGACGTGACTTTCTTGGCGGCAGGACAGGAAGAAAACTCGGCGGGACGTTCTTCCTCTCCCTCGCGCCAGGTAAAGTCGAAGAGAGGGCGGCGAGATCTTCGCCACTCGCGCGGGAAGAGGAATAGGCACGAGATGTATTCTGAGGCATTTGATCTATTTCGCACGCGCGGGAGAAGGAGTGCTAGCGCGGGACAGCACCCGGCGAGGGATAGCAACTTTGGATAGCAACTTGACAAATCTAGGCAGTAGAGGCCTCTGGATAGCAACATGGTAAATTTAGCAAGTTGATTTACCAAGTTGTTGGAGAGGATTTTTTATGTTTTTGCCAAGTTTATAATAATACCAAGTTGATTTAGGGAGTTGTTGGAGATGCTCGACATGGTCATGGTGGGCTAATGCATGTACTGTAGGATTTATATTTTTACTGATGACAAATTAACCTGAAGAACCGATTAAAGATGACAAATTAATCTCTCTCTCTCTCTCGTATCCATGGGCTCCATGCTCGATCGCTGCGTGCTCCGTAGTTCATTGCGCATCGCATCGAATCCAATTGGCAGGTCGGGCCAGCCGGCCCGGCCCGGCGGTCGTGTGCGCGCACGCTGCTGAGTAGGCAGAGGGCGCATCCGCGCATGCGTGGTGCTATGAATATGATGCTCTGGCCAACGGAGCAAATCACAGTCTACTTACAGTATAGACCTCGCTCGCTCGCTCGCTAAGGCCAGTCTCAATGGGAGTTTCATTAGAGTTTCATTTGCATTAAATAGTCTGCCACATAAGCACTTGTGATGACATGGCAGTGTTTTAATGAAGAGAGAGAAGAAATGAGTGTCATGGGGATGAAACTCTCTTGGCACGAATACCAACTCTCTATGAGTCATGGAATTAAATGTCTATAAAACTATGAGATGAAACCCGATATTCACAGTGGGAGTTTCATCAAAGTTTCATTCCAATCTATATGACATGGCAGCCTTGGAAACAGTGAAATGAAACTCACCACTGAGACTGGCCTAACAGATTTATTTCTCCGTAAAGTATGCTTCGTCATCACAATCCCTCCGTCCCTAAATAGTTGTCAGCTGTCGCTTCGCTTCCCGAGAAGCAAATGCCGACAATTTTAATAAATAATAAATATCATTAATTAGTATCATAATTAGTATCATCAGAAAGATCTTTGGATCTAGTTTTTTATCAAAATTATTTGAAGATATAAATATTGCACGTATTTTCTATAAATTAAGTCAAATTTGTGGCACGCATCCCACGGCGACACTTAAAAAGGATGGAGGGAGTAGTTTGGAGAAGAGACAGGTCCCACGCCATGACCTGCCCTGCTCCCGCCACCAGCATCAGGCGACGACGGGACGGGGGGGTCGCATCACTTCTTCGACCAGGCCTCGTTTAGATTGCATTGAAAAGCTGAAAAAAAATTTAACTTTGCAACTGTAGCACGTTTTGTTTGTATATGGCAAATATTATCCAATCGTTGACTAACTAAATTTAAAAGATTCGTCTCGTGATGTACAACTAAACTGTGTAATTAGTTATTTTTTTTACTTATATTTAATGCTCCATACATGCGGGTAGAAAATTGAGGTGATGGAGATGTGATAGAGAGAGAGAAAAAAATTGGAATCTAAACAAACAACGACACCGAAAAAAGCACACTACAGTACTAGACTTTCTTTTTTCTTTTTTATTTATGCAACGAACAGTACTAGGGCCTTGTTTAGATTGGGGATGGAGAGAGATTGAAAAGTCCGGTAGCATTTCGTTTGTATTTGGTAAATATTGTCCAATCATGACCCAATTAGACTCAAAAGATTCGTCTCGTGATTTACAACCAAACTGTGGAATTAGTTATTTTTTATTTATATTTAATGCTTCATATATGTGGCTACAAATTGATGTGATGGAGAGAGATTGAAAAGTCCTGTAGCATTTCGTTTGAATTTGGTAAATATTGTCTAATCATGGCCCAACTAGGCTCAAAAGATTCGTCTCGTGATTTACAACCAAATTGTACAATTAGTTATTTTTATTTATATTTAATGCTCCAAACATGTGGCTATAAATTGATGTGATGGAGAGAGAGTGAAAAAACTTAGAACTTGGGGGTGATCTAAATGCAGGAAAGGCGCACTAGAATCCAACCCGGAGATTTGACCCTTTTATTCCTGGAGGTTTTTTAATCAGACAGGGTGAATATGTGTGTGATCATATGATAGTATACTGCTAGTATCAGTAGAAAGAAAGAGATTGTGTTGGCCACGTCATGCATCTGCGACCTTCTAATTAATGGTCAACATCACTGGCAGATTAGATTTAGTTAATTAAACATTAATTACTAGTATATGAAAAATCAAAGAACTTTGATATATATGCCTGCCTGCCCCCTCTGCCCATCAGGCCACCAGCATACTTCTGCAGCTTTCAATGAGAACCAAACAACGACAGGGAAAAAAGCACACTACAGTACTATTTCAATGCAGGAAAGACACACTAGTACGTACAAAACATACTGTATACTCCAGCTTTTGAACGATAACAAAGCTCTTTGATTTTTCATATAGACATTAATGTTTAATTAATTAATTAACTGGTCTGCCAGTGATGTTGACAATTAGAAGGCCGCAGATGCATAACGTGACTGAGGCAATTTTTTTTTACTACTGATACTACTACTAGTATAGAGTTTAGGGTTAGAGTTTATGGTTGCATTTTAAATAGTAACTAGTAGGATGCCCAGCTGTTGCTGCGGGTATGAAGTAAAAAAATGTAAAAAATTTATAATGGTTAAAACTATAAATTAATAGATACATATATATGGATGTAGTAGGTCAATTCGGAGGTTGTATCTATTGACATGGTATAGATTATTTGAACTGTACATCACGAAATCTCATCTATACGCATATTTTGAAGACTATATGTAATCCATGTGATATGCAGTTTTGCTAGATTTTCTCTTACAAACGATTTTTTCTTAGAAACAGTTTAAATTTTTGCAAAAAAAGTTATCGAAATATATTCATGTGGGATCTTGTTTTGAAGAGTTTATTGCGAGGAACACTATGGTGCAATTAGATTTTAATTGCAATACTTGGTTTAGGTGCTACGACTTTTTTTCTGTTTCAAAAGGGGAAATAAATGAGAGACTTAGTGGGAGTAACTCCTCTAATGATATCATCTTTGAGCTCTTAACCAATCAGGATCAAGAGAATAGACTAGAGTGGGTTTAAAAATATAGGAGTTATAGATAAGTAATATAAAATGTGGCGTGGACAAATCATGCAAGAGGATTTTGAGTTATGAGAACTTGTAACGGTGAGTACGCGTGATCGAAATAGACCCTTTTCCTTTTTTCTTTTGTTCTCTTTTTTATTTTTTAAAAAAAGATCTGAACAATACCTACGTACCTACCTTTCTACTTTTGCGAGGCTGTGGACAACAGCTATACGCAGAGAGAGTGCAGCCTATCACTGCTCCTATACTATCTATCACTGCTGCTGACCATCCAGCCATCCTAGAGTACTCCCTCCGCCCCAAAAAGGATGACGTTTTGGGTGTTCGTGCCACACGTTTGACTCGATTTATAGAAAATATGTATAATATTTACATCTCCAAATAAATTTGTTAAAAAACTAGATCTAAAAAATCTTTCCAACAATACTAATTATGATACTAATCGATATTATTTACTATTTTTAAAATTTACCGACAATCGTTTCTCGGGAAGCGAGAACGACATCTTTTTTGGGACAGAGGGAGTAGAACGCAGCACGCCAGCAATAATGCAAGCGCACTCTTGAAGAGCTTCATATCAACCGTACAAGAATTTTATAGGCAGTTTCATGGCAAACCTCATGCATTTATTTTTTTTTCAGAAGATCCCACTTCAAAAAGTCTTTTGTTTGTGCATCTCTCGCTCTTGTTTTTTTTTTTTTTGGTGCCGGCAAATTAGGCCGGTTTGGAACAAAAGAATCTGAAATAGAGGAATGGGTAAAAACACAGTGAACGAGATTGGCTGAAAAAGGAAAGAACGGTAGGGTTTTAAACACAACAAGATTTTTCAAATTCTCATAGTGAGTAGGCTTTTTTTTAGTGTTTTTATATTTAAAATTTAGTATAAACTTTTCCTACTAAATGGCTCCTAGTAAAAATTCTCATGTGCTAGGACTAGTGGTAGTATTTTATTACTAATACTTAAAAACTTTTGGCTAATAGACTAGCTTATGAGCTGAAACGGCTGATTTTGTTTCAGAAAGAAAAAAAAACTATAGAAACAGCTGATAAGTTGAACCGAACAAGCTTGGAATATATGAATCCATAACATGAACAACCGATTAAAGATGGCATTTGTTAAGTGGTAAATAACAAGGCTCGGACCCTCGGATGTCCTTATCCACATGCATGGCAACGACAGTCATGGCTGGGCTGCTCCCATCCTCCCAAACCAACATGTGCTCATAAAACAAGCACAAGCTCACCCTTCTCTCTCTCTCTCTCATGTGTAGGCAGAGGGCGCGTGCGTGGTGGGTGCTATGCTGCTATCCTGGGCAGCGGACAGTCTACTTGCAGTATAGACCTCGCTCGCTCGCCAACAGATTTCTTTCTCCGTAAAGTAATGCCACGTCTTCACAATTAGCACAGTGTTCTGGACCCGAGAGGACAGGGCCACAACAACATTCGGACCCGAAAGTGGTCGACCACCAAATCAGTCTGATGATTAGATTTGCGTTCCCGGCCTAGGCACCGTACGGTACGGGTACGGACGTGGACGTACAGAATTTGTTTGAGCTCTCATGCATTTATTTTCTTCACTTCAACCTGCAGGTTAATCTAGTACTCGGAAGCTGGGAACCATGTTTTATTATGTTGATGAAACAAAGAAAGCATTAACGAGGGATTCGTCCGCCATGACGACCTGCCCTGCTCCCTGCCCACCAGCAGCATCAGGCCACCACCACAAGGGACAACGGGCAACGACAAGGAAAAAAGCACACTACAGTACGTGAAGACTTTCAATACAGGAAAGACGATGCACTGCTTTTGCACGACATATTTAGCCATAACAAAGTTCTTTGATTTTATTTTCATATACTCATCAATGTTTAGTTAATTAATTAAATCTGCTCTGCCAATGATGTTGACCATTACAAGGTCGCAGATGCATGACGTGACGTGACTGAGCCAATCTCTTTGTTTCTTTCTTTCTACTGATACTTCTATTATAGAGTACTATGATTATTACAAACATATTTGCTTGGTCTCATAAAAAATATCCTGGAATATCGGTCAAATCTCTCCTGGTTCTAAGAGCATCAATAGAACTACCTTATCGGAAAAAGCTAGCTCAAAATTATTGCTCCACGGTCAAGGTGCTCGAGCTGGTACTAGTCTGCCGAGGAGGGGCCGAGCCGGCAATGGTGCGTCTTTATAGTCAAGGCAGTGCTTGGTGGAGGGCCTTTCGTCGTTCCTAGGTGTGTCTTTTAAGCACTTTCCTCTTAATGAAATACGAGCTAAACCTAGATCGTGAAAGAAAAAAGAGCCGGCAATGGTGCGGATCTGAATTTGGGGAAGAGCTAGGAATCCAAAGAGATCAGCGTCCTACATGTCCACCAACATAAAGCTCCTTGCCCACGACTGGGCAATGCGACCAGCAAGGTGGATTCGGATCTCGGCTGTTGGCTCCGCCGACTGGGCGTGTGAATTGGCGGTGGGGTTGCGTGCCAGGACAACAGGTAATTTATCATATATTCATGTTTGATAATTATCAAGAAACAATTGTACATTAAAGTAGTAGTATATTTATACTTTTAGAACTAATAGATTACCTTAACAAAGAATAAAATTAAGAATAAAACTTCATGTATCTGGGCTTGGACTCCATCCGTTCTGGACCCTAGGGCATCGCACAACTTGCCCCCCCTTTAGGGCCGGCAATGTAGGTAGGGAAAGAGATAGCGACCAATTTTTGTTACAGATAAGTTATCTGTGATCGACAAAGGCATCTTTAGTAATAATCCAAAAAATTGATATTGGATCATCCACATTACCATTACCATCTTTGTATTTGGATTTTGGAAGCTGCTGTAAATGCTCTATGCAATGCATCAGACCGGGTGGGATGGGAATGGGACCTGTTCTCTCTTTTAGCAACAGTGCAGAGAGAGAGAGAGAGAGCTCACACGTGAAAAAGCTGCCCACAGACCCTTGCTTGTCCTCTTCTCTCATTGTTTTTTTAGGGAGAGACGTGAGAGAGAGACTGGCACTCGAACGCACACAAGAAACGGGAAAACCACAGAAACCAGCAGCTGCCTTTGCTTGTGTATTAATTGCCCGTCTCCTTGATGAACCTCTTTTTATGTTTGTAGGTGTTACTATTTTTTTTAAAAGTTGGAGTTGCAGAAAATTTATTTATGACAAACTAAAGTATTGTGTGCTTTTGAGTATTCAACCGTTGTACGTAGCAACAAAGAAAAGGTCTTTGTCGCGCCGCTCAGAGACAGGCGCTGCGCATGCATCCCGGAGTGACACTGTTGGCAACACTTGTCCTCTTCTCTCCACTCTTCTCTCTTTCATGGACGTAGTGGCATGCATGGACAGTGGGAGAGAGAGCTCAGGCTCACACGTGAAAAAGCTGCAGACAGACCTTGCTCACTTCTCTCCACTCATCTCTCCCTTCCTTTACATCATTCATCTCTCCACTCTTCTTTTTTTCGGTACCCCTCCCCCACCCCCCCCTGGCCCCTTTCTTTACTTCATTCATTGGCCATTCATTGCCCGTTCTACTGTATCGTAGAGGAGGAACGTTGATGGTCACTGCCCATCTTTTGGGAGAGACGAGAGAGAGAAGGATAAAGCATCAATCATATGTAGAAAAAATTACATCGGACAAAAATCAAGCCAACCAACAAGATGATCCAAATTAAGAAGCGGCACAACGTCTCATCAGTATGGAAACATAATAATAATGTTACGACCTTCCAATGGGCTTAGCTAATAAATATCAAATAATTTCAAAGATGCAAAAGCGATCAGGATGTTCGGCTGGTCATATAAACCGAATGATATGATATGCTGATTGAATTGGTGTGAGAGAAAAATATTGTTCGAACAATTAATAAGTCCAGTTGATAAGATAAACGAACAGGATGTTGAGAAGTTTAGAACAATGACATGATAACGGTGATCGGCGAAACAAATGATTAGAAATCAACTTATGATGGTCCAAAGATAAATGGTATAGAATTTTGAATAAAATGGAAAGTTCATGAGACGAATAAAATAAAGAGTACAATTTATAAAAACAAATGAATTTTCACTAGACTCACTAGAAAAAAATTATAGAAATTCCCACATTAATCAGAAGTATCGGCCATCAAAGACTCTAACCATCCATGACCATTAGATCTATTTTTCTTAAAAATTTTACCAACCAATTGTTGAAGATGTTTCAAATTCAGTTCACATCATTATTGGCCAACTTCTGCCGCGGAACGGTACACATACCTGTATTAGGGTTTCCACTTTGATCTATTCTCTTGTAAGCCGCTATACGGCGTTGTAACCCGACTCTTGATAATAGTGAGGAGTGTTTGCTGGCTGGCGCCCGTGGTTTTTACCTTCCACATTGGGAGGGTTTTCCACGTTAAATCTTGTGTCTCGCTGTGGTTTGATCTTGTGTTCTTCCTCGTTTGATCGTCGTCATTCACATCACCAATGCCATTATTATAAAAAAAAAATCTTGATTTTCACGAGTAAAACAACTTTTACGGTTTGGAAACAACCGACGTTGACAATCTCTCACAACTAAAAAGACTAAAGAGGGGACACCGTTTTGGTGCGACAATCGTTTCGCCTCACCCACCCCCACCCCGTGCGAAATCCCGTCGCCCCACTCTCTCCGGTTTTTCCTGCGACCAATTTTCTTTCCTTCCATGACTAATTTTCTTTCCTTCTGCTGCTCCCGTCACGGTTCACTCCCTCCCCATTGTGATCTAATCACGCAATCAATCTTTCCATCAGCCAAGGCAAGTTGCCTTTCCATCACCAAAAATCACGTCATCCAAAAATCACGTTGCTCCTTTCCATTGGCCAAACACAACTTGCCTCCAATCATGTTGTTCCTTTCCATTGGCCAATCACGTTGTTCCTCTCCAATTGTAGATCGTCACGTTCGCAGGGAGGAGCACCAGTTCAAGGGCATCATCTCCGCTTGCAGCAAGGAGGAGCACCGTTCGAGGACGACATCACCTCTCCTCCGCTCATAGATCCTCACGCTCGCAGCAAGAAGTAGCACCAGTTCGAGGGCATCGAGGGCCGATTCAAAGGTACGCGCCTCCTTTGAACCGATGATCCGTGTGAACGACATCAGCCTCCTCGATGATCTCACTGATAAACTACATCTGGCCGCCATCCGCTCAGCCGACACTCATCCTCCAGTTAGAGCGACGCCGCCCTAGGCCCGACGCAGTGATCTCAGAGGAACGACGACGTTCGGCGCTGTGATCCAAGGGCCGGTGCCGTGATCTCAGGAACGACAACATCCGACATCCAAGGGCCGGCGTGCCCACGCTCTGAACGGCGTCTCCCTCCGCACACAACGTACTCACCCAACAAGCGAGATCACCGCGGCAGCACGCGCCTTGACGGTCTCCTTGACGGAACGCATCGACGATCGTCGCGCCGTGATCCAGGGCGGCTGTGGCCACAACAACCGTCCTTCACCGCATGCTCGCTGAGGTGAGGATGAGAATTCCAATGTCTGCAAGTTCTTATTATCTGGTCCGTGTTATTTTGATTTTTTTAATAAACTTGATGCACCCTTTGCAAAATAGAAAGAGGTCTTTTCCGTGCAACATTGACCCAAACCACCGCAGTGATGTATATTCTTATTTGTATATAAAGGCTTTATAGTTATGGGCGCCAAAATCAGATGAATAGTTGTTCTTTCTAGGCCTAGCATATAATTTTTTTTATAATGCTCTAATTTACTAAATCCGTGCTGCCAATGGACTGGTCATTTTTTTGGTCAATTGCAAATATTTAGATTTACTTTGAATCTGATTAAAAACAGGAATTTTTTGTCTTCTTATTAACATCCTGAACATATTATTTCCTACCAGAACTTACTACCAACGCATTCAGAGAACTTTCAGATTTCCCCTATTGTGACTTTGTTGTGACTTTGTTTTGCTCTGCGTGCTTGCACTTTGAGGTGAGAAAAGGAGAGGGTAGCAGTAGTGGCTACAATCAGGAGGTGCAGGCTTGAGCATACAAGGCTGGAAAGTAAAGCTACATGGCTACATTGATTAGTGATTAGTGGAAAATTTCATAAGCACCTATGTTCATGTTTTCATCATAGATGATATTGTCAGTTATAACCTGAATGCTATAGTCCTCCCTGTTTTGCTGGAATTCATAATTAGTATGACACCATAAAAATGCTAATTCAGTGTTGACATCCATTGACTTTTGTGCTATTTACCTAAATTCTGATTTTTGTACTCTCTAATTCTACGCACTGACTTTTTAAAATTATCCTTGTCAACTTTTGATAACTGAGGGAAGATACCCTGATTGCATCAGGTAAATAGCTCGTCTTGTATCAGGAAGGATAAAGCTCAGAAGTTTTGCACAGTGTAAATTTAGTTCAGTTAAAATACTAAGAGTTCAGTCATGAGAGTGACTTGTTCTATACTTTTAATTAAATTAATTTTTCCTCAAAATATAGGGTTGGAATTATCATGGATTTCATGAGAGTGACTTGTCCTGTAGTGGTTCTATGCCTTTGTTGGCAGATTAGGCAACTCTGTTGTTGTCCTCTCAAGATATCCTTCTAAAAAAACACACACATCCATCCATTTGCAGGTGCACATCATTATTCAATCCATAGCTAAACTTGTTGTAGTCTATCAAATAAAATTTTGTATTCTAAAACTGAGATTGTTTCTTACATAATAAGTGGCAGGTAGTGTTGATGGAGACACCAAGGCCAACTGGTGATCGGGTATCTTTGGGGGACCTCACAAATACAACATATGGAGGTATACAAACTTCTACAGTATCTCTACATATTCTATGCTCTTATGTTTGCAACTACTCATGAAAAATCATTAAAGAGAATCATACCTGACTGAGGTTGGTGACACCAGTTTGGATCCTAATGAGCAGAAGAGGAAGAGGGACATAGAACAAAATGCAACGATGTTTTATAGTATTGTTATCTTATCGTGCGTTCCGTGTATTTTAGAACAAAAATTATTGTCCCGTAGCAACGCACGGGCATGCTACCTAGTTGATATAGAATACCTAAAATGTCATATGAGGGCATGAGGTCTGCCAATCATCACAAACAAAAAATCGTGTGCTTTTGAGTTTTGAACCATGATAGCAACCAACAAAAAACTGCTATCGCGAACCTATGCAAATGGAACCCTCTCTTTTACCTACCATCATTGAAGAGAGGAAGACTTTTTTTTGAAAAAAAAAGGACCAAACAAAAAAAGCTGCTGACAGGCCATGCCCTATTCTCTCCACTTCCCTTCCTTTACGCCATTGGCCACCTTGCCCTCTTCTCTCCACTTCTCTTCCTTCCTTTACGCCATTGGCCATTGTTGCCCATTCCGCACAGGAGTCACGTTGATGGGTAGAGACGAGAGGGAGGAGAGATAATGTGGCACTGGCACGCATACAAGGAAAAAGCAGCTGCCTTCGCTTATTGAAACTATATATTTTAATGTTTATAGGTGTTATCATTTTTTTAAAAAAAGTTTAGTTAGAGCTAGAGAAAATTTATTTATCGCACACCAAAATAACGTGTCTTTTTGAGTTTTAAACCATGGTAACAAGAAAGAAAAGCTGTATGTCGCGCACTCGGGGATAGAACAGACACTGTGCTCATAGAAATATGCAATGCATCCCATGGAATGGCATGGGAGTGTGACCTCTCTTCTCTCTTTTGGCCACAGTGCGAGGAGAGCTCACACGTGAAAAGCTGCAGATAGACCTTGTCCTCTTCTCTCCACTCTATTCCGGTCCATCCATTGGCCATTATATATTGCCCATTCAAATCTATCGCACACCGGAGGCACGTTGATGGTCATTGCCCATTCTTTTGGGAGAGACGAGAGGATGGAGGATATAGCATCTATTGATTATGTGTAGCAGAATTACATCGGAGAACACCATGCCAAGCAACAAGATGGTCCAAAGAAGTGGTGAACAACCGATCTAGATGGAAACATAATAATGTTGCAACCTCCATCCCACAGGCAAGCCAATTAACATCAAATAATTTCAAAGATGCAATGGTGATATATTAAGGAGTTAAAAAATGCTGGAATTACATCCACAACGGTGACTGACGAAATAAAAGATCAGAAATCAACAAATGATGGTCCAAAGATTAATGGTATCGACTTCTAGAATAACATAAACAATTTCATAAGAAAAAAAGAAACACTACAATTTATAAAAACAATTGAATAATGTGCTAAGAAAAAAAAAAATTCTAGAAAGACTAACCATCAATCGGCCATCAAGTTATATCCAGCTATCAAATAGAAAGACTCTAACCATCCATTACCATTTGATCTATTTTTTCCTAAAATTATCTACCATTGTCATTATTTATTATTATATAAAAATGCAAAAAATCTTATTTTTCACGAGTAAAATAATACTTTTACCGTTCGGAAACTACCGAAGTTGACCGTTGGTTAATAGAATATCTAAAATATCGTACAAGGCCTACCGATCCTCAGACTATTAGAACTTGAGTTAGCACAAACTAAAATAACGTGTGCTTTTGATTGAGTTTTGAACCGTGATAGCAAGCAACAAAAAAAACTTACAACAGGACACTGTGCTCATGCAAATGGAACCTCTCCCTTACCTACCAGCATTGAAGAGAGAAATACCAAACTTGAAAAGCTGCTTGGCCTCTTCACTCTCCACTCTCTTCCTTGCTTTTACTCCATTGCACGCAACGGAGAGAGTACCAGACGAGGGGAGTCACACACAAGCAGCATAGCTTCTGTATTGCTCGTCACCTTCCCTCTCCGCCTCTTCCCAATTGTGAGCGAGCCCTTCGGAGCATGGGTCTGGGACAGCTCAAGGACGCCGCGGTTAGGGAGCGTCGCCGTCGTCTTCTTGGCGTGGACATGGCGGCGGCGGTGAGGCGTCCTCATCGTGCCGAGCTCGGCGCTCTCGTCGACGGAGCGTCTTGTCGCCTTACTGCCGTAAGCACGCTCTTGCTTCTTACTTCCCGACATTACTGTTGAAGAGAAGTTAGTTTAATCGTCGGATCTTCTTTGGTTCGTTTGTTCTTTGTTTCTTTTTTCAGATTGCAAGCAGTGAAGAAAGCCTTTTTCAGACCGGAAGCAGTGAAGAAAGAAGCCACGGTGTCGTAAGTGTCTGCTTGTTTATTCAGTGCTCACTCCTCCTCCCTTTCTTTGGGATCTGTATGTAGGGCTCTATGTAGGGCTCTGTGCAGCAGGGGACGTCGTGCGCGTCGATGCCCGGTGCTGTGGCGCTGGGCCTACCCGCGCCAGGGCTCCGTGGTCCGCGCCGGCAGCATCGAGCGTGCGGGGCTACGGCGCTGGTGCGCCACCACGTCGCGTCACCTGAGGGCTAGAGAGGGGTTGAGTGCGTCGCGGAGGCGAACCGGAGAGGGTGGAGCTCGGTTGGGGCGTGGCCTGCCTGCCGGCTGCCGCGCCAGTCAGTCCTCGGTGTCCTCAACCTGCCGGCGTTGGCGACGTAGGGGGCGCCGGCGCCACCGTGCACGGAGTCGAACCAGAGAGGGCGGCGGTGGGACGCGGGCAGCCGCGAAAGCGGCCGGCGCCGGGGAACTTCCGTGGTGCGCGCACAGCCCGTTGGGCGACGATCTGAGTAGCGCACAGATTGGTTTCTTGTTCGCCTTGCGTGCATGTTTGTCCGGCCGACGAGCCGCTGCCGCTGCCACTGGTGCGTCGTCCCGCCACTAGAGCACAGCATGGCCCTTGCCTTGCCCCTTGAGCTCACACACGCACAGCACCTGCACTTGCACACGCAGCGGCCTCGCCGTGCCGCTGTCCGGAACGCCCAGTGCGCACCCGCACCTGCCGCAACGCGCCGCAGAGCCACCACGGCCCGCACCACCAGCCACCGTGCTACTGCACGCCGTCGCAAGAGCGCGGCAGCGCCCCCACACTTGCCGCGGCGGACACAGACAAGCACGCCACGAAGGCGAACCGGAGAGGGTGGAGCTCGTTGGGGCGTACGTGACCGTGCGCGGAGGCAACCTGCAGAGGGCGGTGGTAGGATGCGGGCAGCCGCGAAGCGGCGGGGCAAGCGCGAGGGGGACTTCGGTGGTGCGCGCACATATCTGAGTAGCGCGGTTGTCCGGGCATCAGGGTCCGGGGCGCCACCTTGCACGGAGACAAACCAAAGAGAGCGGCGGTGGGAGTGGACGCGGGCATCCGCGACAGCAGTGTCGTCGGCGAGGGCAAGGGCGAGGATCGCCGTGACGATCTGAGCAGCGGTTGTGCGGACAGGAGGGGGTGACCTGTACTGTGGAGCTAGACGTCGTGCACGTACGTACGGGCGGCGGCTCCAAAAGTTGCAAATGGCGCGGCTGCTGGCAGCCCGTCCCGCGTCCGCGGACGCCGCCGCTTGCCTCTACGTGGGCATGTATGGCATTGGCGGCCCGTTTTCTGCCGCGTCGCCCGCGTTTGCAGCAGCCACGCGCGGTGGCCCGCCGGTGAGATCCCGAGCATGCGCAGCAATCTCGAGCGAGTACGGACATACGTCCTTGCTGGCCTTTGTTTCAACATGCACGTACCCTGGCTCGCCGGTGAGATCCAAGCCATATCTTACTTGTGCGTAGTCCATTGATGCCTCGGTGTCTTGCAGCCCCTGGAACAGCCAGCGCCATGTGAAGGCCTTCGTCTTCCTAGAGCGCTGTGGACTCAGGGGACACGTCGACGACAACATCCTGCTGGTTACGCATATATGCGACTCTCACACACAACGTACGCGTGCTGTACTTGCAGCTCCAGCCACCGGAGCGTACTCATTAGCAACACGCCGCTCAGCTCGTCATGCGCACTACGGCCATGTCCCGCCCCACCTTCCGCACGAATAGGTTGCTGTCGAGGATGGCCGCGCCTTGGTCGCCGTCGTTGTCGGCGGCGGCGGCGCTCCGCTCCCACCTTGCCACGGGGATGAGCCTCGCTTCTGAATCGAGCTGCGCCACGCACGCGTGGAGTTCGGCAACAATGTTCTGTGCGGCATCCGCGAGGAGAGAGGCGTTGTCCATGCGCGACTGCGCGACACGGTGGGCATGGTGGCGTGGACGCTGCGGCGCCGGTGGACTTCGTGGGCAAGCTGCTTCGACCCGGTCATATCTCGCGGGTTCGCGGCGCGGGTTTACGTCGGACTGCGGCACGTGTGGCCCAGCGGGTGTTAGCGGCACGGCCCGCGCCGTTTGCATCTGTCTGTATGTATCCTGGATTTTTGCATAGGAAACTTTTAGCTGGTTTCGTAGATCCTCTCCTATTTTTTCTTAAAGTTGATGTTCGTTTAAAGGATGTAGAATAAAATCCAAATTAGTTCAGTACCGTATGGTTTGACTGCTACATTATATTTTAATTGTGGGTCTTCTTTTGTTTGTTTTGTTTCTTTCCCTCTTTTTCAGACTGCTACAGGTCAAGATGACAGCCCCATTCACGATTCACATGGGATGCATGATCCAGTGGAGCTTCTCTGCTCCAATGCCTCTTCTGAGTGCCGTCCTAATGCCCTGCTCATTGGTCCTGTAAGTGCCTGCTTTGCTTAGTTAGTGCTTACTTCTCTCCTTTCAGATCTGTATTTGTGTATCCTGGTTTTTCACAAAACCTTTTTAGTTGATTTCGTAGAGAGTATCCTCCCCTTCTTTTATTTAAAGGGTACGTTTTTGAACAATAATTGTATATACTAGCTAATCCATTGGTTCTTCTTTTGTTTGTTTGTTCATTCCATTTTTAGACTGCAACGAGCCAAGAAACAAGAGCGCCGGAGACTCTCTGCTCCAACAATGTCCTTGCTGACAATCGTCCTCAAGCTCAACTCACTAGTGCTGCGCTTGTTGCCATCGATGGAGTATTGCAGACCCATCCCCATGCTGTTGTAAGTGCCTGAGTACTGCTTTGACATATGTATATATCCTGGTCTGTTTCATAGGATTTTTTAGTTAATTTCACAGATCATCCGATACTACTTTGTAATATTAAGGGAATTCATTTGAAGCATGTAGAATAAGAGTAGGCTAATAAAAAAGAGTCTAAGTTAGTTTAATACACTAGTTCATCAATCCGTGCTCCCGCACGGGTTAGAATTTTAAAGATATATACTATTTCATATATCTGACTAATAAAAAATATATTAAATTATATGTTTCTCTTTGACATAATAGGTACTTCGTAGTGGATATCAAATCAAATTAATTAATAAACTTATAATTACTTTTTTAGTAAGGGACTGATTCTTATGGTTTTCATCTATATTCATATTGTTGATTTTACAGAGCACATCTGTATATTTTGAATATGCAATTAGATTTAAACCATGTGATTAACTATGGTGACCTATGTTACATCACATATCTCATGAAGTGTAAAGCTCTAGTCTAAACGGCTCAAATCCACTCTACATGCTAAGCGAACTATACCTACCACCAACTCATTTATGCTTTCGTCCTCGTTACACGTAAAAGTATTAGTCTGGAATGAGTCTTAATGAACTCTAGAAGCCTTTTGTGTTGGTCAAACCCACCTTTGCCGATTAAGGTGGGACTAAGTCCTCCATAATATATCATAACATGTACATGGGACATTATCAGCCAAATTCTAAACTGGACCGGATGTCGCGTGATTTTCAAATTTTATTCTTATTGACCGTACATATTTTTTTTTTTACCTCAAATTGAAACTGTTATGCTCATTGTATGTTTTATTAACTCTTCTTTTGCAGTTTTTTAAAATAAGAATTTTAAGTCATAGAGTGCGTTCTTAAAAAATATATACCATAAGCCATCATTTGAATCCTTCACCAAGTCACTTAAGGTAAGTGATAGAGCTTGAAGTAAAAATCTTGAAGGGACAGTAGTGCTAATCTCAAAAGAATTTTAATACTTAAACCTTATAATGATAAACTTTTACTCTAAACTAATTTTAAAGGGCTAGAAAAATATAGCCATTGATGGCTCCCATACTTCTAAAATGATTAAATGTTCATAATAAAAAATTACATATGCATTATTGTTATACTATTGATATGGATGTCTCAACTGTTTTTTGTTGAAATATATTGATACATGCTTTATGATTATTTAGATAATCTTTTTATAGAAGATGTTGATAATTTTAAAATGCAGATTTGAGAGGATACTGGATTTTTCAAATAATGAGATGACAATTGGTTACATAATGGGTAATTAGATGCAAATTTAGATCATGTTTCTTAATGTATTAGTTTAACAATAGATTCATGGGTTACATTATGTAATTTTACAGAACAACAAAGGTTAGTAATTATTTATAAAATAGAATAGATCCAATTATTATTATTATTATCATCATCAACAACATTGATGTTGATTAGGTTATACCGAATTGATGGACAAATATTTTAGCCTTTTGTGTTAATTTGTACGAGCTATGTTTTGCTTTCCTATCTTGTCTTATGACGATTAATGTGGTGATTCCATTAGGAACATGTAGTTAGAATTTCTAACATTTATCTCTTTTTGACATGTATTTAGATGAAATCTAGTCTTCATATATACATAAATACTTATTGCAACATGTTTCTT
Source organism: Chrysopogon serrulatus (assembly GCA_015844335.1). NCBI lineage: Eukaryota > Viridiplantae > Streptophyta > Magnoliopsida > Poales > Poaceae > Chrysopogon > Chrysopogon serrulatus. Next base: position 100,108 of record JADLZL010006151.1, on the reverse strand, counting down.
TGACTTCATGATTCATAGTTTAGCTTTCGATTTTTAATCGAGTTGTGAATTTTTTCACATGTTAAATAGAAATTCTAGTGTTTTTTTTATCTTTATTCAATAAACACATTAAAGAGTTTAGATCCTAATAGTATGGTTTTCCACGTTTACTAACTTGAAAATCATATTACACTTTGGCACTAAACTCATTGAATTTGTTATATCACATGATTACTATTTATACTATTATTTTAATATCATAGAGTCCTTAAAATTAAACTACTAATATTGATATGACATAATGTTTCAATTAAATATATATATTTATTAAAATAACAACTTTTGAAGTTAATTAGCATGGGTCATTAATATAATTTAAAGTGTATTGTCTTCCATGTTATGTTATTCCTATGTGGTTTGTTAATCAAACATTTTTCCATGTTTCATAAGCTATTAAAACAACTATTTATACTGATGTATACATGGTGAAGCATACCATTCTAATTATTTGATTTATAGTTGTAGAAGTTTGTAATTTAGAAATATATGTCTTATGATTTATTAATATTTTTTTATTTTTGTACTATCATGTATTTGTATTTACATGTAAAGTTGAGAGATTTTTTGTTTACTTTTTGTAATGGCTGAAGTAGGTGGGTAATTTAGATACAATGTGATTGTGTTATTTTGAGTTATGTTTCATATAGGTAAAGTGCATAATTTAGATGCAAATTTAGGGGTTTATATTGAATTGTTTTTTGTAATGACAGATGTGGGTAATTTATATATAAATTTAGGTTTAGGGGCTATTATGAATTATTCTTCGTAAAGGCAGAGGTAGGTACTTTTTATAAGTTACAACAGATCCATTGACTATTATCGACGACAATGATTAGAGTCTACAAAGTTAAAGGCCACATATTTCTAGTTATTATGTGATTTTCTTGAATTTATCTATTATCCTAGCATGTCCGTTAAGAACTAAAATAATGCCTTTGTTGGGACCTCTAATTAATAATAGTAACAATATAATTTTTTTGAATTTTTAATAATGATGAAGTAAATTGTTTCAGTTTAACAACACTTTACATTTTTTGTTAATAATTTAGCATGGGTACAAATTTATGTGTTATTACTTGGTAATTCAGAAGAATATTAGGGGTCTACTTTAAGTTCCCTTTACATAATGGTGGTAGTGAATGATTTTGAGCAAGATGTAGATGTTGTTTTAGATTATTTTTATAATAATAGAGGTCTGTAGTGTTTAGAAATTAGAATATATCTAATGACTACCATTCTGTCAATAATGATTATGGTTTACCAAATAGAAAGTTGTGTAAATAATTTAGAAAAACACTCATGCGTATTATTTTATTGGACAACGTTAATGCACTGGGTAATATACATTATCAAGTGATGGGTACCGCACTACTACCGATAACTAACTTTAATAACTAAGTGGCCCTATGTTATATTTTATATTAATTAATAAACTGAGTGTCGGAGTATTTTTATTGACCAACCACCATAGAATCTTTCCGTACCACACAAGTGCTTGTTACGGTAGTTTTTTTTTTCTCCACGACAAATAGAACTATTAAAAGCTATTTTAATAAGCGTAATGACAAAGGTGGGCAATTTTATAGAAAATAAAATACATCTAATGGTTATGGATAGCTATAGTTTTTTGATGGATGGCTAGATGTTTCTGATTAATGTGGTCATTTCTAGTACTTACCTTTTTCTAGCGTCTAGTGAGGATTAACGTGCAGATTTCATTGATGCCTCTAATTAGTAATAGTAAGATATTTTTTAGATATATTTCAGTATATATTTTTAATTTGATTGTTACATATAATAGGAAAAAGAATTCTTTTTTTAGCAATTTTAACTATCTGTTTCAGTTAGTGTTCAGAAAAACACAATATGGTGATCTCGTACTAAACTAATGTATCATTGTTTTCCTTTTTTCTAATAAAAGGATCACTGTTTTCTTGTTGAAGCTAAAGTAGCTTATCTTCTTTTTTCAGAGTGCAGTAATTACTGAAGAAGCAGGTGCGCTGGAGCCTCTCATCCCGGAAAACACACTACTCTTTTCTCATCATCATCATCAACATCAACAGTAGGGAAGTTCAGTAAGGTGGAGGATGGCCTGGATAGTGATTCTGGTGGCAATAGTAGCATGATGATGATGCCTATTTTCGTAAGACATGTTTCTGGGGAGTTGACCTTGACTGTGGGCATGGATCAATCTACTAAACACATGATGCAATTGTATGCACAGAAGACTAAGACAACACTGGACGGTCAGTACTTTGTCTATGAGCGGAGAAGACTTGAACCTCATTATACTTGGTTGTCATATGGGATAAAGAGGGACACCACGGTACATGTATGTACCAGGCTTCTTGGAGGAGTGTAAGTTCAATATAATCCTGATTTGTTTCCTTTATATACACAAGTTCATGTCTTTTTTTCATCAACAATTGAGTATATAATTAGTATATATGTTGAATTTAATTTGATATTTCCTTTCTTTTCCTGCAGAGAAAACTTTAAAAAAATTGCCCTCACTTATGAAAAAAGCATTTAACAACAGTTATAGAAATGAATCACAAATTAACATTATTGTGTTCCTTATATGCTAGGTTATTTTTTTTATGCTAGATTAGAAACTTAAAGTTTCTTAAAGTAAAAACACACCTAACCAATGACTAAGATTTACTAAACCTCTTTACATCTTACTACACTCATATCTTGATTTTACTAATAGTTCAGTTGCGAACATTTCAGGGATCATCCAAATCTACAGGATTACTTTAACAACAACAAGCTTACTTTTGTGGAAGGGGTTGCTCTCCCAGATGGTAGAACATCACTGCAAATGACCATGCTAGGATGCCGGTTCCTTTCATCATGGATCAGATGCTTTACAGCAGCATTTGTTAAAGGTAGAAGTTGGAATGGCGAGTTTCAATTGGTGGACTTCAAATTTGTTGCAGGTCACGTTTGCCCAATCAAGAAAGCAACGAAACATATTAATTTTAGTTCAGTGGGTGCTGATGTTAATAAGTTTGCTGTAGAAGTCCAAAGGATCCTCAAATTCAGTCACATACCAAATGTAGTCTCAGAGCTTCCACCATACGTGCAATCTTGTATGTCGATGTTAACATCTTTTTGTGGCAGCAGGACCATTCACTATTGTAACTGATCCCATCTCAGATAACTATAAGCTACTACTTGACACACTTGTGTGTTGCATGACAAGCAAAGCTAGGGAAAGGTTAATCATTGAATTGTTCCGCAAGTACGAAGGAGCAGATAAAGATGAAACTGTGGCTTGGAAGAAGGCAATAGAAAATGCCAGATGCCCAGTTGCATGGCGTAGTCATCTCTCCAACATAGCAATATTTGGTGATCTTATTGAAAAAGCAGATGACCCTCGTGGCCCTCGCAAACCATATTCAAAATACAAAATTGGGGCTTTTACCCTGTTGAAAGATGTTGCCATGCATGCTACAGATTGGAATGTAAGTTGAACTTTAATCTTTCTTCAATTAGTGTGTCTTTTTTATTTACCCTGTTGTGTTCAATGTGCTATGATATTGGAAAAATGGAATATCAAACTGAGTTGTTTTCTATTTCAGGGAAATGCCAATGCACCTAAATTAGGTGACCAAATTGAACTGATGATACCTGCTTATCTAGAAGAGTTTCTTCCTTATATCATCAAGAATTTAATTGAGGAGGATATCGACATTAGTGCAGAGTATGCTTATCTGAACTTAAAAACTTTTAGCTAGGTTTATGTGGAAAGTTTTAACTTATTATTACCTGCAGATTGTCAGCAGCAATTCAGTGTGCGTGTAACATATGTGATGCTTCACATTAGGTACCCTCTATACTCTTTTCAGTTTATACTGAATCCTGTATGTATATTTTAGGCTTTATAATCTAATATTAAAGCACCACTAGTGAGGCCTATCTGGTTTCTTGTGTGAACCTTGAGCCAGGTCTGGTTGAACAGCCTGTTTTTGTTTAGATCCCCCCACCAACCCCAACCCCCCCCGATCTAGGCTACCTCAATGCGAGGTTTGTGTAAGTTATGGTCTTGTCCGGCCCCTCTTTCAGACCCTGTTCCAACAAGTGCAGTGGCATCGTCTGTGTGGCCTTTGCTCTCAGTCACATCCAAGTGCAAGGGGATACAGTTACCCCTGCATGATCTCTCGTCTGTGTGGCCTTTGCTCTCAGTCACATCCAAGTGCAAGGGGATACAGTTACCCCTGCATGATCTCTCTCCTCTATTCTATTGCTTTCCACAGCCAGCCTATAATGAACTTCTGGTGGACAGCAATCTGACCAGTAAGGTGCGTGTGTGGAATGCATAGAAATGTTTCATAGCTAGTCATATATGATTTAGCATCAGAAAGAAAATTTTGTTTCCTTGTTGGATGTTCTTCACCTATTAGTTTTCCCGTATTTTTCTTTTGCCATGATTGAAAAATGATAATAAATAATCTGGAGCCTTTCCTAGAGAACTTGGCATTTTCTGAGAATATTCAGGTGCGTTTGTCAACTTGTTTAAAAGTATACTTCCTTCTTTAACCAAGATTTTAATATCGAGATGATATAGGCTTGCAATAGAACAACTTACATAAACAATGGCAGGGTTGCAATATCTTATGATTTATGAATAAGGCAGGCGTTAGGTCTGAAAGATGCTTGCAGGATGTGTTACTATTGGAACTTTCTGAGTTTATTTATATGAAAAGCGCCATCTTTTGATTGCTACTTATAATGTTTCAGTTTCAGTAATTTTTTGACACCATGCATTGATGCACCGTTTCACCTGTGAAGATAAGACGTTATGTTTGCAGATGGACACTGTTTGAAAGCTTTGCTTTTTTACCATTGCAGGTGGATCTGAAGGTACCCCTTACAAGAGCGCATGGGTTCTGTCCGTGGATAGATGTTGGCATTGGCATTCTGTCTGTGATTGATCTCATGCCTGTTGTTTTGCAAACAAATCCAACCGTACCTATTCGTATTTAGAATGTTGTAACTTAATCAGATTTTAGGATACTCGTATTCAGACACTGTAATTTAATCAGGTTTTATGCTACATTTGTAGATGAGCGTTAATTAGACCTTGCATGTATGATACCTTTGACTGTCTACATGGTCCAAGTAGTAGCTACTTGTATCATATTATTAGCTACAAGCATGCTTGTTCACCATTTTCATACCGTACCTCGGTAGCTTTGACGTTTATCTTTTTCGAGCATGCTTGTTCACTATGGAGCGTCAACAGAAGGCGGAGGCCGAGCGCGTGGCTCAGCTGATGTCGAAGGAGGTAGCGACTCTACGGGGGTCAGTGGCGCGGCTGCAACAGCTGAATGCTGGTCTAGAGACCACGCGTGCTGCAGTTGAGGGCGCCTTCGACGGCCTTGGCATTCCCCCTGCGCTGGACGGCTCCCTTGTTGTGCGGGTGCCGCTGCTGTCCGGCCATGTCGGTATCTGTTAATACCTACTGAATAATTCCGCAAGCGCAAGGATACGTTGTAGTACTTCACCGGATAAGTATACCCAGTTTTAATATCGAACCCAAAGGAAGATGTGTGAGGGTCTTCTAAACTACACTTAACCAACTGAGTAGCAAACAAGGCTATAGAAGGTAGGGATATAGAGGGGACAACTAAGGCTTCTAGTTCAGGCTCAAGCAAATTATGATTACGATGTTTTACTAGGGAGTTGGATAGAAGAGCACAGACAAAACTATACTCAGTTACCAACTATTCTCCTGTTAGGCCTACTGACGGGATAGTGGAATATGTAAGATTCAACGGAGCTATAAGTCACCTCCATGAGCTACCACCAAATCTGGGAAATAGGGTACATCTACGAGTAACGGAGTCTAAGCACCACGCTTACACTACGAATACTACTCTAACCCAAGAGCTACAAGGATTAAAGTACTCAAAAGAGTCACAAACTAGTAAAACAAGATAAACAATGTTACTTACTTGAACACAGAAGTTGACTCCAAAGTAGTCTCAGATACAAGCCATAGAGGTAGCACCGACAGGTCGATACTCCTCCAAAACTTTCTCTTTAACTCTATCTCTCTATTTCTGAAAAACTAGCTTCTAGAGGTATAGAACTAGCTCTCTCTTGGAATGCTAACTCGAGAAGTCATCCATTCAAGGGACACCTCTGAAAATCCTACTTAGGGTTTCTAGCTAAAGCTCTTCTCTTCTTTCTTGGATTCTCTTCTCATGGGGGGTGTGCCTCTCCTTTTATAACCCTGGCGAATCAACGTGAGCCCTTGGATCAAACGGACATTGGCGGATGGTGGAGATCGATCCTCAAAGACGGTGGAGTAAACCGGGTGAACCAGGCGCGACCGGGGGCCAGCCCCTGACCGGCGGGTCCAGGCCGAGCCGGCCGGTCTGGCCTCGGTGGCCTCTCAGGCCCCCGGCTCGGTGTGGTGCCTTCTCTCTTCGGAAGGTTCCTGCGTTGCCGAGGCGTCTAATCTTGCATTCTATGTTGCCGTGTAGCTCAAAAGTATGTCTTTTCCAAAGTGTTTACACTGTAAAAACCATTGATTCACCAAAACTCGTGGAATTCGTTAGTCAAAGCCCTACTCTAGGTAGATGGATTGCTTTTATATCATTTTGGAAGGTTAGTTGACGGTTGGGTTTGAACGTTAAGGACCGTCAACACAAGACATGTAAGATTTGTAAGATTGTTGTAAGCTTTATTCCCTTATTTGTGATCGTGATGTAAACTGTGGATTTCAAGTTCTCCCATTAGGTGTGCTCAACGGAATCGACTAAATTAGTGTGTTTTCTTGAGTACTTAGTGTCTAATGGAAGACAAGTGTAACACCCTAGGTGTTAAGCGATAAATAAAAGTTTCATGTCATCATGATAAGCATCATGTCATCATTTTAGCAAAATAAAAATGTTGCAATCACTTGTCCATGTTTTGTTTCACATGATATGCTTATGTGCTCACATGATTCACTTATAGCTTAATTAGGGTTTAAAAGTTACTAACCTTAAAACTTACTTTGGTTGCTAAGTGAAGTGGCTAATTTATTAATTAAACCCTGACCAAGTTTTCTAAACAAAAAGAAGAAGAAGGAAGAACCAAATTGAGATTGAATTTCAAATTTTCAGCCCTAAGTTATTCTAAGTGCTGAAATTGGAATTTCAAATTCAGTTTTGGGGAATTAATTGCCACCATTTTTGAAAATATAAAGTTCCAAACTTTTGGTCTATTTCCAAGAACAAACTTTGTACTTTGCAGTGGTGCACTTGGTTGGATCAGTAGATGAATAATTAATCATTAATTTAATTGCCAAAGATTGAATCAGCAAAAAGTTTAATTTAAACCTCATTTCAAAACTGAGTTTTGTATTTTCCAAAAATATTTTGAATTTGATATTGACCCCAAAAAGCAAAGTTTTAGTTTTCAAAATTTTACACAACTTTTATTTTTGGAATTTTTCGAGTTCTTAATTAATTTTGAAAGTAATTTGAAAAGGAAGAGAGGTGGGCTGTCTGCTACAGTAACCCGAGGGGAATTTGAGCTTCTCCTCTTTGCCCATGCTGTGACTCACCGGCCGCTGTGGTGTCCTGGCGCCCTCACCGCCATTCCCGCGCGTCCGACCAGCTGTCCATAACCGTGAAGGTGCGGGGCACCTCTCCATCGCGCTTATGTCCTATAAAAGCAAGCGACGGCCGACGACGACTCCATTTTCTCCTCTCTGTCACCGTCGTTGCCATCACTGTCGCCGACGAAATTCATCATCGTCGAGCCATCCCAGTCCAATTGCTTTTGCAAACAACTCCGCAACATCGTTGCGCCTCTAGAGAACCAAACCATGGCACTTGACACCGCCTAGGTCGTCCGCTCGGCCGTCGTCTTCCCCACGGCCGGCCAGACGCCGCCGTGAGCCCGTGCTCCCTGGTCAGAGCACCATAGCACGCCGTATATCATTCCAAACCTCGTCTTAGCATCGTCCCACTTCACTGATCGCAGTCGGCTTGCTTGTTTCCGCAGCGTACGTCCAGCCGAACCGGAATGCTGTCGTGATCACCTTCACGCCGCCGTGACCGCCATCACCGCCGGCGGTGCCCCTCCGTTCGATTCCAAACTCAACCAACTAGAGCAACGTGCTCGTGGTGAGTTCCTAAGCCTAACCTTGCCCACTCCGAAATCTCTAATGGCCTGTGGTCGCCGGAGCACCGTGCGCCGACGAGTCCCACCGTGTCAGCCATCCGCCATGGCCGCCGCTGCATGCTGTCGGGTGTGTTAGCCGGCCAGTCAAGGGTTACAACGTGTACAGGAGTGAGTGGAGAGCACGCCAGGCAAAGTCCCACCGCCGGGCGGGTCGCCGACGGCGAGGAAGCGCCGATCGAGCCGGCCGCCGCCCGGTCGTGCAGCCGCTTCACCGACACGCTGGGCCGGGCTGTCATCCACAGAGCGCGGGAAGGAGAGGGGGAGTCAGCCGGTGCGGGCCGGGTCGGCCGACTTGGGCCAGGCCTGCGGCCCAGGTCCAGCAGGCCGAGCTTGTTAAGGGCTTTTGCCTTTTTCGGTTTTCTGAAAATAATTTAAGTGCTGATTGTTTGGCAATTAATAACTAAATAATTATATGTGATAAAAATATAAGAAAAAGTATTCTGTGCTCCTGGTGATCTGATCTGTGCATGAAAAATATAAAATTGGTCATGTTTGATAAAATTTGTATAAATTAAATTTACTCCTTTTAATTCATAAATGCTCAGTTCATGATTTTTGTAGGCCACAATGTTGATCCAAAAATTCTAAAAATTTAGGGTTAAGCTTTATACACTAAAACCTATCTCCACAAAAATTTTTGGCTCTGTTTGGAGCAAGTTCACTTTTGAGAATAATTTCGGGCTTACTTTATGGTCTGTAAAAATGGTTAATAAATAACTAATTAGTTTAAGAAACCTGCTAATAAATTTTGAGGGATTGTTAGTGTTCAGTGAAGCTCAGGGATCAATACACCCACTGGTCCATGATGTTTCCATGTTTTGGTTAGTAGTAACACTAGTTTCAAGTTAGTGATAAAATAAATACCAAAAAGAGAGAAGTTAATTTTAGGGTTTGCTTGTTTTTGGGATTTTCATGAAGACCATGTACCACCTTCACCCTTGCTGGTACAGGGCTTGTGATGAGCTTGGTGATCTATTGTGTAATCAGTATATTGCTAATAAATTAATTTTGCTCTATGCTACTTTAATGGTGAAACTCTAAATACAACTTTACCATGAAGGAAAGTTGTACTCAAGATGTTTGATTTCGATTTAGTATTTCCATCCACTTAAGATCATTTCATCTTTCATATTAGTAGTATCAATTCTAGTAATTGAAGCATGCATGCTTATCTCCGTTCAGAGGTCAAGAGTGAAGTAGCTATCGGTGATCCCGCTTCAGAGGAGGTGAATCCCGCAGAGACAGTTGGACTTGATATCTATGGTCCATCTGAGGAAGAAGATCCATCCACTGAAGGCAAGCCCCGGAGCATAAACCTCTTTTCCTTGTGTTTTTGAAAAAGCTTACACAATTGCTTATATTTCATGCATGAATCGGATAAGAAAAAGTTGGTAAACCACTTGATGCATTACTCACCGTATCCTTGACACCTTATCCAAAAATCCCTTTTAGTGGAATAGGTTAGTGATGCTTAGCCATGCTTAGTAGAAAGGTCTAATGGTGAGTTGTCATTTTGCTGTGAGCCTTGCTCAGGAAAGGTCTTGAGAAGTGATGACTCGGTCATTCGATCTAGTACCTCTCTCGGGGTACAAGTAAGTGAGATGGATGATTACATGGAGACCGGATGGGTGGCGTGCAATCGTGTGATGATCGGTGTAGTGCTCCGTGCAGTGTCGATTAAGGACCGTTTCGATGTAGGCCTGTGTGGGTTGAGACTTTGCGATACCGGGTCACATGCTACGGTAAGCCTGAGTAACTTGGCTATTCCAATATGCGAACGGTACAACGCGCACTGGGAGTGGAGAGATGGCGCGAGTATCGTGTACCCACCCTGCGGGTAAACCGTCCGGGACGGCGTAGGGCGGTGGAGTACTGTGCTCTCGGGTGGCGCGAACCCAGTCGTGTTTGGAGGATCCAAGCGAATGGTTGATATTCGTAAGGTCCGGGACCTATGTTTATCGTGTGGTTTGGGAATCCCCAGCTGGGTTATTAATCGATTCGAATCGTCGTTGCTCCTCGGTTATGGAGACTCGACTCGCTGACCACTCATCGTAGGGTGATAATGGAACAAAAATGTTGATCATGTTATGGAAGGATTCAAAGAAAGTTTATGAATTAGAATAGGATTACATGGAAGATTTGATAATACTGAAGTAAAACTTACAATGATGATTCATTTGCCAGTAAGCATTTTCGCAAAACATTTCTCTGGTTTCTGGCCCAGAAATCCCATTAAGCCAGCATGCCCTTAATATTCTCCCATCTGTCGGGTAAGACTTGTTGAGTACCCTCATGTACTCAGGGTTTGTTAAACCCCTGTTGCAGGTGAACCGCATGAGCAGGCGATGTTTTGTCCCTGCTGCATGACGGTCTTACAAGAAGATGAACAAGAGTAGAAGATATCAAGGTTTTGGGTGCACCCGTGGGCAGGGTGACTTCTGTTGTGTGGTTTGAATAAAGTTACTAATGCTACTTACTCTGTGAGCATGAGTGAAACAATGGTTTGTAATAAAAATTACACCGGTTTGTAAAACTATGTTGTATACTTTCGCTTACTCGATGTAATATATTTTGTATAATTATGTAAACTCTTTGTAATCTTGTGATGCCAATGTAACCATGCGATCCTGTTCGGAAGAGCGGAGTCGTCTAAGTGGTTTGACCCCCATGCATAAGTAATCGAAGGCTCAAGAAGCAACGATACGTGTATGTGGGCCATTCGATTTAGCCGGTTCTGTGACAGCTGGTACCAGAGCAATGGTTACAGGTTATTACTGTATTACTATTTGCAAAACTTCAAAATTAATATTAATACAAGTTTTCAAAAACCTAAAAGTGGTTTCCGACGCATCCCCTGCTGTTCTTCCCTCCTGCTGTTGAGAGTTAGCACTATCGCTATTATAGCGATAGTATGAGTAAGTAGCAAGTGTTTTCTCTTTTGCCCTAAATTATAAAAGTTGAGAGTACTTCGGTACTCTGGTGTGCTATATTTTAATTAAGAGTTTGATTGCGTGTGAGTTGTATAAATGATGGCACCTATGTAAACTAACATGGGGGGAATTATTTGAATTGTATGGATTATTTACCTCTACGCTCAGGTAAGAAGGTAAGTATTGAATGGTTATCTTGTCACCCGATGACCTAAGGGTGGTGGTGACCTCATATGGAAGTATAAGTATATATTCGTATATGCATATATGGAAGTATGCAGTATAAACTGTCTCTTTAAATTCTGCAACGTCGCACCTACGCCGAGGTAAGTGTGAGTTGTGAGAGCATGATCGGACAACCGCCGGTCTAGGGGAGTGCTAGTGTGGTTACCGGAATATTTACATGTTACACACATGTTCATATGAAGGTACTTAATTGTGGGTGATATGATGATGATTCGGGTAGTTTAGTGCTACATATATGTATAGAGGGATATACATATATGGGAAGCATTTAATTTTACCGTTTTCTTTGTGTGAGATATTAAATGTGGGGAAAAGGGGCTGCAATGAAATTTTCTGCAGGTACGCTAACTTGCAGTGAGTGAGTGTTCAATAATCTTAGAAAAAGAGAGACGTATGTATGTGCCATCATGTAAGTGTGTGTCGTTGGTGAGGATGTTCTGTAGGATCTATAAATCGTCATGCATCATGTCATATCTACACTAAATACCTCCCTTACAAAAGTGTGTTGAGTTATACCCTTTCTATTCATGCTACCCTTCTTTAAAAATTTATCCCTCCTTCCTGTAAAAATCTAGAAATTAATTTTTATTCATGATACACAGATGAGGACTCGCTCTAGAGAAACTAGTTTTGATATTCCTGGCACTTCTCGGGGTGCAAGGAATGATCCACCTCCACCACCTAATCCACCAACACTAAAGGATGCTATGGCAACCCTCATTAATGCTAGTGCCGATAGTGCTCGTCTTTTGAATGCTATGGCACAGCAGGGTGGAGTGCAAGGTCATCAAGGTCACGCTGAAGAATGCAAGTACGAGGATTTTATGGGTACTCGTCCACCTGTATTCTCCAAGGCAGACGAACCTCTGGAAGCGGAAGACTGGATCCGTACCATTGAGCAAAAGTTTGATGTTGTTGACTGTCCAGAGAATCAGAAGGTGAAATTTGCAGCGCAGCAACTCCAGGGCTCTGCTGGCACCTGGTGGGCTACTTACCATGCCACTCAGCCACTGGGCCATAGAATCACTTGGGTTGAATTTCGTGAGGCTTTTCGAGCTCACAATATTCCGGGAGGTCTCATGAAAATGAAGTTGGTGGAATTCCTAAAGCTGGAGCAAGGAGATCGAACAGTTATGAAATATGTCAACAAGTTCAATCAGTTGGTCCAATATGCTCCTGAGCATGTCAACACTGATGAGAAGAAGAAAGATTGCTTCCTGCGTGGTCTGCAGCCTCAGATCATGTCTATGCTTATAGCTAATCCCAATGCTAGTTACAAAGAAAGTGTTAGTATTGCCATTTCCACGGAGAAAAATTTCCATCAGTGTGAAGATATAAGAAAGAGAAGGAATGTGACTAAGGGATCCTCTAGTGGCAAGGCTCAGCGCCAGAAAGTGGTTTATCAATACCCTCGCCAAAACCAATACCATCCACCACAGCAGCAAAGCCAACAGTAGGCATATGGCCGTCCTGCTGCAAACCCTTCCTATGCACGTCAGACAAATGCCCCTGGTGTCCACCCAATTAAAGCTCCCTACACACCAAACCCATGTTTTAACTGTGGTAAGCCCGGACACTTTGCTCGTGAATGTCCCTATCCAAGGCAAGATAATATGCAGAGACAGCAGATAAAACAAAATCCACAACCAAACCAGCAGATTGCTCAGAAGAAAGGCCCTGCACCGAAGACTGATCGTATCCACCATGCTCAAGTCGAAGTTATTCCTGAGGGTGAACCAGTTATGATGGGTATGTTTCTTGTTGCACAACATCCTGCCGTTATTCTGTTTGATTCGGGTGCATCGCATACATTCATCAATAAAGCATTTGTCATGAAGCATCAAATACCAATTGAGACTGTGGAAAATTTTTATCGTATACAGTCTCCTGGGGGACGTATATACACTAAGGAAATGGTATATCAGATACCTATAGATCTTGAGGGACACATCTTCTACACAAATATGCTAGTACTACAGGATCAAGATATTGATGTGATCCTTGGTATGAACTGGATGAGTCAGCGCGGAGTTGTGATTGATACTCTGCACCGGACTATCCAGTTAAATTCTCCTCAAAATAAATCCAACTTGCTTATTCAATTACCCACTCCTAAGAGAGCCGTTGAGCGGGTGTATGGAGCCACAGTCAAGGAGTTACAAGATATTCTAGTAGTGAGGGAGTTTCCTGATGTATTCCTAGATGATCTGCCAGGCTTACCTCCAGACCAGGACGTCGAGTTTAGGATTGACCTGAAGCCCGGTGCGGTACCAGTGTCGAGACGAGCATATAGAATGCCACCCAAAGAATTAGTAGAAATGAAAACTCAATTACAAGAATTGCTTGACAAGGAATATATCCGTCCTAGTTGTTCTCCATGGGGATGTCCTGCCATTTTTGTAAAGAAGAAAGATCAGACACTAAGGATGTGTGTTGATTATCGTCCTCTAAACGAAGTTACTATCAAAAACAAATACCCACTCCCTCGCATCGATCTTCTTTTTGATCAACTCTCGGGAGCCAAAGTGTTCTTCAAGATTGACCTCCGATTTGGCTGCCACCAAATAAAAATCTGACTAGAAGATATTCACAAAACAACTTTCGTCACCAGATATGGTCTATATGAATACCTAGTTATGTCTTTTGGTCTAACCAATGCTCCAGCCCATTTCATGTATCTTATGAACTCTGTGTTTATGCCAGAGCTCGATAAGTTTGTTGTGGTTTTCATCGATGATATCCTAGTCTATTCCAAAACCCAAGAGGAACATGCGGAGCATCTCCGTATTGTTTTGACCCATCTCAGAGAACACCAACTTTATGCCAAATTTAGTAAGTGTGAGTTTTGGCTTGATAAAATTCAATTTCTTGGTCATGTCCTATCTGCCGAGGGTGTCTCAGTCGACCCTGGCAAGGTCCAAGATGTTCTAAACTGGAAACCACCTACCTCTATCCACCAAGTTCGCAATTTCCTAGGAATGGCGGGATATTACCGTCGTTTCATCCCTGATTTCTCCAAGATCGCCAAACCCATCACTGAGTTATTAAAGAACCAAACCAAATTTGTCTGGTCATTCGAGTGCGAAGCAGCGTTCCAAACTCTAAAGAAGCTGCTGTCCACCGCTCCTGTCCTAGCTCAGTCGGATATAAAAAAGCCGTTTGATGTTCATTGTGATGTTTCGGGTATTGGAATCGGATGTGTGTTAATGCAAGAAGGGAGAGTTATTGCTTATGCTTCTAGGCAACTCAAGCGGCATGAGGAGCATTATCCCACCCATGATCTCGAGTTGGCAGCAGTTGTTCATGCACTCAAGATCTGGAGACATTATTTGTTGGGAAGTGTTTGTCGTGTGTATTCCGACCACAAAAGTTTAAAATATATTTTTACTCAGCCTGAATTGAATATGCGACAAAGAAGGTGGTTGGAATTAATTAAAGATTATAATATAGAAGTGCACTATCATCCCGACAAAGCTAATGTTGTAGCCGATGCTCTCAGTCGTAAAGCACAGTGCAACTGTCTGGCAGCAAAACCACTTGAGCCAACTTTATGTCAAGAAATGGAAAAGTTGGATTTACATATAGTCCCACATGGCACTTTGGCTAATATAGCTATTGAGTCCACCATCCAATCACAAGTTATAGCTGCACAGAGAACCAATAAAGGAATAGCTCACATCAAAGAAAAAGTTAGAACCGGGAAAGCTCCATGTTTCCGAATTGATGAAAATGATGTTCTTTGCTTCAAGACCCGTTTGGTAGCTCCAAAAGTTCCTGAGCTACGTCAACAAATCCTCGATGAAGCCCATACAACAAGGTTTTCTATTCATCCAGGAAGTAGTAAGATGTATCAGGATCTGAAGCAGCGGTTCTGGTGGACCAAAATGAAGATTGAGATTGCTAGATATGTTGCTAAGTGTGATATTTGTCGAAAGGTGAAAGCGGTTCATCTCAAAACCGCAGGACCTTTACACCCTTTGCCTATTCCATCCTGGAAATGGGAAGACATTGGTATGGATTTTATTGTGGGATTGCCCAAAACATCAAAGGGATTTGATTCTATCTGGGTCATCGTTGATCGTCTGACCAAACAAGCCCATTTCCTGCCAGTCAAGATATCATATCCAACAAGCACCTATGCTGAACTTTACTTCAACCATATTTTGCGCCTGCATGGTGTTCCCAAGACTATTATTTCAGATAGAGGTGCACAATTTATCTCCAAGTTTTGGGAACATTTACACCAGTCCATGGGCACACAGCTTATCCATAGCTCAGCATACCATCCTCAGACTGCAGGGCAGACCGAGAGGGTCAACCAAATTCTAGAAGATATGTTGAGGGCATGTGTTCTTGCTTATCCTGAGAAATGGGATGAATGTTTGCCTATGGCAGAGTTCTCCTATAATAATAGCTACCAAGAAAGTACTAAAATGGCACCATTTGAGGCATTATATGGAAGGAGATGTAGAACTCCTTTGAATTGGTCAGAACCCGGGGAACGATGGTTTTTTGGAGTTGATCTTGTGAACGAAGTTGACGAGAAAGTCAAATTCATACAAGAAAGTTTGAAAATAGCACAGTCTCGTCAGAAGAGCTATGCTGATAAAAGGCGTCGACCTTTAGTATTTACCGTGGGTGATCATGTCTATCTTAAAGTATCCCCAATGAAAGGAGTTGATCGTTTTGGCATTAAGGGAAAATTAGCACCTCGCTACATCGGCCCATTTCTAATTTTACAACAATGTGGTCCAGTAGCCTATCGTATCAAATTGCCAGAACATCTCTCTGCAGTGCACAATGTGTTTCATGTTTCACAATTGAAGAAATGCCTGCAAGTGCCTGCACAAATCATTGATGTTGAGGGAGTTAAGCTTGAACCAGACCTGACCTACTCCGAGTATCCAAATCGAGTCCTGGACCGAAAGGATCGGGTTACTCGAAGAAAGACAATCAGATTCTATAAAGTTCAGTGGAGTATGCACTCGGAGGATGAGGCAACATGGGAATCTGAAGATTATCTGATGGAGAATTTTCCAGACTTTCTTGCCTCTATCTAGACTAACAACTCCTTTCTAGTTGTTGCCTTCTATAGGGGTTGCGTTGTAAACCGAAACCTCTCCTCTTATTCTGTGAATAAGTTGTAAGAAAAAGTGTGTGACACATTTCCTTTTCCACTACTAAACCTAGAGCTTAGGTTTCTCGAAATCTCGAGACGAGATTTTTGTAAAGGGGGAGGAGCTGTAACACCCTAGGTGTTAAGCGATAAATAAAAGTTTCATGTCATCATGATAAGCATCATGTCATCATTTTAGCAAAATAAAAATGTTGCAATCACTTATCCATGTTTTGTTTCACATGATATGCTTATGTGCTCACATGATTCACGTATAGCTTAATTAGGGTTTAAAAGTTACTAACCTTAAAACTTACTTTGGTTGCTAAGTGAAGTGGCTAATTTATTAATTAAACCCTGACCAAGTTTTCTAAATAAAAAGAAGAAAAAGGAAGAACCAAATTGAGATTGGAATTTCAAATTTTCAGCCCTAAGTTATTTGGCTAAGTGCTGAAATTGGAATTTCAAATTCAGTTTTGGGGAATTAATTGCCACCATTTTTGAAAATAAAAAGTTCCAAACTTTTGGTCTATTTCCAAGAACAAACTTTGTACTTTGCAGTGGTGCACTTGGTTGGATCAGTAGATGAATAATTAATCATTAATTTAATTGCCAAAGATTGAATCAGCAAAAAGTTTAATTTAAACCTCATTTCAAAACTGAGTTTTGTATTTTCCAAAAATATTTTGAATTTGATATTGACCCCAAAAAGCAAAGTTTTAGTTTTCAAAATTTTACACAACTTTTATTTTTGGAATTTTTCGAGTTCCTATATAATTTTGAAAGTAATTTGAAAAGGAAGAGAGGTGGGCAGTCTGCTACAGTAACCCGAGGGGAATTTGAGCTTGTCCTCTCTGCCCATGCCGTGACTCACCGGCCGCCGTGGTGTTCTAGCGCCCTCACCGCCGTTCCCGCGCGTCCGACCAGCTGTCCATAACCGTGAAGGTGCGGGGCACCTCTCCATCGTGCCTATGTCCTATAAAAGCAAGCCACGGCCACGACGACTCCATTTTCTCCTCTCTGTCACCGTCGTTGCCATCACTGTCGCCGACGAAATTCATCGTCGTCGAGCCATCCCAGTCCAATTGCTTTTGCAAACAACTCCGCAACATCGTTGCGCCTCCAGAGAACCAAACCGTGGCGCTTGACACCGCCTAGGTCGTCCGCTCGGCCGTCGTCTTCCCCACGCCCGGCCAGACGCCGCCGTGAGCCCGTGCTCCCTGGTCAGAGCACCATAGCACGCCGTATATCATTCCAAACCTTGTCTTAGCATCGTCCCACTTCACTGATCGCAGTCGGCTTGCTTGTTTCCGCAGCGTACGTCCAGCCGAACCGGAATGCCGTCGTGATCACCGGTTCACGCCGCCGTGACCGCCATCACCGCCGGCGGTGCGCCTCCGTTCGATTCCAAACTCAACCAACTAGAGCAACGTGCTCGTGGTGAGCTCCTAAGCCTAACCTTGGCCACTCCGAAATCTCTAATGGCCTGTGGTCGCTGGAGCACCAGCGCCGACGAGTCCCACCGTGTCAGCCATCCGCCATGGCCGCCGCTGCATGCTGTCGGGTGTGTTAGCCGGCCAGTCGAGGGTTCCAACTTGTATAGAAGTGAGTGGGGAGCACGCCAGGCAAAGTCCCACCGCCGGCGGGGTCGCCGACGGCGAGGAAGCGCCGATCAGAGCCGGCCGCCGCCGTGGTCGGTGTTGCCGCCGCGACACGCGGGGGCGGGCTGCCATCCACGAGCGCGGGAAGGAGAGGGGGGAGTCAGCCGGTGCGGGCCGGGTCGGCCGACTTGGGCCAGGCCTGCGGCCCAGGTCCAGCAGGCCGAGCCTGTTAAGGGCTTTTGCCTTTTTCGGTTTTCTGAAAATAATTTAAGTGCTGATTGTTTGGTAATTAATAACTAAATAATTATATGTGATAAAAATATAAGAAAAAGTGTTCTGTGCTCCTGGTGATCTGATCTGTGCATGAAAAATATAAAATTGGTCATGTTTGATAAAATTTGTATAAATTAAATTTACTCCTTTTAATTCATAAATGCTCAGTTCATGATTTTTGTAGGCCACAATGTTGATCCAAAAATTCTAAAAATTTAGGGTTAAGCTTTATACACTAAAACCTATCTCCACAAAAATTTTGGCTCTGTTTGGAGCAAGTTCACCTTTGAGAATAATTTTGGGCTTACTTTATGACTGTAAAAATGGTTAATAAATAACTAATTAGTTTAAGAAACCTGTTAATAAATTTTGAGGGATTGTTAGTGTTCAGTGAAGCTCAGGGATCAATACACCCCACTGGTCCATGATGTTTCCATGTTTTGGTTAGTAGTAACATTAGTTTCAAGTTAGTGATAAAATAAATACCAAAAAGAGAGAAGTTAATTTTAGGGTTTGCTTGTTTCTGGGATTTTCATGAAGACCATGTACCACCTTCACCCTTGCTGGTACAGGGCTTGTGATGAGCTTGGTGATCTATTGTGTAGTCAGTATATTGCTAATAAATTAATTTTGCTCTATGCTACTTTAATGGTGAAACTCTGAATACAACTTTACCATGAAGGAAAGTTGTACTCAAGATGTTTGATTTCGATTTAGTATTTCCATCCACTTAAGATCATTTCATCTTTCATATTAGTAGTATCAATTCTAGTAATTGAAGCATGCATGCTTATCTCCGTTCAGAGGTCAAGAGTGAAGTAGCTATCGGTGATCCCGCCTGGAGGAGGTGAATCCCGCAGAGACAGTTGGATTTGATATCTATGGTCCATCTGAGGAAGAAGATCCATCCACTGAAGGCAAGCCCCGGAGCATAAACCTCTTTTCCTTGTGTTTTTTGAAAAAGCTTACACAATTGCTTATATTTCATGCATGAATCGGATAAGAAAAAGTTGGTAAACCACTTGATGCATTACTCACCTTATCCTTGACACCTTATCCAAAAATCCCTTTTAGTGGAATAGGTTAGTGATGCTTAGCCATGCTTAGTAGAAAGGTCTAATGGTGAGTTGTCATTTTGCTGTGAGCCTTGCTCAGGAAAGGTCCTAAGAAGTGATGACTCGGTCATTCGATCTAGTACCTCTCTCAGGTACAAGTAAGTGAGATGGATGATTACATGGAGACCAGACGGGTGGCGTGCACTGTGTGATGATCAGTGTAGTGCTCCGTCTGTGTCGATTAAGGACCGTTTCGATGTAGGCCTGTGTGGTTGAGACTTTGCAGTACCGGTCACATGCTACGGTAAGCCTGAGCAACTTGGCTATTCCAATATGCGAACGGTACAACGCGCACTGGGAGTGGAGAGATGGCGGGAGTATCGTGTACCCACCCTCGGGTAAACCGTCCGGGACGGCGTAGGGGCGGTGGAGTACTTGTGCTCTCGGGTGGCGCGAACCCGGTCGTGTTTGGAGGATCCAAGCGAATGGTTGATATTCGTAAGGTCCCGGGACCTACGTTTATCGTGTGGTTTGGGAATCCCCAGCTGGGTTATTAATCGATTCGAATCGTCGTTGCTCCTCGGTTATGGAGACTCGACTCGCTGACCACTCATCGTAGGGTGATAATGGAACAAAAATGTTGATCATGTTATGGAAGGATTCAAAGAAAGTTTATGAATTAGAATAGGATTACATGGAAGATTTGATAATACTGAAGTAAAACTTACGATGAAGGATTCATTTGCCAGTAAGCATTTTCGCAAAACATTTCTCTGGTTTCTGGCCCAGAAATCCCATTAAGCCAGCATGCCCTTAATATTCTCCCATCTATCGGGTAAGACTTGTTGAGTACCCTCATGTACTCGGGGTTTGTTAAACCCCTGTTGCAGGTGAACCGCATGAGCAGGCGATGTTTTGTCCCTGCTGCATGACGGTCTTACAAGAAGATGAACAAGAGTAGAATATATCAAGGTTTTGGGTGCACCCGTGGGCAGGGTGACTTCTGTTGTGTGGTTTGAATAAAGTTACTAATGCTACTTACTCTGTGAGCATGAGTGAAACAATGGTTTGTAACAAAAATTACACCAGTTTGTAAAACTATGTTGTATACTTCCACTTACTCTAATGTAATATATTTTGTATAATTATGTAAACTCTGTTGTAATACTGTGATGCCAATGTAACCATGCGATCCTGTTCGGAAGAGCGGAGTCATCTAAGTGGTTTGACCCCCATGCATAAGTAATCGAAGGCTCAAGAAGCAACGATACGTGTATGTGGGCCATTCGATTTAGCCGGTTCTGTGACAACAAGTACTCTTGTGAGTGAATTAATTTAGGCGGTTCTACCACAATCCCCCTCTCACTTCATCACAGGCTCATGGGTTTCTCAAATTTGGAAGGTGTATGTGTTTTACATGAAAATCTTGATCCTACTCAAATCCACCTCTCTCATGTGGAAGCAAGAACGAACAAGGCATGAACATACATGTCCTTGATGGACCAAGCTTCATATGTGCATTAAAGCTAAGTTTCCAAAGCCCAACTCATGAAATCCGTCTTTTTATTCAAGTTGGTTCAATACTGATCACTACCTTCACCTTCCAAATAGAAGACCAAACCCCATGTTGTACAACCCTAACACCCAAACACACCTAGAAGGTCATCACACATCTCTAGGAAGTCTCACTCATAAACCCTAGCTCAATACTCAAGAGCACCAAAACCAAATGAACCACCTAATAAGTTGTGTTGACATCCCCATGGACCGTCCGGTAGAGCACCAGACAGTACGTGTGGGATCACTTAGAGCCAATACTAGAGATGTGCATGCGCATACATTCGACTGAAGTGTCTAACGTTACACTATAGACTGTATGGAGGAACACCGGACCAACTACCAGAACACCAAAGTCCCCAACTCAGAAAATACCCCCTTCGCGAATGCAGTTGTGGACCGTCCACCATCACACCAGACCGTCGACCATCACACCAGACTGTCTAGAAATATTAATTAATATTTTATTTCTTAGAAGCTTTTTATAAGCTACCTAACAATGGTCAGAATATGACAGCTAACTTTGAAAATACATATCTATGAAACATTTAGGATAAAATCATAAAATTTCATGACCTAATAGACCTGAATGTCATCTACAAGTTTGTAGTTCAACAAAACACTTATTTGTTCCTCTAGGTGGCCTAATTGCTTATTTTTTCCTCTAGCTCCTTCCATCGTCTTAGCAGTGATCATGACACCAAGATCCCTCCTTGATATGTCACCTCTTCCTCCAGTCCCTTCCCTATTTGTGCTCCGGCCCTTCTCTCACCTTCTATATATGAAGACTGGTCAAGTAGATGTCATTGGCCTAGAAACCAAGCATGGATGGAGAAGATCAGCTCATAAGCCGTTTTTTCCCATTAAGTATGTCCCAATAGAAATACCAAAGACAAATCTTATAATTCTGGATAGAGTGATTAATAATTGTTTTATTTGTACAAAGCAAATAATAACATTAGCCTTTTTTTACTTTTCTCTCTAGTAATACCCTCTCTCTGTGAAAGAAATAAGTTAAAATCTCATTCTCAAAAAATATATATAAACTCCCCCCAAATATATATATATATATATATATATATATATAAAAACAAAAAGAAACTAATATAAGCAATAAACTTTCTGTACAAATCCAGAAAAAGCCGTGAGGGTAATGTTCCAAAAAAAAAGATCTCGTGAGGGTAAAGCTGTCATTTCGCATGTGTGGGAGGTGTGAGACCGCACAGGATCCTCTTTGTCGTGTGCTGTGTGGCTTGGGATCTACTTTCCCCAATCCCTATCCATCCATCCGCTTCCCCCGCTCCGCCCGCCGCCGCGTCGCAACCCCATCTCATCTCTCCCAGACGAAACCCTAACCCTGCTGCCTGCCGTCGATCTCTACTGCGGCGGCGGCAGCATGAGGAACCGCTCTCCGACGCGCGCCTCCGGCAACGGCGTGAGGAAGCCATCTCCTTCTCCGACGAGGGAGCACGGCGTGAGGAACCGCTCTCCGACGCGCGCCTCCGGCAACGGCGTGAGGAAGCCATCTCCTTCTCCGACGAGGGAGCACGGCGTGAGGAACCGCTCCCCGACGCGCGCCCCTGGCAGCGGCGTGAGGAAGCTATCCTCTTCTCCGACGAGGTCGTCGGCCCCGGAGCAGAGGAGGTCCCCTGCCTTGCCTCCACCGCCGCCCGTCCCCAGGTGGCTGATCCTCGACCGTATCGTCCACCGGAGCAGGAAACACTGCGGGGTCGTGAAAGACGACGCCACGGCCTCGGCGCTCGCCTACGACTGCACCGGCCGCCCCGTCCGCGCCTCCCTGAGGATCGCCGACCCGCCGGCTGTGTCCCGTCTCTACCTCCACTGGAAGGGCAGGCCCGAGCTCGATTGCGCGGAGCCCGCCGCCATCGCTGCTCACCGCAACTCCATTCTCTTCAGGACGCGTGTCCCATTTGAAGATCCTTGTTGGTGGAGCTGCATTTGCAACTTCCCCGTCGACTACTTCGTCTACTCCAGCTCGTCGTCGTCAGCGCCGACCCTGACCCTGCTTCCCCCTTGCTTCCACGGCGGCCAAACCGACCCCAAGTCTGATAAGTACTTCCAACCATACAGCAGCCAGCAGCAGCGCGCCATGTTTGACAAGGAGATGGGCATCCTGTGCCACGGTGAAAAAGGCGAGTTCACGGTGGCAGATCTCACGCAGCGTTTCTACAAGGAGATTGACCTCTGCCTGCTGCACCATCCGCCTCCTGGCTCTGCCATTCCAATTCAGTGGAGCGTCAAGAGGCTGCAGATCCCTCCAGACATGAAGATCAACCTCTCCTCGTGGAGGAATGACGTTGTTGTGCCCATTGGCAGACGCTTGTGCTGGGTCGACTACTACCAAGGCATGCTGCTCATTGATGTCCTCCACACTGACAGCAACAGCCAGCGGGACGAGCAGTTGCTTCAGTTCATCCCACTGCCTTCTCTGGCTTTGACGTATCGCCGCCCTTACAGGGATGCTGGTGTACCCGATCCATTGCGGTGTCTCTGTGTCACTGATGCTGGCATCATTAAGCTCGTCTGTATTCTCACCAAGCAGCCTCCTTCGCCTTATCCCTTCACCATAACAACATGGATTTTGCAAGATGTCCTCCAAGGTAAATGGACGATGGATGTTGACATCAAAATGGGTGCCAAGGAGTTCTATGGTCTTTGTGGCACTGGTTGCCTTCCACAAGTGCGGCCAAGTTTTCCTATGGTGAGCTTAGTTGATCCAGATGTCATATGCTTCCTGCTGAAAGATGAGGACCGTAGCCTTTTCTGGATGATTGCCGTCGACATGAAGAACAAGAAACTGCAGTCAAGTGCCCTCTATATCAGTGAAGAAGAAGAAGAAGGATACCCCCCGAGAAGGGACCTCAGGAACATTTTCTTTGGTCATAACTTCATCTGCAGCAATTTCTCCTCTTTCTTGAGTGAGAATGCCATCACAAGGTAATATTATGTCTCTTGCTATTGCATCTTGTTTGTAGCATGCTGCTGGAAGTATTTTTGTGTTTAACAACATATAGTTTACATTTAAAAACATGAGTAGAACATGATGGTGTAGGTTGCCAGGTATTGAGCTTACGCAATTTCTGTGCTAAGTTAACTAAGTTGCCAATCTGATACCAGTGATTTGACATGTTGTGATATGAACAGATTAATCAGCTAAAATCGCATGATCAAACTGTAACCTAATCGGTTTAAAGTTGATGCAATACTATGCCTTAAGCCATTAAGCTTGCGTTTTTGTTCAGACTTTGTTTAACCATGACTCCAATGTGTGTTCAGCTGTTTTTGTTCTATGGTCAGATAGCCTATAGTAGTTTGGCATCCTAACCAAGACCAGAGCAACCTGTGTAAAACAATGTGCGACCCTCGCCCAATTAGCTCAATTCATTACAAACCAACTCTATGTACCAAAGTCAAGCGCATGTGCTGTGTGACATTGACATCTTTACTTTCTTATGAACAAATCATGTTAATTTCCATACTGTTTCTGATAGAAAAATCTTTTAGCACCAACACATATAAAGAGGAAACATGATAGGTAAACAGTAGGGGTTAGGAGGCTATGCCCATAGTTGAAATTCTACCACGGCTATTGGTAATCAGGATCAAGAATGTATAGAAAGAAAAACGTTCTCAGAAATCTGCAGTGGCCATACATTGAAAAACATTCAGTCATGCTCCTAAGGTGATCGTTACATCCATTACTCTATGATATAACATAATGGTGTGTGTAGGCAGCTTCCCCAACTGAGCTTCCTTGTTCAGTGGGTGAAACCAGGCTGTTCTTCAAGAGTGGGAGTTGAAAGTATGGAGACAGTTACTAGATCAAAGCATCTCAGTAATGTCAAAAGTTATATAGTTGCATATCTATAATGCCAAATTTCTCTGTAATTAAATGAATATGCAACTACTTGATTTGTTAATTTTACTTGCAAATGCTATAAAAATATATATGACAATTATCAAGACATGGAATGTAGAAATTATTTATCTGGGTTTTGTTTTCTACTCTTACATCTCATGTATGCAAGTATGGAACATTGATTGCCTTGTGTAAGGGCGGAGCTACGTGGGGGCCAAGCTGGGCCCCCCTGCCTCTGTGATTTCCCCAAGTCTGCTACTCCATTCCCTATCCCTGCCGCCCTGCGTTTAGAGGCAAGCCAGCTGCCACACAGTGACACAGATACAGACACATCATTCATGTAGCTGTGTTCCCGCTCCTCAGCCAATTAGCCTATTGCCTGCCCTTTGCTCTGCGTCGTTGAGTCTTGTTGATTCTTCTATCTTTTCTTTTAATTTCCTTCATGACTCTTTCAATGTATAAAATCCAGAGTATGCATTCTAAAAGTATCTGATTAAGTAACATATTAGGGGATCTTATGTTGTTTCTTCAAAGAAATTTTTCCCGCTCGTTGATTTCAGTGTCAATTTATTTTATATATCATGACCTAATTATAAGTACTAAAATTAATTTCTTCACTACCTATATACATATACAATTGGCCTTGTGACTCTGCTTTGTTTTGTGCAGTTGGGAAGTAAGTAAAGAGATGCAAGAGGCAAAAAAGGAGAGAGTGATGCAGAAGATTGGGCTGGAAGCAAAACTGAAGAAGTGAATTTACTGGATGGATGACACAGCACATTTTGAAGACTCGTGCTGTCTGTTTCATGAGGAGGGAGGCACCTTGCCATCTGTTTGAGAGACCGACCTTGTTTGATGCTCAACCCTGACAGAGATCACATTATGCTTTTGCTTGTCAGTCTTGTAATGTGTCCGCTCCATGCAGAATTTCGGGAAACCCATATTAACCTGGGAAATGCATGTATGGCAATCTCTACGTGGATGTTGAATGCACATGCTGTGTTAGCCAACTGGCCTAGGTGTTTCAAGATTTATCCCAAGGGCACCATGGTTATGAAAGCTGAACTTTGAAACGACTAACCATGTGGCTGTGTGCATTTACATCTTATAACTGTCAAACTTTCTGGACATAGACTAGTCCATGCTTGCATTGCAATCTGATAGCTTTTATGGTTGTGTTTTGTGCAGCAAGCACATCGCACTCTTATGATTTTTGGGGCCTAGCACTAGGCCTGTCGTTGGATACCCTTACCCGTTACCCAAATTCACACCCGCATGACTCATACACTTCCTCACCATGCGCTACTCATCCTCATCTAAGCTGCCACCCTCTGCCTTGGTCAAGGAGAGGAGTCAGTGCGCGCGCCCGCTCGTCACCCTGGTGTCACAGATGAGCCACACGCGGCGACCACTGCTTGCGAGGCTCCGGCAGTAGTGCGCAGCCCCATTGTGTAACGCCCAAATAAATGAAATAAAGGAAACAAAACAAAATTACTGTAGCTCAGCTACAGTAATAATTTGGTTATGTTCGTTAGACTTTGAGAGTGAATGTTAAAGTGTGGTAATTTAGCTTCTTGTTGGACTATCTCGATCATATTCATGTTAGTTAGGATGTTCATTCAAGCTAGTTTGGTGCTTTTGATTATCTATATGTCTTGCTTCCGTGTTGCTTTTAAATACAAGGGATCGGAGATGATGCCCGTTATGTGCGGCGGTTGTTTGTGAAGTTTAGTTGCATCTCAGGGTGTCAATGGATTCCTGGGTGTTACACATTTGAGTCCTAGCGAGAAGCTAGTCCAGGATAGCGCTATGGAACTCGAGCAGCTCGTTGCTCTCGCCAGCATCTGCACCCCCGCGGATGATGCCGCACATGGCGCCCCCTGCCTGCGAGGCTCTAGCAATGTCAGAGGTGAGTGCGGTGCCATTGAGGCCCAACAAGAAACTAGTCTAGGGTAGCTCTGTGGAACTAGAGCAGCTCGTTGCCATCGCAATGAACGAGTAGCTCGGACAGTGTGTCTGAACTATTCAGTGGTTGCTGCGTCGGCTGCTGCTCCAGCCGTGGCTAAAGTTCCCTCTCAGAGAGGTACTGTAGTAGCTGCCAGCAATAGCTCCAGCGAACATAGACCAACTAGCAAGCGCTGTATTTGTGAATGTGTTTCACCAGTAGTTGAATCAGGTTTACCCATTGGGTATGGGAATTATGGGGAGGGTATAGAATGGATATCTTATAAACAGATTTGGATGTTGATATAGATGGGTTTGCTCATACCCTCCCCAACAGCAGACAAGTTCCCCAATTCCAAATGAGAAATGACAACTGTATCTTGTTGGGTCTAAAACTCTAGACAACTTCCACAATTGCAAACAGCATATGACAAATATGATGCTAGCAATAAAATGGGTTTAGTTGACAAACTCAAGCTGCATGATAGTAGCTGTTTTTTTAAGATAAGGTCATGAAAGTTTCTTAATTGAACACCAAGAGATCAAATGCTTGACAAGCCAAATACGTTCAAGATCCGGCAGGCAGCAATGAGCAGTAGTCAATATTAAGCTCAAAGAAATTCAAATACTAATCAGGTAATGATGGCGCCGACACGACGCATAGCTTGCTCAATCATTTATTGGAATCTCTTGCCCTTCCCTTTCCTTGTTGCTGTCTGCCAACCGGCTTCCGCTTTCGATGATGAGGAGTGCTCCTCTGTTTTCGTTTCTTGAGGCTCTGAAATCACTAGACGTGCCGCTGCTTGGGACAGCTGCTGCTCTGTTTGAACACGTCCCACAGCGCCTAGGTAAGATCGTCCTTGTGTTGAACTTGGCGTTGAAGGCTGTGAAGACTCTGAACCTTCAGGCTGTTTCCCCTTCCCCGCAGCCTTGTTACCTATATATGGCCAAGAGAATATATATACATCATTTAGTGCAAAAACTGATATTGACAAGCATACTAACAAGTAGCAATAATGAAAAGAACATGACAAAACCAACGCTACAACCAAGGCTACATCTCCATTACGAATGAAGATCACAAAGCTACGCACCTGCACACAGCCAGTTAGTTCACACTGGTTCCTAATAATTTAAGATAAAAGTAGCCACCTAAGGAGACCAAAGTTTAATCTTGATATGACATTGCTTTCAAAAAAAAAAAAAATCTAGACCTGACATAGGTAGAGCTCCCCCTATATAGTGGCGTTAGCAAGTACATCATCTAGCCCACACTGAACTATGGATGCACAATATCCATCCTTTGTTGGTTTACTAATCTCAACAAGAAGCATGCCTTCTGTACGTATGTCCACTTAGACAGGTAAGCAGCTAACACTTGAAAAGACTATACGACTATTAGACAGGAAAGCAGCTAACACTTGAAAAGACTCCATGACTACAGACTTCATGGTGTTTTGACTCAAATTCGTTCATCAGAGGCCAATGTATCCATACTCTAGTGGCATACAAATTAAAACTATTCATCATTAAGAAAACATGATACTGCATGGAAGGTGCGAGCACAGTTCATTTACGAAAATTTGATTAAAAAAAAAGTTCATTTACAAAGTGATATATGAAGAAAAACAATAAGCAGGAATGCTTGGCACAAACCAATAAACAGGAAACCTTGGCAAAGTTAAGACGTGATTTGAGTTTCGTCAAGTACCCCTTTCATGTTCTTTCATAAGGCACACACACGTATCAAGATTCAAACTTGGAATCTTTAGCTAATGATTTTTAACTATTAAAACACAAACTTGATATGTTTAGATTTGTGATTAAATATACTGTCCAATTATCATAAGTTCAGAACCCTAAATAATTATAATATAATATAACATAACATATATAATATAGTATAGTATAATATATAAAAACAAATGGTCAAAGCACAATTTAGGTGAATATGTCATGTAAAGCCATGCCTTAGAAAAAGGTTACGAAGGTAGTACAGGACATGTTCCATTTCCTTTCCTTGTTTACAATCTTAATGAAAATAATAGTACTAGGGAAAACTGGATAAGTGACAACCGGAAATCAGGAAATGAGTTGAAATCCTGAAGTATATTACCTTTTTCTTACTAAAACTTGCTAAAAGGGTCACACAAAGGTAGTCCATTATTCCCCCCTAAAAAATCTTATAATACAATTGTTAGTCAGGTTTAGCGGCATGATGTTGCTGTTTTTTTCCATTAGTTAATTTACTATATAAAATTATAGCGTGAAGTCTATTTTGGCCATTCAACTATTGTCCTGAGTTTGCTTTTGACCATGCAACCCTGAAACCCAAAATCTTGACCATCAAACTACCAATACTCAACAAATTTGACCATCTAGCTGGTTTCAAAAGTTATTTAAATTTTCTGAAATTAATAAAAATTAGTTCATTATCAAAAAGTTCAGAACGAATTCATTTTAAACCAAAAAAAGTATTAGAGCAACACCATTGTTTTCCTAATTATTTGTGTGTAATTGGAGTTATTAGTATTTTATGTATTTATTCCTATTATTTGTGTTTTATTGCCTGTAATCATGTTTGTTAGTTACTTATTTAAATCACCATTTTGACCAAGAGTATCCAAAGCAAGACTATGAATAAATAGAAGATCAGGAAGATGTCATCAACCTCGCAGGTGCCATGCTCTTGCAATTGCAATGGCGTCACTAGCCATCCAAAAATAATTTCATCAATTTACTGCAGTATATTTGTTACCCTGTTTTGATTATGTATTCTCTTTGTTGATTCCTCGGTTTAATATATCACAAATGATGAATGATGATTTAAATAAGTAAATGAATAAACAAATAACAGGCACGACTATGAGCTATAAACACTAGAAACATTTACAAATAAGATTCAAATACCCACCCAAAAAACACTAATGATTAGATTAAAAATGGTACCACTTTCATACAATTTTTATTTTACCATTTTTAGAAAATATAAATCACCTTTGAAACTAGCTAGGTTGCAAAATTAGTTTGGTATCGATAATTTGATGGTAAAAAAAAAAAAAACTGGTTCTGAAGTTGCATGGCCAAAAACAAACTCAAGCAATAATTGAAAGCCCAAAATGAACTTTGACCTAAAAGATAGCAAGGAACCTAGGTTGCCAGTCTATTATTCTATCAGGTACTAAGACAGAAAAGCTGCTACTCAGGTAACAAGAAGCTGTATTTTGCAACAAACAGGAAAAAATATATGTGACCAAGTGAAACTGATGCCTTTCGGAGAAGGATAAGATGGAATTAGTACGACATCTGATTTCAACAGAGTGAAGTAGCTATCAAAGTTGTGAAAGCACCCTAGCCTTGTAATGCACCAGGCACTTGTGGAAACAATAAAAATGCTCAAAATGCAAATTTAAGGAGCATCAGGTACGTGGAAGGAAGAATGGTTGATTCCTGGGCAGGTATGTGGAGTTTCCGTCAAGCGGGAAATAAACTTATTTGCTGACACTTATGCCTTTTGAAAAAAATCTGCATGAATTTCGTATTTTAGTGCTTTAACTATTTTTACATAGTATAAATTCATCCGTCTAGTATTGTCAAAGTTCTAAACTAGATAAACCATATATGATTTTGAGCCATCGTTGTGTAAGTCTGAATGTCTGATATTAGGTATGATTTGCATCGTGCCAAATGATATGTAGACATGTTTTTCAATAGATTTTGGAGAAACTGCCGATTTTTACCTGAATATACTGGATGACATATGACGCAGGTACACCATACCTGAGCTGCCAGTAGCCTACAAGTTAATAAAGATTAGACTTCTATTTTAAACAATGAGATAAAGTAAGCTACAGGTTTAAAAACTTACTCTGGCTTAATGTCAATACTTTTATCAGTGATCCAATTATAAATAATGTCAGGAACCAAATGTGGATTGTATGCAGGTATCATAAGCTCAATGCCATCATTGTTCTTGAATTTTTCCCTCCATACCTCAGGAGTCTTGTCCTAGAAAATGGAAGAGATTAAGAAATTAAGTTCAACATAAAGAAGGCCATGTACGAGCTTCACGCCTAATAAGAAGGCATCTATGTCTAAACATGCATATTTTGATGAATGGCCAAAGAAAGCCATACTATTTATTGATGTTTCAGTGATAGTGGTAGCAAAGAATTTCGTTGTTCAAAACATTAGTTTCAAACTGAACTGAAAAGAGAGTTGAACTCACAAATCGGTTTGATGGGGCATGCACGAACCCATCCCGCATAAGTCTGAAAGTGCTGTTTCTCGAACTTGCATATGCTTCATTACGACCCATAGCATGTGCTATTATATCATCAAACAATGCAATGTTGGAGAGCTTACTGAAATCGGCATATTCAGTTTCCTTCTTTCCAGGTATTTCCATTGCCCTATCCCATTTATGTTGTGCAGGTAGATCCAAGCTCTTTTGCTTTTTTCGCAGCATAATTAATAATAATCCCCTTGCAGCAGACTCCACACAACATATGTGTGTCTCAATAAATAATCTATCCGCATCAAGTAAGACTGGATACTTCAGTTTTAGTAGAAACTTAGTTAAGTTTTCCACATAAGGTGCAAATTTCGATATCAAATTTGGATCATCCTTGTAAAAGATTCTATTTATATGGGTAGCCAGCTTCTTCAGATCAGCATGCATAGAACTACTATCAAGCCTCTTTTCAGCACTATTAATAACCAGGACATGTCCATGCATAACTCTAAAATCGTCCAAAGTGAATTCCCCATTCCAAGTCTTTGAATCAGCAAATGCCCCTGTAAAACATTTTAACCAAGTTGATAAAAATAGGCATCCTGCCCTGGTCATTTTCAGTGAAACTGACCCATTTGGTAAAATAACCTCTGTGATTAGCTCCTCTTGGTGAACAAGGAGAAATTGCCTCATGGTCGTGCTGAAATATATACAAATACACAATTATTAAAAACTTGAAAGAAATATGTTAGAAAAAATATAAATAAAATGGCACAAGAAATTTTTTGAACTTACAATCCTCCAAGCATCCTAGGACAAACATGAATTGTAGTGTCCCGTTCTACGCCATAAAACATAAGACTACCATGAGGTTCAAGTATTTTTCTGCCATATACAAAATATTGGCATTCAATCTTTGTCTTCGTCTTGTGTGCATACAACTGCATCAAATGATCTGAAGATTGCTCCAAATTAACTCCAAAAACCAACTCTCCAGAGACATGCCTCACAAAAATAGGTGTTAGTTGTTGGCTCTGGACATCGCTTTTGCTGCAGGTATCCATGTGTTGTCTTTCAGCATCATGAGAGTCCATGTTGGTTGTAAGAGGAGGTATTGGGGGCTGAGAATCCAATTCTGATTCTGCAAGCTCACCATTTGATTGCGAGAGCAGTGGCACATGCACCATGCGTGTTGCTTGGCCATTTCTTCCAGGAACTACATATGTCGTACTTATGCCCAAGAGGAATTGTTTTGAACTTCTTGACTTATAATATTCATGCACCTCATGAGCAAGCTCCATTATGAATGTTGCTGGAGCATCACCTTTAAGAGAACTTGTTAATGGGTACCTGTCTCTAAGTTGTCTGGATTCAACCACTGAAAATCCTAGTAGCCACTTTCTGGTTATAAAGGACAGAGATGGGAGGCACTGAAGTAGTAATAGCCACCACTTGCGAAGAGTATGATGCTTGCTGATTTCGCTCTCCAGAATACAATGCAAAGCAGTTTTATACACCTGTGCAGGCAAGAATTCTTCAGGAACAGTATCCTTTACATGTTCTGTTGTCGCAGCCATGTGGCCCTTTGCACTTACGACGACATCCACCTCTCTTGCTTGAGGCAAAAACTTGGAACCTTGTTTCAGAGCACACTGACATTTTATCTTTGGCAGCTGTGTAGCAAAATTGCAAGACACAACGCCTGCTGATGCATTAGGCCTGTGGCTGCAACAGTATTCAAAGAAGTATATATCAGATTGAATTTAACATGAAAGCAAGGTCTAAACTGATACAGATATAGCAAGCATACATACCTTCCGTTAAAATAATCAAATTCATCTTTTACAAGCCAGAAGCCACTTTCATTGTTCATAGCTTGATTCTTTTGAAGTGAGCTGCGGTCACCTATAAATAAAATAAAATAGATTTTTTAAAAATCAGCTTGTTGTACATTAAACATGATTGCTAATGGATTGAAAGCCACCACCCCTTACCCAGTTCAACCCATATTAATTATGCTTCCCATTTCCCAACTCACCCCACCTCATTTTTTTATTGTTTCAGCACAATCCAATCGAACACACCAACTAGTTACAACCCACTTTTGATTTAAACCCGAGAGCAAAACCAGATAAATGATGTGTGGAGGCCAGGACAAATGCAAAAGGGTAGGGTTGAGGGATGTGGCGCACTGAACTGACCACACCAAGTGGGTATCCGGCCCCTAAACAAAATGCCACCTAAAAGCTCATGTTAACCCCTTAAAAATATTAACAAAAACATATTTGGTTCAAACAAGGAAGCTCTATGGCCTGTTTCCTTGTTCAACGCTTGATATTTTTGAAGTGAATTTGTCGTCAAGAAACAAAAACATATTTTGTTCAAAAAGGAGAGCTTTATATATGTTGCTGGAGCATCACCTTTATATATATACTAACCAAAAAATACTAAACAGTACTCTGAACCGCATTCAGTATCAGTCAGTAGTTGGCGTTCAGTATTGTTCAGTATTTCTGAATTTTTCAGTATTACTCAATATTAGCTACTGAGTGTAGAATATTATTCTACACCAGGGTGTAACTCCTTCTAGGTTGCATTTGTTGTTACATATTGACAACTCAAATGAGATAAAACAAAAGAAATTGCAAATGCTTAGGCTACAGTGATATCCACAAGTTGATAGACAATCTAGTTCGCTTATGGCAGTAATAAGTCTGTGTGTTGGCTGGTCTTTGTGGGATTGTAGCATATGGTCCTTGTATCCTTGTGAACAACATCCTTAATTGCTTTTAAGACAGCAGTTACTATCTAGGACAGCATCTGCTTTAGCATTTAAGACATCTCCTTGACTGCTTTTAGCACAATAGTTAGCAAGCATCTAGGCATATGCTTGGCTAGTTAGCAGCCTATAAATATGTATTCCCAACCCTCACGTTGGTATGGCATTGTGTGACAAATAAACCAAAAAATTGCCCTATCTTCTAGTGTCATCTTCTCCCGCGATAAGAGTAAGAATTTTGCTACTACCGACTGGTATTAGAGCCGTACTATCCTATGGCCTGAGCATTTTCTGCTCATCTTCTTTCCCGACCTCGCAGCAGCAGCAGCTCCGGCGGCCCCTGCACACTCCCTCCACGCAGGGGCCCCATGCAGCAGCCCCCAATAGCGCGCCATATCCTCAGGACAGTCTTGAGCACGTGGCGTCGATAGTAGGCTGAGCTCGCTGCGGCAGAGGAATGCGATCAAGCGCAACAGAGATCGCTATGGTGGCAGCAAGGGCGTTGAGGCTGGCTGCATTGGAGCTGGCAACAGCTAAAGCGGAGGCGAAAGCAACGGCAACAGATGCAGCGCGTGCAGCAGTGGCTGAGGTCGAGAGTCTGCGCGGCAGCGTCAAAAGCTCCATCTCTGTTGATGATAGCTTCGACGCGGACCTCGACCTGCTGGCGAGGGAGGCACAGCGAGGGTGGGCGGCGTAGTGGGCAGCTACACACACCCACGAGCGTGGCAGCAGCCCAGACAGGCGTGGACGCATTGGTGGCACTCTTGCAGGAGGCGTGCAAGGCAGAGGTGCTCCTAGAGGAGGCATGGATGGCGGTGGTGGCGGACGGGTCGATGGAGAGTGCGGCCTTCACAGGCAGCGTGGCTCTCTCTCCTCGGACCGGTACCATGGTTACCACGGGTTCTAGGCTGTTGTCAGGGATGTTGGCCCTGGCCATGGGTGGCCTACCCTCACCAAGGCCAACTACGTATAGTCGGCTGCAGTGATGAAGGTGAGGCTCAACGTGTGGCACATGTGGGAGGCAGTCCGGTATGGCAACATCGACTGGGATTGACAGGCGCTGGATGCTCCCATCGCTGCAGTCCCACCCGAGATGCAGTTCTCACTTTCCAACAAGTAGACTACCAAGGATACATGGGACGCCATCGCTATAGCACGCATTAGCGGCGATCCGCCCTCATGTCCACACTACAGGCACTTCACAAGGAGTGGGAGAACCTAGCCTTCAAGCTAGGTGAGGACATTGATGACTTTGCTCTTTGTCTCAACACTCTATTGCAAAAGATGGTGCAATTCGGTGACGACACCCACAGCAAGGAGAGAGCTGTCGAGAAACACTTTCGCTACATCCCTGAGAAGTACAAGAAATGGCTCACTCGATCAAGTCTCTGTTGGGCCTCTCCACGATGTCAATCGACGAGGCGATAGGTCGCCTCAAGGTCATCGATAATGATGAGCCACAGTTTCACCCGGGGCCCATCACCGTTGGCGGGAAGCTCCTCACTCGGGAGCAGTGGGATGCCTGCCAAGGTGATAGGAAGAAGAGGGAGCCTTCTTCCATGAAGGGTGGCCACAAGCGTGGAAAGCCGTGCAAGGCACGCAGAGACGTCCAGACCGTAGCGCGAGGACGTGCGGAGGGTGATGCTCGTGGAGGTGCCTAGGACAGTGCCGCCTGCAAGCCTAAGCCAGCACAAGACGATGCCTACCACAACTGCGGCCAGCTTGGCCATTGGGGCCAAGGACTGTCGATAGCCACGGCGCAGCTAGGCCCATGTCACACACGTGGAGGAGGAGCCAACCCTGTTCATAGAAAATGCAAGCATCGACCGCAGCGGCTCTCCTCCACCTTGACAAGCACAAGGCACATGCCCTCCTCTGCAACGGGTTTAGTGCGACAAGATCGACGGATGGTGCCTCGACACCGGCGCCACTCACTACATGACTGGGTGGTGGGAATTCTTCTCTGAGCTTGACTCTAGCGTTCGAGGCTCTGTCAAGTTCGGGGATGACTTTGTTGTGGAAATCAAGGGCGACGGCTCCGTCGTTTTCACTGCCAAGACTGGCGAGCACCGGCTACACACCGGTGTCTACTACATCCCTGTGTTGAGGAACACCATCATCAGCTTGGGATAGCTGGATGAGAAAGGCTCGCATGTGGAAATCGAGCATGGTGTCTTGCGGATCTAGGATCACCACTGTTGCCTTCTCGCCAAGGTGAAAAGGGGTGCCAACCACCTCTACATTCTTCACGTGCAGGTGGCGCAGTCGTGTGTCTTGCAGCCCACCACAACGACGACACTTGCCGGTGGCACGAGCGCTTTGGGCACCTCAACTTCGAGGCCCTGAAGCAGCTCAGGAACAAGGAAATAGTGTGAGGCTTGCCATGCCTTGACCATGTGTAGCAGTTCTATGACATCTGCATATTGACGAAGCAGAGGCAACTGCCCTTTCCCTAGAAGGCGAGCTTTTGAGCCAAGGAGAGGCTCGAGCTCATGCACCGAGACTTGTGTGGCCCAATGACACCAGCCACACCAAGAGGATGATGCTACTTCATGCTGCTCATCGATGATCTCTCCCGCTACATGAGCGTGATGGTCCTCGGCAGCAAGGGAGAGGCTGCGGATGCCATCAGGCGCACGCACGCTGCTGCGAAGATGGAGAGCGGCCGCAAGCTGCGCGTGCTACGCACCGACAACGGTGGCTAAATTCGTGTTGTACTGCATTGATGAGGGCATTCGGCACTACTTTGCACCGTACAGCCCACAGCAGAACGACGTCATCGAGTGGTGCAACCAAACGGTTGTGGGGATGGCTTAAGCCCTTCTCAAGCAGAGGGGGATGTCGGCTGTCTTCTAGGGAGAGGTGGTGGTGACGGCCATCTACATTCTCAACCGCTCGCCTACCAAGGCTCTCAATGGCAGGACGCCATACGAGACTTGCCATGGGCGCAAGCCGGCGGTGTCTCACCTGCGAGTCTTCGATTGCTTTGCGTTCGTCAAGGAGCTAGCCACATTGGCAAGCTCAATGACAGAAGCACTTCGAGAGTGTTCATTGACTACATGGAAAGCTCGAAGGCCTACCGCATCCTCGACCCTAAAACACAGCGTGTGCACACGACATCGTGTTTGACGAAGAGCATGGATGGGTGTGGGACAAGGCGGTGGACAACGGCTCAACTCCAACGTATGACGACTTCATCGTCAAGCACGACCACTTCGAAGGAGCTAGGGGAGTAGGAAGCTCTTCTTCACTGAGCATGCCTACCTTAGTCCTCGAGTCTCCATTGAACCCGACGTCTACTACACCAGCCACACCGCGCCCTCCGACCACGGTTTTGGTTGCGACAATTTCTTCGTTGACTCCATAGCTGGTGACACCATGGACTCCTGCATTGACAGCCACTCCTCCGGGCACGTCTACTACAGCACCAGCTCATGTCGAGCACAGCCTGGTGAAGTACATTTCCCCAGTCTCTCACGACGAGGAGCGCATCGATGCATATTATGACGGTGAGCTACTATGGTACCATATGATGGAGGATTTTCTCGGTGACCAACCGGTGTCGAGACTGGTGTCACATGACCTGGAGGCGCAGTTGCACCTTGCGTGTGACGAGGTGAGCCTCAGTCCTTTGCAGAGGCCGAGAGAGATGCAGCATGGCGCTCTACAATGCAATTGGAGATGGATGCAGTTGAGAAGAACCACACTAGTGAGCTTGCTGAGTGGGTGTTCAAGCTGAAGAAGGATGAAGCCGGTGCCATTGTCAAGCATAAGGCTCGCTTGGTGGCGCGAGGTTTCATGCAGTAGGAGGGGGTCGACTTCGACGGCGCCTTCGCTCCTGTGGCGTGTTCATCACATGGATGTCAAGTTGGCATTTCTTAACGACCACTTGAAGGAGGAGGTCTACATGCACCAGCCGCCGGGATTTGTGATCCTAGGCAAGGAACGCAAGGTGCACCGCCTGCACAAGACCCTTTATTGCTTACGGCAGGCACCGAGGGCATGGAATGCCAAACTGGATTCCACGCTAAAGGGGATGGGCTTTCAGCAAAGCCCGCACAAGGCGGCCATCTACTAGCGGGGCAGCAGAGGAAATGCCTTGCTAGTGGGTGTCTACGTCGACGACTTCGTGATCACCGGCACCAAGGAGGCAGAGCTGGCAGCATTCAAGGAAGAGATGAAGGCCACCTTCCAGACGAGTGACCTTGGGCCTCTCTCCTTCTATCTAGGGATCGAGGTGCACCAGGATGACTCTAGGATCACGCTTCAACAGACCGCCTATGCTAAGCGCATCGTTGAGCCAGCTGGGCTCACTGATTGCAACCCAGCTCTCACTCCGATAAAGGAGAGGCTTAAGCTAAGCCACGATAGCACGACAGAGGAGGTGGATACTACGTAGTACTAGTGTCTTATGGGGAGCCTTCGCTACCTCGCCCACACACAGCCGGACTTGGCATTCTCCGTTGGCTACGTTAGTCGGTTCATGCAACAACCAATGACAGAGCACCAGCAGGCTATGAAGAGGATCATCCGCTACATTGTGGGGACTCTTGACCACGGTCTCCACTACCCGAGGTGTCCTGGCGTGGCACACGTCGTCAGATACAGCGACAATGACCATACAGGCAACATCGACACCAGCTAGTGCACAAGCAGGATTCTTTTCTTCCTCGGCAAGTGCCTTGTTAGCTAGCAGTCGGTCAAGTAGCAGGTGGTGGCCCTATCCAGCTGTGAGGCTGAGTACATAGCTGCTTCTACTACTTTAACTCAGGCACTCTGGCTCACTCGACTGCTTGTTGATCTCCTCGGCAGAGACACTAAAGCGGTAGAGCTTAGAGTGGACAGCAAGTCCACCTTATCTCTAGCAAAGAACCCTATCTTTCATGAGCGCAACAAGCACATCCGCATTAGGTACCACTTCATTCGGAGCTGCTTGGATGAGGGGAGCATCAAGGCTGGCTACATCAACATTAAGGATCAGCTGGCAAACCTTCTCACTAAGTCCCTTGGGAGAGTGAAGTTCCAGGAGCTTTGCACCAGGATTGGGATGGTCTGAGTCCCCTAGAAGGCGCCACACAAGACTTAGGGGGAGAATGACAGTAATAAGTCTATTTGTTGGCTAGTCTTTGTGAGACTGCAGCACATAGTTCTTGTATCCTTGTGAACAGCATCCTTGACTGCTTTTTAGGACAGCAGTTAGCATCTAGGATAGCATCTGTTTAGCATCTAGGACAGCATCTCCTTGACAGCTTTTAGGACAACAATTAGCATCTTAGAGTAGCATCTAGGCATATGCTTGGCTGGTTAGCAGCCTATAAATATGTATCCCCAACCCCTTAGGTTGGTATGGCATTATGTGAGAAATAAACCAGAAATTTGCCACATCTCCTAGTGTCATCATCTCCCTTGATGAGAGTAAGAATTATGCTATTACCGAGAGTAAGAATTTAGCGACTAACAGGTTATTCTAGCCATATATTTATTTTTTAAAATATGTAGGAGTTCTACCATTCAATTAAGAAAGGAAGCAAGGAGTCTAGAACACTGATAGGACTAGGAACTGGGGTATTTATTGATGAACTGGAGATTATTGAAAATGGCTAATCCTAAGCAATGGCGGCGGCAGAGACAGATCGCCCTCCCTTGTTGGCTCTGATCGACAATACTTTGCTTCTGCTTACCACTGTCTATTGGCTACTCTTAGTTATATCCCCTAATGGCCAGCTGCAACACTAACAAATGTGTTAACCAACCTCCTATTCTTACTCTACATGTCCTAACTTGTAGCAAAAGCTCCCCTAAAATATAACTATGGCCTAAATTAGGCACTAGAGGTTGCTGGTGTCTTCTTCTTCCTAGTGTACTGCTTTCCAATGAAAGCATCCACAACACTTCCCACCCCCTTTCAAAATAGCTATTCCTGAAGCTAGAACTTTAGATCAAATCAAAGGTCTTGAAATCTTCCAGCAGCTCCTACATGAAGTCAGAGGAGCATGAGCCACTCCACCAGTACTTCCTACATGCTATAATTTAGGCGAGCCCAAGAAACATGACTTGGCTCTAACACAACATGCTCGTGGGCTACTGTCAACAATGGGATGATGTCTAAGTGTCACCATGGAACTTCTAGAACACCATGTGAAAATAATTGTGAATGTGTGCCTTGCAAGGAAGCTAGAGATGGTAGGTGACCAAGCCAATGCACTCGAGCACCTCAAAGGGGCTGTAGTAGCATGGTGTTAGCTTGGCATTTTAAGTGTTCTTGATTGTTGTTGCAGCGCACTGGTAAAGGCGGTGCTAAACCTAGTGTTGACGCTAGAATTGACCTAGGCAACACAGTGAATTTGGATGTCAATACCTAGCCTGCACACAGTACAAAAAGACAAGACCCGGTGTCTGTAGTGTCATGGACCTACCTACCTCATGATGTTTTGGGCTGGGAGCAGCCCAGCTAAGAACTCATCCCTATCGGTCGGTAAATGGTGGCCGACCATACACCACTTCAAACGGTGTTACCATGAGCTTTGTTTAGAAGGAGTTGTCACAAAACTGAAATGGCAACCACTGCAACCAACTCCTTGGTTGATCCCTGGCGAGGCAGCGAAGGTAGATGCCAAGGATGCTGTTTGTGACCTTCGACTGTTCGTCTATTTCAGGGTAGAAGGCAGAGTTGAGCTGGAGTGTGACGCTGGACAAGCAGGATGCTGTTTGTGACCTTCGACTGTTCGTCTATTTCAGGGTAGAAGGCAGAGCTGAGCTGGAGTGTGACACTGGACAAGCGAAAGAGCTCAGTCACTAATAATGGATTATGAGAGCACATGGAGCAACGATCTAGTTGAAAAGGCCTAGGCAATAGACATCGTGATGTAGGGGTGGCCAAGAAGTGCACGTATTTGGAGAAGCAATGAACCACCGAGTTGCCAACGAACTTGGGGAAACCCTCAATGAAGTCATTACGATGTTGGCCCAAAAGGAGTGTGGTACTTCCAGCGTCTGCAGCAGACAAGAGAGGTGGAAGAGCTCGGTCTTGTTGTGCTGGCACATGACGTAGCGCCATATGAAGTCCTAGATGCATCAGCTAGGGTGGAGGTTGTAGGAGGAGGTGCACAGATGATGCTATTACTTTTGGACGCCCTCATGGGCAGTGCTGTGAGTTGCAACAATTCCGATGAGTCAGAGACAAAGACACAGCTGCGACATAGAACGAAGCCATAGACAGTAGTCCAGTTGGCCCTAGCGAAGCTCTGGTCAATCTCCTGGAGCTTGGCAACCGTGTCCACCTAGAACTTATTAAAGAGGTTGAAGTCTGGACAAGAGAGTGTAGGTAAACATGGTCGCAATATCCTCCGTCACGATGTGATAAAGGCATAAATAATAGCATTCTACTTCCCTAGGCTTATACTCCACTTGAAATCATAGCCACATAGGTTTCCTACCTTGGCGACCGCATCCGCCTAAAACTCAATGAACAGGTCGAAGTCTAGACAAGAGAGGGTGTTGGTAAACATGGTCGCAATATCCTTGTCACGATGTGATAAAGGGATCAATAGTAGCATTTTGGTGCCCTAGGCTTATACTCCACTTGAAATCATAGCCACATAGGTTGCCTACCCATGTGTTGTGGGATGATGTAAAGGCGTTGGTCCAAGGAGAAATTCCATCTGCAAGAACTGTGGCAAGACCAGCCATTAGGCCAAGGACTGCCAAGGGCAGTGGCACGACGTTCAGGCACACGTCGTGTAGGCGCAGGAGAGTGACACCGGCCAGACATGGAGGCCACCGCTACTTCCTACTACTCGTCGACGACGTCTTCGCTACATCTGGGCTGTCCTCCTCGACAGCAAGGCAGCTGTAGCTAACGCCATCAAGCGCCACCAAGCTGTTGCAGAGAAGGAGTACGGTCGCAAGCTTTGAGTGCTTTGCACCAACAACGGAGGCGAGTTCACGACGGCTGAGTTCGCGGCGTACTACGTCAACGAAGGGATCCAGCGCCACTTTTCTGCCTGTACACCCCTCAGCAGAACAGGGTCGTCGAGCGCCGGAACCAGACGGTGGTGGCCACCGCCCGCACCCTCCTCAAGCAGAGAGGGATGCCGGTGATCTACTGGGGAGATGCGGTGATGACTGTTGTCCACATCCTCAACCGCTCGCCCACCAAGGCACTCGACGGCAAGACGCCCTACGAGGCGCGGCACAGACGCAAGCCGGTGGTCAGCTACTTCCGCGTCTTCGGCTGTTTCGTATTCGTCAAGGAGCTTGGCCACGTTAGCAAGATCGATGGCCAGAGCACTCCGGGGGTCTTCATCGGCTACCCCAATGGCATGAAGGGCTACCGCATCCTCGACCCCGAGACACAGCGTGTGCGCATCGCACGTGACGTGGTGTTCGACAAAGGGCGAGGTTGGGCATGGGGCAAGATAGTCGATGCCGGATCGGCTTTGACACACATCGACTTCGTCGTCGACTATGTTCACTTCGAGGGACCTAGCAGCTCATCCTCACCGAGCTCGTCTACCTCTACACCACGCTCGCCATCGGCTCTGGCGAGTCCCGGCCACACCCCATGCTCCTACACTGGAGCCTGCTGCCACGCCCCACGCTTCTACACTAGAGGCGCCTGTAGCCCCTCGTGCTCCTACACCGGGACTGTCTGCACCAGTTACACCGCGCGCTCCATCGGCTCTCACTTCCCTAGGATCGAGTTCAGCTGCCTTGGTCCACGACGAGCAGTGCACGGTGGAGTTCGCCACTCCGCTGTCCCACTACAAGGATCGCATCGATGCCTACTATGACGGCGAGCCCCTATGCTACCGCACCATGGACGACATCCTCGGTGACCAGCCCGTCCCCGAGCTTGCCCAGCACGACTTCGAGGCAGAGTTGCTCCTCGCCGACGACGACGAGCCCTGCTCTTTCGCTGAGGCGGAGGGAGACGCGGCTTGGCGGACCGCGATGAAGGAGGAGATGGACTGTGTCGAGCGGAATAGCACATGGGAGCTTGCTGATCTTCCGGCCAGCCACCACGCTATCACCCTTAAATGGGTGTTCAAGCTGAAGAAGGACGAGGCCGGGGCAGTGATCAAGCACAAGGCGAGGTTGGTGGCTCGTGGCTTCGTCCAGTAGGAGGGAGTCGACTTCGACGACGCCTTCGCTCCAGTTGCATGGATGGAGTCCGTCTGGCTCCTCCTCACGCTAGCTACCCTAGAGGGCTGGCGGGTGCACCACATGGACATCAAGTCGGCCTTCCTCAATAGCGACCTGAAAGAAGAGGTCTACGTATGCCAGCCACCGGGATTCATCATCCCCGGCAAGGAGGGCAAGGTCCTCCGCCTGCGCAAGAGCACGAGCGGGACGCTATTCTTCTTCAGCAAGTGTCTCATGAGCTGGCAGTCCATCAAGCAGCAGGTGGTGGCCTTGTCAAGCTGCGAGGCGGAGTACATCGCTGCTACTACAGCTTCCACACAAGCGCTTTGGCTGGCCCGACTCTTGGGTGATCTCCTTGGGAGGGAGGCTGAAGCAGTGCAGCTCAAGGTGGACAGCAAGTCTGCCTTGGCTTTGGTGAAGAACCCCGTCTTCTATGAACGCAGTAAGCACATCCGAGTGAGGTACCACTTCACCCGCAGCTGTTTGGAGGAGGGAAGCGTCAAGGCCGGGTACATCAACACCTCGGATCAGCTCGCCAACTTCCTCACCAAGTCACTCGGGCGAGTCGAGTTCCAGGAGCTCTGCACGAGGATTGGGATGGCCCGAATCCACCCTGAGGCGACGCACTAGCCTTAGGGGGAGATTGATAGTTTAAGCCTTGTGCTAATCTAGTGTAATTAGTGGCTGTGTCCCACCATTATCTTTACTTTAGTGGTCGCTGCCTTATCACTTTGCTTAGCTTCTAAGCTAGCTTTTCCCTTTTACCCCCCCCCCCCCTGCCTTTTTGGCTTGGCTAAGCAATAGAGAAAACTTGCCCCAAATCCTATGATTTGTTCCAACAGTCAACATAGTCTGGCCAGGTTGGAGTGTCATGGTTCTACTCCAAGCGGTAGAGCCAGTCTCAGACCTCACCTTCCATGTAGAATTAGGCGAACCACACACGCTTCTCATCCACACAGTGGGCATAGGAAAATTGATCTGCCTTGTAGAGCCAAGTCACCGGATTGGTGCTGCTGTCATAGCAGGGGGAAATGACCGATGTGGGCTGCTTGCTCATGAGCCAATGGGGAGGGGACGGCTTCAGCCTTTACGTGTCCTTGCCGTTGTGGGAGCTTTCGGTGATGGCCACAGAGAGGCAGCTCTAGTTGGCGGTCGCCCTTGGTCGTCATTACTACCTTATTCTTGATGGTTGAGAGGTCAGCCAAGATGGTTTCTATGGTGGCCTTGAGATCAGCTCGAGAGATAGAGTCACTCATGATCAGACTGGAGGATCAGTAGTCTGATACCATCATACCAAGATGATAGGGCTTGGGAACTAGGGGATTTATTACTGAACTGGAGATTATTGACAATGGCTAATCGTAAGCAATGGCAGTAGCAGAGCTAGATCGCTCTCCCTTGGAGGCTCAGATCGATAATACTCTGCTTCTGCTTACCCCTATCAGTTGGTCGACCCTTAGTTATATCCACTAATGGCCGGCTGTAACACTTACATACCTGCTAATCAATCTCCTATTCTTACTCTCCAGATCTTATCTTTTAGCAGAAGCTTCCCTTACAGATAACTATGTCTCAAATTAGCT
Organism: Chrysopogon serrulatus; assembly: GCA_015844335.1. Lineage (NCBI taxonomy): Eukaryota > Viridiplantae > Streptophyta > Magnoliopsida > Poales > Poaceae > Chrysopogon > Chrysopogon serrulatus. The sequence goes on along the minus strand of JADLZL010006151.1, from coordinate 55,540 downwards.
ACTAGAGACTGTTGGCGCCTTGTGTACTGCTTTCCACTGAGAGTGTCCACACCAAGTACAAGGAGCACTACAGCTGCATGTAGTCTGCTCACGGTATAGCATAGAACATAAAAACATGCACATAAAAAAAGCCCCTAGGAAAGAAATCAGCACCAAAGGAGAGGAAACTCCCACTCTCCTAGAGAGGAAAACAGGTTGCTTACTGCATAAGAAAATCTCACATGACATTATTCCATTTGTGTTCCTCTGGAAAATTCTGGTATCATTGTTTGACAGGAACCACATAGTCCTGCAGAGTTACAGAAGATAACTAAGAAAAACAAATGGCACAAGCAAGGAGTACATTGTAATTTTGCCAATACAAATAGAGAAGAGTTGAGGCAAAAGCACCTTTGCTCCAGTGTGTTTGGAGTATGAATGGGTAACCAGAAGAGTGCTCTACTCTCAGGGGCATAAATTTCAAGGACATCATCATTCCCCCACCTCTCTGCCGTATTCATGTCTCCGAACTAACAAACAAAGATTAATTAGTACAAGCTTTCATGTAGAGCTCACTATGCGTAGCAGGGTTAAATCATTATTGCTTGAACCAAATGTAAGAGCGAGATTCAACATTATTATTTTTAGGAAATAGAGAAGACATGATGGTACAAACATTAAATAGTCTGTGGCCTCCCTTGAGGTGGAGAAGCCTTGTGCACTCCACAGGTCCATGTGGACCGAAAGCAAGGCGAAGCAGCCTCATGGGCACTTCCTGCGACACGCATGAGCCATTGCAGTTGCAGGGCAAGCCAAGGATGTCGTCCTTCGTGAAGCTCCTGACGGTCTCAGCCCCTCTCATTTCTTCACCTGGACCCTGAAGATTGATGGCATTGTTGTCAGTCAAAGCGTGATGGAACACAAAAATTGAAGACACAATAGTTTTTTTAAAAAATTATTAAAAACACAAATCTTAGTGCAGCATAACAGATGCTTATACTTGCTACTGCCGAGCATAATAACACGATCTCACAAAATGGCCTACACGTTATACTGTGATAGCCTGCAGAATTACACACTAAACCAGCCTATTGCTGGTATTACTTCATGCTGAAGTTAGGCAAAAGTTAAGACTACTTATGAACCACCTAGACACAGAGGATTATCTCGAATAGCTTCCAGAAAATATCTAGGAATTGCTAGAAAGTTGACAATGATAACAATAAAGAGAGGACCTTGGCAACCTTGAGTAGACGTGAGAAGCTTCTCCAGCCAAGTTTATGTTTCCTCCATGATATCACTGCAAATCTGTGAGATAACGACAGAAGATTGCAGAGCAGGACCACCCTCTCACTAGGATGATGAGTTAAACTGTATTTTGTTGATACATTTCCATAAGACACCTTCCCAGGAGCTATGGTTTTATCTGACAGAAAGCTTGCTGCCTTTGGGTCCTACACTCACGCAGGTGGATTTTTATGTTGAAAGATGCATTGGAACAAACAAAGACTTTGAGACAGTGGATGCGTGTGATAATCCCTTACATGTAGATAAATCTGAAGATCTTCAACCAAGGTGTCCATTGGCCAGTTAATTGGAACCCTATGAATTATAAGGATGAATAAAATTTCAGTCATGAAAAAGACACATGATTTTAATCGAATGAAGCATTATTATCACATTGACACACATGACACACCTTGTGCTCAGTTGAGCAATCTCAAGCGAAAGCAGAAGTCTCACGTTAGCCAAAGTGAAATCAGCAACCATGTAGCACGGTTCCTGTGACAGTTGATCCCGTGCTTCAAGAACAGAACCCCTTTTTATCTTAGCCACATGTGCTGCAAAATTGCAAGGCACAACCCCTGCTGATGCATCAGGACTAATGTAGCTGCAACAACATTGAAAGCAGCATGTTAGTTTTTAACTGAACACAAAAACAACGTATATACAGTTCATTATAATTTTGCCTGTATAATAAATGGAGGAGAGTTAAAGCGAAAGCACCTTTGCTCCTGTGTGCCTGGGGTATGAATGAGGAAGCAGATGGGTGTTGCGCTCTCTATGGCATAAATTTCATTGACATCTGCCCTCGTGTCTGTCATATTCAAGCCTCCAAACTAACAAACAAAGATCAGTTAGTAAAAGCATTCATGTAGACTCAATCGTAACCCAAGAAAAAATCCAGCTCACTATGCTTAGCAGGACTGAACTGTTATTGATTGAACCAAATCTAAAAAGATTCAGCATTATTATTTCGTATAGAGTAGAGAAGACAAGGAAGAGAGAACCAAATCTTTTTCTAAAAAAAATGTATTGAAAACACAAATGTTAGTGGAGCATATATGTGCGTGTGCGTGTTCGTGTGCGTGTGCGTGTGTGTGTGGTATATTTAAAAGCAAATAGAGCTGGCTGCTTCATCAGAAGCACACCACCCCCAACACAAAAACAAAACTACAAAAGTTAGTCTACAGACTCTAAGGCCAAAATGTTTGCGTCGGGCAGACCATCCTTACCGAAAACTTAATTTGTTCCAGTAATCATGCTGGAGAAGTTACAGAAATCCACAGACTCCCGCTCCCCTGGATGGAACCACTTGGCCGGATGAGATTATATTCAGATCAGCACTACCACTGCTCCCGGCCGGTTGTGAGGCCGCCGGCCGCGAAAGCTCCGGCGACCACGGCCCACGGTTTGCTGTTGGCCGATGAAGGACGATGGGGCTGGGGCAGGAGACTACTCCGCCGCGCGCGTTTCGTGCGAGGAGGCCGTAGGATGGGAGGCGGCGGCTCGAAGATCACACTGACGGCTAGAGTTGGATTTGGGACCTGGACTGCGAAAAGAGAATAATACTGTACGCGGCGGGGCTACTTGGACTTGGGACCATCATACGTTTTCCCATGCTGTGCAGCTACAGTTAGTTTATAGCTACAGCCCTAACCGCAGCAAGAAAACACCAGAAACGGAAACGACGAGCGAGGAAGGAAACCGCAGCAAACCCCCCTCCTAAAACCCCGAAAGTTCGAACACACTCACCAACTCTGTTCCCCGTCGGAGCAACACCACGGCACCGAGCTCGGGAGGCTCATGGCGAGGCCGAGGCACAGCCCCCAGCACCGCCACGCCATGGGAGGGGACGACGACAGTGCGTTCCAGGCCTTGGGCGTCAACATGGAGCCGGCGACCGTCACCGACTGCCGCCGCCGATGCTTCTTGCGGCAGCATCTCGGCTGTGAGGCCGCCCGAATCACTGGTCATCTTCCTCGCAAGCAGCTTTGTTCAAAACAAAAGGAAACCGGAGGGAAGGGGAAAGGGCAGCGCGGAGGCGGGGAGCAGCAAATGCGAATGCGAATGGCTAGGGAAGGGCAGCACAAAAGTGGAAGGCGAGGAGGATCAAATGTACTGCTGCTGGGTGCCGCTCTCTCTCTCCATCTTTTGTCTCTATCTATTATTAGTAAATGCAGCAACACCGTATTCAAATTCCAACTAAGGGCTGCTGGAAAAAAACACTCCACTCAGGGGTTGTTTAATTCTATACAGAAAAATATTTTAAAACTAATTAATCCATGCAATTTCATAATATGATATTATAGTAAATATGTGCTGATTATAGATTAATTAGGTTTAAAAATTTATATCGTAAGTTTTATAATTTGTTTTTTATCAGTATCTAATAACCACTTTCTATATCTCATAGAACATCTGATGCGATATAATAAAAATTTTCATTCTAAGATTTAAACTCCCCTTAATGCAACTTGGGGAAATAAAGCCACTGTCCCAGAGCCCTTACTATACTTCATTCATCAAAAGCAGCAGACACTCGGATTTAGGGATCGATCCGGATCGGGTGTATTCAAACAAAAAAAAATATATCTACTACTTGTTTGTCTATAGCTCCTTAATAGAAAAAAAAAATTATTATGGATGAATAGATTCAAAATATGCTATATAACATCGTGGATAGAACCAACTACTAAAAATAAATTATTTTAATCAATACTTCAATATTTCTTCCGTCCCCGAAAGCTAAGAATGATTTCTAGAGTTGTCCTAAGTCAAAATTTTGAAATTTTGACCAAATTTCTAGAAAAAAGTATTAATATTTATTTTATCAAATTATTATTATTATTAGATTAACCATAGAATACATTTGTATAGTATACTCACTTTATGTCATAGATGTTGTTACTTTTTTCTATAATGTTAGTATGGTACGAATTCTAGGAATCACTCCTTCAAATGACTACAATAAATTTTAAAAATATATAAATAATATATATTGACTACTAAAGCTGAAAATAAAATAAACTATATAAGTACTCTATCCATCTCAAATTATAAGTCATTCTAAAAATCTTGGAGAGTCAAAATTTTTTTTTTCAAATTTGACCAAATTTTTATAATAAAATAATAATATTTAAGACACCAAATAAGTATCATTAGATTCTTCATTAGTTATATTTTCATCATATACTTATTTGATGCCATAAATCTTTGTGTTTTCTATAATTTTGGTCAAATTTAAAAAGTTTGACTCTCTAAGATTCTTGGATTTACTTATAATTTGAGATGGAGTGAGTATATAAATAAAGTAAAATACTAATTAATATGAGTAACCATATTAAAATTAAATAGTATGGGTTGATTGTTAATAATATGACTTATAGTTTGAGATTTATATATTGTTAATAATATTAACATTACATTAACCATAGATAACATTTAAACAATGAACATATCATCAATTACATTAAGATTATTATCATTTATATAGTTAATTCAATGCCACTTCCTGCAATGAGGATTATGGGTTGATTATCCTCACACTACTATAATAAAATTAACTGAGATGAGCAATCCATCCGCCTTGGACCAGAGGTCACCATGAATCATTGATTAACCAAGGCAGCCATATGTCCACCTCGATTAATCAAATAAAAGAAAGAAAAACCAGTTAAATAGGATCGGTGATCCCATCCACCACAGGCTCGCCAAGCCCATCCAGGCGCCCCCACCGTCGCTCGTCAAATCGCGCCTCTCCACCGCTGGATCCGGCCACCACACCCTTAGATTAGGCCACCACACCGTCGTCCAACCCACCGGAGGAGCTGCCTCACCCGCACAACGTGGGCTACATCGGCCACGCCCGCGCCACCCACGATCGTGTGACAGGGACCACGCTGGCCGTGCTCGCGCCGCGCTCGACCGTGACAGGTCGACGCAGTCCATGCCACCTGAGAGGAGAGGGAAGGGGCAATGTGCAGACCTCGCAAGGTGGCGGCTGAGAGGAAAGGGAGGGGCAATGTGCGGGTTGGCGCCATTGGCACTATCTGTAGGAGATAGGAGAGTGGGGAGAGAAACCCTAAGTCCTGTTTTTATACCTGGTGAGTCCATCAAGCCTTGTCTGGGCCTCAGCCAATATTTACTGATATGGGATTTATAAGGCGACTGCCTCCAAAAAGGGAGCTATTTTTAGAGGCAGGCCAGTTATAATGCCCACATCGATTGATAGATTTTAGGCCTCTCGGCAAATCGATTTTACGAGACGGTTGATTGTGACCACTTTAGTTAATATAAACGATTGTCTCAGTTAATCCAATGCATTAAGTGAGGTGGTTCAATGTCTGTCCGCCTCGGAGCACTTTTTCCAAAAGTTTTGGTTAAGTTTTTTTCTGGTAGCAGTGTCAATTTCCTCTTCGTTAGCCTGCTCATCTCGAAATTCAAAGCATCTTTTGCCCTTGAGCTTGACGCATTGCTGCTACGACTGCTGCAACTACTTTCGTTCTTTGCGCTTCAAACATAATTTGTGCTTCTTGACCTTCTTTCTAACCGATAAGGAATTCCCTTTGCCTTTCTGGCCCCCTAGCTAGCTAGCTAGGGGTCTCCACCGAATCAAACATGCAAAAGTTCGCAAACGCGAAGAAAATATTATGTAAACAACCACTTACAAATAAATACTGACAAGGCAACCAAAGCAACCAAAGCCTGTCGTGGGATGATACGGGGATGGGACCTGTAACACCAACATACCGTATGCACCACGGAAACAAATCAATTTGTAAACAGAAATCACTGTAAGAACAAACCGGCGGTGAAACTTTTGATCACTGCTTGGTTGGCAGACCATGCATACGGTCATCCAAAGCGTTGCAGTTTCGTCGTCGGGTCCTAAACCGAACCAACGATGGTAGAGATTTCATCTGTTGGTTCTAACAATTGGTGCAACCATGCACCTCTCTTCCATCACTACTCCCTCCGTCCCATAGAGTTTGTCGTTGGAAAACCGTGCCCCCTCACAAACACGTTTCCCGGGCGACGTTCTCAATGGAACGGAGGGAGTAGATATCTACCTTTGTAGCATCTGCCCGCCGAAGCCGGTTCGTGTCGAATGCAGCACAATAAATCATATACACGTCAGATGCAACATATACTTGAGTACTACTAGTGTGATAGTTAAATATAAAAACATGAGGGCATGTGTATATGTATTCAAACAAACATGCACTAGTAGTACAGTACTAAGTAAAAAATCGGGAGAAAGTGCAATGATGCATGGCGCTGCAGCTGCTTGCTGCTGGTCCGTGCCTGCCCCGGCCTCCTCTTTGTCAGTGCAAGCGGCCCTTCAATGCTGTTGCTGTGCGCCTGTGCATGCATGCACATGGAGCTGAAAGAAAAGGCCAGCCAATCGGTCAGGGTAACCAGTCAAACAAGGGTTCAATAATGTGGTTGAGCTCTGGGCTCTCTGTTTGCCGGTTTGGGGTGACTGTCCACTGTCGTGGGTGCCTATGCCTACGGACACGGCAAGCTTTTCCTATCCAAAAACACTTGCACACAAGACAGCCGGAGAGCGCAGTCGAGGGACCCGTTGTGTCGTCGACTCGTCAGCAAGCGCAGCGGGGCAGGGCATGCGAGCGAGGGCCAGGCGGCAGTGGTGTCCCATTCGCTGCTGCTTCTGATCGCCTGTACAAGTCGCCTTTTTTCTCTCATCCATCCATCCATTTATCCTCTACAAGCAAGATGCCAATGCCATCGAGATCAAGCAAGCTGGCCGGTCGGAGATGAGACCATAAAAAGTGATAGAACTATTACACTCCATATAGGAGGAGTAAAATGCAAAAACAAATTTTAACCAACTGTGGTAATATATATAGTGCCCAAAAAAGTGCATAAAATAATGTCATGCTACCTCATCAATCAGTTGGTATGTGTATATTATTATTGTTCTTTATATTAACTTGATCAAACTTAATTATTACTGTAGTTTAATTAACATGCATAGCTAGAGAGACAGACTCAAAAATAATAAATCTTCATATTTTGGAGAAGACAGGCGGGACTGGCTAGGTAGTCTAGTAGTCCTAATCACGCTCAAGCAATAGTATAAGTGGTGGCCTTTTTTATTACTAATTGTATATACAAAATTATTACAAAAACTAAACTCTTAGGAGCGCTAGATTAAATTCTGTATAACATATCTTCAATCAAAATAGTAATTAACATCTTTTGGAAAAAAATACTACAAATATTGATATAATTTTTTTGTACACAGCTAGCTAACCTTGTCAAATTAATTAGCTACTAGAAGAAAGAAGTATATTGTTGATTCCTTAGGAGACGGGTACTGTATCTGGATTACTACCTCGGAATTATATATTGTCAAATTAGCATGCATGCATGACCTTCGAGATCGAGTAGCTAGCTACAGTGTAGGTAGTACACTACAGTAGGTGTCATGACATTGGCGAATCAGCGGCGCAGCTGTGCAATGCAATGCGATCCGGCTGATGGACAAAAGAAAAGGTGCACAGGAATTGAATTGGACAGCGACCGATGACGGCCTTGGCGGAGCGCCGCTTCCAGCTATGCTACAACTACATCAGCGACGCCAATGATATTACCCTGCTACTACACGAACTACTCCGTACTAGTGCTGTGGTATACTACTACTGCACCAAATGAATAGTACTATTACATACCATTGCCAAATCAATGTAAACTTAGAGTTGAAATCAGTCTTTTAGGTGAGCCTCTGACTAAAAAAAAGGTCTATGCATTTGGAACTCTTATTGTTGTTTGAGTTCTACTAGCATATGGAGAAAAGAATATAGGAAAAACAAGATTTACATACTGAAGCGACCAGTGTACTACAGTATATGGACAGCACGACAGGACCAGAACGTTGGGCCCGCCACGGCACGTCCTGCACCAAATCTTTGATCATTTGGGGGCGTGAGTGGTCGGTCGGTCGTGTGGAGTTGTCAAACCATCAAAAAAAAGTCAAACCTTTTTTTTTACTCCCTCCGTCGTCCTGAATCTTCTGCAACTCTTAAAATCTGTGTCGGTCAAACTTTTTTAACTTTGATCAACTTTATAGAAAAAAAAATATCAATATCTATGATATAAAATGATTATCTTATGAAAATACATTGTATGATAAATCTAATGGTACTAATTTGGTATCATACATCTTAATACTTTTTTCTAGAAATTTAGTCAAAGTTTAAAAAATTTGAATTAAAGACAATTCCAGAAGTTGCGGTATTCAGGGACGGAGGGAGTAGATACTCCATCCATCCTAAAACTTAGAAAAAATAGTAGTATTGATAGTGGAATCTCTAAATAAGTTTATTATATATATATATATATATATATATGATGTGATTAATCTAATAATACTTATTTTGATCCTACAACATTTGGTCAAACTTAAAGTATTCTCGAATCACGAGATGTACACTTATTTTATAACAGAGGAAGTATATAACACAGAAAATTTGTGTCTAAGCAAGGGCCCTTTGCAGTACACGCCTAAGCCGCCTAGTGAAATGATCTTTAGGCGTAGATAACATATTTGAAAATTACTACAAACCACTGTTCACTACTATACAAATGAATTTATAAGCGGTGCTCTTTTATTAACTGAGGCGGTCCTAAAATCCAACCTCCATGGTTAATGTCTAGAATAAATAGAGGCAATTATTTTTATTAACCGAGGTCAGTCTAAATTGCCTTGTAAAATTAAATTACGAGGCATTTAAAAAATAATCATCTTCTAAAATCAATCAATAAAGTGGGACAAAAAATGCCTCTATTTTTTGAGGCGGATAGCTTACAAAGACCCACCTCTGTTAATAAGGCCTGAAGCCAGGCCGGCCTATTAGCTTAGCCGCGTATATCATGAGCACTTATGGTTTTACCAGTCCCTTATCCCCACAACCGCTCGCGAGCCCAACGACTGGCGTACCTCCACTCTCCTATGCTCCTCTCCCTCCCTCCACTCTCTTCCATGTCCTCTCCCCCACAGCCTCGAGCACGACCACAACTCTACTGGCCTCGCATGAGTGCAGCGGCAGCCCGAACATGGGCGGGCAGCGTGAACGCGGGTGAGTGGCCCTGATGATGCGGACGCGGGCGAGCGACCACAGCGGCACTGATAGAGGCACCCCAACGGCGCGGGTCAAGGCGAGCTCAACGGCAGAGGGCGACCAAATCTTGGGGTTGGCTACTTTCCCTCCCCCCTCCACCTCTAGATCCGGCTGCACCCCAGCGGCGCGGGTCAAGGCGAGCTCAACGGCAGAGGGTGACCAAATCTTGGGGTTGGTTGCTTTCCCTCCCCCCTCCACCTCTAGATCCGGCTGCAGGAGGCCGGATCCTAGTGGCATGAGGCAAGATCCAACAGGGAGGCTGGATCCCCATAAGGCAAGCAGTGGCACCCTACGGGCCCGGCGGCTGGGGTTGCGCGCCACGCAATCTGTCGGCGGAGGCCCTACAATGGCGGGGCCTGGGTCCGCACGGATGCAGCTCCAACTGTGACTCATTAATGGGCTTGCCGGGCTCGTGGATGGGTTTGGTGGGCTCTTCGACATTTTTCCTTTTTTTTGATTTTTTAATTGGTTAACTATGGTGGTTAAACCAACCATCTCAATTAATCGTGATAAAATAAATAAATTATTATTAAAGTATCACTAATGATAAAATAAATTTGTAACAAGATACTCCCTCCGTCCCTAAATAAGTGTCGCTTCGTTTCCCGAGAAACAACTACCGATAATTTTAATAAATAATAAATATCATCGATTAGTATCATAATTAGTATCATCGGAAAAATCTTTAGATCTAGTTTTTTAACAAAATTATTTGGGTATATAAATATTGTACATATTTTCTATAAATCAAGTCAAGCTTATGACACGTATCCCACGGTGATAATTATTTAGGGACGAAGGGAGTAAATGATATGTATAAAAGTTAAATAAGACAAATGGTTAAAATGTTTCATAGTTAAAAAAACACACTTTTTTTACGGAGGAAGTAATTCATTGATCGGGTCGTCCACGTAATCTGTTGAAATGGGAGTCATTTTTAAGAGAACATTAAAATAGGATCCGTCCGTCGTTAATTATTTCTTAAAAAAATCAGGAAATCGGATTAGTTAATACTAGTAGTATACTAGCTACTCCTACTTGCCATTTTATGGCAATCTCAAACTGCGTGGATGTGGATATCGCCGGTGGTGGGCCAAACTTGACATTGGCACCATGCACTTTCTTGTGAGAAAGGCAGGCAACTCTGACGGACGACTGCAAAGACCTGGACACTTGGATGCGAGGCAATCCAATTGAACAAAATTTCTCGATCACGCTTCCTATGGAATCAAACGATCCCAATTTGAATAGTTTGCTTGGTATCAATATTTGTATTTTTTGAAATAAGCTATTAGTAGCTAGACTAATCAATTAAACCAGGACCCGTGATCGAGAAGCTAGGACGATCTGCTAGTGAGAGAAGCAATAATCTGTACTCTATGTGTTCTTTTTTTCTTGCTAAATTCATTGCACTTTTTGCTCACAAAAAAGTAAAATTGCACTTTTTGCAATTGAAATTTATCCTCAAATAAATGCACCTTTAGGTTTGGTCCATCTACTTATAGTAGCTGTACATTCTCTACATTCAAGTGGCAATAATTACATGATAAAATAAATTTTGATAGGAGTAAATAATATGATCGCCTCCAAGAATCCAATAAAAGTGCATTTACTTTGGGACGATTTGCATACTGTAGCTTTGTCTTTTGATTTAATTGAAACTAACTTTATAGGGGTGATTGATAAAAAATCCGTTAACATCAAATTAATTTATAATATAGTTTCCTCGGAATATATTTTGACTGTGGAATTGTTGTTTTCTCCATCTAGGAGTGGCCAGTAGAGAGCCAGGATCCCAGCTTATAGCATGAAGAATTCCGAAAAGTAACGTAGAGCCTGCTACTCAGAGCTAATCATCAGGCTGTACACGTGCCCTAAGCAAAACTGTACTCAGAGCTAATTCTAGTTTTGTACAAAACTCTGGATTTGGGTCCTTCCCTGACTTCTTCATTTTATGTTGTTGCCAATTAATTGCAGAAAGAAGGTACTACTAGAATGAGAGTCACAAATCTAAGAGGATTGGAAGTGGGATTTTTTATGGAGAAAGAACTGCATGAGAGGTTTGCCATGAAATTTTCATGGCAGAACAATTAATCGGAGTTATATATCAAAGGATCCGATTTCAATTTTTTTCCTCTATATATAAACAAAATGGGATCAGATTGAAATGATTCCCACTGGTTGAATTGAATGAGAGCTTAAATTCTGTGGACCCGCCGCCGGTGAATGAAGCAAACGATTTCTCTGTCTTGGCGTGTTTCTGCTCCCTCCTGTGCCTGCCTGCTCCCCAGTGCCGTATGGACATCTCTGTCTCCCAGCACACAGCAGCATCAGTTCAAGTAGGACAGCGGTGGGCCTGCTGCTGGAGCCGTATGAGCCTATGCGGTGTGCATGTTGTTGCTGGTCCCACTGAGACACAATGAGAGCCGGGACGGGAGGTGGGAAGTTTTCATGTTTGTTTTTTGTGTTCTCTGAAAAAAAAACCCTAAGAAATTATGATATGGTTTCTATACTGACTTAATCAGTCAAGTAGACACCGCGTAGAAAACACATTTTCTATGAATATTGTCTTGAAAACTAAATTTTATTCAATTAAAAATCGTCTTTCTCATACTTTGTCGTATGAACCATGTAAATCTCGCTTTTTAGCCAATTTAGTGGAGGTGTGAAATTACGCATGTACCCTTATTGTTTTCTTCACCAACTCAAGCAATCTAGAATGTTCCAAAGGCATGAGCTGTTTTTTTTAATTGGGAGTCCCACCTAAAAAGCTAATAACTCTATATTTACATTGATTTTGGGATAAGATTTGAACGGTAGGATCACATGCTTTGTACGGAGGGAGTATGATCTGCCAAGCACCTTAGCTTGTATCTTATTTACAAACCATTTTATTTTCTCGCATTATTAGCTCTGTGATGTCACATCAGCATTTTACTTAGTTTTTTTATCTGAATCATGCTTATAAACTGAGGACGATTATGTGATAAAATCCACGATATGGAAATGTGAGCTGGACGTTTGGCTGAGGGATTGGTGGTGGAGGCGGGAGCACGGTGGGAGCGTGGGCAGAGGCCAGAGGCGGACGCAGAAGCTAGGCCCAGAGGGCGACTATCGGCAGACATTCACAGATAAAACCTAACCAACTTGTCAAATTATTGTTTTGCATGCGGACTAGCTGTGTATTCCTAATCACTAGCATGATATCTAACACGCTCACTCATGCAATAATAGTACGTCATGGCCTTTTTTAATTATTGTTTTACATACAAAATTATAGCAAAACTAAACTCATTTAAAAAATATAACATCCTGCTTGTCAAAATAGATATAGTATATACAAGTATATACTATCGTTGATTCCTTGAAAACGGGTACTGTATTTGGATTACGTGTAGCTAGCTAGGTAGGCTGGTATATAGTATTACGTTGTTAAATTAGATAGCTAGTCGGCTAAACATTTGATGTGATAGATGGAAATTTTTTGTGAAGTGAATTAAACAGGGTAGTAGCATGCATGACCTACGATCGTGTAGCTGCGAGTAGGTAGTAGCAGTACAGTGAAGACATTGGCTAGCTTGGCCTTCCCGAGCGAGCAACCGGCGAATCAGCGGCATGGCTTGCAATGAATTGCGTTCGGCCGGTGGACAAAAGAAAGAGGCTCGGTCGCTGCACAGGAATGAATTGGACAGGACACGACTGCGGCGCGGCGCTCCCAGGCGAGCTGCACGCGCGAGCTGCGAGTAGTATGCTAGGGAACCTGACAACGGATTGGCATAGAGCATTATTCTTATTTTGGTTTAATTGCAACTAACTTTATAGGGGGGGAATAAACCAAAACCCGTTAACATCAAATTATTTTTTTATTATTTCCTTGGAATATGTTTTGACAGTCGGATTCTTGTTTTCTCAAGTGAGTGGCCAGTCCCAAAGCCAGCAGGATCCCCGCTTAGCTTGAAGAATTCCGAAAAGTAATGCTAGAGAGCCTGCTACTCAGAGCTAATCAAGTTGTACACATGCCCTAAACAAAGCTGTACTCCGAGCTAATTCTAGTTTTCTAGTACAACCTAAAATGCTCAGCTTAACTCTTGGGTCCCTGTCTTCTCCATTATGCAGACACAAGCTAGTCGAACCAGAGAGGCATGCAAGAGGATTGGAGTGGGATTGAGTTCTGAAAAAAAAATGCTGAGAGCTGCCATGAAATGATTCCCACTGGTTGAATTGAATAGGCCGCCTATCTATACAGGAGTAGGCCGCCTATACAGTTGGCGTGTTGCAGCTGCCCCTGCGGTTGCTGCCCAGTGACGTACGATGGGCGATGGCCATCCCAGCAGACAGCACCAGTTCAGACAGCAGTGGGCCTGCCGCCTGCAGCCTGCTGGAAGCCGAGCCATGCGTTGTGTAAGAGCAAGTATTAGAGCAAGTATTATGGGTGACTACAAGCCGGCTAAATCTGAGCTGGCAGAGAGACTGAAGGAGAGAGAATGCAGAGCGGACGTCTCACAAAACGCCGAGTTGAAGCGGGCGGATACCTGCGAGCTGCGCTCTCATTCGTTGCTCTACTGCTGCACTCACCTCGTATTGGCTGTAAGCGCTGCTGCAGAGCTACAGCTGCCGTTCCCACATTAATTGCAAGCCATGCTGGAGCTTATTTCGCCGGCCAGCGGGCTGGGTCATTGCGCTTGCTCTAATGTTCGTAGCACGCCCACCATGCCTTCCCCATCTCCCGCACAGCCGCACCTCTCTCTCCCCTAGTGGCAGAGCTACGATTATAGAGCCTGGACGTGACTGGTCCCAACTTAATACTCAGGGGAGAATGTACAGATTTTCACCGGGATTCACTAACCCTGATGACATTTAGCTAATCCTCATCATATCATACTATAGCTTGTTAGGTGCTGACCTGATGTCTAATCTAGTTAGATTCACCCATGGTAATATTTACATATAATACAAAGTATTGGATATAATATCGATGTGCTTAAAAGATAGGTTACTCGAAAGTTTAATTCGCACTTGTTGAGTGACACTACACAGTGCGTGTAGCAATGATTTGTATATAGACTATAGAGTGATCTATTATTTAAAAAAATTTCACTCAATTGCACAAAAAGTATCCGGCTAAATAAAAGTGATAAAACATAAAAAAAAACATAAATGTAGAGAAGATAAGAAGGGCAACAAGGTGGCTGATCGCCTACTAATTGCTTGATGCATACCTTGATTGGCTAAATAATAATACAACAAGTAAAAAGTAGCGTTTGGATTTTTTGTTCTTCAAGTCATTATCGGCCTGCATAATATAGCTGCTATCTGCAAATTGTTGCCGGGCACTCGGCCAACACTTGTGCAGTGGCACCAGCATGTGAGCTCGGCCACCTGCCCCGGGTAGCCGGGCCTTGGCTCCGCCAATGCTCTCCCCCCCTTCCTAATGACTGGTGGCCCCTCCCTCCTGCCCGCACACCACTTCTTCCCCACGCGCCTCCTCCCTCTATCCCTCTAGCGGCGGCGCCGCCAGCGAGGTAGGCCTCATCCTATTCCTCCTTCCACTGGATCTGTTCCTTAGGGTTCCAGCGATAGCGCTCTCTCTCATCTTCCCAGACTCTAGCGTTCTTAGAAGGAAAGAGGTTTGGGGAAGAAGGTCGTCCAGCCAGTGAGGAGGCTGGTGGGCAGTTTAGGAGCCCTGGAGGCTCGGGAGGGGGGAGAGAAGGTGGCATGTCAAGCGAGCTAGGGTTTTCTCGTAGCTCTGTAGCCTTGAACCGTGGGAGGAAGAAGAACATTTTTAGCAGGAGAAAGAAGAAGATAGTGTGGCCGGACAGGCCATAGGTGGTGGGCTATGTTGAGCATCCAGTGTGCGTTAGCAATGTCCCCAAAGATATCCTTAATGTGTTAAAGAAGAAAGAATCCACGAGAAGAAGGGAAGAGCTTTGAATTGTAGTCAGGGAGACATCTACTTATAGTAGTTTTTTTGTTTTACTTTCTCTACATTCAAGTTGTAATAATTACATGATAAAATAAATGTTGATATAGAAGCAAATAATATAATTGCCTCCGAGAATCCTACATAGCTAGGTGCATTTTATTTTGGGATGGCATGGATACTCAACTTTGTCTTAAATCTATTTGTTGAAACTACATTTATAAGGGAAAAATGAACCAAAACCTGTTATAACATCATATTACTTTTTATTATATTTTCTTTGGAATATGTTTTGATAGCAGAATTATTTTTTCTCAAGTGATTGGCCACTCCCAAAGGCAGGATCTTATCTTAGCTTGAAGAATTCCAAAAGGTGATCGGGCTGTTCAATTGGACATATAAACTGGAAGATAAGACAAGCCGACTGATTTAGGTTGATAAGACAAGCCGACTAATTTAGACTGATTTGCTGGGAGAGAAAAGCACTGTTTGAATGGATGATAAGCCTAGCTATTATTGCAGAAAGAAGCTACTGGAACTAGAGAGGCAAAGATCAAAGAGGATTGGAGGTGGTATTTCTCTGGGGAAAAACGCATGAGAGGTTTGCCATGAAATGCATTTAATGTTTATGTTTATATAAATATATAATGAAATGATTCTGTGGACCCGCCAATGAATGGAGCAGCTGCAAGAAAACGATTTTCTGTACTAGGCGTGTTGCTGCTCTCCCTACTGGTTATTAGCTGCCCGGTGACGTATCGATCATTTCTGTCGGGGCATGGCTATCCCAGCTGACAGTAGCATTTCAATGTAAGGGTAGCGGTGGGCCTGCTGGAAGCCGGCCATATGCGTTGTGAATGTTGCTGGCTCCACTCAAAAATTGCTCCATGGGATGGGAGAAGTTTGCATGCTATTTGTGTTTTTTCTCTGAAAATGAACTGTCTACAAATTCTTGCGATTCAAATGAAATTCAATCCTGTTCCAAAGATAGGCAAAGATTTTAATCAGTTCCCCATCTCTCACACACACTCGCACCTCTTCGCGCCCCCTCCAACCTTCTCCTCGAGGCTACCCCCTCCTCATGCCTGCGCTCGCGTCCCACCTCCTCCCCAAGAGGCCCTTCCCCATCTTCCCTCTCCCCTCTAGCCACAGCAGCGCCGTTGGGGAGGTAGGCCTCCTTCTCCTCCTCCTCCTCCACCACCACCACCACTACCACCACCTCCTCGATCTGCTCATTAGGGTTCCGACGAGGTCTCCCTTTCTCCCCAAACTTAGGCAGCTTTAGAAGAAAAGAGATTAGCGGGAGAAAGGCCGCACAGGAGGCCGGCGGGTGGTTGAGGGGCCCTAGTGGTGGCAGGGCGGTTGAGGAAAAAACTGACATCGTGGGCGCTAAGGTATTGCCGGAGCCTGTGGAGCTCCGCCGAAACCTAGCTCACCCGTGGCGAGGCGGTGGTACCGCGGGAGGAAGAAAAAGAATGTTGTGGGTGGAAGGAAGAATAAGAACCGTGCGGGAGGGTGAGCGGCTAGCCATGTGACTGGCCTTTAGTAACTTCTCCAAACTAATCCTTAAAGTATGTCAAACAAGAAAAAAAACCATGGGAAGAAGGGGAGAGCTTGAATTGAAGTGAGGGAGACCACCTATCTCTCTGGTCCATCAACACTTGAACAAAAAAAAATCGATCCTGTCATTAAAGTTTAGTACTTGTCACATCGTGTATTGGAATGCTATTTTTCTATATGATAATTACAAAACTAATTATATGGATAAAGGCTAATTTGTGAGACCATTACTAGCATATATTTATTGTAGTACCATATTGCCAAATTATGGACTATTATGCTCAATAGATATGTATCACAAATTAGCCACAATCTATGTAATTAGTTTATAATTAATCTATATTTAATACTTCTAACTAGTATCAAATATTTGATGACATAGGGACTAAAATTTTGTGGGGAACCAACCTAAGTTACTCAAGTACCCCATAGAAAACACATTTTCTATGGATATTGTCTTCAAAACTATATTTTTGTCTAAGAGTTTTGCTCCGGTAGTCCTTTTAAAAAAAAAACTGCACCAATCTTAAAGCGCCAAAATTATTAATTAAAATTAATTCATTTGGATCTGGACTGACCAGCCCTATCCATCCCTAACCCAAGCCCAACCGGTGCCCACTCAGGCTACAGTCGTTTCCCCTCTTCCTCTATACGCACACGGTCATTTCATCATTTGTCAGGGGCGGAAGGGCGGACGGCGGCGGTTTCCATCCAACAGACCGTAATATATCCCCCGGATGACCGTGCTGCCTCCTTGACTCGCATCCCCCGTTCTGGCGGCGCTGGTAGATCACGGTGTTGTTAATAGTGTAAGGCGACAGGTTGTTGATAAAACTCTGATTGCTTGTTGTATGATAGATAACACTTCGTGTATATGTGCGTGATTGGTTCGTGGCCAGATTAGTGCTGCCTTTGTGTGTTCAATGTATGGGAAATATACGTATTCGAAATCAGATAAAGACTCGTGCAGGCTCTCTACCTCTGTATTCGGTGCATGTTGTTCTTTAATCTTGAGAGAATGGCATAATAAGTGATGCCGGTAACACCACTCATTACAGCCAGAACAAGTGAACATTAGTTTCTCCTATTAAGTGATGCCGGTTACATCACCAACGCAATGATCGCCTCCTCAATTCTATCCGAGCAGAACTCTCTGGCTTCATCAAATCATCAGAGGAGTAGAAGCTCTTGGCAGTTAATTTTGAGCCGGTTCCTAATGGAAACGATGCACTGTTGCAATCAGTACTTCTACCCGATCGGGAATGACGTGCCGCCGCCACAGGAGGCAAGACACATCCGCTCGGTGCGCAGCTGTCGCCGCCGTCTGCAGGGGCGAAGCTGTGTAGGTGATAGTAGGTGCAGATGCACCCACGTCAAAATAAAAATTAGTGCTAACTATCATTTTTTTACCATACATGCACCCTCTCAAAAAACTCATGCACCCACGGAGCCAGCAAACCAAGGTTGAGCGGCAAAAGGAGTTTTAATCCCATAAATAATCTCAGTTAGCAAGCAACTCATTACTGTTTTTTGAAACGGCAAGCAACTCATTACTCATCCAATATAGTCGATTAAACAAGCCAAGTCCATGTGCAAGAAGTAATTTGCAAACATTGTTCAAACCAACGTTATTTTAGCTTCGGTGCAAAATTGTACGTTGTATCGAATGTAAAGTTGTGCATCCCAGCTTTATTTTTTTCGAGTTCAGCCAAGTTCTATGTACTGTAATAGAAAAGTTGTTTTTTTTATCTATCTTATTAAGATTGACTAGTAGCTAGTTGAACCACTTAAAAAGCTGA
The DNA here is from genome assembly GCA_015844335.1 of Chrysopogon serrulatus. Lineage (NCBI taxonomy): Eukaryota > Viridiplantae > Streptophyta > Magnoliopsida > Poales > Poaceae > Chrysopogon > Chrysopogon serrulatus. Next base: position 36,854 of record JADLZL010006151.1, on the reverse strand, counting down.
AACATCTTATATAATTTGAAATCGAGAGAGTATATCTTAGTGAATTTAACAAGGTGATACTTCTTTACTCCTACTTTATAAGAAGAATATTCTTCGTTGCTAGTTTGGGAATTTGATCTTTAGATCTGGTACGATACAAGGTAGACACTTTTCACCATGATAATGTGAGCTCATGTTATAGGCTACAAGTAACATTTTATAAAAAGATGCTATTTAAAAAATCATGGAAACTACTAGAATTTGGGAATTCCAACTAGAATTTTGTTAAAATTCTAAGGCCCCATTTGAAATGCACGAATTTTATAGGAATTTCACTTCTATTAGTTCACTTTTCATAGGAAAAACACAGGATCGAGAAAAAAAATGCCGCGTTCCAAAAGGAGCCTAAACTTTACTCGCACCCCCCTTCATTTCACTCTAGCTTCGCCACTGTCTGCTCACACTACATACCAGTCCCAAAGCAGGGGATGCGAACCGAGGAGGCAAGCCGGCCAGGATGCAGGGAAGGAGGATGCGGTGCGTAGCCGTCCGGCGGAGGTAGCAGCATCATCGCCGCCGCCATCCATCTAATGTTCCTAACAAATGACTATGCATGACTGATCGAGAGGCAGCAGAGAAATGACTCCAAGCTGAGTGGGCACCGGTTGGGCTTTTGTTGGGCATGGAAGTCCAGATCCAAAACAAAATTAATTTTAATCAATTATTCTGGTGCTTTAAGATTAGTGTAACTTTTTTAAAGAGGACCACCGAAGCGAAACTCTTTGTCTAATTGTCGTCTTTCTCGTATTATCTACCAATCACTTTGTATCTTGGTTCTTCGCAGAAACACGCGAGCGAAAATGGCTTGCCAGGTGTGTGAGGTTTGGCTCACCTAGCAAAGCATGTCCACACGATGTTTGCTCAACAACAAAATGTGCCCCTCGGGCCTAGCAGTAGGTTCTAAGTTGGGAATTGAGAGTATCCAAATAAATGTCAGTGGTTTGAGCCGATGGTGATAAGTGTCTTCACCACAGGATGATTAGGTTCGTTTTAGATATCCCCTATTTACCCTTATTAAATGTCCTCTCCGTCTGATCGGTCACCAAGGCCCATCCTTAGGCGAGCGGCGTGTGTTTAATCCCCTCACCGTATTTTTGGCATTCAAGTCTGATGCACTGATTTAATGACGGCTCTAGAAACTGAAGAGGCCACCAAAGACGTACTAGTGTCCTCTGATTTAATGACGGCTCTAGAAACGAAGAGGCCACCAAAGACATAGTGTCCTCTGATTTAATGATGGCTCTAGAAACACAGAGACCACCAAAGATAAAGTTGTCTAAACTAATCATGGTCCACTTACAACAAAGAGGCCACACCAAAGGTAAAGTTGTCTAAACTAACCGTGGTCCACTTGGAACATAGAGGCCACAAAGGGTAAAGTTATGTAAACTAACCGTGGTCCACTTGAACGAATTGATTTATAAAAATAAGAACAACCCCTAGGACGAATTTATTTGTAGAATGGAGAGGAGTAATGTGTTGGTGTATGCTGCATGAATTTGATGTACGGTCCATATACAACAATTTATACTACCAGATATGCAGAATTAGAAAAAATATTCCCGTTGAACGCGTGACAGCAACAGAATACTCCCTCCGTATTGTTTATTCTCGTCGTTCTGGCCCTCAACCTCAACTTGCTAATTCTAGTCGTTTGGAGGAACAACTGATATTTTGGACGACCTTGCCCTTCATCGATCGAAGCACACACAAGCATTACTCCCGCCGCAGCTGCATGCCTCGTTTCCCATCCACATGCATGCGTCTCGACTCCCAAACAGCCGCACCCGCAGAGCGCGCAATGCAAAATAAACGTTTCCATCGAGCGCCATGCAAGCCTGTACTGTACATATGCACAGTGCCATGGCAAAATAAAAAAATGGTGCCTACCGCGATTCGAACTGCCATTGACAGCCTCGGGATGCAAAGAACTAACCAATCGAACTACACAAGACTATTGTATAGGAAACACTCACAGTGCTATTTAAAGGGGCAAAGTAGAAAAAGTACCCCCTAATTAATCACTCATTGGTAGGAGTGATCATGTCCTAAACGACTAGAATTTCCTATATGGAGGGAGTATAAAAGCTTTTGCTTCCATAAAAAAAAAATCTTACTAGTGTATGTATATCGTCTCGGCTCGTAGAAGCAAACGATCAACAGTGGTGTGTGTGTGTGTGGTGCTCAGCAGACAACCACAGTTCCGAGCAAGGACCAACGATGGGCCAGCTGGAAGCCTGAAGCCGTTTGCGTCATGGATGTTGCTGGACCCACTCTTGTAAAAAGAATATAAATTTAAATATACAAATAATGGCAATGCTGGAACACTCTCACTTCAAAGAAACACACTTAAAAAAATGCATGTAAAACCAATGAAACAAAATGGATGCGTAGATGATGCATGTTTTCCAAAAATGAATGGAAAAGCATATATAGATGATATAGGAATGCATGTTCATGCAAATTTAAGCTTAATAAATAAACTTTGTGCAAGCCTCTGATATGCACATACTCAAGCTGCCCATCCCTCAACCCACTGGGGAGTTCCCAATAATCCAGAACGCAGATGACACATTACTAATTATGCAGGCAGATGAAGTACAGTTAGCTCACCTAAAGATTTTGTTACAAGACTTTGCAGAATCCACAGGGCTGAGAGTAAATTACAGTAAGTCTCACATATACCCAATCAATGTCCCTGCTGATAGAATGACTCAACTAGCAAACTCTCTTGGCTGTGACATTGGTTGTATGCCATTTACCTACTTGGGACTGCCCATGGGAACAACAAAACCACATATTGAGGACTTCACACCGATGATGGATAGAATTGAAAGGCGGCTATCGGCCTGCTCAATCTGGCTTTCCTACACAGGTCGTCTGGAGATGGTCAATTCGGCTATAACCCCCATCACCACCTACACCATGTGTACTCTCAAGCTACCCAAAGGTGTGATTGAAAATGTAGACAGAGCTCGGAAGCAGTGTTTGTGGAGAGGAAACGATCAAGAAAAGAAAGGGGGCAATCTTGTTGCTTGGCCCACCATAATGAAACCAAAAGTGAAAGGAGGTTTGGGTGTCATTAATCTGAAGCTTCAGAACGATGCTCTACTTCTCAAACAGCTCTTCAAATTCTACAACAAGGAAAATGTTCCTTGGGTTGAGTTGGTCTGGCACAAATACTATGAAAATAGAATACCTCACTCTACTAGAGAGGTGGGCTCCTTCTGGTGGAAGGACGTGCTCGGGCCGAACATTCTACTCCGGACCGTCACTACCCGTCGATTGGGAATGGATCCTCGGTCACCTTTTCGGACGATCGGTGGGCGACGGGAGCAGCGCTATCTCAAAGAATATCCTCGCCTAGTCTCCTTTGTAGCAGATAGAAACATATCGGTGATGGAAGTCATGCAAGCTGAATACCCGGACGACCTCTTCTTCCCCGCCTGTCCCAAAGCAAGCCCTCCAAGAATTTGAAGACCTACAAGATCATTTACTGCAAATTCCATATGATGAATTGGTGGCCGACCAATGGATCCCAGTTTGGGGAAACAAGTTCACCTCCAAGCGATTCTATAACCACATTTACAGCTCAAGAGAAGCTCACCCTGTCTTCACAAATGTCCGGAAGTCCGGATGCACCAACCGCATCAAATTCTTTTGCTTGGTTAGTTTTGGTGGATAGGTTAAACACCAAGACTATGCTACGAAGGAGAAACCCGGAGATTCAAGGTACTACTGCATGTGTCATGTGCTCCTCAGGGATAGAAGAAACTGTTGACCACCTGTTTTTTGAATGCCCATTTGCACAAGCCTACTGGGACAAGTTGCAATTTGCCTGGGACAATTCACTGCAGCTGATGGACAGGATATTACAGGGTGGGGAGTCATCAGCCCTACCTTTTTTCTCTGAAGTAACTCTGATAGCATCCTGGGAGCTATGGAAGCTAAGGAATGATCAAGTCTTTCAAAGGAGGCAACCAAACCTGGACATTTGGTTTTCAAATTTCAAAAATCAATGCTGTTTACAATCGGTTCGTTTTAGAGAGGACTTAAAGTCAGCCTTCTGTGTCTGGCTCGACGCCTTTAGTTAAGCTTGGTTTGTAAGAACTCTCTTTATCCTTCTTTTTTAATATATATTAAAATGTGCACTGTGGGGAACTCCCCCACAGTCTTTTGCCGTCAAAAAAAAATAAACTTTGTGCAAGGGAAAAAAAAAGCAAATCGGCGTACGTGTATGTGGGGTCGGAATGACCTGTTCATCTGAACATGCAACCCATTTCTATTGCATGATGATTCTCCTCCTTATTTTCTCATGCACGAAACTTTGTTCAACCTCAAATTTTGTATGAACCCGCATCTTTGCATTGACCCATCCATATTTTTGGTTGATTTTTTCTTCAATTTTTTATGTGTTTTAAATGTAGGAGCATGGGAGGAGAGACTTGATTGGTTGTCTACTAAAATTCGTCACAACAAGCTCATCGGAGGGGAGGGGTGCACTGCAAGCAGAGCCACGATCCATACACACGCGGAGAGGAAACAAGCAGATAGGGGCCAGAAGGGTGACCCAACAGAAATCAGGTCTGAGAGGAGAATTTTGGAGCTCAACCAAATTTCGTGACCTTAGTAGAAGCTCTATTGGAGTATATTTTTTGGGCTGACCCCTCATATTTAACTATTAGGGCTCAAATAATAGCCCTGCAGGAGATAGTTTGCACAACCAAACATACACCGTAAAAAGCAGTAAATGCCTACTTTTTTAACAAAACAAAACGGATGTTAATGCATACCAAAATAACAGAACTTGCACAATTGTGCAATATTTTGCTCCGTGTAACTCAGGAGCAGCAAAGATGCCATCTTTCTTGGGCTTTTGACGATTTATTTGCCCAGACTCAATTAAATCGGAATTTTGCAAACTGTCAGAGAAAAATGCTTTATCGTTACCACTCTACTATGTTTTATAATTTAAATAAAAATATTCATTAAGTTAATTATCTGGGATAACTTGGATTGAGATGTAACGGTTCGATGGCCTGTGGTAACGCCACGTGGCTTAGAGTTGGAGCAATATTCAGATAGCTTGACACAAAATTAAATGCACATACATATACCTGGGCCATCAAACTACAAATAGACCAGATATCAGGAATTAATCTTTAATGGCACAAATGGATACACAACTTGTCTCATATTACATCTTGCCACAAAAAATTGTTAGGAGATACAATGACCAACACTTTAACTGAGGAAACCTGTTTAGCTACTCCTAGTTGCAGTCTTCAGAGGGCTGCTGCTTTTTTGTTTCTTTTCTGTCCTCTTTGGTTTCTCCTTTCAATTCTTATCTTTTTGTACAGTTTATTGACTGCTCTGAAGTAAATGAAAAGGCAGAGCACCTGCCATTCTTGCTCAAAAAAAAAAAAAAAAATGATCAACACTTTTGGATTATCTTGCTGTTTGTCAGGCTGTGTACTGTATGTGTTGCTGACGAGTTGAAGGTGTGGCCATCACAGGTGTAGGTGAATGGTTGTTCCCCGCACACCTCAATCTCAAGGATTGATATGTCAAAGATTGCTCAATAAATCATGTGCAGCTCAGGTTTCTTCTCTGTGGCATCTTGCCGATTTGTCTTTCGATAGCTCCAGCCACATATTCCAAAAGCAAGCATCAAAAGGCAACTCAGGTAAGTGGCCCCTGCAGATTGCATTAGCAAAGGCTGATAAGTTCTGAACTGATCCTACATGCTACATATATGCACGAATTGATGCATTGAGAACAAATCTGAATATGTAAACAAACATCATTGCAGTGTAGACTAGAGGAGTTTCAGGTTGAATCAATCGCCCACCTAACAACCTAGAAGTCGTATCTGTCCAGGTGCCAGGACTGCAACTCGGTGGAGTTTCAACTACCATGACAATTGTGCATAGAAGAATACATGTAGAAACAGTTTACAGGTGGAGGATAACGACCAAACCTCAGTTATGCTTTGAATTTTTATTTTTTAATCATCTGATGTCCATTTAAATTATAAAGATTGCAACTGCCTAATGTATTGCCTTTTTCATTCTAGAAAGGAGCATAAATATAATACCAATGCATCAATTTGTAAACATACACAATAAAAATTCTCTAGCAAGCATTCGCAGGGTTCTCAAGAAAGAGCGTTCAAATGGAAACCTAGCACATAGTAGTAAGTGGTAACTGACTTCACTGAAAAGAAAGGAGGCACACAGGAGTTCTACTGTTAAGATGCAACAGAATGGATCCATACACAGATTTTTTTATTTTTATTTTTTGGTTTATGGGAGCACCGAGAAACTTCGCTAGCAAGCAGGATCACAAAAACTTATGATGGTTGTGTAAGACTATAGAGTGCTTCAAAGTACAAAATTTATGAGCAATGATTTACTATACATGTAACGAAATGCAAACCAGAAGGATCTAACACCGGCTGGTTAATTGATGAACAGTTTCCTTTTTTAAAAAAATGATGAGTAAATAACCAAATAAGAAATCAGTTCCTAAGTCCTAACAAAATTAACTCGTGCTACAGATTTCAGGACACTGATCAACACAACCTACCTCATAGACCAAAAAGAAAAAAACAAGTGCTGAAATCCATTACGTTAAAAAAAGTGCTGAAATCAAATCCAAACAAATACCTCACGGATGTACACAGAAATCAAACCTCAAATGCCTTGCAGATGGACCAAAAATTAATTCAAGAATGGAAAGGAAGAGAATGAGTGGTAGCGTGGTTCAGTACCTCTCCTGCCCAGCAGTCTCACAAATCTGGGTCTTGATGACCTCATCATTAACCCTGATGCTCCTGATAGCCTCTGCTGTTAAGAGCTGGACATGCAAACACAAATCACAACACAAAACCTTGGCACCTGTTTTATTGAAACAAAGACCGAAAGGAATGAGTCATACGGCGGAACCCCTGGTCACCGTGCTCCCTGTTCGGTGCATCTTCATCTGCAGCTCTAGCGAGATGGTAGCAGGGCGAGCTGATGAGAAGTGAAAGGGGTGTGGGAACTGGGAACTGGAGGCGGCGCACTAGTGCACACCTGGATAGCTGAGAGTCATGGCATCAGCAACGCCTTATGCAAGTGCGAGGCTCGGAGTAGTAAGAGCATCTCCAACAACTTGGTAAAAATCACTTGGTATATCTTGAGTTATAGCAAGTTGCTATTTTATTTAGCAAGTGAAAAGAAGACCTCTCTCCAACAACTCCTTATTCTAACTTGGTAACATCAAAAAAATAGGCCCACTAGCACCGCAGTGTGAGTATTTTTTTTTTCTCCTCTCCTGTCGCTGGTCTCCTATCGCTGGCAATGTGAGCTGACTGTGGTAGCATGTCCCATGAGACATTGCCTGGCATCGTTGCCGGCAACGAATAAACAAGCGCTGGCCCTTGTGAGACTACGGTCACCAACGAATAAACAAGCATGGGCTGCTGCGGCGTAGTACTACTAGCCTACGAGACTACGGCTGCTGCGGCGTACGAGCCGGACTACTACAAGAGGCCCATGTGAAGCACAGTAGCGCAGGCAGCACATCATCAAGCACCACCTGTCCCGTCATGCAGAATCTGCCGCACGCGCGGACGACAGCAACAAAGCAGATACCAACTCGTCTCCGCGTCGACTCGCGCGCGTATATAGCCGCGCGCGGCACCACTATTTAGCAAGTTGGAAAAAATAGGGAGTTGATTTACCAAGTTGTTGGAGAAGGTTTTTTTGTGTTTTTGCCAAGTTTATAAGAATACCAAGTCGATTTAGAGAGTTGTTGGAGATGCTCTAAGGGAACAACGGTAGAATTTCCTGGTCTGGTACCATGTTGAAGACCCCATTGCTGCCAAATGCAGTGTTCACCGTCTATGGGATTTCTGCTGCCTGTGTCAGTCCTATGGAAGGGTTAACACCCCCCCCCCCACACACACACACACAAAAAGACACACAATCCACTCGGTTTCAAGCCATCCCAAATGAAGCCTAATGGACACCCTCAAAAGGATGCTATCCATCAAGTAAGTCACTCCAATTATCCCAAATGAGAAGCAAGAGTAGAAAACAAAAACTATCTACTTTTAAACGTACAATTAACAAATCAAGCAAATGCATCTTCATGTTTATTTGTAGAAAAACTTCATAGTTATAAATAACTACCTTTATGTTATTCAGATGCATATATATATATTTCTTTGACATTGGGGAGAGGTTTCAATTGCTTAACTGGATCATTTTAATTGTGCTTCCAGTCCATTCCTCTGCATTACTCTACTCTCTTTTGACTTCTGCATCATTTCACTTAGTTCCCGACTGCATGAAAGCAAAGTCAATATTGCAATCAACATTCCAACTTCAATACATGAGAAGAGTATAAAACTGAAAGTGGTTGAGTTGTACAAAACAATGCTTGCCTTTTCTATTAAGATGAATGTATATGCAACAATGGGACCAATAAGACCATGCCTATCACAAACTCCTTAGGAGCATGACTAAGTCAATTGAGCTTTCTGACAAGTTTCTTTTGTCACCAAACATTCCTGATCCAAATAGACTAGCTAAATGAAAGAAATAAAAGACTTTTTTTATCAAGTGTACGAAGGTGGTTTCCTGATGAGAAAACAGAGAAACCTAGACAGTACATACCACATAGTGTGCATTTTGTTTGGGTAGGTTGTGTTGGTCCGTTGAAGGTGTTACTTGGCTGGGCAGATTCATTTTTTTTATAATGGGTTCCTCTGGCTTTGGTTAGGATCCCAAACAATTATGAAAAGCCTACTGACAGATCCTGAACTGAAAACACTAATTGGGTATCCGGGATTCTCTTACTTGAGTACAAGATGTGCGCACATTTTTGGCCTCCTCATGATTAAACAAAATCTAAGAACTCACAGAAATTCTGTTGGTTCTCTTACAGATAGTGTTGCATTGGCTACAAAATAGAATGTCTGGCAGACCAGATTAAAGTTTGATAATGCAGTCATGATTTAGCAGATAAATGTGGTTATGTTTCAACACAGCAACCCACTGTTACCAGATTGGCTAGTCATTTAACTGCTAAAGGATCATAGCGATACTTTGATATCATAATTGACTAGTCATACAGTCTACACATAATCAGTTCTCTTTATGTTTTAAAATGCACAGCTAAAAAAGCAATATAACTAGTAACAACTTTGAGAAATGGTACAAAGAAAGATGCCACAGCAGAGGTAATAATAAACATAGAAATGAATACAAAAAGTACTACCTCGTGATTGCATTCTCACTCAAGTAAGAGGAGAACTTGCTGGGGATGAAGCGATGACCAAAGAAACAGTTCCTGAGGCCCCTTTTAGGAGGATATCCATCTTCTTCTTCCTCTTCAGTGATATAGAGGGCACTTGACTGCAACTTCTTATTCCTCATGTCAACCACAATCATCCAGAAAAGATTACAGTCCTCATCTTGCAGCAGGAAGCAGATGACATCTGGATCAACTAAGCTCACCAAAGGAAAACTTGGCCGCACCCGTGGAAGGCAACTCTGGCCAGTGCCAAAAAGACCGAAGAACTCCTTGGCACCCATTGTGGTCTCAACATCCTTCCTCCATTTGCCTCGGTGGACATCATCCAAAATCCATGTTGTTATGGTGAAGGGATAAGGCGAAGGAGGCTACTTGGTAAGAATACAGACGAGCTTAACAATGCCAGCGTCAGTGACACCGACACACCGAAAAGGGTCAGGTACACCGGCATCCCTGTACGGGCGGCGATACTTCTTCAAAGCCTGAGAAGGCAGTGGGATGAACTGGAGCAACTGCTGCTGATCTAGCTGGCTGTTCCTGTCAGTGAAGAGGACATCGATGAGGAGCATGCCCTGGTAGTAGTCGACCCAGCACAAATGTCTGCCGCCGATGGGCACAACGACGTCGTTGCGCCACGAGGAGAGGTTGATCTTCATGTCTGGAGGGATCTGCAGCCTCCTAACACTCCACTGAATCGGAGCTGCTGGAATGGCAGACGCAGGAGACGGATCATGGTGCAGCAGGCAGAGATCGACCTCCCTGCAGAAACGCTGCGTGAGGTCCGCCACCGTGAACTCGCCGTGGTCACCGTGGCAAAGGATGCCCATCTCCTTGTCGAACATGGTGCGCTGCTGCTGATTGCAGTAGGGTTGGAAGTACTTGTCGGACTTGGCATCGGTCTGGCCGCCGTCGAAACAAGGGGGGAGCAGGGTTAGGGTCGGCGGTGACGACGACGACGACGAGCCGCTGGAGTAGACGAAGTAGTCGACGGGGAAGTGGCAGATGCAGCTCCACCACCTAGGATCTTCAAATGGGACACGCATCCGGAAGAGGATGGAGTGCCCGTGGGCGGCGACGGCGGCGGGCTCCGCGAAATCGATCTCGGGCCTGCCCTTCCAGTGGAGGTAGAGACGGGACACCGCGGGCGGGTCGGCGATCCGCAGGGAGGCGCGGACGGGGCGGCCGGCGCAGTCGTGCGCGAGCGCTGAGGCCGTGGCGTCGTCCTCGACGACGCCGCAGCGCCTCCTGCTGCTCCGGTGCACGATGCGGTCGAGGATCAGCCACGTGGGGACGCCGCCGGAGGGCTTCCTCTGCTCCGGGCTGGGAGACCTCGTCGGAGAAGGGGATGGCTTCTTCCTCACGCAGTTGCCTGGCGCGCACGTCGAGGAGCGCTTACTGATGCCGCCGTTCTCCGCTTCATCCATGCCGCCGCCGCAGCTGGGGAGATCGCCGGCACCGGCAGCAGAGTTAGGTTTGGTATGGGCGCGATGCGGACGCGAATGCGATGCGGCGGGCAGAGCGGGTTTGGGATGTGAGCGAGCCTATGGCAGGAGACGTTTGCCGGGAGAATTTCTTTTTTTTTTTTTTTTTTTTTTTTTTTTTAACAGAGTTTGCATTTTGTTACTCGCTTATCCGATGTTGCAATTCTCATTTCTAGAAAAATCAAACAATTTAAATTTTGACTACTTTTATACAAAAATTACTAACATTTTTATAGCAAATAAGCATCGTTAGATTGGTTATGAAATGTATTTTTATAATAATTTATTTGGATATATAAATATTGATATTTTTCTATAGGTGCAACTTTAGAAAGTTTGATTTGACTAGTCTCAAACTTATAATTACATTCTATTTAGGATAGAGCCGTAAAAAGAAGGTTTGTTTACATCATGAATCCCATGATCTTTTTTATAAGCGATCAATATCCAATTCAAACTTATGATCGATTTGATTCCTAATTCAAGCCAAAATAAGCAAGTTCATGTGCACACCAATTACAAGAACGTGGCATGTCGACATCATCACTCTAAACAAAATTCATGAATGTAAGAAACCTATCTGCTTCTCTAAACAGAGCACCACAAGCTGTAAAATGGTAAAAGCAGAATTAGAGAACTTCTACTAAGTACGGGCTATTGGTCCCCCTTCCTTTCCTAGCTTCCCTCGAAACCAGGGCGCTGTTCGGAGTCGTTTTGCTGGACCATGCTTCGATTCCAAGCCAACATCATCGCGAAGCAACCATATTAGAATGAAAGCAGCAAAAACATACTATTTGGGCGGCTTCCATGGAGAACTTGGGGGTTGGGAGAGAACGTGGGCAATCATGGAAGGAGGAGCAACTTTCAGATCATTGCACGCTCGTTGTGGAGGAAGGAGTGGCCGCTCGATTTTGGCATGCTCATTGAATGAGAGCGCCAGCTCTAGAGCTCAGTCAGCTCCTCCAAGGACAAACACGACGGGCCAGGATCAGACGTAGTTGCTGAAGGGGAGCACAAGGCACCACTAGCAAGGGTGGAGGAAGACTTGTGGGCAGATGGATTGGAAGAGGAAGGTGGGTCATCAAGGACGAAGGAGGAGGGCGGTAGACCCGTGTGCACAGCTGCCGAGGTTGAGCACTAGTAGTGATGATAGAAGACACGCGAGTGAAGGTAAAGGCTAGTGCTAGCAGAGGGAGAGATGAATCTAATGTGATTTCCCCCATAGCCCCCTCTTAGCTGCTTCCGCATTCATGTATGAATGTGGGGAAAGGAAGCAGCCTTCGAAGCGTGCCATTTGGAGGGCCTCGAGCCACTTTTGTTTTCACCAGAATCCATCCCAGATAGGCTCTAAAATTGTTTTCACCAATCAGCACCAACCTTCAAGTTGTTGTATGGTCGGTGCGATTTACTCGTTTATTGATTATAAATCTATATAAAAGAAAAAGGACCTGTACAAAAGAGGAAAGCTAAAACAAAAAATATAACAGTTGTTAAGAACAGAAGATTTTTTTGAGAACTTGTAACTAAGACCAGTAAGAGCTAATTCCTTGTGGAGACTATGCTTCCAAAGTTATGGTGGGGTTAGCTATGAAGATCCGTATAATCCGCATGATTGCCAAATGCAATTTATAAACCACACACCATTGTGGATTTATTCGTGGAGCGGATGTGGTCCCCCTTGTGGCAGGGATTGAGCCACACTCCACTTTGTCCTTGGGCTTTCCGAAAAAAAGACTGTTATCCATCCACTAAATCACTCATTGAATTGTCTTTCCAATCCACTCTTCTGCATCACTGTCCCTTGTTTTGCCTTCTGCAGCGTTTCACTGAATCGTTCCCAACTGCATCAAACAACAGTCACAAGTCAATCAGTGTTCTCCACATGAGAATAACTAAGAGCAGATAACAAAAAACTAGTTAGCTCATTTCTTCCTCCATCCCATCTCCTAATAATTATTATCTATTTTATTCTTTTGCATGTAAAACACTATTAATTTGATTTAGCTTCTGACAGGTTTCTTCTTTATGTGCCGTTAAGTATACAAATGAACGAGAGTTGTTTCTACAGTGCTGGTTGGGTAAGAGCTGCACATTGTTTAATTTTCATATGGGGCTGCACTGATTTTGGTTTGAATCCCACACAAGTATAGGTCTACTGACAAGCAAAGAACTATAAAGTCTGAACTGAACTAATTGTCAAAAAAAAGTCTGAACTGAACTGAAAAGCACTACTGTTCAAGGAAGACTAGACATTTAACAAAGTTTAGGTGTTGCGTCGGCTTTACACAATGATAGGACTGGGTAATAGATGATAATACAATTTAGCATATCAATTTATTCATATCTCAACATGCGAAACCACTGTTCAAGGATTGTCTAGACATTTAACTTAGCACAGAAACTGATATATGCTAAATACCTCGCAATATAATCTATATATACCATCATGTTCTTATCTATATACATTATTAGAGACTGCTAATTAAACAGAACAATATTTCCTGCAGCTTTCCACAAGCAACATATACAATAAATAAAAGCTGTTGATAGACACAGATAAAAAGGGATGCAACGTTACCTTGTGATAGCATCCTCACTCAAGTACGAGGAGAACTTGCTGGGGATAAACTGGTGGCCAGAGAACCTATTCCTGCATTCCCTTTTAGGGGGATATCCTTCTTCTTCCTCTTCACTGATATACAGTGCGCTTGACTGCAGGTGCTTCTTCCTCATGTTGACCTCAATCATCCAGAAAAGACCAGAGTCCTTGTCCTTCAGCAGAAAACAGACAACATCTGGATCAACCAAGCTAACCAAAGGGAAACTTGGCTGCACTCGTGGAAGGCAACAACTGCGGCCATCATCTCCAAGAACACGGAAGAACTCCTCTGCTCCCATGGTGGCATTGACATCCATTGTCCATCTACCTTGGTCGATGTCATCCAAAGTCCATGTTTTTATGGTGAAGGGATGTGGACAAGAAAGACGTTTTGTAAGAATGCAGATGAGCTTAACGATGCCCGCATCAGTGACACTGACACGCCGCAATGGGTCCAGTGAACCGCCATCCCTGTACACGCGGCGAGACATGGCTTCGCAAGGGAGAGGGATGTAACGGAACCATTGCTGATGATCTGGGTAGCTCTTGCCGTCAGTGATGACATGAACATCAACGAGCAGCATGCCATGGTAGTTGTCGACCCAGCACAAGCGTCTACCAATGGGCACGACGATGTCGGTCCACCACGAGTAGGCGCTGATCTTCATGTTAGGAGGGTTCTTCGCCTTATTGACACTCCACTCCATTGAATGAGGTGGATGATGGTGCAGCACGCAGAGCTCAAACTCGTCGGGCCCAGAGAAATTGAGTTGTGCCACCGTGAACTCACCTTCGTTGCCATGGCTGAGGATGCCGATCTCTTCCTCAAACATGGCGCGCTGCTGCTGCCTCCGGTGTGGCTGGTACAGCCTGTCAAGCTCGGGGCAGGTGGTGCCACCATGGAAGCAAGTGGGGAGCCGAGTCAAGGACGGCGGCGACGGCGACGACGATGACGTCGTCGAGGAGGACGAGGAGCGGCGGCAGGAGTAGACGAAGTAGTCGTCGGGGAAGGAGGCGGTGTCGTGCCACCATCTGGAGTCCTCGAAGGGGACGGTCAGCCGGAAGAGGATGGCGCCGCGGTGGGCGGCGATGGCCTTGGGCTCCTGGAAGTGCTTGACCGCCGGCGGCCAGCCCTTCAGGTGGATGTACAGACGGGAGACCGCGGGCGGGGCGGCGATCCGGAGGGAGGCGCGCACGGGGCGGCCGAAAATGTCGTGGGCGAGCGCCGAGGCCCCGCAGCGCCGCCTGTTGCTCCAGTGGACGATGCGGTCGAGGATCAGCCAACTGGGGACGTGCGGCGGCGGAGAAGAGGCCGGCTTCGTCTGCTCCGGGACGGGGGACCTCGTCGGAGAAGGGGATAGCTTCATCGTGCCGTTCTCCGCTTCTTCCGAGCCGCCGCCGTTCTCAGCTTCTTGATCCATGCTGCCGCAGCAAGGGAGATCCACGGCAGCAGGGAAAGTGAGCACCTTTGTGGTTGACGAGGCACGCGACACGACAAATGCCTCTTTCTACTTATATCTCTGTCGACGAAAAGTCAAGATCAGATTGCATCTCAGATCCAATTGTTGTTCATCGATCGAAAGTCAATGCTCTCCTTCTGATATAAACGTAGGGATCGGATGGAAACACATTTGGATTCAAATAGAATCGGATTAGGACATGACCAGTTACCATATTTTAATATGAATTCGATCGAATATAAGTACAAAACGGCTGTCCTATACTCGGATGTCTATTCAGATATTTACTCAATTTAACTAAATGTGCATATTAACAAATTCAACGTACATTTAGAATTGTACTACTACGTTCATCAGTAACCAAAGTGAAATATAATCAAAGTACCCCCGCTAATAATTTCCATATCAAATTGAAATAAATTATAATGGATACTATTTAATAAAAATAATAGGTCAACTGAGAACCTCAAATAAAAATGGTTGGCTCCAGAACCACATTTAAAATTCAAAATTTGCTACTCTAGCTAGACTCATTTTTCTTGCGTACATTAAGCATAGCACAGTATACCAACTTAACATAAGAATGATTCACAAAAAAAGAACACACAAGAATGAGGCTCAAGAAAAAAAAAAAGACTCATTTTTCTACCCATGGTCCCTCCCTCCTCCGTAGTCCTCCCCAGTCCCCATGGGACATCAGTCAAGGACATCTCGAAAAGGCTCATACATCTGGTAAATCACTCCAATTGTTCTTCCAATCCACTCTTCTGCGTCACTCTATCCTCTTTTATCTTCTGCATCTTTTGACTTAGGTCCCGACTGCATCAAAAAAGCAAAGTCTGTCTTCAGTACATAAGAAGAGTAAAAAATTAAAACTGGTTGAATTGGGGAGTAGAAAATCACTGTTCAACTTTTTTATTAAAACAAGTAATGCAGATGCAACAATCTGACAAATAAGACCTTACCTATCACAAACTCCTAGGAGTAGGACTAACGAGCTGTCTGGTTGGGTTCGAAGGTAGTGTAAATGTAAACGAAACTAGTTCATTCGGAGATCCCGCAACTACAATTTTCATCACCAAACAGCTCCCAACTGTTTTTCAGAGTCACGGTCACTCGTTTTCTGATAAGTTTCTTCTGACACCAGAAATTCCTGATCCATGACTGCTAGCAGCAATGGTAGAACTTCAGTTATGGGCATAGCCACCCTACTCCTTACTGTATGACTGTATGTCATCATAACTCTAAAACTGAATCCTTAATAAGATATAAACTTGCTATAGAAGGAAGAAATGTCTTCTTTATTAAGTACATGACGATCAAGTTGGTTTCCTGATAAGAAAAAAAAAGATGCCCAGACCGTACGTAGTGTGCATTTTGTTTGGGATAGGTTGAATTGGCCAATTGAAGGTGTTACTTGGCTGAGGCTCGTTATGTTTTTTTATATGTTTTTGTTAGTCATACACAGCAACCTACTGTTAATAGATTGGCTAGTCATTGAACCGCAAAAAGATCAAGGAGATGTTTTGATATGATAATTGATTAGTCATACAGTTTACACATAATCAGTTCTCTTTATGTTTTAAAATGCACAGCTAACAAAAACAATATAACTAGTAACAACTTTAAGACTGACAAGTGGTACAGGAGATCGATGCCAGAGTACAGCAGAGGTAACAAACAAAGAAAAGGAATACAAACATTACCTTGTGATGGCATCCTCACTCAAGTAAGAGGAGAACTTGCTGGGGATGAAGGAATGACCAAAGAAATCGTTCCTCTGGCCCCTTTTAGGGGGATATCCGTCTTCTTCTTCCTCTTCAGTGATATAGAGGGCGCTTGACTGCAGCTTCTTGTTCCTCATGTTGACCTCAACCATCCAGAAAAGACCACGGTCTTTGTCCTTGAGCAAGAAGCAGATGACATCTGGATCAACCAAGCTAACCAAAGGGAAACTTGGCTGTACCCGTGGAAGGCAACTGTGGCCAGCAGCGCCAAGAAGACTGAAGAACTCATCTGCTCCCATGGTGGTGCTAAGATCCATTGCCCATCTACCTTCATGGATGTCATCCAAAGTCCATGCTTTTATGGTGAAAGGAGGACATTCGGTGAGAATACAGACGAGCTTAATGATGCCAGCGTCAGTGACACAGACAGACCGCATCGGGTCAGGTTCGATGGCGTCGATGTAGAGACGGCGACCTTTCAAAGCCTTTTTGGGTAGAGGGATGAAATGGAGCAACTGCTGATGATCTTGTTGGCTGTTGCTGTCAGTGAGGACATCAACGAGCAGCAGGCCCTGGTAGTTGTCGACCCAGCACAGGCGTTTGTTGCCGATGGGCACGATGGTGTCGGTCATCCACGAGTAGGACTTTATCATGGTGTCAGGAGGAATCTGCACCTTCTTGACACTCCATTCCATCGAAGAAGATCCTGCAGGAGGTGGATTGTGCAGCAGGCATAGCTCCATCTCATAGCGCCCGGAAAACATGAGGTGTGCCACCGTGAAGAACTCGCCTTCATCGTCGCCATGGCAGAGGATGCCTGTATCTTCCAGCAACATGCTGCGTTGTCGCTGCTGGCGATGTGGTTTGCAGAACTCATCAAACACGGGGTCGCTGTAGCCGCCGTCGAAGCAGGGTGGAAGAAGAGTCAGTGACGGCGGCGGCGGCGGCGGCGGCGGCGGCGAGGACGAGGATCGGTGCCGCTGGCAGGAGTAGACGAAGTAGTCGATGGGGAAGGAGTAGGAGTCGTGCCACCACGTAGGGTCCTCGAAGGGGACGGTCAGCCGGAAGAGGATGGAGTTGCGGTGGGCGGCGATGGCCGTGGGCTCCCGGAAGGTGATCCCCGGCCTGCCCGTCAGGTGGAGGTAGAGACGGGAGACCGCCGGCGGGTCGGCGATCCGGAGGGAGGCGCGGACGGGGCGGCCGGCGCAGTCGTGGGCGAGCGTCGAGGCCGTCAGGTCGTTCTGGATGACTCCGCAGCGCCTCCTGCTGCTCCGGTGGACGATGCGGTCGAGGATCAGCCACCTGGGGGCGCGCGGCGGCGGCGAAGGTGAGGCCGAGGGCTTCCTCTGCTCGAGGCCGGGGGACCTCGTCGGAGAAGGAGATGGATTCCTCGCGCCGTTGCCGGAGGAGCGCTTCCTGATGCGGTTCTGCGCTTCTTCCATGCCGCCGCCGCCGCCGCAGGGGAGATCGACGGCAAGATGGTGATTGGCCGATTGGGGAAAGAAGCCTCCCATGGTCACTCGATCCACGTCACACATGCAAAATATCGGTTTTAACCTCTTGGTTCCTTCATTTCAACCCCAATTGTTTGTGTATGAAAAGTGAAAATCAAACTGAACCACATTTAAATTCAAACTCGTTCTAGGTTTATTTTCTTTCTTTCTTATACTCCCTCCATCCCAAATTATAAGACATTCCAAGAATCTTTAAGAGTCAAACTGTTTTAAGTTTGACCAGAATTATAGAAAAAAACACAAACATTTATGACATCAAAAATGTATACGATGAAAACATAACTATTGAAGAATTTAACGATAATTAGTTGGTGTCATAAATATTATTATTTTAACTTGTATATTCCAAATGGGCCAGGCCCGCTGGGCCAGCATAGGCATGGAACGAAAAAGCACGACCTAGGCCCGGTAAGGCACGGAAGGCATCGTGCCCGTGCTTGGCCTGGCTCGGCGTCTACCCGTGCCTGGGCCACGACTTTGGCCTATTGTGCCGGCACGGGCACGACACGAAAAATGGACCGGCACGACGTGGCCTGGCTGTTTCCTACCATTGGATTGTCTCTTGATAAACCCTGGCTGTTGGATCACAAGAATAAACATATATAAAGGTCATTCTCTTTGAAACCCTAGCTTTCCTTCCTCCAACTCCTCTGTCTCCTTGCTTCTCCCGTGATCCCATCTCCCCCTCGTGCAGTTCGTGTGCCCGAATGCAGTGACGAACGCAGGGTCACAGGGAGCAGCGGTGGCGCATGCCCTTCTTCACGCCGACAGTGGCTGTGCAGCCCTGTCTTTTCGTGGCGACGGCGACAAGCACAGTCGTGTGGGCGCGGCAAAGACGGCGGGGTGCGTGCGTGCCTGTGCGCGAGCAGAGCTGCGTTGCGATTGCAACGCACAACGGCAAGGCCCGCAAAGCCACGGTGACCACGCTCGTCCTCGCGGCAGCTGCAGCGTGCGCTGGGCCCACGGCGACATGCTGGACAGGGTTGGCACGAGCCCGCTAGGGCGGGCGTGCTCGTTGGCACGGCACAGCACGGCGAAGGAGCTTTAGTGCCGTGCCGGGCCGCGATGTTGGCACAGCGACACGGCACGGTCAATACGTCGTGCTGAAGCGTGCCATGACGAAACGTGCTGGGAAACCTGTTTGTGACCGTGCCGTGCCAGGGTCGTGCCGCCCGTTTAGAAAATTGGTAGTTAAACATAAAAATTTTGACTCTCCAAGATTTTTGGAATGTCTTACAATTTGAGATGGAGGGAATATACAATAGTGGTAGCCGAGTACTAACTTAACACAAGAATGAGCCTCCAAGAGAGAAAAATGAAATTTGTTACTAAGTAAATTGGTAGAGTTACATCTATAACACTGAGGCATATTTAATGAAAATATATTTCTTATTGATCCAGCAATGGGTCTTTAAACTCACTGTCACTCCATATGATTTTAGATCTCATGCGGTCCATCCTAGCATGGCTAGGAGTAACAACCTTTGTCATATTGTTGCAATGGTTGCTGCCATAATTTCCAAAAAAAAAAAAAATGGTTGCTGCCATTGGAAATCATTATTAGAGCATCTGCAAGAATCTATATATCATTCTTAATTTATAGCAATAGATTTTTGGTAAAAAAAAAAACTCCAACGACATCTCTAGTCTCTAACTGGATTTCCAAATACAGATATCCTCTATTTCACACTTGTCGCTAACCAAAAAAAGGAAAGCAAGGATGACTGCTAGACTATGCACAAAATAAAAAAAGTTGTTAGAGGGTATAAAGATACATAAATCTCTACTACTAAAAAGAATCAAATGGACCCATCTACCGTGCGATGGTGAAGCTCTGTCCGTAAAAATTAACCGCCTGTGGCTCCTCCGAATTTTTTTCCCAGCGCAGCCCATGGTCAACACGATCCAAAAATTATGCCAGCCCACCAGTCCACCTTCCTTAATAGCCTCAACCGCCCCCGCCTCCTAAATCCCACCCCCGTGAAAACAAAACGCCGCCCCGTGAAAAAAAGCGCCCAGCGCCGCCGCCGTCCGGCATAACCCGTCGAGCGCGCCGCTGCGCCGCCGCCGTCGGACTGGCGCCTCCTCGGCCGTAATACGCTCCGCCGCCGCCGTGCGCGCTGCCTCCTCCACGGAACGCCGCAGCCGCCGTAGGGCGGGCCACCTGCTCGGCCGCCGGGCGCAACGACACCGTACGCGGTGCCTCCTCCACGGATCCCTGCGCCCACGACCGCGACCGTGAAGCCGCCGGACGACCTCGCCAAGCTGCGACGCACCGACGCCGTTTCCGCCACGTCGCCACACCTCCGTTCCTCAGGCTCGGCCAGCGGGGACCAAGGCACCCGTGGCCTCTCCATCACCGGCTGAGGTATGTGAATAATTATTCAGAACTTTAATCTCTTGTTTGGATTTGGATTTCAAATCCATCACCTATCATTGGTTGTGTTTGCCGATCCTTTGCCATTTTGTAAATGCCATACCAATTATCCAATATGAGCACTACAGCTTCTTGTAAATAAAAAAATAGCTTCTTGTAATCCATTCTAGAGAATCAAAGCTGCATGTCAGAACGCCTGTATTTAGCCTCAACAAATTTTTGTGTTGGCCTGTATTCATCTCGAAGGTACTCCCAAATTTGTGTAGTGTTTTATTTTTTTTTAATATGTCTGACCTGGAAATCACCAAGTCGTAGCAAAAAAATTAGGAAGGTGGCAAACTAAAACTATAAGGTGTGCAGGGTGCACACCCTACCCGCCTAAATTGTATCCATGCTCCGTTCCTCATGTGATTCCTGTCCATTCAGAATAATGTCTCTTCACCCATCCAGTGATATTGTACAGTTCTCTCAAGAGGGTAATCAAGGAGCTTCATTTCTGCATTTACCTGCAACTCTCACTGTAAATACTTTTTTTGTGGCAATACCAAGAACAAATAGAAAAAAAAGCTTGCTGATAACAGAGGGATGAGTTGGCAGATTCTCTGATTCCCTTGCATTTTTTTCCTGAGACAGTGCTGAAATATGGCATCAAGAAAGTTTTCATGTATCCCATGAAGTCTTTCCTAAAATAGCTAAGAGAGAATGATGTTTATGCCCAAAATCAAATCGTTTAGCATGTTGATTATAAATTTGGAGGAGAATAAAAAATAAAATTTCTGTGGCCATAGCCTCACATGAAGGAAAAATGTCCTTTTTAATATTAGAAATGCATTAACAGGTCCAACTGGTTTTACCTGCGCTCACTATCAGTAAGCTACAAAGGATTATACTGTTCTTTGTAGATTCTAATTACTACAGATGCAATTCTGTTTTATGGCTATAGATCATAACTACAGATTAGTATCTCTACTGAACTTGGTTTCTGAATTTTTTGGTGCCCTCGAAACATGTTGAGAGTGCCTGTAACTTGCTCGGCAGAATGCCTGCTCTTGGCTGCTGTATCTGCAGGGTTTGGCAAATTATCTATATGATTGTCTGATGTTGTTGTTTTTTATTTGAATATCTTTTCCACGATGATAGGGATCCATTTTTTTTTAATTCCTGCTGCCTTCCAATTTATGCCTTTGCATTTGCCGTCATAAAGATAATTTTTTTGGTCATTTTGTTCTGAACAAATGTGATGGGACTATTGTTGCAGTGACAGCCTTACTGATCCTTGCACACTTCTTGGTGGCCCATGTCTTGGTACCAGTGAGGTCAGTTGATCAGCGGCCCAATTTCGTTGCATGTCGAATGATTTCTTTCTTTCTCTGAGTTCTCTTTTTGATGTCTTTATTCTGTCTGTATTGAACTGAGCAATGGCATTCTGGTTTCAATGTCTGTTCTGCCTATTATAAACTATGGCTTATGCTATGATAGAAGTGAGTTGTTGGAACATATGAATGCAGTGCTGATGGCAGCTGCTCTGCATATTATGATACGGATGTATACTTAGGAAATTATAACACACACACACACACACACATATATATATTTGTTATCCTCTGAGTAATCATAGCAGTTAACATCATAGATTTAGATGAGAGGCTGCAAGAGTTTGTCAAATAAACTTGCTACTGACAGTTGTACTGTTAAGCTGAGGTGACTTATGCTATTCAGTGTTGAACACTACGAAAAAAATGGCAAACTTTCATTAGAGTTTGCTTACAGATAGAAAATAATTTGGTCAGACACACAACTCAAGTCTCAAAGTTTAGATACAAACTAAGATTTTCCATGTTCAGAACCTCGACTCACTGAATTTTTCATAGTGTTCTAGCATATCTTTCAGCTGGCAAAAGGTACCCAGAGCTCTGTTTTATTTGAGAACAGCTGTCAAAGCTAGCAGATGCACATTTCTAGCGAATCACTATTTTTTAAAGTGCTATGTACAGCTTCCATGGAAAACCACATTACCTCATAATGCAATAATTAGCAGGCTGTACACTACCTCATTTAGCATCAGTATTTGTAGAAGAAGCAATTTCATAAGGTCATGAGGTATAATGATTGTGTAATCTCATTTGTTACCAATGTTAGCTTTCAGAGAAAAGAGGTATATAAAGGTTTGGCGTAGGAGTTTCTATTTAAGTCTATCTATGGTACTAGGCACATGTTTATGGTAGACACGCATCTAAATTCAGTGCTCTGAAAATAATAGACGGTCTTTGCTTAGTAACATAGCTAAATTATTCAATCTTTTTT
This sequence comes from Chrysopogon serrulatus, assembly GCA_015844335.1. NCBI lineage: Eukaryota > Viridiplantae > Streptophyta > Magnoliopsida > Poales > Poaceae > Chrysopogon > Chrysopogon serrulatus. Next base: position 14,050 of record JADLZL010006151.1, on the reverse strand, counting down.
TCTCTGTGCAGAGTCTCCCAAGAAATTTCTGTGCAGAGCTGACAGATAAAGCAAGGTTCATGCTGTGTTTTTATAGTTGCTCGTGCTTGTGTTGTTGAAAAAAACTATCTGATTGTATTTAAAGTTTATCCATAATAAAGACCTGATCCATTCAATTTTTCTGGCATTTTCCATTTCAAATATAGTTCAAGCTGCATTTGTAGTTCAAATCATACATGATGCCTTTCCAAATGCATTTGTAACTGCTAATGAAATTGCAACTCGATGGCACTACCTAACTGTTGACATATCAACCGTTAGTTATTACACTGTAGAAAAATATTCCTGTACGGCATTATAGTCATGCACAAGTAGCTACTTTAAATTACAGTTGATGAATTATAATCATGTTTTTACCAGCGCCACTCATGGATAGGCAATTGAATAAGAACCCCGCCTTAGAATCTCTGAGTATTAGCAAGTGTCGTCATTTTTTGCCTCCTCAAAAAGTAAATTTAGGATTTGTGACTGATCAAGACTTCTCCAGTCCATCTGTCTCCCCGCCAAGCCAAGGTGCTCTTGTCTCTCCCACCTAGCTGTTGACCATATACAGGTTCATGCTGTGTTTTTTTTATAGTTGCTCGTGCATGTACTGTTCAAATAACTATCTGATTGAATTTAAAAAAATCCATGATAATGATCTACTTAGACAATTGCTGTTTTTTTTTGGTTCAATTGCTTTTTTTTTGTTCAATATAGATTGTTTAAATTTCTTTCCCTATATACAAAACAAAATAATTAATCTAATGTCTTATGGTAGTGTCACCAAAATAAATAACATTTTATTATTGGTTGATGTGTAGTTGCTTCACCAAATTAAAGTCATATCAATAGTCTGGTCATAGATGGATCCATCTGAAAACAACAATCGTCACAAACCATTTGAAGACCTGACGAACACCACCAATCCAGAGCCACACAATAAAACAAGAAAAATGGAGTTGCAAAAAGCCCGACGTGCAGCAATGTCTCAAGAGAAACGAAACGAAATAAACAGGAAACGTCGAGAGGCACGACAACGAAATAAAGCGCAGTATAGGCAACCTGAGTCATCAACAGGTGATATTGCAAAAACTGACTTTCTATCTTGTACTACGCCAGATTTCTTATATGGTGATGGAATAATCTGTAGGTGCTGAAGCTATACTAAATGATGAAAATGAGGACCCTGATGAAAGTGGTGATTGGCTCCATAGGAACAATTCGTATCAGTCCCATTATGTTGATGTTGAGAACATATCCACTCAAATACTAGGTGTTGTTTCTTTAACTTGTTATTAGTTCGTGAACCTATATATTGGACCATGCATATTGTGCATTGTGCTTGGGAAATGCAATTATAAAACTTTCATATTTTAACAATATAAATAATTGTTCTAATTTATGTTTGGGTTCTAACTCTAGGTCAAAGTACTACTTCCTCCCTTGATCACCCACAGAGTCAAAAAGAAAAAAAACGCATGTACAGCCAGGACTGGTATAAAAACCTGACACCCGAACAAAGAAAGTCTAGGCTTGAACGCCAAAGATTGATTGATGTGACACCTAGACGGCTAGAAGCAAAAAGAGACTACAAAAGAAGACGTAGGGAGTTGCATGACAGTACTCTTTACCACGAGTCTATTGCCATGGAAAACCCACAGTATGTTCCAGATGTTGTATGCCCTACTGCCAAATCCATAGTAAAGAGTTATGATTGGGTTATTCCGGAGTCCAGAGCAACACCACTTTATATCCCACCAGCTGACAATAACATGGAAGAAGATGAATCCGTCGATATACTGCCTGATCATATGACACATCGACAAAGTGTTCCATCTGGACAAAGGCAAGCATTGTTAGCTCATCGGAACACTGTGTTTGAGCACCGCATCGGTCGAAACACAAGAGTACATAACAATGATAATGAATGCATGGCTAGAGACAATACGGATGAAAACACGCCCTTACCTCAATCAACCAATACTCACAACGGTAAATAATGCGAGCTCCCTACCCCCATTCCTTGGTCTGAAACCACTTTTTTCCTATCTCAACCATGTCCATTATGTGAATGGCAGAAAGCACTGTGCCCATCACAGACGATGATGAGGGCAATATATTTGAAGATGACGAGAAAGAGGATGAGGGATATGTGTTTACACCCTTACCTCACTCAATCATGGCCAACAACGGTAAATAATGAGGTCTCCCTACCCTCATTCCTTCACTTTAAACCATTTTATTCCTATCTGAACCATGTACGTTATGTGATTAACAGAAAGCGCTGGACCAAGCAATCAAAATGCACAAGCTACACTAGAAGAATCATTATTTGGTGACTCCGGTAATTTGCCTTTGCTATTAAGATTATTTGCAGTATTTGATTTCCTTTTATTGTTACCCATGTTGAAAAATCGCATGCCACACAATTACAGATGATAATGAGGGCGATATATTTGAAGATGACGAGGAAGAGGATGAGGGATACCTATTTGGTGGGCAAGGTATTTATACCAAATATCGAATACGTTATAAACACCCACTCCTTTATCTAATCTGTATTTTTTGTTTAAATGACATTTCAATAGAGGAATCGGATGATATCCAAAGTGATGATCCCGAGGAAGACACACCTTCGAGCCTGAAGTACGACCCATATGAAAAGGTGTATAGTAACATACCTAGCGAGGCGCACATGCTACAACCTGTCCCAAAGCTAGCATCACTTTGCGGTGCGATGAGGTTCCCAAAAGAGCCACACAGGTTACATTTGCCGCAACGGAAAGATCGAAGCTGAAAAGAACCGGAAGTACCGGACGAGCTAATGAGGCTTTGGACGAGCTCTGACGCGGATGCTAGGCACTTCCGTAATAATATTAGGTTTTTCAATGGTCACTTCTCTTTCACTTCCCTATATTGTCGCCTCGATAGTGCTACTGCTGACATCAGAAATAGCGGCATATATACCTTCCGTGCACATGGCATGATCTATCACAACATAAGGTCATTTGGAAAAGAAGAAGGTACAGAGCCTAGACATCTTGAGCTTTACTTCTATGACGATGATCCGAGCCTTGAGCACCGATACCGAAGGTGTCGTGAAGAGCAGTACCAGAAGGATAAAGAAGTCATAGATAGATTGGTGGCCATCCTTCATGACAACCCGTACTCAGAACAATTAAGGAGTATGGGGCAGGCTGAACATCTCGAGGACTACCGCATCGAGCTTAACCTTGATAAGCAACTGGACCAAAGGACATATAATGTGCCGGCGGCTGAGGAGGTGGCTGCTGTTTGGATCGAAAGTAGTGAACTCCTTGGTCAGTTTCAAAATAGTGTTATCCTGAATGGGAAAGATAGAAGCAGGTATGGCATCCGATCATACCATGGATGCTATGATGCTCTTTCATACCCATTGTTCTTCCCTAAGGGTGAGCTTGGATGGCATATGGATATCCCAAAGAAAGATGTTACTCCACAGGAAATCGAGACGGCTCTTGCCCTACGTAAGGCTCGTTGTGGTACAGAAGAAGAAGAAGAAGAAACAGGTCTGATTATCTACTTGTCTTTTCATGTATACCAAACCGTTATCCTAGAAACACATCTAATACATAGCTTTGTTTGCAGACTCTCCAGGAAATTTATTTGTTTCTGTGCGTGACTATTACTGCTATAAGTTCCAGATAAGGCCAGGGATTTTTAATCCCATACTTCATGGCAAGCGTCTTTTCCAACAGTTTGCAGTTGACACATACATCAAAATTGAGAGTTCTCGACTTGATTACATACGCAATCATCAAAAGGAGATTAGGGCTGACCTCTACCAAGGATTGGTTGATAGCTGGCATGCCGGAGAGGGTAGATCAGAGGCTGTTGGAAAGCGGACGGTGATGCCGTCATCATTTATCGGAGGCCCGAGGGACATGAGGCGTAGGTACTTGGATGCCATGGCACTGGTACGCAGGTTTGGGAAACCAGACATCTTTCTCACTATGACATGTAATCCAAAATGGGATGAGATCAAGCGTGAGTTGTACCCTGGACAAACTCCACAGGATCGCCCAGATCTTGTTGATCGAGTGTTTAGGGCAAAATTAGAAGAGCTTAAGCACATGCTACTAAAAAAGGATATCCTTGGAAAGGTTCGTGCACACGTATATGTTGTGGAGTTCCAAAAGAGGGGTCTACCGCATGCACATTTTTTGCTAATCATGGAGGGACCCTACAAAGTCACATGTCCAGAGCAGTATGACCATCTCATCTCAGCTGAGCTCCCAAACAAAAAGAAGTATCCAGCCCTCTATAAAATGGTTACCAAGCATATGATGCACGGCCCTTGCGGAGTACTTAATCGTAATTGCCCATGCACAAAAGGTCGTGAATCATGCAAGAACCATTACCCGCGATCATTCTGTGAAGCCACATTACAAGGCAAGGATTCATACCCAGTTTATAGACGACGTGAAGATGGTAGAAAAGAAAAGGTCCGTGGACATGATCTTGACAATAGATGGGTTGTGCCTTACAACCCATACCTCTTACGTCTGTTCAATTGCCACATCAATGTTGAGGCATGTGGGAGCATAAAGGCCGTCAAATATTTGTTTAAGTATATTCATAAGGGCCATGATCGTGCGTCTGTGGCTGTGAGAGAGGCAGAAAAGGTAGACAATGAAGGAAACATCGATGAGATTAAAAAGCGTATAGAGATGCTAGATGGGTGACTCCTCCGAAGCCTTGTGGAGGATATATGGTTTTGATATAAGTGACGGGTCCCCTTACGTGTTATCATTACAGCTCCATCTTCCTGGCATGCACATGGTTTCGTTTCATGAGCGTGAGGGTGTTCGACGAGTGCTTAATCGTCCGGGTGTTGAAAGGTCGATGCTTACAGCCTATTTTGAGAAGAACAACACATCTGAACATGCCCGCGGTATATTGTATCGAGACTTTCCTGAGTACTATAGGTGGGACTCAAAAGACAAAACATGGATTAGGAGAAAGCAAAAGGTACTAAGACAAATCGGGAGAGTTGTGTGCGCCAATCCAGGTGAAGGGGCGTTACTATCTTAGGGTACTTCTAAACCACGTCGGCTGGTGCAACCTCCTTCAGCGATCTAAGAACAGTTTTACGGCGTACTCTTACCAACTTTTCGTGAAGCTGCACAAAGAAGGGGTCTTATTGAAGAGGACAACACATTACACGAGTCCCTTCTTTGAAGCTACTCGATGGATGATGCCATGTGCATTGCGAAGGCTCTTTGCAACAATCTTGGTATTTTGTGAGCCGAGTGATGTGTTAGAACTCGGGAAAAGCACAAGGAGGCAATGTCGAGGACTTTAGGCGCAATAACCAGTCTACCTTCCCAGCGATAGAGAGCGATGGTCCTTATAGATATTCGGAAGTTGTTAGAATCTATGCAAAAGGACATAAAGATGTATCCACTTCACGATATCGGCGACACATATGATCCTTCTAATGATATTCCTAGGGAGATTTTTGAGGAGGCTAACGTTCAAGCGAATGTTGATGACTTGGGACTATCGAGAGACCCTTAACGAGGAGCAGCGGGCTGCCTACAATGAGATTTTTGGCTGCTTTGTTGATAGCGATCATGGGGGTTTGTTCTTTGTGGATGGACACAGCGGCACCGGGAAGACTTACCTATCTGAGGGCTCTACTCGCTACTATCACGAGGTCAAAACAAGATTGCCGTGGCAACAAAGAACATCTGGTGTTGCAGCCTCAATAATGCCTGGTGGTAGAACTGCTCACTCACGATTTAAGATTCCCCTCACACTTTCGATGATGGGGCCTTTTTGCGACTTCACGAAAGCAGTGGTACTGCCAAGCTGCTTCAAACCGCATCCCTTATTATTTGGGATGAGGTGACAATGATGAAAAGACAAGGTGTCGAGGCATTAGACAACAGCCTTCGCGATATCATGGGTCGTCCTAACCTGCCATTTGGGGGAAAGACTGTGGTGTTTGGTGGAGATTTTAGACAGGTTCTCCCAGTTGTTCGAAAAGGATCAAGGGCTCAAATAGTTGGTGCCTCACTGCGGATGTCCTACCTTTGGAATTCCATGCGACATCTTAAACTGGTCCGTAACATGAGGGCAAAGAGTGACCCATGGTTTGCAGAATTCTTGCTACGCATTGGGGGAGGCTCTGAGGAGGCTAATGCCGATGGTGAAATCCGCCTTCCTGATGATATATGCATACCACAGACCGGAGAGGACAATGATCTTGATACATTAATTGATTGTGTATTCCCTAACCTTAATGCCAATATGTCAAACAAGAGGTACATCACATCACGGCGATATTATCTCCACGTAACGGCCCGGGTCGATATGATTAACATGAAGATGATAAGTCGTTTCCAAGGGGATGAGATGGTGTACCACAGCTTTGACAGTGCAGTGGATGATCCCAACAACTACTACCCATCTGAGTTCCTCAACACTTTAACCCCCAACGGTCTCCCTCCACATGTGTTAAAGCTTAAGATTGGGTGTCCGGTCATATTACTAAGGAACATCGACCCTGCGGGTGGACTTTGCAATGGAACACGTCTGGTGGTTCGAGGGTTCCAACGAAATACAGTGGATGCAGAAATTATGGTGGGGGACCATGCTGGAAAGCGAATCTTTCTACCGAGGATTCCGTTGTGCCCTTCTGATGACGAGATGTTCCCGTTCCAGTTTAAGAGGAAGCAGTTTCCCATTCGGCTCAGTTTTGCCATGACAGTTAACAAGGCACAGGGGCAAACTATCCCTAATGCTGGTGTGTATTTGCACGAGCCGTGTTCTCTCATGGTCGGTTGTATGTTGCGCTATCTAGAGCAACGCAAGATCGAACATTAAGATCCTTGCCATTCAATTGGTGATAAGAAGAATAAGAAAATAAAGGCAACGATAAATGGTAATGCGTTACACAAAAAACATTGTCTACAAAGAGGTCCTAACTCCATAAAAAGGTATTATCTTGTTTTTTACTTGTGTTATATTTCTTAAATTTATATCCTTTATTACTGATATTTACCATGTCCATCTGTATTTCAGGTAATAGAGGAAGATGAAAAAAATTGTGAGCCATGTTCTACGAATGTTGGCAGCCTGGAATAATGGGAAAATCACACGTATCAACATGATGAGCGGATACACTATTTCTATTCATATGTACGGTTTTAAGTTGTAAAGATAATTTGTATTTATATATATAATGCTATTGATTGTATTTTCTGGTTTCACATTTCACTATGCACAGGATGGCCAAAGAATACGAAAATGACTTCGTTATCAAACTATTGATGTACAAAGGAAATTCAAAAAGACCTTTAATTCCTAAAGCCGTGCAAGACTGTGTTTCACATATCATACCTATGGGGTGATATAATCAAAATTTGAAGATGCTATCTATCTTTCTTGAAGACTTTTGTAAAATTGCTGTTTCAAACATTGCAATCGTATTATTTATTTGAGGTAGCAGTATAACACGTGCTTCATACAAATATTATCATAGTTGACCGACCCAGCATTCGGCCGCCGTGTGATCCCCCGCCGTGTGATCCCATATCAAGCAACAAAGGCTGTTTATTGCTATGGGTACCATTTCCCATATCAAGCAACAAAGGGTGTGATCCCAAATTTCCCTACTCAATTCTTTCAACAAAAAAAAAAAAAAAAAATCCTACTCAAAGCATGGATGGTTGCTAGAAACAATTTAAAATATGTAGTAAAAAATTATATATATCTAAAAAGATCGAATGACTTACTATTTAAAACGAAGAGAGTATAAAAACAAGCGCACAACACAAAGATAAGAATTGAGTGTTCAATGTTTGTAAATGCACAAATTTTTGCCATGAGATACTACGTGAAAGATTTTCCATGTTTACTTTAATGCTTTTTAAAACTAAAAACTATGGTTATATCTAAAAGATCTAGCTATTGTCGAGGTGTCTATAACAGCTCAACCGCCTATAAAAATGAATTTTTAAGGAGCAATTGGAGTAAAGCAATCGCCTGAAATGTTTTTCAAGGGATACTTAGTATCCACCTAAAATGTGAGTTTCTGAACGCTCTTTGCAGCCTAGACCTTGCAAAGATGGATGGTTATGAAATAAGCAATTACTGAATGCAAGAGAGAAAGGACACACTGCCCCTGCTGACACACGGCCCGCTCCCACCGTGCCGCATCTCATTGAGCATCAGCAAGTCCTTGAAACTGAAAACAAAAACAATGTCAACTTGATGATCCAACCTTCAGCGCTTGCCATGTATAGTACACCCATGATCGATCTCCCCTCGAACCAATGTCAACTAGGTAGCATGCCCGTGCGTTGCTACGGGATAATAATTTTGTTTTTAAAACACATGGATCGCACGATAAAATTATAATGTTGTAAAATTAAATACCATTGCTAAAGTGATATTTTTTAATCTTAAAGACAAAGATGGTAAAATTAACACGTATTAATAGAATGACGATGTCGCAGCTCACATAATCTACGATATAGACCTTTTAGTGATACGCCTAAGATAATGTTTTATATCGGTAGAAAGATATGTCTAATAAGATAATAATATTAAAAATAACATTTCAGCTATAAAAGATTTTTTCCACACAATGCTTTATGATGCAAGCCCCTTTCCGGGAACTCCACTACATATACGTAGGCCTTCACCTTACCAAGTATGTCTTTCTCCATCAACATTGTCCTCATCACCTCTAATTTTTGCTCTAAAGACTCGTGGTGACGCAGATCCGACGGTCCTGCGGGTGTCTGGCCCGAAAAGTTCATTTTGATCTCATCCTGCTTAGGGTTGCACCGGTCATTGTGAGGGAAGATATCAGGTTTATCATACTTTTAAGACAAGAGCCATTGCATCCATGTACCGGGCGCCTCATATCACGGGCCCTCCAATGAATGATGAAGACAAGACAAAGACGCCCGACATTCTCAGATCCTTCACCCGAATGCAAACTATCCATTAGGCCTTGGTATAGGTCAGCCCTCAATGTATCCTGATTGTTCCCGATGTAGTCTCAAACGCCGAGCTCTCAATCTTGATATAGGTGTCCACGGCAAACCGGCCGGAAAAACGCTTGCCAAAGAGAATTGGGTTAAACATCCCAGGCCCATCCGAACTTGTAAAGAGTAGTCACGCACGAAGACACACATATTCCCAAGGGGTCTGCATGGTGAGATTAGTTGAATCGGTAACATGAATGTACGTATAGGAAAGAGTTTATATTTTATTATTGAAAATAGAATAAAGTTACCTCCATCATCATTGCCACCATTCTCGTTACGCTTTTTGCGAATTTCTCGAGCTCGATCAACTTGGAGCCTTGGAATACACCCACTTTGGAATTTCATTGTGTTACCTGCCGCCTTTCACATGTATGATAGTAGGTCATAGTACGCATTATATGAGCGGATGCCATGTATAGACCCATCCTTTCCCTGGAAGGAGCACACTATGCTCTATTGCCTATATCACTACCCCCACCCATACCAAAATGACCTCGAGCATCGGTGGTGCGTTGTATGTTCTCTGGTCGAGCCGCTGGTCAAGGTTCAACTCAACCTCGAAATCCTCGAGGTTCTCAACATGTCCCATACTCCTTAGTCGCTCGAGAGTATGGATTCCCTTTTAAAGATATTTTACCAATTGCTCTATAACTTCTCGTCTTTCCAGCGCATTGTGCACTATCACTTGCTCATACGATGGTCAAGGGAGGGATCATCATCATAAAAGTAAAGCTTAAGGTGTCCCTTTTCAACACTATCCTCTTTACCAAAATGATCGAATGTTATGGTAAATCGGCCATGAGGCACGAAATTTGTAGATGCCACGCTCGCATGTTAGTGGTCATACGATCTAAGTGACGATGCAGAGAAGTGAAAGAGAAGTGTCCATTGAAATATCTAATGTTTGCAATGAAAGTGCCTAGCATCAAGATCCCAGCTTGACCACAACCTCTTGAGTTCGGTGGTGTCTCGAGGAGTTGCGAGATGAATCTTTCCACCTCGACAACGTAATCCGCGGTTCACCCTCGAATTTCTTTGCGTTGCGCAGTGCTCAGCGTTTAGCACAGACGCTTAGCATGTGCGACTTTTGATGGGACATTAGCGAACCCGTCGTTGAGATCACGGGAACATCGGGCTCATTGTTATCTTGGTCACTCGTGTTGACATTGAGCTCGGCGTCGGTTTTCCTCCTCCTCATCTTTTGACAAAAGTTGATATGTCATGGTTTATAAGAAAGTTTGTGAAATTATGTTTTTAACTATTACACTATGTACCTTGTCAATGAAAAAGTATGCCTCATCCTCTTCCTTATCCTTCTCAATATTACATCCTCATCACCATCTATCATAAGCGAGTGCACACATATGATGAGAGAAACCTACCGAATATCAAAAACACAAAAGGATAAATTTTATAAAACAAATTACCATCCTCGACCATGGAGTCCCATGTATCATCTTGTGCCGCTTGAGGGCGTCGAAGAGGTACAACTAACGACAGATGGTTGCGTCAGTGTGCGCTGCAGGTATTAGGTGGTGGCACTGGAGTATCTTGGGTGACACCATCGAAGCAAGTAGCATGAGTTTTCAGAATATTAGAGTGAAAGTGAAAAATGCGACAATAATTGGTGATCAAGAGCTACATTTTACCAAACTACACTCGGTTCGGTTGGGTTGTTAATATCATTGCCGTTCCATCGGCACATGCCCTCTAGCACTTCTTCCAATATTTGCTTCAAAAGCCCGATTGCGACACGGATAGAAGGGGAATTTCTCTCTCCATTGGTCACTCGATGCCTATGTATGATATGTACCCCCAACCAATTCAGGGCTACATGTTTCTGGAGTTTGCACCACGGCCAGCGATGTAAAATGGAGTTCCTCGCAATTCGGGTATTTCCATATCGTGTGAAGCTGATTTTGGGTGGTTGAGGAGAAGGGAATATAGGTTGTGGGTTAAAGTGAGGGCTCTCCATGGCTGATCCGATGTAAATTGTTGGCTCGTGTTCTCTCACCATCCTATTATAGTTTTCGTCTCTTTCGCCTCTACTCTCTCTTGTGGAGTCAATCTTGGAGCACTTTTGACCGCCTACTTGCTCCGTGCCGCCTCTTGTTTATTAATGCCTTCTGCTCATGAAGACATTGCAGCCCTTCAGGTGCTCTATCTTGCACACTGCGTACGTTGTTTTGACATATAACAATATTATTAGCCAGTGGACCGGATGCGTGCACAACACTTATACATGTTAGAAAAGTATGGTCTCAATGTCTTATTGATGAAGGACACAATAATTCAAATCATACGATAATAAGAAGTTTACGCAACCAATCTTCAGCTAAAATGGTATTCTCTGGGATATGTAAGTGAAAATATAACAATTATTCTATAAAGGAGGCATACCTGTTTCATGTGCCGATGTTGGACATCCGTCTCGCTACATCATCATCAATATCATCGGGAACTCCAAAGGTGCTTAAAGGGACAACATCTTCTAAAATGTATTCCATACAATAAGTATCATATGGCACCACAATATTTTTTGAGTGTTACCAACCTCGATCGGATAGGATTCCCTTGAATAAATTTTGGTGAGAAGTTACAAAAGCGTATGAACATAGAATATATGTAGAGATACTATATACCTTTTTGTGTTGTATTTGCTTAAGGTCCTCCAAAGGTACCCGATCATTGGTTGGCCTTGGCATGTCCATCGGCACCACCTAAACCATAAAAAGTAGTAATGAAAGAAAATTATTTCGGTGGCTTAAAAGTTATTGGCTCTATTGTTTTTACCTTTGGCAAAAGTAGTAAAGATTTGGCCTTCAAGTTCTAGTGAGTTCAAGCATAGTAGATCATGTAAGTGAACATTCCATCTATCTACAGAGCTATCAGGCAACAGGAAAAAACAGCTCTGAGTTACCTTTTGTTATGTTTCCGCTTTTGAGTTTACTTGCGCTGCTTTAGCTAGTCACCAGTGACGGCAGAATTTCAGAAAAATATTATGGCATAGCAAGATTTCCTAAAAATCTGAAAGCTTATGATTTCCTAAAATCTCACGCGACTATATGCCAGGTATGTCAGTCCGGGAGGATCCTGAAACCCGCACCATACTTCCTCCCGCACTTCTATTTTACACGTGATCTATCAGGCAACAGAAAACAACAAATCCAAAGCAGGATTGAACTTCATTCAGTTACGCATATCTGGAGAGTAACGGCTTGCCAAAATGCGGTGGCAGCAAACAGTAATGGTTCATGTTTTCCTATAAAATCTGATTTCAAAGATGCACAAGTGCCTGGCTGAAGTCCAGTTACTGGATGTTCACTAAGCACCTGAACCTCATCAAACTTATCTGCCAGTGCAAAGGTAAGCAGCACACGTTGCTGGCCAATGCAACGTATGAAATGCAAAACTGATATAGCGATGATCGATACCCTCTACTCACGTGGTGATGGCAATAAGTATTCCAATTGTTCTGCAAGCTGATTCACCCAACTGTCAGTATACCTAGAAAATAAAATACATGGATGTCAAAAGGGAAAAGATTTGCCCTGATGGCATGTGGAACTTGAGCATGAGGCGTCCCGAGCCGATGCCACCTGCATTTGTGATCGGAGGCTAAAAGCTTACTGAGGGCAGAGAGAGCATTGTATGCCAGGGAAACTAGTGGGGCTCACGAGGGCATCCTCATGACTAGGCTGAAACTATAAACTCTGAAACTGAAGTGAGAGCGCGTGAACTGAAAAACATTAAACTGAATCCTTCTGAACTGAATCAGTTTGGCCCCTCAACTATTCACCAACTCTATTGTACAGTTTTCGTATCATTCATGCGAGTATCCCCAAAAAATGAACTAAACCATTGTGATCAGCTGAATATTTTACAGCATGCCAAAAACAACAATCAAGTCAGGGGTTGAGCATTCAGATATCGACCAAGCATATATCAAAGCCCAGAAAAAATAGAAGCTCGATGAATTCCACCAAAACAAAACCGTGGGGACCAACTCTTGCTATACATAATATTTTCTGAAATCTGAATAAAACTATGGAAAACAATCCTCAATTGTCTTGCCGGATCATGAACAGTAGCCGATCGTCGTATCGTCGTCAGGGCGCAGCCCTAGCAGCGTCTTCGTCTTCAGGAAATCGAGGAGGGATCACATGGCGCAGGAGGCAGGGCAGGTGAAGCGTGGCAGCACCGTGTCCTCCGCCGCACGTCGGAGTGCGCGCTGCAGCTCACCTTGATCAGGAGCAGTCTCGCCTTTCGTTCGCTCGTCGTCGCGCTGGAGCTTGCTGGCGTGAAACAGAAGCGGAGCGAAGCCGTCACTCGTTGATGCTGGTCTCCGGTATGCCTGCTGCAGCGAAGCGATGGCGACGCGCGCGCTCTGCACCACGACGATGAGCGCACGATGAAAGCTTGGCAGGTGTCGGCGTCCGTCCTGCACTATCCTGATCTGCCTCCGCGGCGTCCTCTCCGGCATGCGCGAGCCGTGGCCAGGGGCGGCTGCCGGTGTGGCCAGTGCCGCCTCGGAGGACAGGTGCCGTGCGGCTGTGGGTGCGGAAAACGTTTTGCTGGCGAAGGAAGGCGCTCGTCGGGCGCGCGGCGGCGGAAGCTGGGATCGTAAGGGGCACGGCGATGGAGGGCAGTGGTGGTGATCTGGGCGCCTAGGACAGGGCAGCGGGTGACGTTAGGCAGCAAGCGATCGCCTGGGATGGATCGCGCGATGCAATCCGCCGGCACGGGAAAAGAAGGACGTGCTGGAAGGAAAGACGACGAATACGTGATTGCCGGGAATGACGTGTGATTGCCGGCCGGTTCCCCAATTTTGCACTTCCCTGCGAAGCGAGTAGCTGCAGGAGAAGCGCAGGGTGTCAGCACGGCTGCAGGCCGACAGACTGCAAAGCACTAATCCGCCGCGGAAAATTGTCCACGGCTTAGTCTTTTTAGTTGTGGGAGATATTTACCATGTCCATCTGTATTTC